>CM033454.1:18357341-18644841 GCA_019425755.1 Amaranthus cruentus
CTTGGTGAGATGGCCCCCTTTTTATGTCGGTGGGTTCGGGGGCCTTTTTTAAAAAGGGTAGAAGCGTTAAGGTTTTTGGCGTTGAGTTTTTTTGACCTAGTTTCTTTTTTTTGTGCTTGTTTGGGTTTTTTTTTTTTTGGTTTTTTGGTTTTGTTTGTAAGTTGTGGTTTGGGGGTAAAACCTTTTTGAAAAAATTTAACCTTTGATTTTTCCCGATATTTTTAAGATTTACTAATAATATTATTTTATATAAATTTTTTTTTAATTTTTTTGGGCTTGACCATGAGTTTTGGTCCTTTTAACAATTTAGTTGTTTGGGGAAAACCTTTCTCTTTCTTTTTTTAAATTTAAAAATTAAAAAAAAATAAAAAATTGGGGGGGTTTGGGGCCCTATGTAAGGTTTGTGGATTTTTGAAACCCCCTTTGGGGAAATAAGGTTAGGCAATTTCTCAAATATTAATTCAAATTAATTCCTTAAAGTTTCTTTTTAGAATTCTCCATTTCCAAAAAAATTGTGAAACCTAAAAACCCATTTTTCCCCTTCCACCTCCAAAAAATCATCAACCTTCATCTTGGTATTTTGTTCTTTGGAAAATTGGGTAAAATTCTTAATCAAATTTTTATTTTAAAGTTTTAATTTAAATTTTATGATGGTTATGTGTGTTTTTTTAATTTATGATTAATTATGATTTAAAATTTATGTATGGGTTGTGATGTATTTTTTATGAAAATTTAAATTTTGGTGTTTAAGTTTTGGAGAAATTATGTTTTATATGCTTTAAATTTTGTTTGATGGGTTTATTGTGAAGTATGAATAAAAAAAATTATATGCTCATAAAAAAATGTTTTGTTGTAAAAATCCTTTTTTTTATTTGAAATGATTTAAGTTGAGTGTTGCTAGAAATTTTATATATATATATATATATATATATATATATATATATATTATATATATATATATATATATATATATATATATATATTATATATATATATATATATATATATATATATATATATATTTGTGAAAAAGAAAGAAAAATAATAATAATTATTATTATTGTTGAAAGATGAAATTAATTCCATAGATGGTCATGAAAATTATCTAAATATGATCATTTAGATTTAATAGGAGATAAAGAATTGAAAATTTTATTTTGTGATAAAATATGCCAAATCCTGTAAGTTAAGGAAAATGGTGAAAAAAGGGTAGTTTGGAGTATTTTTGACTTTAAAAATAGGTTAAAATACTTATACTATGTTATAAATCATGAAAATTGGTACTCAGGGGTTTTGACGCTTTCCGGACGCAACGGTGAAGTCGGAATTTCAGTTTGACAGTGTTATCCCGCATTTCTGGACAGATTGTGTATGTTTTTTTCTTTGTGTGTTTGTCATGTTATAATAGTGCGTTGGATGATCATGATGTGTGTGGAATAGTGGTTTGGTGTTAGTTGTATGTACGTGTTGTGATTGTGACTTGAGAAAATGTGAATGTGTGCTTATTCCCGCGTAAGATTGGACTTTGTAGGAAGTCGATTCGTGACAGGGAATTTATTTGTGCGCTTGAGATTTGACTTGTCTTTTCTAAGGTACGTACACGCAGCGAAGTTTTGCATTATGTGATATGTACCATATATTAATGGTAAACAAAAATAAAGCATGGATATAAAGTACGAATAATGTTATGTTTTCCGAATAAATAATTTCGATACATTGTTTTGATAAGCAGAGGTAGTATGACCTCACTAACTTTAAAGTGGACGTAGTATGACGTCAATTGGTGGAAAGAATTACGCGCGGCCTATGGGGGCATTATGAGCCACCGTGGGTTATGCATACTTAACCATAGGTAGGGGTGTTCATTACTGGGTACCCGGCTAATCGGGTACCCGGCAGTTAGTCGGGTACCTCTTTTAACGGCCCGTGTCCCGGCCCATTTAATGCGGGTATCCGGTTAGCGGGTATCCGGATAAGACGGGTCGGGACACCGGGTACCCGGTTATTATTTTTGATTATTTTACTAATATAATTACAATTTTTTGAAAAAAAAAATTCTGGACAGATTGTTAACAAACACTTTGTTGAATTAAAATAAAAATTAGAAAAGATCTAAAATTGAAAAGGAAGGAATATAAAAAGGAACCTCCAAAGAAGTAGATACTGGAAAAGCAATTGTAAGAGACTCTACAAAAGCTGGAGAATAAAAACCAAAACAAATAGAAGAAATCGCAAATGCCCCTGCTAAAAAATTGAATACCCATTTCCCTATTCAAGCCTGGAATGAAGTTATGAAGTTGAAAACCCTAAAAACAGATACTGGAAAAGCAATTGTAAGAGACTCTACAAAAGCTGGAGAATATATATATATATATATATATATATATATATATATATATATATATATATATATATATATATATATATATATATATATATATATATATATATATTTACGATCTGGGTCATTACGGTACTGGATCAAATCAAAAGCGGCCCATGACCCGACCCGGACTTTTCAAATTTTTTTATTCTTTGACCCTTCATTTATGAGGCGGGTCGGCGGGTCGACGGGTCGGGTCGGGTGGGTCGGGTACTTTTGAACACCCCTAACCATAGGCACCGGAGTAAGGCGAGTGTCTATGGTAGAGACTTGCTTAGGGGTTAGCTCCCCCTAATGTATTGTCTCACTTATGGAGTTTGGAGTTGAACCGGCAGTATGGCTGGAAAAAAAAAGATACAACAGTATGGCTGACTAACAGTTACATGAAATTGATTATAATTTATTAGCGTAATCGATACGCATTTCGGAAACCGACAATTATTAAATCTTTATTTTGTTGTACTTAATTAAATGATATGCAGCTTTTTGCTGACGTGTACTTTTGGTCTTAACGATCCTGCGATAATGTTGTTTTCCTTCTGGGCAATGGCTAGCAGTAAGTTAAATTGCAGGTATGGGGAGTGAGGATTGTCTTTGGAGAAATAAACTGTTAGGTTACAGAAGTCTTGATATGAACTCCAATTTACGTTTAATGAACATTTGGTTTTATGAGGAGATTACGTTCTCAAGTTGTAATATGTAGACTTATCTTTACAACCTTATCTGCTGCTAAGATTTCCTTTATCTCTAGTAGTTTATAATAACTCTAATAGAACTCGATCCGCAAGTTTTGTTTGGTTTTAAAAATCTGTTTTAAACTATCTCTCTAACATCCGGGTTGATTCGGACCATATTTAGTTTCTTCAAAAAGTCGTTTTCTCTTTTAAAACGATCCGAGTTTTTCCGGGATGTTACACATTAAATCTAGCCTTTTAGCAAGAATCAACTTGCTAGCACGAATGCAGTGTCAAAAGTAAATTCAAGCAAATAACAATACAATAACTAAGATACAAAGTAAATGTTAAATTGTTAATACATTGCTCCTTTGGTTATGCTGGTGCTCACAGTTGTCCACGTGTTGATGTTGTTGTTGTCGAAGGGCGATCAACCTCATGGTTCAATCCCCCATATTGCTAATAGATGATTTTGCTTCTTCAATATTGACAGTATCAAGCTAAGGCCTAAGATTGATTAAATGAAAATGAAAATACAAACGCTACACATAATGTTAAAAATGCTACAACGAAAGTTTAAAATGCGTAAGAACTTTAAAAAGCATAGTAGGCAGCAACAAAAACATACATTCTTGCATGAAAACTTGAATAGAACAGTGTGTATGCTCATACGAACGGATTCTTGGCAACCAAATTAATTAAACCATGTTTGTTTGTTAAGTAAATCAATTTATGATAGGCACCTTGAATTAGCATCAAGGTTTGCATAGCATGTAGCTACCATTGGTTTTACTTATTGTTTATAACACTGTTCTCATGAAATTAAAACTTGAAGATTAAACAATAAAAGCGAAAAGTGACCACAAGGCGTTCAAAATTGGTGCCGAAATGACATGAAAATCAAAGCTGAAGGAACCTTACCTTGTGGATCATATGAGTCGGGCTCACTCAACAAAAGGCATTCGACATATTCCAAAATGAATTCTTACAAATCACGGAACAAAAATAGAAATAAATGAAACCAAAAAGCACATTGCTTCATTCTAAGAAGTGGAGGATTGAGAACATGTCTAAAACTGAAAAACCAAAATTGAAGATTTTTCAAGCAATATCAAAAGAAGATAATTAGGGTGAAGACTGAAGACTAACTTTTTAAAAACCAATAATTCTGATAAATAAAGTTTATTTTGTAAATCATCTAACATTGCCTTAGCCAAGTTTAGGAAATAATAATTGCGATCTTCATACTACTATATAAGGATCAAATCCCGTTACATAAGCCTTGAAAACATGAGAAAAGAAGCATAATATTAAGGAAGTGTATGTGAATACACTAATATGAGTTTTGAATTATCATCACTTAAAAGAGAGTTGAGTCTTCAAGAAGCATCGTTTCTTATCAAATTTTTACGTGGAGTATGTGTGTAGTGATTTCAAGCATGAAAGCATGAAAAATGATGAGCACATTTACATGTAATATTTACATGTACTTATTTTAATATGTAGATTTTAATACTCAATAAAAAATTTATTAATACATGTATTAATTATAGATTTATTAATAAAGTTTTTATTGAGTATTAAAATCTACATATTAAAATTAGTACATGTAGTGTAATATAAATTCTTCACACTAAATATCCAATAAGCTAACACAAGATTGGAAGAGTGGAGGAAAACTTTGGAAAAGCAAAGGATTGTGAATAAGTCGTCCTAAAACAGGATATTTGAAATGCAACTTCAGTGGATTAGAGCAGTCTAGTGACTAAGAGGTGACCATTAGACAAGATGTAGTACCTTGTAACCAAGTTTAAATATTTAGGATTTATTATACAAAGCAATATAGAGATTAGTGAAGATGTAACCCATTAGATTCAAACAGGTTGGCTTAAGTGAAGAGTGACATCTAGGGTATTGTCTGATAGAAAGTTTCCTACTAGACTAAAAGATAAATTTTACCGAGTTGCAATTAAACTAAGTTTGCTATACGGGACAGAATGTTAGCCTCTAAAGAAGTCCTTGGAACAAAATATGGATGTAGCAGAGATGCATATGTTTAGGTGGATGTGCGTGCTTATGAGGATTGATAGAATTAGGAACCAAGAAGTGTGAGAGAGGTTAGGGTTTGCACCATTATTTGTAAAGCTGCACGGAAATAGGTTGAGGTGGTTCAGACACACTACAACATAATTTGCTTTTAGTGGGATATATTTAGCGACATTTAATTTAAATGTCGTTATTTCCAATTTCTTATAGTGTATAAAGAGAATTTAGTGACATTTATTAGACCCTCTAGCAGCATATTAAAAAGTCACACTAAAGCTTTTAGCGACATAGGATCTAGTGACATTTCTCACAAATGCCACTATAGAGTGACAATTACATATGCCATTAAAGACCAAATTAAGTGTCGCTAAATCACTTTATGGTAGAACTAAAAATAAAAACCAATAATTATTACATTAAAAATATGAATCAATGGCATTTTTTAATGCCACTAAATTCAATGTCGCAAAAAGCTAAATTTGTTGTAGTGACATGTAAAGAGAAAGGCGACTGACGCATCTGTGAGAATGGTGGAAAGGCTCAAAGTAGAGAGTAAGAGAATTCGGGGTAGGCCTAAGAGAATATGGGCATAGCAATTGAAAACCAACTTAAGTTAGTTGCACCTCTCTGAGCACCTGACGAGCGACAGAAGTAGTTGGAGGTATTGTATTTGTGTATCAAACTTTTGATAGTTCCCTCTCATTAATCTCTTTGGCCCTATGTAGTTTCGCCAATTAATTTCCTTTTTTTCTTTCTTGTTATGACCCTATGCTATCCAGCTTGTTTTGTATTTGCAATTTTGCCTTTTTATCTTGATTCTTTCATCTCATGTTGCAGAACTTTTTCTATCTGGCCATATGATTTGCCTGCTATCTCTCGCCCCCAAACCCCGACGTTGTACTGAATGCTGAGTTGATGACCATGATCATGACCATGACCATAACCATGATCATTTTAGTAATAACTACGTACACATGATAGAATAACATTCACTTTCTAGACTCCACCAAATACATATGGGACAAATTTAATACAATAAAAAGAATAATACTTTAAGTTGTTGGTTATTCTGGCATTTAATTCTACAACCTTAAAATTGTGACACTATAATATACATTATTAATTTATTATTGTTTAGATCTTCCAAGGATTCTCCAAAGGAGAACTGATTTGAGCTACAATATAATAAAGGAGTAAGGAGTAACTTGCAGTAGCAATGTTTTGAGCTAGTTACAAAATTTTTATCTTTCATTTAATTTGCATCAAATTTTAGGGTACGGTGTCTTAATTACCTTGTGTTTTTTCTATTTTAGTAATAATTTTAATCAATTTTTTAAATTTTATCCATACATTTATTTATTATTTTAATTTCATCAATTTATTTTATGATCCTATTTGATATATTTTTACCGTTTTGAAATGGTTTCTATATTACAGTTAATGTATTATTAATCGTTCAGCTTATTATATATAGTGCAAAAATAGTTAAGTAGAATTTTGTTTGAATCGTCTTATTATAATTTATAAAATTTGATATTGATAATTCTTGTATTTAAACGAATCAAATAAGATTCCACATAACTATATTTCATTATTTTGACTTATAAATTAAGAATACAATGAAAATTAAAATAATAATAAAAAAAATAAATAAAATAGGAGATACAGTAGTAGTGTCGGTCCTAAGTGTAAGACTAAGAACGAGTAATTACTTCAAAATGATGCATGGAAATGGAATTGGTGAAGAAGCAATAAAGTGTAAAGAGATAGGAAAATGACCTTACGCGTTCCAAACAATGGAAGTTGAATTCCGGCCATTACTCATTAAGAAAGTATAATGGAATGAAAATAACCGGGAAATGGAGGATCTCTCATCTCTGACAGTGACATAGAACGTTCATACTCCTTCGTCCCAAATAACCTAACCAAAAAAAAAAAGACCCACTTGCACTACGGATTTGACAGCTTGCATGATCCAGCGTCGGCAACGTCCACTTGCTTTTCTAATTCTTTATTCCCTTTTCTTTTACTTGGCTTCCTTCTTTTCTTTTTACCTTTTGTTATTTCTCTTTTATTTTATTCTTTCACCCCTTTTGATTTTAATACACTCTCAAATATACTCCCTCTTATTCACTATACTTTGTATATGATTAAAAATTAAAAAATTAATACTCACTCCAATTCTATTTAGATGTCCCATTTGCTTGGGCACAATTATTAAGGATGGTGTGGGGTCAATTAAAAAGTGAGTAGTTTGGGTATTTTAAATGATTATATTAATTGTAAAGGTGGTAGTAGGGGTATTGTAAGTAGTAAACGTGAGGGTATTTTGGACATTGTTTGTGTGAACATGGGGTATTTAGGTAAAACAAAACGATTGACAAAAAAGAAAATGTGACAATTGATATGAATTTGCCAAATAACGAAATGTGACAACTAAATAGAATCGGATGGAGTATTTATTATTTTTGTGTTAGACGTATCACGTATGAAATAAGATTTTATTTGACTATATTTTAACTTATAGATTAAGAATATTACATAAATTAAGAGTGATTAGTGTATAATAACCAAAAGTAAATGGGATAAGAGAATAAGAGGGAGTAACTGCAAAACTAAAGGAAGATATGAAGTATATACACCAGTAATTTTTAGTTTTTTTACAAAGGTTTCTTTAATTTATTAATTTACTTTGTGAATGGTATAGAATGATGCGTATTCACAAGATCAAGAATTTTAAAATTTAATAGCCTCTATTGAATTAAATATTCTCATTTTATTGATATACAAATTTATTATAAATATCTCTAAATTTACCTAGTGAAAATCTGTAAAATAATGATATTAATTAAATTTATGTTAACGCAATAAATGAATCGAGATCACACTTTATTATGTTTTAACGATGAATATATTATATGAAAGATAAAAAATATAGTGTAATAGCAATGTGCGAACAAAGTTATAAAATAAATGAGATTCATATGTTAAATAAGAAAAATATCTTTAAAGTGTAATCTCATGATAGATACAAATTAAATTTTAATTTGAAAAATAGTTGCAACAAAGATACAAAATATTTGGATATACTATGCTTTTATAAGAAACTTATAAACAAACATAATAACATTATACTCACAAGTCACAATCACAATTTATGTTAGGAGAAGATCTTAGTAAATATTAAATAATGGTTATTTATTAAGTTAACAAATCTTATTATTATTATTATTATTATTATTATTATTATTATTATTTTTTGTGGTGATTTAGAATTAGGAATTTTGTTATGTAAGTGAAGATGACATTGACGATTACAACAATTGTTAAGATTGAGGTGAAAGTCAATGAACTTTACTTAAAAGGTCAATGGCAAACATACATGCTTTTCTATAACACTGCAAACATAAATTTTATATTTTGTAAGAGCGTAATTTAATCACTCTTAAATTCTATCAATAATATAATACTATCTTTACCTCTTTTGATATGTCAAATTTTATATTTATAATATGTAATATAATTGTTCGCTACAATTTAGTTTAAATAACATAAACTCGCATCTTTCGTCTGAACTCATCAACGAGCAATTTCTTTTACTTTTATATATTTTATTCTATTTTTCTAATTAATTATATTACTTTTATTATATTTATTTTCAGTAACAACGGATCAAAATTAAAACTATACAGGCATACAACCAATAATAAAGTAAAAGTCATCACCTTAACCTTTTTGACATCACATTGTTTGATTGCACATTATTTCATTTGAAATTGTGAATTCCTAATAAATAGCCAAATGAATAAGGAAAAATAATAAGAAATTACCTAATCTATATACTTTTTTTAAAAAAACTACCTTATATAAAAAATTGTGCAAAAAACTACCTTATATAATATAATTCTTTGCAAAACACTACCTTTTACTGATTTTCGTCAGTTGACTGTAACGTTGACCTGCACAGAATTGTATTATATAAGGTAGTGTTTTGCAAAGAATTGTATTATATAAGGTAGTTTTTGTGCAGATCAATGTTAATGTTAATAGTCAACTGACGAAAATCAGTAAAAGGTAGTGTTTTGCAAAGAATTGTATTAAATAAAGTAGTTTTTTGCAAAAATTTTTATATAAGATAGTTTTTTTAAAAAAAGGTGTATAAATTAAATTGTTTCTTATAATTTTTCCAATGAATAATAGTGTTTGATTGACAAAAACCAACAATATAGGAATCTAAAATATCAAAGAAGTTATATCTATATATAACTTGTAGGAATTTAGGCCTTGTTTAGTTTAATTGATTATTATTAATTTAAATGATTTTATTTGTTTAAACTCATTTTTATTGATCAAAACTAATTTTTATTTATTAAAATTGATTTTTAATCATTGAAAGTAATTATTGTAATTGATTTAGTTATATATAATAACTGAATTTTATTGATTAAAAATGATTGTTTCTCGTTGTAATTGAATTTATTTATTATAAATGATTTTTATGAATTATGATTTAATTATTATTCATTGAAAATGATTTCTACGAAAGCAAAGATTTCCTTAAAAGATAAATTTATATAGTTATTAAATTCCAATGATAATCAAACAATATTCACATTTCAAAAAAAAATTATGTATCATCATAAACTATACTAAAGCAAGATCTTAATGTGATACGTATCACTACCACAATGATTCGTTTCCCGCCGAAAGCACTTTTCTAAAAAAATATTTAGCACATTTATTTTCTCAAGTCAACAATTAAATTGAATCTATAGTATTTTGAGAAGTATTCTTGGTTGACTAGCTACAATTATTACAATTGCCTTCAAAAAAGTTTCTTGCCATATTATTAAATTACTAATTACCCGAATCTCTAATATTGTCTTGAAATAACTTGCCTATCTACAAACCAAAATTCTGCACAATAATATATGAATATATGAATCAATATTTTTTAGAATATTTTGAGAAGTATTCTTGGTTGCATTGACTAGCTCCAATTGTTACAAATGCCTTCAAATAAGTTTCTTGCCATATTATTAAATTACTAATTACCCGGTTCTCTAATATTGCCTTTAAATAACTTTCCCATCTACAAACTAAAATTCTGCATAATAATGAATAAATCAATAAGTATAATTTTCTAGAATATTTTGATAAGTATTCTTGATTGACTATCTAAAATTATTACAAATGCCTTTAAATAAGTTTCTTGCCATATTGTATTACCAATTATTAATTACGTATTGTGAAAATTGAATTATTATAAATTACTAATTACTAAAATTATAAATTACATATTACCTTCAAATAAGGTGCACTTAGGCAATTATAATTGCCTTCAAATAAACGTGCACAGTGCACTTAGGTAATAAAAATATTGTGCACATTTGATTTCATTTAGCATCATATATAAGAACCAAGCCTAATAATTTATATCTCATAAATATTTTTTCTAGTTATCATTACCTAGGAATTTTATACCTCTCTAAACTTAACAACCATCCATGGCCCTTAGCAAGTATCATTTTATTGAAGATATTAATGGCGACACAGGCTTTTGGAAAATAAAGGTCAAAGTGATATATTTGTGGAAGGGGAATGGGACCGATATCAAGAGACGAGCATCACACATAATATTAATAGATGAATAAGTATATTTTAATACATTCATATTTTATTTATTTATTTATTTTTATCAATTCAATAACAAAAATGACTTACTTTTCGTAACTAATTGTTTAATAAATTTCATTATTTTTTCCAGTCGAGTACTATCAAGGCAACAATTAAATTTACCTACAATATTAATGTTCATGCACACAAGGTTTTCGAAGGTGGTCAATATTTGATGTAATGATTTTCGGTGTATAATAATGATGTTGATTATAAAGCAACTAATCACAAGTATAAAATTTTCTTCCACACAACTACGACCATAACTATTTGTAATGATGTTAACATACCTGAATATTGTATCAAATTTGTCCCTATTCAACATATCATTTCACAAATCCATGACAACACTACTTTGTGTGGTAAGTAATTTTACACGTTACATTAATTATGATTTCGATGGATATTAATTTAAATATTATTATTTGGTGCTAAAATTAACAATCTATTTTTTACAGATTTTGCCGGCCAAGTTGTGGGGTATAGTGATGTTGATATGCAATCTCAGAAAAGAACGATAACACTAGACCTTACAGATGAAAAAAAACTTTATGTGGTTGTATCACGCGTGACAAGCAAAAGTGGTTAAAGATTTTAATATGTGACAACCACACAAACAATTCTACGGAAAATGTTGTGTTCAAGGAGGTCTTTTCAAACATTTAAGGTATTTTATAAATGTAAATTTTTATGCTTTATAAATATTAATGTATTAAATTTATAAATATTTTAATATGTGACAATGACAACCACACAAGCAATTCTACGGAAAATGTTGTGTTCAATGAGGTCTTTTTAAACATATAAGGTATTTTGTAAATGTGAATTTTTATGCTTTGTATCTCTTTAATAGTCTCTTACTGAATTTAATTTCTAATTGTTTTTGTAGGTTATTATTGTTTACTTAACAAGTTAATGTACCTGATGCAACGAAGCATTATTGTTGTTTTTAGTATGGTATATTTGCGTTGTTGTAAATTACTTTGGTTTTAATACTTTGTCGACAATTATAAAGAGGTGTTGGTTATTTCAATTGTTTCATCTCTCATATTTATATCTTAACTATTTAGAAAATAGTTACGTTTATAATTTTAATATACCCTCTTTTTTAATGATTGTATTTCATACTCCCTCCACCCCTTTTTATTGTCCACTTTGGCTTGGACACGGATTTTAAGAAAATGGTAGTTGAGGTATTTAAAGTGATTATAATAATTGTAAATGTAGTTGGGGTATTTAAGTGATTACAATAATTGAAAAGGTGGTAGGTGGGGTATTTTAAATAATATAAGTTGGGGTAGGTGGTAGGTAAAAAATCTTTGCCAGATATAGAAAGTGGACAATAAAAGTGAATTGACTAAATAAAGAAAGTGGACAATAAAAAAGAATCGGAGGGAGTATTTATTATTAAAAGTATACTTCGACAAAAAAATAATTATGATTCCGTGCATGGCACGGGTAAGTACCTAGTCTATATCTATAACTATTACTAAAACAAAATACCGATAACATCATCAATTTTTTAATTTGCTTACATGTCACAACCTTAAGAAAAATTTTCCCTCTAAATCTTATTGATGATGTTATTTTTATTATGACTAATATTTATAACCTCAATCTTACTACTTACTAATTATGACTATAATACTAACTATATTGATTATTATTTTTTTATTTTTTGGGTCATATCATTTAATGTATTAGAAAATCATGTATTTTATTTTTTTTTCCAATTATTTATAAAATCATTTCAATTTTATTTATTAAATAATAATAAAATCTTAATTTATACAAAAATATTAGAAAATTTAATAAACCTGTGAAAAATAATATAATTAAACCTCAAAAGTACCTTATTGTAGTCCGACTGAGATCTAAGATCCACACTTTTCAATATTTATTAATTTAATAATTAATACTCCCTCCTATTCAGCACAAGTGTCCCATTTTCATTTTGGGTCAAGTCAGCTCAAATGTCTCATTTCCTTTTTTGGCATGTACTTTTTACCATTATACCCTTATAACTTCTTCCTATTTACAATTTTTACCTAACTTATCCCTTACTAATTTCCCCCCATATACTTAATCTAACCTAATTAATCTAACTAAAAATTAACCTAACTCTCCTCAATTAAAAACCAACCCACCCCCTTTTTAACCCTAGCTCCCTCCTTCTCGACATTTCTATGAACCCTTCATCTTCTTCCTTGCTGGGTTCTTCAAGAACCTTCTTCTCCCCTCTTTCTCTCTGATCTTCGACTGTTCATCCCTCCTATTCGACATTTTTATGAACCCTTCATCTTCTTAAGTCACCCACTATGAACCCTAACTCACCAAAGAACTCACCCCTGAAGAACCCTAACCCTAAGTCGCCATTCAAGTCACCCCTGAAAAACCCTAACTCGCCATCTTCTTCGAATCTGGGTATTTGTAAATCCCCTTACAAATCGCCACCTAAGCTTGAGTATGTGGGTTTTAATGATGGAAACCCTAGATCTGAGTCATTAAAGTTCGACTACTATGAAGATTCAACCTCTGTTGAGACTGATCCTAAATGGGGAAGAGAGCTTGACTCTGAAGGTGAGCCAATCTACACACCTGACCCTTATGCTTGGGAGAACCATGAATATACCTCCGTTGATGCTGTTTTTTCAAATAGTGATTGTGAAGAAGAGTGGCTTGATAAGCTTGGTCCTTTCTCAAGTGAGTTTCTGTTCTTGTGGGTGCATGTGGTTTTTGACTGATGATGATGTTTGTTTTGAGTCGTTTTTTATGCATTTTTAAAACTTGCTCTATGAACTTTTTAGTGAGAGCATTATTTAGCCACCTAAAATCGAATCCATTTGGGGTTTGGAATAATTTCTGAGTTTCAAGTGCAAAGATGTGGTTCGATTTTATCACTCTATGATTTAAAAAAAATTAAGTACCTGAGAGTAATGCAAACAACCCACCATTTTCATTTCTCTGTATAAATATACAAGTGTTTCATTTTAAACAACAAAAAATTTTTTACACTGTTGTTTACTTCTGAAACACCCACATTTTAAGATCCCAAAAGTGTGTCCTAAAATAAACGGAATGTCATTTGAGCTCCCAAAAGTTACTGCTGGTTTGTGTTGGTTTTTGTTGCTTGCTGGTTTCTGTTTGGCTTGCTGCTTGCTCGTTTGGCTTGCTGGTTTTTGTTGTTTGGTTTGCTGGTGTTATGTTGTTTGCCTTGTTGGTATGTGTTGTTTGGCTTGCTGGTTTTCTGTTGTTTGGCTCCCAAAAGTTTCTGTTTTTGCCCCAAAAATTCTGATTATTTCTGTTTATGGCCCATTTTGTTATTCATCATTTATTGCTGTTGGTTACTGTTTGTTGATGTCCCCTGGTGAATGTCTCCTGCATACCCAATCATTTCCACTAGCTGGTTCATTGTGTCTGTGCTTATTCTTGAAAATATGAATTGAAGTGAGTCAAGCACCAATTGTTTGTCAATGCTCAAATAGTCTTGCAATGTGCCCTCTCTTGCTGCTTTTGTCTTGTTCATATGAGGAATGTGATAGTCAAAACCTCCTTTTCTTTTCATTACCTCAACCATACAAGCTTGTAAAGTTATGAAAACAAACCTAAGACATTGGGGACTTAGGTTGTCAAAAGCATTGTTTACAGCCCTAAGTAATTGAGTGACATTGTATGCTGCTTTTTGATACTGTAGTGCTTGAATTGATCTAAAAAACCCTAAGTCTAACACATTCATATCAGGGTAGTTGGGTGGTTGTTGAACAAGTTGAATGTAAAACCCATCTTTCATTGATTCATGTAAAAACTCAGTGTCATTTGGTGCTATATGTGGCTTGGCATTGTCTTGTTGCACATAAATGTGTTTAGATAGATTGGCTGGCCACTTTGCTCTAATGCTTGGTAGTACATTTGTGATTAACATGGCCCTTATGTGTTCTTTGGTGATGGATTGGGTTTTGTTTCCAACTCCCCTCTCTTCCTATTTTTTGAGCTTCTTTTAGCCGGCTCTTGTGTAATAAATGGCCATATGCCAATCTTACCATCAAATTCACATTCACCATCACTTGAAAATATGGGTTTCGCAACAGCACACATAAACATTATTTTAGGTATAAACCTCTTTGATTGACACTCTCTATGGGGTTCAATTTCACCCGGAGCAAGATAATAAGTTTGTGACTCTCGTGTGAGATAAAAATGTTTCTCATCAATGTGAACTACGTCTGTGTATGGCTTAAACTTGAATGCATCACTGTGTTCATCATATGCAATTTTTGATAAAGCAAAACTTAACCTGTGTAGCTTGTTATTGTCTGTCAAAGCCGGCTTAATTGCATTTGTGTGCTTCCTTATGACCTTGTCCTTCTTCCATCTACAAACAGTGGCTTGGGAGACACCCATCTGCTTTACCACTGAATGTTGTGTGCCTTTAAGTTCGTACTTGATTGACTTGAACTTGCTTTCATCAAAAGTGAGTTTGTTAGATGCTTGTCTGCCCACTTTTTTGCTGCTGATGTTTATCACTGTGGTTTGGTTCCTGATTTGGCTTTTGACTTCGTTCCACAATCTTGTTATTGTCTTCCTACACACTTGGAGTTCATTGGATAGTTCATTGATGATCCCAACTTTTGGTTTACCCTTTGTATTTAATGAAGCTAGTAATTTTTGCATGATTGCCAATCTTTGTTCTTTAGTTAAATTTTTGGAGTTTGCCATTATGATTTACAAATTGCATTAAATGTGGGTTTGCTCTTGCTGTTGTGTATTTATAGCTTGACTTTCTGTTTCATTGCTGCTGTGTTGTGTATCTCAATGGCGCCTAATTTTTTTTTGTCTTGGCGGTTTAAGTTTATGTGCTGAAATTTTTGGGCCATTTTAATTTTGGCGCCTGTTTGTTTGATCAAGCTGCTGTGTAATTATTGCTTGACTTTCTGAAATTTTTGGGACATTTTAATTTTGGGATTTTTTAAAATTTGTGGGCTGTTTGATGAAAAATGATTATGAGAAATTGGTTGTTTGCAATTGGCGGCTATTTAAGAAAATAACGATGCATTATTTTGGTAATTTAAAAACTGAAGTCAATGATCGCAAGAAAATCCGCACCCACATGATCAGTAACGACTGCAATTACGTCACGGCCGTCGAAGAATTGAGAAGGCTAGGCGACATACCGTAATGGATTTATGTAATTTTATTTAGTACTCGGCTCAAGTTTGACAATTATTGTAATTGTTGGATCTATTTTTGTAATTTCCGTATGTAATTGACGAGACTATGTAAAATCGGGGTTGTAATGAAAAATATTTCGACTTTTGGGTTTTTAAATTATCAATTTTAAGTTTTCATAAAAAAACCCACAAAATTGGTGGGAATCATTAAGTTTTAATCTCTACAATTAAAAACCTCTAATAACACTCTCTCTCCTACCCCAAGGGTCCCATTTGACTCTCCTTAAAAACCGTGAAAAGTCAAATGGGACTCTTTTGCTGAATCGAAGGGAGTAATATTTTTTGAAAGAAATACTATATATATATATATATATATATATATTTTTTTTTTTTTGATAGAGAAATACTATATATTTTTGAATTAATTAATTAGTCCCAATAAATATTCCGCTTTTCCATTGTTTTCTTTCACCCTCACACTCTGTCACAAAAAACACTTCTTTACACTCTGTTATTATCTCTCTACTTTCTCAATTTTTCTCTCCATTCTCTGCAAGAATCTAGAGTAGGGTGCAAATCCCCAATTCAGATCCACTACAACTATCAGGTTATAAAATATATTCTTTAAGCATTGTTTCAACGTTTTCACGATTGATTTTGTTTCTTATTCATTGATTGTTAATTTCGTAACCTCGATTCCGAGGTTTGTAAGATCTGAATTTTATTGTTTTATTAGTGTTTGTAGTTTCTGAATGTTAATATTAGTGTTAGATCTAAAGGTTCACATTTCTTTAATCTATTGATTGGTGTCGCTTAATGAATGCTGTGATTGTTTCAATTGATCTAATATAGATCTTTTGGTAGCCTTTCTATTCTATAGTAACTATAGAAGGTATGATGTTCTTGCTATTTTACTTTTGCTGAGAATGTCTAAGTTTTCAGGATCTTATCATCAGGTAAAGATTAAACATGGAGAAGTGATTCATTTACTAAGGAGAGAGGTGTATGAAGGTTACTACATGTGGGAATTGGAATAGTACTGTTTATGCAAACTGTGACATGTGATATAAGTCTTTATGTTGGAAATCTTAATTGGGTCATGCGAAATACGGAGGTGAAATAGGAGTAGGACCACCTGATTTGGAATACTCTTAAGACTCGAATACTGCGAGTAGGGAAGAACTGAGTAAGTTTTCTTCTTCATGTCATGACAAGTTGTGAAAGAAACCTCAACCGTTACGTCCTAGCTTGAACTTACTCGGACACGGTGCTAATAAGTGATTGTACGGGAACTATAGATGACAGTTCTCAATATTATAACTAGTTTGGTATATCATCTATTAAGTTAATACCCTTTCTACATTTATCATGACTGATAAAAGGATCCTAATGCTATGATTTTTGAGGACTTGGATGCAGCTCATCTATGTTGCCTTTCAGTTTGAGTATGATCTTTATGCTCTCATATAGGCATTTGTGTTTACAACCATAGTTACATGGAACGTGGAACGTAGCCACGTTCCGTGTTCTGGGAACGTTCGTCCCCAATCACCACGAAACGCGTTTCGAATCGCTCAAGTTGACGTACCGATGTAGAAGACCTTTTTCAGAAGGTATTTAGGCCTTCATTTACAAATCAAAGAATAAGAAGAGAGAAAAAAGGAGATAAAACCTAGGAATCTAAATAAATTCGACTTGAAAATGATTTCTAAAACCAGAATACTCATTTTTATTTAATTTTGTTTTCAAATATATATTTTTATACATACTGTATCTCGTACCCAATCGTTCCCGAGTCAATCTAGGTTGCGTTCTGTGTTCCCGTTCCCATTTCCCGTTCCAAACCGAATGTCGTCCCATGTAACAATGTTTACAACTCCCTTGAGAATTTTGAAAAGTGTGATAGGCATTGAGTAGAATTGAATTACTATTCTCTTATTCTGTGTGGACAGATTAGAAGCGTTAAAATCAGTGTGGTTTAGGTGTACAGTGTAACTTGTTTTATGCCAACATTGTTCTAACTTCTAATGTAGATTTATTGGGGTGTATTATTACTTTTCGTAAATGGAGTTCGTGGTGTTTACTACTCGTGTATGGACTATGGAGAGAAGACGATCTGAATACTTGAATTGGTGCATAATAGCGATTGAGATTGCGGTAGCAACATTGTCGACACAGTGTTTTATACCTTTACAATTCGGATGCACTTGTTTTTGCACCATGATGCATTGTTAAAAAGAGTGTGCTTCTGATAATCAAGGTTAAACAACTCTAACACTATTATATGCATGGGCAAGACAATTTCAATTAGGAGCACAAAGGGAAAACAAACACATAAAGCCTCAAAAGGGAAGAATTGGAACCTTTACCTTCCCACTTTGGTGCCTCAATATTATATGCATGGGCTAGACAGTCTCTACTAGGAGCTAAAGGATGGCTCCCCTGCCCCGCGCTTTGTGCATAGGCTCAAGGTCCTTAGTCATCTTCTGCCTTAGTGCACCTTTTGCTTTTCTCTATGTTTATATGCATTTTTTGATGATGAGTTACATCTTGAGAAATTTTAGATCATACTCCTATCACAGTTGATGGTTATCCATGGAATGATATGAGCAGCATTAAAGTGAAAATTTTTGCTTTGTCTACTCTACTTTCTCCCTTCTTTCTATGTTTGGAGTAGTGTGTTTGACTCTTAGTGTGAATCATTCTTTTATGTGTATCCTTAATAGTAACTTGGCCCTTTTCATTGTTTCGGCGCATCTACTTCTCTTGTATGTATCTGATCATGTCTCTTTGTGTGTGTGTGTGTGCAGGGGAACACAAGGGTAGAGTGTTTTGATCATGATCTCTGATTTATAAAAATAAGTTAAAATTTTAATTACCCACTTGGGAAGTTTTTGGTTATAAAATGAGAGGGAGATCAGATGAAGTACAAAAGAAGCGTTTTGTCACTGCCTTAGTGGGTGTAGCAGTGGTCCTTGGTTTTCTATATGTTTTTCAGGGATCTATTTTTGGTTCACAAAATAGTGGTGCAGCAGCTTTAGAGTATGGCAGCAAATCTTTAAGAAAGTTTGGTTGGGGTGGGGATGAAGATGCAGATGATACGTCCTCCAAGTTTTCCCAGGAAGATGCAGATGATGGTATTATGGTGAAAAGCTTCCCTGTACGTTTTTCTAATTCTACCGAGACATTATTTTCTATGTTAATGGGCTATCTACATGCTAAAGTTTCGTTCTTGAATTTCTTCATTCACATTGTGTGCTTGTGTCCATTTAGATATACTTCAGTAAAAGTTAAATTAATTTTGAATCAATAAAGGGCCTATCCTTATTTATTTATAGGATAGTTCTTAGTTAATATGCTGTTGTCATAGCTAAATATGATTAATAAAGTTTAAAGGAATCAACTCAATATCTACATCTCTTATTTTCCTTTTTGTTCGTTTTGACTTGATCTTTAAGGTATGTGACGATCGACATTCAGAATTGATTCCGTGTTTGGATAGACATCTCATATACCAGCTGAGATTAAAGTTGGATTTGTCTTTGATGGAACACTATGAAAGGCATTGCCCTCCTCAAGAAAGGCGCTACAATTGCTTGATACCACCACCACATGGTTACAAAGTGAGGATTCCATTTATATCTCTGTTCTCAAATAGCATTCGTTTATTTTAATTGTTAGTATGGAAACTTAGTCATACAAATTATTATATAGGTTCCCATCAAATGGCCTAGAAGCAGAGATGAAGTTTGGAAAGCAAATATTCCTCACACACACCTCGCACATGAGAAGTCAGATCAAAACTGGATGGTTGTGAAAGGTGAAAAAATTGTATTTCCTGGTGGAGGTACTCATTTTCATTATGGAGCTGACAAATATATTGCTGCAATGGCCAATGTAAGTCTTATTATATCTGAATAGAAGAAATAAAATTGCTTTTCTTTGGTCATTGTGTGCTTTTATTACCAATAGGAAGTGTTCTGCTCGTTTAGCGACTATGCGATGTTCCACATTCATATGATTCATATGATTGTTGTTTAGTTTTATGTAACTCTATTCATGTTAGATTAAGATATTGAAAATATGGGTTTAATAACTAAGCTCAATTTGTTTTTTACTTCATGGTTCGATTGCAATGTTGTAATTGCTGGTTTGACTGTGGATTGCTTATTTCCTATCATCTAGAATAAACCCACTGTTTTGAAAATAAGTTAGTGAAGTTATTTCTGAGACTAAATTTATCTTCCATTGGCAGATGCTTAACTTTTCAGGCAATGTCATTAACAACGGAGGCAGGCTGAGGACTGTTCTTGATGTAGGCTGTGGTGTCGCAAGTTTTGGTGGTTATCTTCTCTCATCTGATGTCATAGCTATGTCCTTGGCACCTAATGATGTTCATCAGAATCAAATCCAGTTTGCCTTGGAGAGAGGAATCCCAGCGTATCTTGGTGTTCTAGGAACAAAGAGGCTTCCATATCCTAGCAGGTCTTTTGAACTTGCTCACTGCTCTCGATGTAGAATTGATTGGCTTCAAAGGGATGGTATACTTCTTCTTGAGTTAGATAGGGTGTTAAGACCTGGTGGCTATTTTTCCTACTCTTCTCCAGAAGCATATGCACAGGATGAGGAGGATCTTAGGATATGGAAAGAGATGAGTGCTCTTGTGGAGAGGATGTGTTGGAAAATAGCAGCTAAAAGAAATCAAACAGTCATTTGGGTCAAGCCTTTGAATAATGACTGCTACATGCAAAGGCCTCCTGGTACTCAACCTCCGCTTTGCAGATCAAATGATGATCCAGATGCTGTTTTGGGCGTGCCAATGGAAGCATGCATCACACCATACTCTGATCGTAAGTTTTTTTTCTAATTGTTTATATCCTCTTTTCTCTCTTATATCTTGAACTTGTTCTTATCAAATGTTTTTTCATGTTGACTTGATGATGATCTTCCCCACAAACAAATATAGTCTTTTATTGTTTTAACAGTAATAAACTACTAATAGGTCTTAATTTTGACAATATGAAGTCGACAACATGAACCAAAACAAACCAATGTGAGAGATTGTTGCTAACTAAGATAATACTTTATTCCACCTCGTCTAATGCTAATACACTTAGTTATTCGGACTTCGAACTCTTCATTTACCTCCCCCCCCCCCCCCAGTGCTCTCTTTGTTTCCGCATTTGATGAATTGCTTCATGGTAGATTGTCTTGGTAAAACAAACAAATAATTTTAAAAATGGTTGTATCTCGCGGGTTTCTTCTGCCACCTTCTCCTGTAACTTCATGGTACGGTTCATAAGCTTAACTTCCTGGTGCTTAGAACAATCATATACATCTTTGTTTTTGTAGCTAGGTATCCTGAGACTTTATCTTTTGTAACTTGCTATGCACATCAATGTTACTAATGTCTTGGTGTAAGACATGTATGTTGACTGTTGAAATCACTGTAACATAATTTGCCAGCTAATTTGCCTTTGGAATTTGGGATTCGCTCAAAGTTGTTGAAAAATAGCCCAAAACCAACCATAGTTTGCTTTTTGTGATTCGCGATACACGGGGAGATTAACGAATCATGTGACACTGGTTGAGACTTGAGTCTCACTGTGTCTTGCACATGTGTGTTTATGAAGCTTCCAGTGTCGCATTTGGCCATTGGTCATTTTTTCAGCCAAACTGCATTTGTCGGTTCTCATCACCCATTACCACATCCTGCCCCCTCATATATTAAACCCGTAATTTTCTCTACGACATAAAAGTCTTTTAGCCTGCTCATACTTAAACAGCTAAGAAGACCAGCAACACACGCTTCTGATTCTGATCATTGTAGTTTGATGTATTAATCTGCTTGAAGTTGCTTTAACTTCCGTTGGATTAAGCCTTTCAAAATACCCCATTTTATTTATTTTTGCTTGTGCATATTCAATGTTTTTATCCCATCTCTTAGGGAATACTATCTCTCCTGTTGTGTACTCTCTGTTATACTCAACTGGTTGTTTTCATTTTCAGACGACCACAAGGTTGGTGGAAGTGAATTGGCTCCTTGGCCGGCTAGGTTGACTAATCCTCCTCCTCGGCTGGCTGATTTTGGCTATTCAAGTGACATGTTTGAGAAAGATACTGTATGTGGAACACTTAATTCACCATAAGTTTATAGTGCTATGACGTAACCAGTGGGAATTTACTGAAAATATTATTCACTTTTGGAATTGTAATATTTTATGCAGGAAATGTGGGCACGGAGAGTTGATTACTACTGGAACCTATTAAGTCCAAAGATCCAGTCTGATACTTTGAGGAATGTGATGGATATGAAGGCTAATTTAGGATCATTTGCAGCTGCTTTGAAGGATAAGGATTTGTGGGTCATGAATGTTGTTCCTGAAGATGGACCAAACACACTTAAGCTGGTATATGATCGTGGGCTCATCGGAGCAGCTCACAACTGGTAAGCAGATTAGCTGAGATCCGTCTTTTTTTGCTTGAAATATTGCAGATCTGAACTAATTGTATGATCTGTTACACTTCTAGTAAGCTAGGGCCCTGAGATGTCTACTGTTACTATTCCTTATTTGCAAGTCTTGGCTGGAAGTGATTCTAAACAGTCCTCTTATGACTCATAACTGTACTGTTTTGAGGTTTTTGCTGCCTTATTGCAACTGTTTTTTTAGCTCTCCATCAAGCGTTGCTTAAATGTAGGTCTGTAATTTGAACCTGTTGGTGGTGTTTGAGCTGCATGCATATTTTTTCCTCGCCTTTTCCAACCTTTCAAATTATGTGAAAAAGTTTTCTATGAGGGGACTAGTGTGTTTTTGATGATTTTTCCCTGCCTCTTAAGACATTTTGTTGGATAGCTTATGCAGAGAGGATAGGATGTGGTTCCTACTTCCTACTATTTGCATTTTGTTGCTCTTTTCTGTACAATTAATTAGGTTTCGAGTGCTTTGGTCGACGACTTGGATATTCACTTTCTTTTCCCCGGGCTGGTACGAGATTGACCCCTCCTAGTTCTGGTGCATCACTTTTTATTAGTGTCACACGGCACCCAACTAAGCAGTAACACTTAGGCCTTGTCTGATCTCCAGTATAGGATAGTACCTTTCTATAGGGGAAAGGGGAGCATAATCAACCTTTAACTGAACTTAAAGAGCACATTCTGATTGTGATCCGTAGGTGAGAGGAAGTCTCCAACTTACTGTGAAACTTAGCTTCCATCATTTCTATGGCTTGTACGGCTTAAAGTGATGAATCTTGAGTCATGCCTGTTGATTGTGAAGTTGAACGTTAATTCTGGTAGGTTTAAAATATGCTGTTTAATTGTTGCATTTTCTTTGAATTAATGATAGGTGTGAAGCCTTCTCAACCTATCCTCGGACTTATGATCTACTCCACGCCTGGAACATTATCTCCGACATCGAGAAGAAAGGCTGTAGCCCTGAGGATCTTCTTCTTGAGATGGATAGAATTCTCAGGCCTACTGGCTTTATCATCATCCAAGACAAACAGTCTGTAGTGGACTTTGTAAAGAAGTATTTGTCAGCCTTGCATTGGGAGGCAGTTGCCACAGGCGATGCAAATTTAGATTCAGAGGATGGGGAGGAAGTCGTGTTTATCGTTCAAAAGAAGTTGTGGCTCCCAACCCGGAACTCCAAGGATTCAGAATAGGTGATACTCGGGAAGGTTATGTGTCTCAGTGTTCCTTCATATTTCATCTGCCAAGAATAGAGAGGCTCACTACTAGCAATCAGTTTTAAGTTGCATTCTGTAACATTAACTTATGATCGTTCAATTATATCAGTTTACCACTTTTTTGGTTTTCTTTTGGCATCTATAATGTTACCCCTTTAGGTTTTAGTAGATTAGCTTATGGATAAGAGATCATCTATTGGCTAATTCATATTGGTTTATTTCCTCGATATTGTTTTGAGGTTTACTTGCAGAATATTTTGGAAATTCATTAGAAATTGTAACAAGACATTATACGCTGAAGAACACGAGGGGATTTGATTATTATAAATTTGTTTAATAAGAATTCGTGATTAGTATATCTTCCTTGATATTTGTCAACATTTTCTTTCTTTTATCTTTTCGTCAATCGTGATTTTTTTAGATTCTCCATTAAGTATTTTGTTGAGCGACAACGGAAGCAAAATCGAAAACAATAATAAAACAATAAAGAAATTCAATGCAAACATCAAGAAATAACAATACAGACTTAACGTGGTTCACCATCAATTTGATAGCTACATTTAGGGGTGAAAGTTTGGATTACGATTTTGGTTTTTAAAACCAAATCAAACCAAACTTTTTTTGGTTTTCATTTTATCAGTCCAAAGTCAAACTGTTTTTGTATAAAACCGAACACCAACACCGAATTTTTAAAGATGAAAACCAAACACCGAATTTTAAAACCGAATTATGACATAAAATCAAAAATTTTAAATAAAATTTTGGGAAATTACCAACGGTACCCCTGTGTTATAGCATTTTATCAATGGTACCCTTATGTTTTTTTTTAATTCCAATGGTACTCCTACCTTTTTGAACTAATTACAAACGCAACACTGTTCACCTATATTTTTCTGTTAAGTATACGTTAAATGTCATTTAAAAGCAACCATAGTTTGTTTCTGATTACTTTGCTTTCCCTCTTCATTTCCCCTCCTCATGCATACTTTCTTACTATGTCTTCATCATCATCTTCCTGGGTTGATTACGCCATTGTTGAAGCTTCTTCCTCCTCAATGGGTCATTCGAAAAATGTACAAAGTTAAAGATCAAATGAGCACTTGGGTTAACTCTGCTACCTAGAACATCAACACAGTCTATAAAGAGTTGATTGGGTCTTATGCTCTCGTTAGCTGGAGTAAGCTTGTTTGGCATCGTACCTCTCTTCCGAAAGCTAGATTTATCTTTTGGATGACAATGCTTAATAAGTTGAAAACAAAGGATCATTTGATGAGGATTGGCGTGACTCCTGATGACTACTGCCCTCTTTGATGCATGGCTTGAGTCCACTGCTCACATATTTTTTTTATTTGTAGTTTTAGCAATGAATGCGTTAATCTTTTGACTTCAAGGCTTGGTTTACCGACCATTGCTTCTCTTTGGGCAATTCATCCAAGCACTTGGATGGTTTCTTGATTCATGAGAAAGATTGCTATTTCTTCTGTATGTAGCCTTATTTATTAGATATGGCGAGTTCGGAATGGTTGTATTTGGCATACACGTGTTATATCTCCGTCTTTGCTAGTTAAAAATGTAAACCTTGTTATCAAGTTTAGGTTGTTGAGTCTGTATCCGGATTCCCCTAGCTCATATGAGCTACACTTAGTGTAAAAGGCTTTTGGAGTTCTAAGTCCTCGACCTTTTTTTGGGTGTTGCTTTGTCTTTGTACTGTTTGGTTTGTTGGAATTAATGGGAAGTTTTTCATTGTCCAAAAAAAAAAATATTTCTAATATTTAAAAGAAAATGAAATATAAACATTCGTAGTTTAATTTTCACTCAGAGCCCCTAAATGTGTGAGACGGCTCTATAATAAGCATGTACACTAATCCAGGTATCCAACTACACCCTTGACTTTGCTATGATCTCACCCACAAACTTATTTTTTTTTCCCATCTCAACCGCTCATTTTATTATCAATTTATTTTTTGTCTTATTTTTTAACTCAATTTCACTTTCCACAAAATTTCACCCAAATTAATTTAAGTACATTTTCATAAGAACAGAGAAAGTACATGCTAAGTCTACAATATTTCTCCATTCTCCTCTCAAGAAAAAAGAGGAGAATATATGTGCTGACAAATGTCAATGTCATTGTGCAACAACATATACATTCCATCACCAAAAGTAAATATACACGAAAAAACCTTAGTTTTCCGTTGCAGATCTGATTTGTATGGAATTATCTGAAGCCTAAGACACCCTTTCTATTATGCATTATTTTTTACTTTATCATCATAGAATAAATCATAAGCATTTGTGTAATTTGTCACTTAATAGTAGCATTTGTTCCAAGTGTCATTTTCAAAAGCATTTGTGCCATTTGTCACTATATATAAGCATTTATTCCAAGTGTCACTTCATACAAGCATTTATGTTGCCAAGTGTCATTTCATATAACCATTTGTGCCAAGTGACAATTCATATAAGCATTTGTCATGCCAAGTGTCATGTTACTCCTTTCAACAAGACCCTCACATGCTTAATGTACATAACTCTATGTATTCTTGCATTTACTTACTCTGTATTCTTGTATTTTCAAATTAAATTGAAACTTTTTAACTCATTTATTTAATCACACAACAATTCATCACCTACTTAATGGTTGACCCTATGTATTCTTGCATTTTCTTTTAAAATTTTATTATTATTATTATTATTATTATTATTATTATTATTATTATTATTATTTATTATTATTATTATTATTATTTTTATTATTATTATTATTATTATTATTATTATTATTATTATTTCATTTCATAGAAAAGAGACTTTACAAGAAGTTGGTGGGGAGTCGAGCAACAAGCTGAGCACCCACACCTTTTTGAATACAAAAGGCTAATCTGTGAAAAATGTAGGCCCTAACCTCTGAAAGATAAAGGGCTTGGAATTGGTACTACTGGAGTTGCTCGAGGAAAATAATGTAATCCTTGATAGCAAGTCAAGCGCGGCTTCCCCTAATTCTCCGAAAGTGGAGAAAGCGAATGGGATGAATTTATAACCATTCTCCTCGCACTTTGCCGTGTATTTCTTCCTCTTTCTCTCCGCAGCATTGGCTAAAGAAGCACCAGGTTCCCATGAGGAAACCCCTGCACCAACAAAAGGAGAGTTTTCGGTGACATCCACACAAGCATCTTTGCCATGAAACTAGTTAAACAGAAGAAGATCCGCTGGCCTAAGGTCTTTCCCCGCCTCCGAGAAAAACCCTAAAGGTGCCTCCTTACGGGCAGAAACCCCAGCTTTGCAACAGATATCCACGAACATGTCCCGAACAAAATTATGTCGAAATTTCACACCAACCTCACTAGAGCAATGAACTGCATGGTCCCCCCATATGTCCATCTTGGCGGTGTTGCAGGTCGAACATAAGCTATCTTTAACGAACAGGGGAATGGCGAGCCGACAACATAGGACAGACCGAAATTGACGAGAGTTCATCTTTTGTCCCAAGCCATCAATGGGGATGGTTAACAGAAAATCCTGTGCATGTGGTACCTTAGTGGAACAAAGAATTGCTACTTGTCTTGGGGTGAGCATGTAGGTAGACGCAAGGCTATTCTCAACAACACTAAAATAAGCCCCTGCCAACTTTTTCATCATTTGGGGGGCATCGGGTTCATCGTTGAGAGAAAAAGCATTGAAACCACATAAAACACGGAAGGCACCAAGAGTCCGTTCAAAAGCGAAACCCATAGAAGAGATATCACTGTTGGTTAAGATCTTAGCTTGGAGCGAGCGGGCCTGAAGACGGGAAGCAAGGAAGGTATAATTTATTAAACTACTCTTCTTACCTACTTTTATATATATATATATATATATATATATATATATATATATATATATATATATATATATATATATATATATATATATATATATATTATATATATATATATATATATATATATATATATATATATATATATATATAATATTAACATTTAGTTTTCACATTAACAATATTAGAACTAATACCCTTTGAAGCACTCCTCCGTTCCCTTCCAATTAATTTTGATTCTTTTCCTTTTCACAATACAATATTACTACATTGATGATTATTATTAAAATAACTTTAAAAATTAACATTATATATATGTGTGTGCGTGTGCATGCATTATAATAATCAATTAATAAATATTGCTTAATAGTAAGTATTAATATAATAATTTTGAACGAAAACCGTGCATAACACGGGTATAATCCTAGTTATGTGTTTAATTAGAATTAGTGAAATCAGTACAACAAATTTAACTTTTTGCGACATTGGATTTAGTGACATTAAAAAAAATGCCACTAATTCATATTTTTAGTGTAATAATTATGGGTTTTTTTAAGTTCTACTATAAAGTAATTTAGCAACATTTTGTTTGGTATTTAGTGGCATATGTAATTGTCACTATAATTTATAGTGACATTTGTGAGAAATGTCACTAGATCCTATGTCGCAAAAAGCTTTAGTGTGAGTTTTTATTATGCTGCTAAAGGGTCTAGTATTTATGTCACTAAATCCTCTATATATACTATAAGAAATTTGAAATAGCGACATTTAAATCAAATGTCGCTAACCACTAAAAGCAAATTATGTTGTAGTGAATCCATACATGTAACTAAAAGCTTTTAAAATGAATAATTCCACCGATCCTATATAGGGATGGCAATGGGTCGGACTTCGCTCGAATTATACATACTCCTATATATTCATTTCTCTCTTAAATGATAATTACATTTCAAATTTACCCTTATCTCTCCTATTTCTCTTCTTTATTTTCTATTCTACTACTTTATTTCTATCACTCTGTATCAACTCATTCAAGCACTAGTGCGAAACCTTGCAAGATTCAACTCATTTAAGCTAGCTTGGAGGTCGGAATGGCGTGGACATACAGTCACAGTCAAAAACTCATGAAAAAAAAAATCTCGCCCGCATTTTCCGCAAAATTCCGTTTCAACTCGCCCAAATCGGACGAAATTCGAGTCAACTCGGCGTTTTCTAACAGCCCGTTAAGAATCGCGTTATTTCGAAACGGTCGCTTGGAAAACCGTTACAAGTCGCCCGAGTCGTGTTATAACGGCCGTTATTTGGCACCATGGTTATGCCTTTATTATGAAAAACTAATTTTGTATGATTTTTTTCATTAATTTTAAATATTGTTTAAGAAAGTTTTTTTTCACTCATGAATTTAAGTATACCTTTTAATCTCATTAGTGTCACTGTTTACATGAAGAGTACATACCTTTCAAGTAAATATAATCACAAGTATGTTACTCCCTCTTATTCATAGAGAATGGGACATTTGTTTTTTCACATTATCCAATGCACTTATTCAATGCTTAATATCTCTTATTAGACATAACGAAATAATATAAAAAGTGAATATTAATAATAATCGGAAAATTCTTAATGGTAGCCCAAACTTTTGGCAATTCACAATGGTATCCAGTTTTTTAAAAAATTCTCAATGGTAGCCCCGAACTTTTTAAAAAGTTGCTTCCGTAGCCTTTATTAGTAAAAAAACGTTAAATTTCTGTTATTAAGTGGTCATTTCGGTTTGTCAGGTTAACTAAGCTAACTAAGGTTATTTTGGATCCAAAATTAACAACATATAACGACTAACATGCATAATTTAACAAAAAAACCCTATTTTTCGTCAGTCATTGAATTACATAACGTTGAGCATTTCACAGATTAAACACTAAACTATAACTGAATAATTAACACCTACCGTGATGCAACAGCACACAAAATCAAGCCTTTACACGCAAACTTCTCTTCGACCTTCAAATCCCCTCCCACAATTGTGTTCTTTGATCTTCCATCAAAGCGTGAAACTGAATACTGAGAAGAAGATGAATGCACAATGTTAAATGCAGTTAGGTGGGTGAGTTAATGTCTTAAATGCTTACTAACGTCAAAATATTTAACCATAGTTCAAATTTAACGAAAATTTAACGATTTTTACTAATAAAGGCTACGGAAGCAACTTTTTAAAAAGTTTGGGGCTAACATTAAGAATTTTTTAAAAAACTGGCTACCAGTGAGAATTGCCAAAAGTTTGGGGCTACCATTGAGAATTTCCCATAATAATCTTTGCATTGATACGAATTAAACAAGATCTAACCTGACTATGTTCTAATCTACAGATAAAAAATAAAATACAAATTAAAAGTAATAAGTGAATAGTGCAAAAAAACAAATATGTCATTCTCTATGAATAGGAGGTAGTATATTTTATTCAGGGTATGTGGAACTTCAATCCAAGCCATGTACAATATTTAATACACTTCTCCTTATTTGAGCTAAAAACCTTTCAGATTACTTGTAAACTAAACCTTTGTATTTTCACAGCAGTCATTTATATGTTGAAAATAGTGTTTTACCCTCAACAAAGTTGTTGACTTGTTACTAAGCCAAATGAAAAACAATACACCTAAAAACTTGTACAAAAGTCATCTCAAATTGAAAGGAATAGTCCCTCATATTTCCATAAATGAAAAAAAAATATTAGTTATAGTACACTACTATGTAGAAAATCAACAAAATGAAGTGAACAAATTGTCACACACACTCCGGAACCAAATCCACATAATAAAAAATCATACTATATGTTATACTTTATTTTAGTTTATAAGTTTTGAGGTATAAAGATAAAATATATTTATGCAAGAATTTTTAAGATTTAGTTTTATCATATTTTGCATTTATATATTTATATATTTTTTTATACTTATTTAAAGATTTTAAGGTTTAAAAATTGTTTTGAAAATTGTGAAAAAATAAATAGGAAGAAAAACAAAGGAATAATAAAGAATCATGCTAAAACACTCATCAATAACAATTAAAAAGCTTAATCATTACAACTTTCAATCAGCATTATAGAACACTATTCAGAAATGTAGGTAAAAATAAGCATCATGTGATCATATTTAAGTGATAAAACCAAAAGAACACACATTCAATGTTGAGAATGGAAGGTTCTCACCAATATGAATAATAATAAATTAAACAATTTTCAACAATTTGAAAAATAATGCGACAAATTCAAAAACTATAATAAAGCATTTAACAAAAAACAATTACAGGATATAAAACCTTCAGATTTGACTAAAAAGAAAGAAGATAAATGCAAATTCTCAAAGAAACAGAAAGATTTACAAACAAAATGAATGGTTTGAAATCATAAAAAAAACCTAACTAGTTTGCACGACATAAAAATACCCCCAAAAGCCATACCAAAATTGAGAAAAACGTAACAAAAAATACAATTAAAAGATGAAAAACATACCATAATTGAGAATGACGATTGAGATGGATATTCGAAGATTCTGAAACTCAAATCTATGGAAAAGAGAAGCTAAGGAAAGAGAGAAGTAGAAAAGTTCAAATGTAAGGGAGAGTTAATTTTCGAATAACGGTTATTTGTTTTGAATTTTTAAAAACGCAGGAGAAACCCCTTAATTTAAACACTAAGGGCTTGTTTGGTTACCCACTATTAACCTTGGAATTTTAAATTCCTAGGAAATAGTATTATGGTAATTTGTTTGGTTGCCAAAAAAACTAAAATTCCTAGGAATTATAAAATCCAAGGGAAGTTAATTCCTATGAGACATAGGAATTAGATTACCATATACCCCCCTTGGTTATTTACAATTCCCATGGAAATAAAAATTCCTATTGTCAAACAAACAAAAATAAGTATTTCCTAGGAAATTGACAAAGGAAGTAAATTCCAATGAATTACAACTTCCCATAGGAATTTAATTCCTACGTCAACCAAACGACTCCTAAGTATCTTTTTAAGAGACGTCTCACAAGTCCAGTCCATTAGAGTTTAATTCTTACCCTTATTTTATATTTTTCTTTATAGGTCACCCAATTAGATTTGGTCTCTCAAAAAAACCGTTTCTTACAAAGATTTATGTAACTTAATCTAAAATGTTTGGTAAATTGGGTAGAAAACAATTAATCCATATGGGGTTGAAAAACAATTATCGGTTATTTGCGTTGGAAAATAAAAAAATTCCCAAATTGATGCTCAATAAAATTTATTTCCGAAACTAGTTTTTATTAAGAAAAAAATTAATTAAATCTATTGAATTGTGGTTTGGGAAATTTCAAACCTATTAATTCTCTCCCAATCAAAATTAAACCAAGAATAAATTAATTCCAATTCCAATAGCAAGTCTACTAGTTTTCTCAAATCCCTAAACTAAACATCTGTAAGACTGATGACAGGGGACTTGAAGAGATCGACGACAACCACCATCCACGCCAAACCGCCAGCTTCCCACCACAACCATTAATTTGAGGTCGTCGTATACATGTATTACAATATTCAATGTATTATTTTTTACATTAAAAACTCACTTGATTTACTATGAAATTCAGAACTTCGGGTGTTACATTAATATTAAATTTTTAGCTTATTAGTTGTTTATTTTGTATTTACTATGAAAAATGAAATAGTATTAAATTTATTAAATTCAGAAAATACTCATTGAATTTACTGAAAAATACTTGTGTAATTAAATGGTTATACATGTTTATTTTAGATTGGAAAATTTGACCTTAACCTACCTTATTTAATATCACAAATTCTTCTGAGAGACGGTCTCTTTGAGAGACCAATTCTAATTGGGTCGGCCCATAAAGAAAAATATAAAATAAAAGTAAAAATCAAACTCAAATGGATTGGGCTTGAGAGATGTCTATCAAAAAGACGGTCTCTCAGGAGACTTGCTAATTTAATAAACAAATATGGACATGTCAACCCATATAATTAATTGGTTTAAAAATCTTAACTCAAACCCATATATATTTCTAGTTCAGTTTAAGTTAGGAATTGGAGTGGATCTTGGACACGACCTAGGTCCGTTGGTCCTAAAATTTTAAACTCGTCCGATCTGGGACATCTCTGAATTCGTTTTAAAATGACAAATCTAGATCAGGGTCTTCAAAAAATACCGGGACCAGTGAATTCTTAAGGGCTTGTTTGGTTACCCACTATTAACCTTGGAATTTTAAATTCCTAGGAAATAGTAGTATGGTAATTTGTTTGGTTGCCAAAAAAACTAAAATTCCTAGGAATTATAAAATCCAAGGAAAGTTAATTCTTATGAGACATAGGAATTAGATTACCATATACCCCCCTTGGTTATTTACAATTCCCATGGAAATAAAAATTCCTATTGTCAAACAAACAAAAATAAATAATTCCTAGGAAATTGACAAAGGAAGTAAATTCCAATGAATTACAACTTCCCATAGGAATTTAATTCCTACGTCAACCAAACGAATCCTTAGGATCTTTTTTTAAAAAAACCCTTATAATAATGGTCCACAACCTGATTTACTTGATAAACCTAAACTACCCAAGTCGATTCCCTCTGTTCTGTAAGCCTATAATATTAATTAATAATCCTGCTTTAATATTATAACATACAAACTATAAGGAGTTAAAATGCCAATTTATCTAGTTAAAATGACATTTCTAGAATGCAAACACACCAACTTTAACTAGCGGAAATGCCAATTTCAATTCTATAAAATGAAAACTTTAACATTCTTAAATACAACTTTTAAGTTGTTCAACATGCCAACTTAATCTAATCAAATGCAAACTTCAAACAGGGTCGTTCCTGATCATAGGCAAGGTAGACAATTGCCTAGGGCCCCGAGTTAGAAAGGGCCTAAAATTAGAATATGCTCGTTAATGGAAGTACACACTTAAAAATTTGCAATTTATGAGTAGTTCTTTTATCATTTAAAAATTATATAATACGTCTACATTTTGAATGCTAATTATAATATATAGGGTCCATCTTTATTATTTTTCTAAATACATGTTTAAGTTCGGAATCGACCCTTCATAGAGAGGGCCCAATTCTTTCAATTTGCCTAGGGCCCATATAATGCTAGGGACGACACTGACTTCAAAATACCAACACACCAACTCTACCTAGTTAAAAGGCGAACTTCACAGTATTAAAACACAAACTTTAACATATTAAAACACCAACTATGTAACAAGAGTAATAAAAATCCAACTTAAATGAATTAAAATTCAAACTTCAATATGTTCAATACCAACTTAAACTATTTAAAATTCTAAATTCTTTGAATTAATATGGTCACTTTAACATTCTAAACACCAAATATAAGTACATAAAATGAAAAATTCCTTTAACTAAAATGTCAATTTCAATATGCTGAAAATATAAACATAAACTAATTAAAACACAAATTAAAAAAAGTCAAAATGCTAATGTTATTGACCTCATATGCCAACATTAATATGTTAAAATACCATTTGAAACTTGTTAAAATACTATCTTTAATAAATTAAAATGTCAATTTTTATATACTAAAACACCCACAAAAACCGGTTAAAACACGAATTTTAACATACCAAAAATACAACCTTATAAAAAAAACTTGAATATGCAAGCTTAATCAACTTATCCCTATTTTAAGTCACTAACACTATCCTAGTGTATAAAGTTATTTAAAGTCTCCAACTAACAAGCTATTTCGAAAAACATAATTCATTTAAAACAAAACTAAAATATTTTTTAATACACCTAAAGTTCGTAACTTATTACAAGTAAAATTAACCTTAAATATAACTTAGGGATGTCAAAACTCCTTGGTATTGTTTCATGAAATATATAGGTAAGATATATTCCACAATCAACAATACTGTCATCGTTAATAGTCCACTCGAATTTAACATCATTAAACTCATAGTATTTTACTTGTTGCGTTCGAATGTTTAAGCAACTCATTAAAGTCGCTAAAAACTTCACGTTCCGAACCTTAAACCCATGCATTTCGACACATCTTTATCGTCCTTCTCCAAAGTACAAGACAAAGCATGTTCGATTAAGTGATTAAAGTTAAACACTACAAAAAAAAAACGCAAAGTTGCGACTATCCGATATAGTCGCTAATTGGTCGGTATACGCCTATACCGACTAAACTACGACTAACTCGAGGTAGTCGGTTCAGAATAGTCGGTAAAATGAAAGAGTCGGAATTTCAGTCGGAATTCCAACCATCTGAGCACCGGTAGCAGATTGGTCGCAGTTCCGACTAAACAATTTAGTCGGAGTGTAGTAGCCATATACCGACTACTTTCCTACTATGCGTCCGTCGCCAAATACCGACTACACTTGTGGTCGGAATGTAGTCGCTGTATTTGAAAAATGGTTATTGATGTTTTTCAATTTTTTTCCAAAAAAAAATATATAATCACCCATTCCAACTAAACTCCGACCACAAGGTAGTAGGAAAGTAGTCGGAAAGGTCAACCTTAATTTAGTCGAAAGTGGACCAAATTTTGGCGGCTTTGGATCCCGACCAATCTCCGACCAATATTTAGTCGGTAGGTGGTCGGTGATGCTCAAATTTACCGACTAAATTCCTACTACTTTGTAGTCGGAATTTAGTCGGAAATAATATAATATTAAAATAAAAAAACTGGTCAAATGTGGTCAACGATGTTGACCACATTTGACCAGTTTGTTTATTTTATCGATAACCTAAATTATCGATCAAATAAAATAAAAAACGCAATAAAAGATTATATGATAGGCACGAAAAAAATTAATAATGCAAATGTAAAAAAAATAATGTTATACAACCAAATGTTTTAAACCATACAAATAATAACATAAAAACAAAAAATACAAGGACTCAATTGGGCGGAGGCGGAGGAGGTTGTCTTTCTACAAAAATAGTGCGCACAAAGTTGAGCAGATTGTTGACCTCTTGCCTCAACTGTCGAGGCGGTCCTCAACTCGGTTAATAGACTGCTGAAGACTATCCAACCTCTCGTTCACCATTTGGGTTGGGGGAGGGGCGGCCTGGTATTGAGACTGCGGCACCACAACATCGGCGTAATAAACCGGTGCCGCATCACCAACACCAAACACACTCTTGGAGAACTTCTTCTTCGTCGGCTCCTGTGATTCGATATTTTGGACGGCCTGAAAATAGGCGTCGTTAATCTCCTCATCAGGCACATCAACAGGAAGTTCGGCATAGAGGCGCATGTATTCGTCCTAAACAACAAAACAATATATTCAGTAAAAATTTCGGCAGAGTTTCGACTGTAAACTAACTAAACCAAAACTTAAATAAGCCCTAAAATAGAAGCCAATATAAATATAATGCGTATCAACAACGAAAACAGCTATCAAACCAACATTTCCTCAAAATCCAATATCAAATATCCTAAGGAATATTCTAAAACAGCTAATTTACCAGAAGCTAACCTACCAAAAAACTAACTAAGCTACGATTCAATGATAACCAAAAAAAGCTAATCTAGAAATAATATAGAACAGAGATTGAACTTACGTTTATGGCCTTAGACTTCTCGTTGACCCACTGCAACCCGTCATTTGTACGGACCTTATGAGTGCGTAGAAACAACTCATAAGAGAGCGGCGTGCGTTGCTGCTCTTGTTCCTGCAATAACAAAGTTGAAGGTTATACGAAATTATGTTTAAATATTTATGCGTATAAAAATAATAAATCAAATTATTACAAGTTGAAGGTTATACCAAAATGCGCAATGTCCTGCGCGTAGACACCGAGCCGCCGGTATGGGTGAGTTCAGTGACACCCGCTTCATCGCCCCGGCGACGGTTCCTTCTCCCTCTGGACCGACTGGCCTGGAATTCTTTACTTTTCCAGGCCGCTACCCATCGTTCCCAAGCCTCCGTCGACGCCCAGGGGGGCTTGTACTCATTATTTTGCCTCATAGAATCTTCTTTGATGATGCATAATGTCCTTGTACCTGAGCTTGGCCCTCTTCTCCCACTCCGCACGCACCGTCGAAGTGATAGAGGAATCCCAAGCCCATTGTTTCTGAAACGATAAAAACAATCAGTATTAGTATAACAAAGCAAGTCAATCAAAAGTTAATCAAATTATGAAGAAATGAAGTACATAGCCTTACTTGAAACTGCTGCCAATAAAACTCGATAGTTTGCCTAGATAGCTGCCTCCAAGCCCATCCATTAGGATCTTGGTAGGCCTCAAACGTCCTATGGATGGACGTGGATATTTGGTTGCCACCGTCTGTGGCAAACGTGCGCTCGTCAGGCATCCATGGTAGGGGTGGAAGTGGATATTGCGGCACAGGGGCAGAGTCATTGCGCGGCTGCCCCTGCGCAGTGTCAGTCTCCGGTGTCCTAGCATGACGTGGTGAAGCACGTGACGACACCGGAGAGGGAGTGACAGCCCCCTCTGTCCTCCTAAACTCTGACCTCAAAAAATGCTCCTCTAAACCCTGATAAGTTTGAGAGAGCGCTACAGCATGAGGTTCAGCTTCAGGCTAAGATCGAGTGGCTGCTGGGGGAGGGTCAGAACGCGTATGCTGTGGTACCGGACGCGATTCAGGGTCGTATGGTTGACCGGTTCGCGGGTCAATACGCTGTCCTAGATTGTTTCTCATTCTAGGCATCTAAATTTAACAATTAATTTCATAGAAAATAATAAAAAAAACAAAAAAATCAGAAAAAAAAAACCAAAACAAAACAAAAATCTCAGGAAAAAATCAAGAATACGAGTACACCCTAAAAATAATGTCGAAAATAAAAAAAAATTAAACATGTACACCCTAAAGAAAACAATAAACCCTAAAAATAACAAAAATAATGTCGAAGATAAACCCTAAAAATCAGAAAAATAATGTCGAAAATAAACCCTAAAAATAACAAAAATAATGTCGAAAAAAAAATCAGAAAAAAAAATAGAAATATAAACCCTAAACAAATCAAAAAATAATAATGTATTCGAAAAACATAAACTTAAACTTATTACATGTCAGAAAAAAAAAATTAGAAATATAAACCCTAAACAAAAATAATGTCGAAAAACATGTAAATAAACAAGTTCATGCAAGATTATTACATGTTTATGATGTTTATTTCATAGTAAACCATAAACTTAAAAAATAAACTTGAAATATTCGAAAATCAAACCCTAAAAAACAAGAAAATGACGAAAAAAATATAAGAAATTACACGCAATAAACCCTAATTTCATGCAAGATTACTAAGCAAAAAAAATCATGTCAAATATTCAGAATTTCAAACCATCAAACCATGTCAAAAAAAATCATGTTCATAATCATGCTCATAATCAAACCATCAAACCCTAAAAAAACATGTATTTAATCTAAATTTCAAAAAAATATATAAAAAGAAGACTAACCTTTAATAGTCGAAGTGTAGTTGAGATGCAGTAGTCGGAGTATGACCCAAAAACCCGTCGGAGATGAGGATGCAAGAGGAAGTTAGTAGGAATGTAGTAGGAATGAGAGAAAGAAAGAAAGAAAAAAAGAAAAAAACGAGAAAGAATTCGATGGTGGAAATGAAAATGTTCGTTTTCTTTTGAAGTGCTGGTTTTTATATTACTTAAATTCCGACTAATCTGCGACTACTAGACAGTCGCTAGTTAGTCGGTGAGAGTTAGGGTTTTGAAATGCTATTTGGTAAAAAATCAATTATTATTCCCGACTACTTTGCGACGGTGGCTAGTCCTGAGTGCACAGATAATCGAAAAGGTTTTTTACCTTCCCAATGCTTCTGACAAACAGAGAAGCTTCTCTGGGAAGCTTTCTAATTTCAAAGTACCGACTAATTCAGACCGGGTAATAGTCTGGTAGTCAATTTCAAAATGAAAAATTTCTACTTTGTTTTTGGAGTTCTGATTTGTATTATTATTATTATTATTATTATTATTATTATTATTATTATTATTATTATTATTATTATATATTGTTTTTATTATATATTATTATTATTATTATTATTATTATTATTATTATTATATTATACTTATTATTTTATAATTATTAAAATTGTAAATACGAGATTAAAAGATACAAAAATTACGACCCAAAGTAAATTAATAAATAAACAAACGATTAAAAAAACTAAAAAAATATTTGATAATAATAAATAAACATATAATTATTAAAAACTTATTATTGGGTTACATAATTGTCATCGACATCATCGTCGTCAGATAGTACAAGATCTTCGTCGGTGTCTTCATTTTCATCGACATCATGAACCGTTTCATCTAGGTGTAACAGTTCTCCAGCTGGATCACGCAACGGTTTGACTTGCGCGTCAAAAACATCTTCATTCGCCACAAAATCCAGTGATTTCTCTTCCAGTTGGAAAGCGGTCTCCTCGAATTGCTTTGATCTGACTTTGCAAACAGCTCGCCAATCTTTCATGTTTTGCCTTAAACTGGGATAAGGTAAATAATAAACTTGGGAAGCTTGACTAGCTAGCACAAAAGGATCGTACTTTCTATAGGATCGACCAATATGAACGTCAACCAGCTTGTAAAGCGGATGGATTCTCGTACCATGGGCGTATCCGGTGGTAGTCTAATAAAACCATTGACATTTGAACAAAGTGACCCTTTTAATTGAAAGTGCTCGATACTCGAGGTCAATAATGTCCTCTAACTTACCATAAAATTCTCGTACCATGGGCGTATCCGGTGGTAGTCTAATAAAACCATTGATTCAGCGACACCCCGCGTTCTCGATTTCTTTGTGCGAAATGGGAGATAGTGTGAAATCTATAACCATTCACGAATAAACATCATAGCGACGCTCTTCGAAAGGTCCCTCAACAGGTCCTTAGAATATCAGATTATCCACACCGCCAAGAAACCCGCCCTAGACCGATATAAAATCAATAATTCAATGTTAATTGCACAATCGCTTACACAACAAATTACGATGGTAAACGTACTCACAACTGCTTAAACCACGCAACCGGTTTTGACCACATGGTCAACTTGCTCGCTTAGATTGGGTTCGACTTTGTGATTAAGTGTACGAATTGATCATAAAATTGATTCACCTCCGACAATTTCGCAGTAACATAAGTCCGAGCAATGTTGAAATCGCTTCATCCAAAGATAAGAGCCTTACCCCCCTATGAAATTTGATTGGGTGTGTGAATATGGACAAAACACCCGATCTCACGTTATCAAAGCATCCGTCATCGTTTCTAGGAACATCTCTAACTCTGCATCGAACGTCTGGCCCAAAGTAATGTGAGACAAAGTATGATGCTTCTTATGTAAGATATGCGTTACAGATCGAGGCCTCAACATGCACCTTGTTTTTGACATTAAGATTTAAATGTCGAAGATACCTGTAATTTAAACCAAGTAGTAATTATAAAGACATGTAAAAAGTGAATAGAAAATGAAATAATACTTAGTTTAGACATGTAAATAGTAGTTCCTCTCAAAGGGATACATCCACCTATATTGTACCGGACCAGCAATTCTTGCCTCGTAAGCTAGGTGAACAGGCAGATGTTCCATAACATCGAAGAATGTTGGAGGAAATATAGTCTCTAGCCTACATAGCACCACTGCAATTTCCTCGTTCAACCTCCACATATCTGCGGCAGATATCTTCGGAGAAGTAAGACTTCTAAAGAACAGACTAACTTCAGTAAGTGCTTCCCAAACTTTGGCTGGCAGCAACTCCCGAAACGCTATTGGAATTAGTCGTTGCATGAACACATGACAATCATGACTCTTCATCCCAAATATCTAATGTTTAGCCATGTCGATATTCCTGGCTAAATTGGAAACATAACCATCAGGAAATCTTAGAGTTTTAAGCCAATCTAGAAGGACATCCCTTCGTTCTCTATTTAGTGTGTATGATGCCCTTGGGGATGGTAGAACCCACTGGATGCAATTCCGATCGGATCCCGAGCTCGACTAAATCTTGACGTGCCTCGAGATGATCCTTAGTTTTTCTCGCCACACACATTATTGTGTTGAAAATGTTATCAAAGAAGTTCTTCTCAATGTGCATCACGTCAAGGTTGTGACGGATCATGTTTGTGCTCCAGTACGGCAAACCCCAAAAAAAAACTTCTCTTCTTCCATCCAACACAATGTTTACTGACTTCTGCGTTGTACTCAGTTGCATCGTCTTCAAACACCTGTAAAAACCCTAAACGATCCAGCTCCTCTAAAAGCTCATTTCCCGTATGCATGTCGGGCATAACAGCCTTCTCAACAGCTCCATGGCTAAAAAGCACCCGATTTCTGCGGAATGGGTGCCTACTATCTAAAAATCTCCTGTGTGAGTCAAACCAACTCACTTTTCTGATGTGTCTTAAATAAACGGCTTTGGACTCATCCGTGCAGTAAGGACAAGCGTGCATACCAGATGTACTCCACCCCGACATCATCGAATAAGCTGGAAAGTCGTTGATTGTCCACATCAAAGCTGCACGAAGCTGAAAGTTCTGCCTCTTGGATACGTCGTATGTCTGGATCACATCTTCCCACAACAGCTTTAACTCATGTATCAATGGCTGCAGGTACAGGTCAATCTTATGTTTGTATGGATTGGCCGGGGACGATCACCGTTAAGAACTTGTACTGCTTCTTCATGCATATAAAGGGCGGAAGATTGTATGGAGTTAGTATAACGGGCCAACATGAATATTGTTGACCCGAGCTGCCAAATGGTTTGAAACCATCTGTACACAACCCTAGTCTCACTGTCCGAGGGGTGACACATCTCTCCATCTTCTGAACGATGCTCCGCATGCCACCTCATCTGGCTGGCAGTAGTCACAAACGCATACAACCGTTGTAGCCTAGGACCAATGGGAAAGTAGTGGAATTGCTTTCTGGGGGTGTTATCTGATATCCATCTAGAAACCCCACACTCACCACATTGTGTCATACTCGTTGTGGGGCCCCAATAAATCATACACCCATTAACACAACAGTCAATCTTCTCTACCGGCAATCCAAGAGCCGAAATTTGCTTCTTCGTGTCGTAAAAACTTGTTGTCATCCAATTATCTTTCGGCAACAATTCAATAATGAATTGACATAATTCATCATAAAGTCTCTCTGGTATACGAAAGTCCGTCTTCAGGCTAGTCATCCTTCCTATGACCGACATCTGAGTATGCGTTTCACAACCAGAGTACAGAGGTAAGTTGGCGGCTCTTAACATATCAAAGAATTGTCTTGCTTGGGGGTTCGGATCTTCATCAATATGTACAGGCGGCGAGTATGGTACATTTGCGACGACATCATCACAATGCGGTAGAAAATGATGATGTGTATCCGGAAAAGTACTCGCTGCTGCATCGTACACCATTTGTGCATAGGGATTTTGAACCGTGTTCTGCTGTGGCTCAACCGGAGCCGACTCACTACAAATTGGTGCACCGTCAGAACATTTGTGCAGGTACCAATCGTAGTAGTTTTCAACAAACCCCTTCTTTAACAGATGATCTCTTACGACATCTAGAGCCCACAGTCTACGATTACCGCACTTTTTACACGGACATCTAACTTCATCTGGATTTTTTTCCTTGCAAATTGTATAAATTCTTCGACCCCTTCTAAATATCTAATATTATAAACTCCTTTAGAACTTCGCTGGTACATCCAACTTCTTTCAGTTCGTAAGTCCATTGCTCTGCAAAACAAAAAATACGTTTATAAAAAGTTGTGCCTAATTAAGAACTGGTCAAATATTAAATTTCAAAATTACCGACCAAACTGCGACCAAAAACTAGTCGGTAAGTGGTCGGTATACTCAGGCACATAAGAGGTCATGCCCAATTAAGTACGCTATCAGCCAGTGATTTTAAAAATTCAAAATACCGAACACCCTGTGACCAAAGAGTAGTCGGAAATTGGTCGGTACATATAAAGATCTCTGCCTCCCTCATTTATTGCTGTTAGACTACTTTTGACTGATTTGACGTTTTGAATTACCGACTACTTGGCGACCAACCCAACAGTCGCAAGTTGGTCGGTAAGTTTATAAAAAAAAAATTTAATGAGGTTTTTTCGGGCCATTTTTGGGTAAAAATTATAAGTACTAAAATGAAATAGTGGTTTTTCTTAATTATTTCCTCGAATGTACTATAAAAAATTGAAAACGTTAAATATATATTTCTCAAACCTGATGAACATATAAGTAAAATAATTCGATGCTCAATTTCATCAGATTTGAGGAACATATTTTAATCGTTTCCAACACATTTTTATAGTAAGCATACAAGAGAATAAGTAAGAAAAACAACTATTTCGGTTAAGTACTCATAATTATTACTACAAAATGACACAAAAAAAAACCTCATTATAATTTTTTTCTACAACAAACAGAACCGTTAAATTTGTGTTTTTCAACTTGTCCCTCTCCTCTCCACACTCACACTTGACTGATGAAAATCAAGTATGAGTATGCGGAGGAGAGGGACAAAGTGAGAAACAATGCAAACAGATACTTGTTTAAATTATTCAAAAAATGAAACCATTAAATTTATGTTTTTCAATTTATGACGTCCTTCTCAAACTCATACTCGATTGAAATTAACCATACTCGATTGAAATTAACCAAGTATGAATCTGAAGAAAAGCGGGACAAAGTAAAAAACAACGCAAGCATGTACTTGTTTAAAGTAACCAAAACATAGCTAATATAATACCTAAAATATTTGGAGAGAATAAAGTAGAGAGAAAGTAGGGATGTAAAATGTAAGAAAAAATTACGTTGAGGGGGAATTTATAGAAAAATCAGGAAAACTTCCGACTAATATCCGACAAGAGTGATAGTCGGTATACTGTCGGTACAAAAAAAGTTGTCCCCAGTTGCTGGATTTTAAAATTCAAACTTACCGACCAACCTGCGACTAACAAATAGTCGGAAATTGGTCGACAAAATGTCAGAACACCGACTAAGTTGCGACCATTTTCCAGTCGCAATCCGGTCGGTAAATTAAAAAAAAAAAATTTAATGAGCTTTTTTCCGGCCATTTTGGAGTTAAAATTATAAGTACTAAGTTCGAATAGTGTTTTTGCTTAAATATTTCCTCGTATGTACTATAAAAAATTGAAAACGTTAAATATATGTTTCTCAAACTTGAGAAAATTTAGCATCGTATATTTTACTTTTTATGAGTCTACTAAGAATAATTTTTTCATTGCAGGCGTTGGCTACGCAATAGTGCAATTTACAGCCTTAGAAAATACAATAGGCCGTCATTACCATGCACTATTGCGCAAAACCAACACCTGCATATCGAAAATTATTCTTTTTCATTAACAAATCTAAGTAAAATAATACGATGCTAAATTTTCTCAGATTTGAGAAACATATTTTAATCGTTTTTAACACATTTTTATAGTAAACGTAGAAGACAATAAGTAAGATAAACAACTATTTCGGTTAAGTACTCATAATTATTACAACAAAATGGCACCAAAAAAAGCTCATTAAAATTTTTAGAACCATTAAATTTATATTTAACAATTCGTCCCGTTCTTCCCACACTCACACTTGAGTGAAGAAACTCGAGTATGAGTGAAGAAGAACGGGGCAAGTGAGAAACATGCCAAAGACCTTTTGACCACTTTTTACAATAAATGAAACCGTTAAATTTATGTTTTTCAACTTGTCCCTCTCCTCAACTATCTCCCACTTGATTGAGGAAACTCAAGTGGGAGATAGAGGAGGAGAGGGACAAAGTGAGAAACAAATAGAGTTTTGGAGAGAACGTTATTAAGGAAGAGGGTAGAGAGAAGGGTAGGAAATGTGAGAGAGTGACGTTGAGGGTGGGTATTTATAGACAAAATCAGGAAGTTTCCGACTAATCAGCGACCACTTACTGGTCGGAATCCAGTCGGCCAACAAATACATTTACTTCAGCATTTTTACGTTTTTTTTTAATTAAAACTGCGACTAAATTCCGACAAGATAGGTAGTCGGAAAAGTTGCGACTAATGTTTTAGTCGCAAGTCCGTTGGAATATTGCTACCACAGTCTTTCAATAGGAAATTAGTCGGAATTTCCGACTACCGTGTGCTAGTCGGTAATTTAGTCGGAAATTGCCGACTAAAAAAGGGTGGTAGGAGTTTTTAGTCGCAACTTTGCATTTTTTTTGTAGTGAACGTCATAGTCAAAAATATTGTTACTTGCTTTAACAGTTTAAATGCTTAAGCAACTCATCGTTAAAAGCTTTTACGCTCAGAAATAATATGTAATAATAAGTTATCACAAAACATATAACGACATCCAAAAAATAATAGTATTATACATAGCTAAATTACCACTCTTCTAGCAACATGTATTGCTTGATCAGAATTTCGACGATTTACGTTGTCAAAATAGAAAATAACTTTGTTTATCGTGTCAACAACAACCAATATGTAGTGATTTTCTTGTTGATAAGTTGTGAAAACTTTGAATTAAAATCTGTCTCAAATGCTAATTAAAACTACAATTCTAACTTTATTATGCTAAAATATCACATGTAAATAGGTGAAAAGCCAACTATAACTTAAAATGATACCTAAAAAACATTAAAATACCAATTATAATAATTTGACCAGTTCATAGAAGTATTAGTAAAAATGTCAACTGATGCATGGTCAAATACCAATGATGACCAGTTAAAATACTAACTTAAATTTGTATCAAGTGACAATTCATGAAAGCATTTGTCATGCCAAGTGTCATGTCACTCCTTTCAACAAGACCCTCACATGCTTAATGTACATAACTCTATGTATTTTTGCATTTACTTACTTTGTATTCTTGCATTTTCAAATTAAATTGAAACTTTTTAACTCATTTATTTAATCACACAACAATCCATCACCTACTTAATGGACGACCCTATGTATTTTTGCATTTTTTTTAAAATTTATTATTATTATTATTATTATTATTATTATTATTATTATTATTATTATTATTATTATTATTATTATTATTATTATTATTATTATTTATCATATCATAAAGGAAAACTCTACAAGAAGTTGGTGGGGAGCACGCACACCCTTTTGAATACAAAAGGCTAGCCTATGAAAGATAAAGGGCTTGGATTTGGTACTACTGGAGTTGCTCGAGGAAAATAATGTAATCCTTGATAGTAAGTCAAGCGCATCTTCCCCTAATTCTCCGAAAGTGGAGAAAGCGAATATGATGAATTTATAACCATTCTCCTCGCACTTTGTCGTGTATTTCTTCCTCTTTCTCTCCGCAGCATTGGCTAAAGAAGCACCATGAGCCCATGAGGAAACCCCTGTACCGACAAAAGGAGAGTTTTCGGTGACATCCATACAAGCATCTTTGCCATGAAACCAGTTAAACAGAAGAAGATCCGCTGGCCTAAGGTCTTTTCCCGCCTTCGATAAAAACCCTAAAGGTGCCTCCTTACAGACAGAAACCCCAGCTTTGCAACAGATATCCACGAGCATGTCCCGAGCCAAATTATGTCGAAATTTCACACCAACCTCACTAGAGCAATGAACTGCATGGTCCCCCCATATGTCCATCTTGGCGGTGTTGCAGCTCGGACATAAGCTATCTTTAACGAACAGGGGAATGGGGAGCCTATAACATACGACAGACCGAAAATGACGAGAGTTCATCTTTTGTCCCAAGCCATCAATGGGGATGGTTAACAGAAAATCCTGTGCATGTGGTACCTTAGTGGAACAAAGAATTACTACTTGTCTTGGGGTGAGCATGGAGGTAGATATAAAGCTATTCTCAACATCATTAAAATAAGCCCCTGCCAACTTTTTCATCATTTGGGGACATCGGGTTCATCGTTGAGAGAAAGAGCATTGGAACCACAGAAAACACAGAAGGCACCAAGAGTCCGTTCAAAAGAGGGACCCATAGAAGAGATATCACTGTTGGCTAAGATCTTAGCTTGGAGCGAGCGGGTCTGAAGACGGGAAGCAAGGAAGGCATAATTTATTAAACTACTCTTTTGCTTCCACCCTCTCTCCCTCTCTCTCTCTCTCTCTATATATATATATATATATATATATATATATATATGTATATATATAATATATATATATATATATATATATATATATATATATATATATATATATATATGTATATATATATATAATATATATATATATATATATATATATATTATATATATATATATATATATATATATATATAATATATATATATATATATATATATATATATATATATATATATATATAGATTTAGGATCAAATAAGAAGGATTTTAAAATAAGAAGGATGAGAAGGATTTTGTTTAATTTTTTTTAGTTACTATATACACAAAAAAGGATACTATGTTACAAAAAAAGAACACTTTAAAATTTATGTCATAGTTACTTTTCTGTGTAACATAGTTACTTTTACAATTATGTGTTTTTGGCGCAATCGTGACCATAGATTTTTTTGTTTTAGTGAAATCAAGGGAGTAGAATCCTTCTTACCCTTCTTATTTTTAACACATTTCTCATTGGATCCCTCCCCTATATATATATATATATATATATATATATATATATATATATATATATATATATATATATATATATATATATATAATATATATATGTATTATATATATATTATATATATATAATATAATATTATATATATATATATATATATATATATATATATATATATATATATATATATATTATATATATATATATATATATATATATATATATATATATATATATATATATATATATATATTATATTAACGTTTAGATTTCATATTAACAATATTAGAACTAATACCCTTTGAAGCACTCCTCCGACCCCTTTCGATTAATTTTGATTCTTTTTCTCTTCACAATACAATATTACTATTATTATTAATATAACTTTAAAAATTAACATTATATATATGTGTGTGTGCGCCTCCATTATAATAATCAATTAATAAATATTGCTTAATAGTAAGTATTAATATATTAATTTTGAACGAAAACCGTGTATAGCACGGGTATAATCCTAGTTATGTGCTTAATTTCTTTTGATTTGATTTGTCGTATTCTAATTGATTAATCTAAATAAAAATACTAAGTAGTTTTTCAAAATCGAAAATTACAATCGGTTTGAGAGAGAGCTTGAATTAGCCACGTCTATAGTTTTAAAGGAAACAAAATATTGATGTAAAAGTCAAATTCAAAATTGAATTTCCGTCAGGGTCGGAGAGTCGGATTTTTAATAAAGTCCAATTCCGATCCGTCTCTAACTCGGACATGGATCGTAAAGTCAGAGTTGGAGTGGGATGACTTTTTCCTCAGACTCGAAACAAATTAATTTCCTCGGATTGAGTCGGACTAGGGTCAAATTCGGATTGAATTGTTATCCCTAATCCTATACTTGTCAATAACTCTGTCACTCATAACCATTCATCAAAAAGCAAGAATTTATTTGTGGATTTGGGTTGTATTAAACACATAAAAAAAAGGGATTATTATTATGTTGACATTTCACAAATTTAAGAAGTTACATGAACGTGCAAGGGCATAAATATAAGCTTATTAGCTTTGTATATTATTAGAGTATCTATATCAACATAATGTGCACACAGAGAAATGATACGAGCTGTTTGTTATTACTAATGATTGTTCTCCACTAATCAACGACAATTAAACAAAACTTTGCAATATTAATAGTGTTGTTTGAGTCCATCTCACTGTGAAACAAATTTAATTCAATCAGTTTAAATTATTTAAAAGAACCTGCTCTTTATATAAGTGTGAAATCCGATTTTTTTTATGTTTTTTTTCAATGGGCTACTGCTTGCATGAGTCCATCTCACAGTCAGGGGAGCTTCTGAGCATGTTCAGCATGTTCCACTGCACAGGGCCCCAAAAAAATTAGAGGCCTTAATATTATATTATGTAATATATATTTAGAGTCTAAAGATACAAAATTGATAAAAATATGTCATAATTTTCGAAATTGCACAGGGTCTTCAAAAAAATTTCAACTTTTGCTCCGCCCCTGCTCACAGTGAGACAGTCTCATACAAGACTTGCTATGAGACTTTCACACCATGAGACGTGCCGCACAAATAGCCATTGGTAAAAACAACATAGAAAGGAAAAATTGATTTTAATAATACAACATTTCATCCATTCATTGTGAATAATCTCACCTTTGGTTATTTTAATATTCGAACTTTTGCCCTTACTTTGTTATTAGCAATTTTGCATAACATTTTTTTATATAATATTTTTCAACCTTTGCCCGTAGTTTGCTATCAGTCTACCCTATTAGTATACTGACAGCAAACTAAGGGCAAATGTTGGTTTTATTAAACAATAAACCAAAGTTGAAATTATTCATAACAATGAGTGAAACGTTGGATTATTAATAACAATTTTCGCAAAAAAAATAATATGAATTGAACAGTTTTTAAAAATATTTGACCATAAATGACCCAATCAATTCAAAGCCATAGCAGAGTGAAACACCCTTAATAAAAAATTAGCGATTAAATAGACCTTATATAGTGATTATAATGACCTTACAAAAAACTAACATAAAAAAGTCCATATCTTTTTCTTATGAGTTATCATACACATTACTTACATATGCATTTCCTATAAATAGGGCTTTTGCCTTTAGTCATTTCCACAAACACAACTAATCAAATAATTACATTCATCACAATTTAACAAGAAAAAAATGGGTACTCACCACCTTATTCCAGCCATCAGTCTCCTCCTTTGTCTCTTTTGTTTCACTGCTACAGCTCAAGTAGTGAACGACATATTTGATATGACCGGTACAGCCGTAGAAGTTGGTGTACCTTATTACATCCTGCCGGTAATCCAACGCCGAGGAGGTGGCATTACAACTGCACCTAAGAATGTCAATCAACAATGCCCTCTTTATGTCGCCCAAGACACAAACACCGCATCTCTTGGGCTTCCTGTAAAGTTCTACCCACCTAGATGGCCCGTTTACAGCTCCCGCCCGACCCAAAATGTTACTTTTTCTACTGATATGAACTTAATTTTTGGGTTGGGTAACAACTGTGGTCAATCTCCAGTATGGACCTTAAAACTTGATGAGATTACCCAAAGGCAATACGTAACTCTTGGAGGTGTAGCTGGTTACCGTGGTCCTAAAACAGTGGATAATTGGTTCAGGATTGAGAGGTTCTTTCCTAGATTTAATTTTGATTATAAATTAGTGTATTGCCCTACTGTTTGTTCTAGCGAGAATCCCCATTGTCAGTTCAATTGTGGAGATTTGGGTGTATTTATTCAGGAAGACGGAAATTGGCTGTTGGGTGTTGGCGCTTCTCCACTTCGGATTAAGTTCAAGAGAGCTTAAACAATATTCAATTCTATATTATTCGACAAATGAATTGGGCTGAATTGTTTTTCTTTTTTTCTGATTTTTTTAAATTTTTTGATTCATATAGAGTGTATTGTCTTTACAATTTGGTTATGATTATGGGGTAATAGTACTACTACTATGTCTTGTATGTACTCCTATGTTGCGTGGTTTTTGCTATACATGATACAATATGAAAGAAAATATATTTGTTTTATGAATACAATTTATCAAATCATTAGTTGTTAATGCAAGTACCAATATTTGTGATGATAACGTTAACTTTAAACACATAATCGAACATGCTTTGTCTTGTACTTTGGAGAGGAACGATAAGGATGTGTCATATGTGAATGGTTTAAGGTTTGGAACGATCGATGAGGTGCTTAATGTGAGGCAAATGAGGCTTCACTAAAGGGTCGAACCATGCCTTGGACAAGGCAAGGCATGGTATGAAGGTTGCTTGAACAAGGCAACTTGAAAACTAAGTCAAAAGTGGACTGCATGGGTGTGCTCGTTCAAGGTACAAAAGTGCTCGTTCAAGGCACATGGTGCAGGATGGTTTTGAACTAGGTGCTCGTTCGAGCACTATGCCTTGGATTCTTTTCTGGTCAGTTTGGCTACTTGAATGGCAATGAAAGGTTGTGTAACTCCTTGTTTAATGCTTGTTTATTGTGATGTTTATTGTCATACTTAATTGGTATGATTAATTGGTGATGTAATTGTGCTTTGATGGTGTATTGAGTGTGTTCTATCAAAGATGCTTTCCTTCATCTATAAAAGGGATCATCATTCATAAGAACAAAGAACCACAAACACACTTTGAGAGAAAGCTATTACTTTGCTTGAAACTTGAGAGTGTTCATCATTGTTCTAGCATTTTGTGATCTTGAGAGATTGTTTTCAAGATAAGGGAGGTTTATTATAATTGTATTGTTGAATCATTATAATAAAACATCATTTGAGGGGGAGGTATCCAAAATACCTTATAAACACTTGTGTTCATCTTTTGCTTTATTTTTCTTTGTGTTATTATTGTTGAACCTCTCTTGTGCCGTTCATTTCATTAGTCTTTAGAAATTCATCAAATTTCTAATCTCCATTGTCTTTATTAACCTGGTATTTTTCACAAGTCAGGGCCAAAGAACGGGCAATGCGTATCAGTGCTAAGCATTGAAGTTGCAAGAGTAATACTATTCTGTAGAAGAAAGAAAGAATCCAGTCTTCATCAAGGTATGCTCTAATAAGTAATAGATGGTTTCACAAGCCCTAAGCCATCAGCGGAAAGCAATTATATATATCATAAATATATAATAATAGATATCACAATGGCTTAAGTATTTAAATATAATAAAATCTACTAATACTAATTTATATTAAATAAATATATACAAAAATAAATAATCTAAACTAATTATATTTGTTCTTATTTTAAATTTTAAGGTGTAAGTAAAAATTATTTGACTTAATCTATTAAGTTTTAAAAGACAATACTTTTTATTAATCATATTTTTTAAAATTCAACTTAGGAAAAACTTTTATTTTTTACGGATATTCATCATCATCACCATCATCATACCTAGTGTACATGTTCATAGAAAACTATGATCAGAGTCTGGGGAGGGAAAACGTCGACAACTCATACCCATAGAGGAGAGTGCAATCAAAGACAATACCAAACATATGCACATATACAAAGATAAGAGCAAGAAACGGGTAAACATCGACAAGAACAGGGAAACAACAATATAGGTGAAAGGTAAAAGGGACGGGTCTAGTTACCTAGGACGTGTATAAGGCGTTGCCAACTGCCCTTATCCCTTGTCAGGTCCCTAGAGAGGTGAAGTTCATGCATGTCCCTCTTAATTTGTTCCTCTTAATTCTGTCCCATATAACAATGTCGACCTAATTACAATGCTGTAAAATTTACCTTTTAATCTCCTCGGAAACTTCTTATCACAAAGCACCCCGATTGCTGTTCGCCACTTAAGTCTACCTGCTTGTATACGATTAGTAACGTCTTCATCAATCTCCCCATTACTCTGAATCACAGAGCCTAAATATTTAAACTTTGTCGTACATGCAACAACTTCTCCCCCTAAGTTTACCTCTGGCTCCCGCATCGCTTTTGTCCCACTGAAATTGCATCGCAAGTATTTTGTCTTTGTACAACTTATACACAACCCCTTATCCTCCAAAGCTTCCCTCCACTCTTCCAATTTACTATCAGCCTCCTCCTTGGTTTCAGCGGCCAAAACTATATCGCATGCACCATGGTGCAATTTCCCAGATGCATATAGAAGTTTTTCCATAATGATCGTAAAAATGATAGGGCTTAATATTGATCCCTGATGTAATCCCACCTTAATTGGGAAAGACTCTTTCATATCCACTGGTGTATGTATGTTAGTCTCCACTCTGTCATACATGTCTTGTATTACCTCAATGTATCTTCGTGAAATAACTCTATTCTTAAGGCTATCCGAAACGATGCTTCGTGGTATGCTATCGTATGTTTTCTCCAGATCAATGAATACCAGATGCAAATCCTTCTTTCGCTCCTAATAATTTTCCATCGGTATCCGCAACAGATGGATTGCCTCGGTGGTTGATCTTCCCGACATGAATCAGAAATGGTTCTCTCTAATTATCGTCTCTCGTCTAATCCTTTTTACGATATTGATATAATTATATATATGTGTGTGTGTGTGTGTGTGTTGAGCTAAGTAGGATCCGGATCCGGATCGGTCACCTATTTTTGGATCGTAGGATTGTAGAATAGTAAATCAGAATCGAGATTCTAATTAAGTATTCTTATATTTGAAGGTGAAATTTTGACTGAGACATGACTATTAATTAAAACTAATTTTCTAGGTGGACTTTACTCCATGATCCCCGCGCGATCAATAACCTGAAAAATAATTCCAACTCCATCCTGTTAAATCATAATGATTGAAAAATTTTTAAGAAAATAAATTCTAATTGAGTTGTAAATAATTTTAGAAAAATAATATATAGCCGAGTTTAAAATCCATTTGTCAAAACAGTATAACATAAACCAATTAATTAATTTGATGATTAATAATGACAACACATATATCCAATTATTAATTTGAAGGAGCGAGAACATTAATAGGCCGAATAAAGAGGTTGTCACCCCAAATAATTCAAGGACATCAGAGTAGTCTCAAGTAACTCTAGTGTGTACAACCCTCCTACTTGGATCACAACAAATAAAAGGAAGACCATACATCAAACAAGTAGCAGAAATAATAACCTGTCGGCAACTTTGTTAATAATAATCCAGTTTTGCTCCAAGACAGGTCTCCATCTGGGACAGCTGGTCAGTAATGGAAGCAAGTGAGACTCGAACTTCATCTTGGAAATCGTAGAGTTGAGACTGGAGATCAACAAATTTGGAAAGAAGAAGATCAAGATTAGCAGGAGGAACAGAGGGATTAGTATCAAAACCAGTGGTGGTGTGTGGAGGTGATACGTGTGAAGTGAATGGTGGTGGAGTAGTGGGTATGGGTGATGGTGATGGTGAGACTGGTTTTGGTGAGGAAGGGTCATTGATAGGCTCATTTGTGGGATGAGAGGCAGTGTTGTCATCCAAACCAGCATGACGTTTTGAGGCCAGCCTGCGGCTCTTTCTAGGAGTCAGCACATGCTCCTCCTTAACAGGCTTCGCCACTTCCTCTTCATCTGAACTCTCACTGGAAGCCTCTTCCTCAAGTTCATCACCTACTTCTTCTTTAGAAGCTTCCCCCTCAGTACAAGCTTTGCCCTCTTCCTCATTCACCTCTACCTTATCAGTACTGGCAGAGAGAACAGCTTCCTGAACCTCTTCTCCTTCCATCTCCTTTTCTACGCCCTCTTTCACTTTTTCTTCCTCTTGTCTGCCCCCTCCTTGTCATCATCAGAACTAACCTCCTCGACATCCTCTATAGCGTCTTCTAAAATCCCCTTTTCATTTAATTTAAGGTGCAAGTTGTTGAGGCATTTTGCACCAATTTTATTATTTGCACTCATCGGGAATTCTAGGCCGTTTAGAGGTACTCTAAACTTCTTAAATATATGATTTAACAGACCACCATAACCTACCATGCTTTTCTTTTCAATGCAATCAGCTAAATGAGATATCATTAAAGAAGGAAATTGATTTTTATGTGATTAGCCAAACAATAAATCAAAGTTGCATCTCGAAGATTAACTTCGCTACGCTTGGAGTTGCGTGGCAAAATGAACCTTCGAGCAATATTGTAAAGCAGTTTGTGAAGGGGTGAAAGTGAGTTATGGCTAAATTGATTTTTATCATTTATCCCTAAGAATTTTAGAACAGTTTTCTCATTGATTCCAGAAAAGACAATTTTTGAACCCACATAATATGTGTCAAATCCAACAGCGGGAACACCAAACTATTCCCCTAACATCAGACTGTTAAACTCAATTTTAACATCCTTTACTGTGCTTGAGCACACCCCATTATCAATATAGAAGTTTTGAATAAATTCTCGCATTAGGTGAGGGTAAATGGAATTGCAAGAATAGTTACATATTAAGACTTCCCACCCTTGATTATTCAAAATTGCATGTAATTGTGGGAAAGGAGTCGAATCATACCAATATTTATCCAGCCCAAAGCCCACGGACATCTCCTTGACTAACTCTTCTGCACTATTTGGGTCCACCTGTTTGATCCTTTTTGCCGGTCTGGATGACGAACTCCCTTTAGGGTTAGAGAAGGTTCTTTTCGAACCGGCATGCATGGTTTTTGTGGATTTGAGGTTTTTGTGACGATGGCTGTGGAATGTCGCTTGATGGTGAGGGATGGATGATTTGCAGAGGTTCTAATTGAACAAATTTTGGGGTTTTTGCTTTGGTGTTTTTGCTAGATGATGAAGATTTGGGAGTTTTCATGGCTTAAAGAAGGATGAAGATGAAGGATTGAAGGAGAGAGAGAGAGGATGAAATGGGTTGACGGTTTTGGTAATAAGGAGTAGTACTTGCTTTTGAGAGAGTGATGGGTTGTGTGAGTGATGGATGGGACGTGAGAGAGTGGGTTTTAAATGAGTGAAGGAACGGTTATATGAAGGGTTTGTACTACTTTTTGATTCAATTTCTTGCGTGTGAACGTGGTGTGCAACGAAAAGTTCGCGGGTAAATTCGTTGAATACAACGGTTAATAACGATATTTCGAGACACTACGATGATCCGTCTTCTACCAATTTTTCAGTTGACCAACCGAAGAAAATAAAAAGAAATAAAATTCTGGAATTTGTGGAAAGAGAAAAATAAAGAAAATTTTGAAAATAGAATTAAAGAAAACATATGCTCTAATTTATTTTTTTTTCGTTTTTAATATGAGTACATAATCACATAAGACGATCAAATGCTACTTGGTCTAATCAGCTAAGCATGCAATGAAGAAAACATTCATGGCACGTACTTAAGATAGTTGCATACCTAAATCTCGCAATAATAGATTTCTCAATCATGATTGTTGTGGTTGATCTAACCCTTCCAAATTTTTCACGTTGCTTTGAGGAGGAATCCTGGCATCAAACCTTAGTGAAGCTTGATCAAACCTAGCTCCAACCTCATCTTTTCATATTGGTCCCTTGGAAGCGGTTTAGTCATTATATCTGCAACTTGCTCATTTGTACTGACATGTTTAACAATGATGTTTTTATGCTCAACATTATCTTTAAGAAAATGATGTCGTATGTGTATATGCTTAACTCTAGAATGATGCACGGGATCTTTCGATATGCATATGGCACTAGTATTATCACAATAAATAGGAACACATTCAAATTTAATACCAAAATCTCTTAGTTGTTGTTTGATCCAAAGCATTTGGGAACAGCAAGCTGCTGCTGCCACATAATCAGCCATGAGAAGCTAGCAACAGCAGGGAAATCAAGACCAGCCAGATGTTCCTGATCCAGCTGTTCCCAAAGCAGTACAAGATGAAAGAAATGAAGCTGAGCAAAATGAAAATCAAGTCAGTGAGCCTGCTTCCACATCAGTCTCCACAAGAGACTTCGTGCCTAAACCATGGACACATCAAAAGTCACATCTGCTTGACTTGATCTTAAGTGACATAAGCAAAGGCATACAAACAAGATCCCAGATGAGAAGCTTTTGTGCACACTTTGCATTTCTCTCAACATTGGAACCCAAGAATCACGAAGAAGCTTTACAAGATTCAGATTGGGTTGTTGCAATGCAAGATGAACTAAATGAATTTGAAAGAAATAAAGTGTCGCACTTGGAACCAAAACCCAAGAATAAAAAGATAATTGGGTTAACATGGGTTTTTAGAAACAAGCTGGATGAGCATGGAACCATAGTAAGAAACAAAGCAAGATTGGTAGTTAAAGGGTACAATCAACATGAAGGTATTAACTATACAGAAACATTTACTCCCGTAGCAAGGTTAGAGGCTATTAGAATTCTAATTTCATTTGCTGCTTTTATGAATTTTAAGTTATATCAAATGGATGTGAAATGTGCTTTCTTAAATGGTTTTCTAGAAGAAGTCTTTGTGGAACAGCCACCTGACTTCGAAAATCCATCCTCTCTAGATCATGTCTATAAGCTTGATAAAGCTCTTTATGGGCTCAAACAAGCTCCTAGACAATGGTATGAGAGATTCTCTAAATTTTTGATTGAAAATAAATTTATTAGAGGTAAAATCGATAAGACCTTATTCTTTAAGAATAGAGGTTCAGATATTTTAGTTGTTCAAATATATGTTGATGATATTATTTTTGGAGCCACTAATGAACTATTATCTAAAGAATTTGCAGACCTAATGAGTGATGAATTTTAAATGAGCATGATGGGAGAATTAAATTTCTTCCTTAGTTTGCAAATTAAACAAACGGCAAATGGTATTTATATCCATCAACAAAAATATATAAAAGAACTTCTTAAGAAATATGATCTAGATAACGCTAAAACAAACCACACACCTATGGCCACTAATATTAGATTAGATGAAGATACTAATGGTACAAATGTCGACCAAACAATGTATAAAGGCATGATAGGATCTTTATTATATCTAACTGCTAGTAGACCAAATATTTCGTTTAGTGTTGGCTTGTGTGCTAGATTTCAATCAAATCCCAAGGAATCACATCATACGGCAGTAAAGAGGATTCTAAGATATTTAAAGGGAACAGATGACTTGTCCCTATTCTATCCAAAAAGTGATGTCTATGACTTGAAAAGTTATAATGATGCAGATTATGCAGGAGATCTTGTGAATAGAAAGAGTACTTCAGGAATGGTACAATTTCTTGGCTCATGTTTAGTATCTTGGTGTTCTAAGAAACAAAACACAGTTGCTTTATCCACCGCTGAAGCTGAATATGTGACAGCAGCAGCTTGTTGTTCCCAAATGCTTTGGATCAAACAACAACTAAGAGATTTTGGTATTAAATTTAAATGTGTTCCTATTTATTGTGATAATACTAGTGCCATATGCATATCGAAAGATCCAGTGCATCATTCTAGAGTTAAGCATATACACATACGACATCATTTTCTTAAAGATAATGTTGAGCATAAAAACATCATTGTTAAACATGTCAGTACAAATGAGCAAGTTGCAGATATAATGACTAAACCGCTTCCAAGGGACCAATATGAAAAGATGAGGTTGGAGCTAGGTATGATCAAGCTTCACTAAGGTTTGATGCCAGGATTCCTCCTCAAAGCAACGTGAAAAATTTGGAAGGGTTAGATCAACCACAACAATCATGATTGAGAAATCAATTATTGCGACATTTAGGTATGCAACTATCTTAAGTACGTGCCATGAATGTTTTCTTCATTGCATGCTTAGCTGATTAGACCAAGTAGCATTTGATCGTCTTATGTGATTATGTACTCATATTAAAAACGAAAAAAAAATAAATTAGAGCATATGTTTTCTTTAATTTTATTTTCAAAATTTTCTTTATTTTTCTCTTTCCACAAATTCCAGAATTTTATTTCTTTTTATTTTCTTCGGTTGGTCAACTTAAAAATTGGTAGAAGACGGATCATCGTAGTGTCTCGAAATATCGTTATTAACCGTTCTATTCAACGAATTTACTCGCGAACTTTTTGTTACACACCACGTTCACACGCAAGAAACTGAATCAAGAAGTAGTACAAACCCTTCCTATAACCGTCCCTTCACTCATTTAAAACCCACTCTCTCACGTCCCATCCATCACTCACACTAACCATCACTCCCTTAAAAGCAAGTACCACTCCTTATTACCAAAACCGTCAACCCATTTCATCCTCTCTCTCTCTCCTTCAATCCTTCATCTTCATCCTTCTTTAAGCCATGAAAACTCCCAAATCTTCATCATCTAGCAAAAACACCAAAGGAAAAACCCTAAAATTTGTTCAACCAGAACCTCTGCAAATCATCCATCCCTCACCATCAAGCGACATTCCACAGCCATCGTCACAAAAACTCAAATCCAAAAAAACCATGCATGCCGGTTCGAAAAGAACCTTCTCTAACCCTAAAGGGAGTTCGTCATCCAGACCGGCTAAAAGGATCAAACAAGTGGACCCAAATAGTGCAGAAGAGTTAGTCAAGGAGATGTCCGTGGCTTTGGGCTGGATAAATATTGGTATGATTCGAATTAATGTGTAACTATTCTTACAATTCCATTTACCCTCACCTAATGCGAGAATTTATTCAAAACTTCTCTATTGATAATGGGGTGTGCTCAAGCACAGTAAAGGATATTTAAAATTGAGTTTAACAGTCAGATGTTAGGGGAATGGTTTGGGGTTCCCGCTGTTGGTTTTGACACATATTATGTGGGTTCAAAAATTGTCTTTTCTGGAATCAATGAGAAAATTGTTCTAAAATTTTTAGGAATAAATGATAAAAAACGGTTTAGCCATAACTCACTCTCACCCCTTCACAAACTGCTTTACAATATTGCTCGAAGGTTCATTTTGCCACGCAACTCCAAGCGTAGCGAAGTTAATCTTCGAGATGCAACTTTTATTTATTGCTTGGCCAATCACATAAAAATCAATTTTCCTTCTTTAATGATATCCCATTTAGCTGATTGCATTGAAAAGAAAAGCATGGTAGGTTATGGTGGTCTGTTAAATCATATATTTAAGAAGTTTAGAGTACCTCTAAACGGCCTAGAATTCCCGATGAGTGCAAATAATAGAATTGGTGCAAAATGCCTCAACAACTTGCACCTTAAATTAAATGAAAAGGGGATTTTAGAAGACGCTATAGAGGATGTCGAGGAGGTTAGTTCTGATGATGACAAGGAGGGGGCAAACAAGAGGAAGAAAAAGTGAAAGAGGGCGAAGAAAAGGAGATGGAAGGAGAAGAGGTTCAGGAAGCTGTTCTCTCTACCAGTACTGATAAGGTAGAGGTGAATGAGGAAGAGGGCAAAGCTTGTACTGAGGGGGAAGCTTCTAAAGAAGAAGTAGGTGATGAACTTGAGGAAGAGGCTTCCAGTGAGAGTTCAGATGAAGAGGAAGTGGCGAAGCCTATTAAGGAGGAGCCTGTGCTGACTCCTAGAAAGAGCCGCAGGCTGGCCTCAAAACGTCATGGTGGTTTGGATGACAACACTGCCTCTCATCCCACAAATGAGCCTATCAATGACCCTTCCTCACCAAAACCAGTCTCACCACCACCATCACCCATACCCACTACTCCACCACCATTCACTTCACACGTATCTCCTCCACACACCACCACTGGTTTTGATACTAATCCCTCTGTTCCTACTGCTAATCTTGATCTTCTTCTTTCCAAATTTGTTGATCTCCAGTCTCAACTCTACGCTTTCCAAGATGAAGTTCGAGTCTCACTTGCTTCCATTACTGACCAGCTGTCCCAGATGGAAACCCGTCTTGGAGCAAAACTGGATACAGTTGAAGTGCAGACTGAATTTATTGATGAGGAGACTGCCCATTGATTTCTTCTTCTGCTTCCTTGATCAGTTTATGTAATTTTTGTTTGTTGGCCTCACCGTCTGTTTTTTCTTAACAATTAAACAATTTCTATCTTTTGAGTACCAGCTGGGGTATGCTAATTTGTAATTTTATTTTGTTGAACAATTATGCTCTTGTTTACTTTTCATCTGATAATTTTATGGTTTATGACATTTTAGTATTGCATATCTTGAATATGTTTTGGTATTTGCTGGATTAGTGTGCTGCTTACTTTCGCAATTTGACTAATGCTTGCCTTAGTGCTGTGGTTTGATCGATCCCCTACTTTTTGATTGATGTCAAAAGGGGGAAGAAAGGCAACGAACTTAATTGAACTTGTGAATGTTTATGCTCTTACTTAGTCTTTGTTAAATGCTATCTATGTTTAAAATGTTAAATAATGTTAAATGTGTATGGTTTCTTTCTTACTTGTCTGCTACACTTCAGTTTTGATAAGTATTAGTTCAAGTTATACTTGAATGTATGAGCTTGCGTAGATTTTTTTAAATGTTTAATTGTTGATTAGCTACTGTCTCTAATTACTTATCTATAATCATCTATTTTTAGAATAAAAAATTCTTAAAAATACACATAAGTAGAGATATTGGATACTTGATTCATTGTGTTTATTTATTACTTCTATTTTTTTTGGAATATGATTACTTTTAAAAACTTAAGTCATGTTTAGTCACATGTCATTATTATGTTTTAAAGTATAATCTTAGAGTAAACTGTTTTGATGAATGATTGGTAAATTATTTTGTAATGAATTAATTTGCTAAATGTACTTAAACTTGCTTTAATCTCTAGCATGTTCTAGTTTATTTATTTTACTCTATTTTTCATTAAGTTCGTTTATAAAGTTTGCCATCATCAAAAAGGGGGAATTTGTTGGCCCAATTGAGTTTTGATGATGACTTAACATTGTATATCCGATTTGTCGAAATCGTAGATGGCACCTAAGAGGCTTGTTGGAAGAATGTTGCGTGTCAAAGTCAAGGTCAGGTCAAAAGAGTCAATCTTGAAGGTCAAATCAAAAGTCAAACCAATTGTCCCAGTTCCAAGATTGATAAACTGAGCTCCTGGCTAGTATGCAAAAGCCACTAGTTGATTTGCGTGACATAGGACAGCCTGCCCAATCAAAATCATAATAGGCTATGAGGCATGCTTCAGAGGAGGAGGCAAGGAGAATGCCGTGGGAAGGATTGTTGTTTAAGTATCTCAAGACACGTTTGGCAGCTTGCATATGAATGGTTGTAGGTTGATGCATGAACTGGCTGAGAGTATGGACACAAAAGCAATATCTGGTCTGGTTAAAGTGAGGTAAATCAGCTTGGAGTCTATAATGCCTTAGAATTTCCAAACTGAACATCAGCAAACTCTAAAGCATTATCAGACATCACCTTAGCAAATACTCAGTTTGGAAAAAAAGTGCAAATTGTGAGGTCTGATAATGCCTTAGAGTTTGCTGATGCTCAATGTAGATCTTTGTATGACTCTCATGGAATCATACACCACACCACTTGTGTAGATAGGGCTCAGCAAAATGGAAGGTGTGAACGAAAACATAGAAACATTTTGGAGATGGCAAGATGCCTCAGGATACAAGCAGGCTTACCAAGAACTCATTGGGGTGATTGTGTTTTAACTAGTGCTTACCTTATCAACAGGCTGCCAACTACTATTCTTCACAACAAAACCCCATTTGAAGTTCTACACAATAAAAAACCATCTTACTCTCACCTAAAACCCTTTGGTTGCTTGGCCCTTGCATATAATCCAGCCCAAAACCATGACAAATTGAACCCTAGAGGAGTCCCCTGTGTCTTTATTGGCTATCCTGCTCTCCAAAAAGGATATAAGCTCTTAAACCTGTTAACCAAACACACTTTTGTGTCCAGGGATGTGAAGTGGTTTGAACATATTTTTCCTCATACCTTACCTCCTTATCAACTTCAACAACTCACTCCTCCTTCCAAAGATCTAGCCATAACCTCACCTACTCTGTGGGAAGATTCATCTGATGATGAAGATCCCATTCATGATCCTATTAGCCTACCTACTTCACCACGTAGATCACCCTCTCCTCCCATTATATCACCTCCTGCTCTTGTGCCTCCATGTGAACCTGATCTCAGAAGATCCACCAGACCCAAAATGTCTCCTAGTTGGTTGTAGGACTATGTCACACCCATTGCCAACTCCACTAATACATGTATCAATCCTCAGTTTCACTGTTTTCTAGCAAATCTCAACCATACACCTGATCCCCTCACCTTTAATGAAGCCTGTAAACATCATCATTGGGTCATGGCTATGAATGAAGAGTTATCAGCTCTCGAAAATAACCACACATGGGTTGTTACAGCTCTTCCTTCAGGCAAAAAAGCGATTGAGAGCAAGTGGATCTTCAGAACTAAATACCTTCCTGATGGTAGCATAGAAAGATACAAAGCTAGGCTTGTGGTTTTGGGCAATAAGCAACAATATGGCATTGATTATGTAGAGACATTTGTCCCTGTTGCTAAGCTAACCACAGTCAGAGCTCTTCTTGCTGTTGCATCTATCAATGACTGGGATGTGTTTCAGTTGGATGTCAAAAACGCTTTCTTACATGGGGATCTTGTTGAGGATGTTTATATGAAGTTTCCAGCTGGCTATCAAGGGCCTGGTCTCCCTATCTCCCTTAAAGCCACTTTCACTCCTCTCACTCAAGTATGTAAGCTTCAAAAGTCTCTCTATGGGCTGAAGCAGGCCCCAAGGCAATGGTTTTCTAAGCTGTATCATGCTCTTCAACAATGTGGCTTTCAATAGTCTAAAAAGTGATTACTCTCTATTCACTTAACATCATGCTCACCACCACACCATTATCGTGGTGTATGTTGATGATCTCTTGCTTGCTGATAATGACAAGGGCTCACTTGCTGCTACCAAAGTCTTTCTCTCCTCTCACTTTCACATGAAAGACTTGGGTCCCCTCAGATATTTTTTAGGCATAGAGGTTGATAGGTCACCCAGAGGAATCTTCCTAAGTCAATCCAAATATACAACTGACCTAATTAAAAAGTATAAGCTGACCACCTCCAAACATCTCAAACTCCCACTTGATCCAAACATAAAACTCACCCTTCACCTTGGTGATCCTCTACCTTCCATCTCATCCTATCAACAACTTGTAGGCAAGCTGATTTACCTCACTTTAACCAGACCAGATATTGCTTTTGTTGTCCATACTCTCAGCCAGTTCATGCATCAACCTACAACCATTCATATGCAAGCTGCCAAACGTGTCTTGAGATACTTAAACAACAATCCTTCCCACGGCATTCTCCTTGCCTCCTCCTCTGAAGCATGCCTCATAGCCTATTGTGATTTTGATTGGGCAGGCTGTCCTATGTCACGCAAATCAACTAGTGGCTTTTGCATATTGCTGGGGGATTCTGCCATATCATGGAAATCCAAAAAACAAGTGCTGGTAGCCAGGAGCTCAGCTAAGGCTGAGTATCGTGCCATGGCCCTTACTGCTTGTGAGGTATTGTGGCTTGTTCAGTTACTCAAGGACATTGGTCTTTCTCATTTGCACTCCACCATATTAAGGTGTGACAACAAAGCAACTCTATCTATTGTGGCTAATCTTGTTCGTCATGAAAGGACTAAGCACATAGAGGTTGACTGCCACTTCATTCGTGACAAGCTCAACTCTGGCATCATTGAACCTCAGTATGTTTCCTCCAAAGATCAATTGGCTGACATTTTCACCAAGTCACTTCCTGTCTCTCAGCACAACCGTCTTCTCTTCAAGCTAGGAGCTCAACCTGCAGCTCCACTCTCACCTTGAGGGGGGGTAATGACAGTACACACATATATGTTGTGTATGTGTGTGTGTATTCCAGTGGTATTTTGAGGTTGCTCCACTACCTGTGCTCTGCTGATTCTACTACTGTCCTTTTTATTCTCTTTGTCCATGGTCCTATGTATATAAATTAATGTGGTATAGCCATGTGTCCTTAAAAAAGCTAGTACATAGTTTCTTGCCTAGCTCTATATATGTAATACTTGTGGCATTTGCTCTGAATGAATGAAAGCATCACAAAAACATTCCTCCTAAAGATTTGCTGTATTTTGCTCACTCATCAACCCTCTTAAATTTTATTTTTAATTATTGCTTCTATGTGCAATCGTTTTTATTGTTTATCAAGCAAACCTTATTAATCTATTAGTAGTGAATTTTAAATCAAAGTTTATTATCTTTTTAAATTTTTTTCTTTTATTTATTCATTCATTTATTATGGAGTATAACTTTTATTGCTTATTAAGTAGATCATATATGTCTATTAGTTATGCCCATGGTGCAAAAACGCGGTCGTGGTCGCGATTGCGGTCACGATCGCGGATCATGGGAACGGAAAATATTCGGTTATCGCGGAACCGGTCGCGATTATTTTGTAGACTTATGTTTTTTAATTTGCTTTTAAATTAACTTTTTTGGTGATTTATATTTCAATTTTTTGTCATTTATCTTAAAATACTAATTAAAATTTATAATTACATTTAAAAATATAATTACTATTAATACACATATACATTAAAAACAACTTTAATAATAATTAACACATGAATAATACAAAAAATTGTATGACTCAAAATAAAAAGTAAAAATACAAAAACTAAAATAATTTAATAATTTAAATTTTACACGCTCCCCCACAACCCATTCCTGAAACACTTTACTTTACACAGTATTCTATGCACACCTTCTTATTAACTTTTCCTATTCCTATCTATTCATTTCTCTCTTAAATGATAATTACATTTAAAATTTACCCTTATCTCTCCTATTTCTCTTCTTTATTTTCTATTCTACTACGTTATTTCTATTACTCTCTATCAACTCATTCAAGCACTGGTGCGAAACCTTGCAAGATTCAACTCATTTAAGCTAGCTTGGAGGTCGGAATGGCGTGGACATACAGTCACAGTCAAAAACTCATGAAGAAAAACAAATCTCGCCCGCATTTTCTGTAAAATTCCGTTTCAACTCGCCCAAATCGGACGAATCCGAGTCAACTCGGCGTGTTTTAACAGCCCGTTAAGAATCGCGTTATTTCGGAACGGTTGCTTGGAAAACCGTTACAACTCGCCCGAGTCGTGTTATAACGACCGTTATTTGGCACCATGGTTATGCCTTTAATATGAAAAACTAATTTTGTATGATTTTTTTCATTAATTTTAAATATTGTTTAAGAAAGTTTTTTTTCACGCGTGAATTTATGTATACCTTTTAATCTCATTAGTGTCATTGTTTACATGAAGAGTACATACTTTTCAAGTATATATAATTACATGTATGTTACTCCCTCCTATTCATAGAGAATGGGACATTTGTTTTTTCACATTATCCAATGCACTTATTCAATGCTTAATATCTCTTATTATACATAACGAAATAATATAAAAAGTGAATATTAATAATAATCGGGAAATTTTTAATTGTAGCCCCAAACTTTTGGCAATTCACAATGGTATCTAGTTTTTAAAAATATTCTCAATGGTAGCCCCGAACTTTTTAAAAAGTTGCTTCCGTAGCCTTTATTAGTAAAAAACGTTAAGTTTCTGTTATTAAGTGGTCATTTCGGTTTGTCAGGTTGACTGAGGCTAACTAAGGCTATTTTGGATCCAAAATTAACAACATACAACAACTAACATGCATAATTTAACAAAATAAACCCTATTTTTCGTGAGTCATTGAATTACATAACGTTGAGCATTTCACAGATTAAACACTAAACTATAACTGAATAATTAACACCTACCGTGATGCAGCAGCACACAAAATCAAGCCTTTACACGCACAATTGTGTTATTTGATCTTCCATCAAAACGTGAAACAGAGTACTGAGAAGAAGATGAATGCACAATATTAAATGCAGTTGGGTGGGTGAGTTAATGTCTTAAATGCTTACTAACGTCAAAATATTTAACCATAGTTCAAATTTAACGGAAACTTAACGATTTTTACTAATAAAGGCTACGAAAGCAACTTTTTAAAAAGTTCGGGGCTACCATTGAGAAGTTTTAAAAAACTGGCTACCAGTGAGAATTGCCAAAAGTTTGGGCTACCATTGAGAATTTCCCATAATAATCTTTGCATTGAGACGAATCAAACAAGATCTCACCTGACTATGTTCTAATCTATAGATAAAGAATAAAATACAAATTAAAAGTAATGAGTGAATAGTGTAAAAAAACAAATATTTCATTCTTTATGAATAGGAGGGAGTATATTTTATTCGGGGTATGTGGAACTTCAATCCAAGCCATGTACAATATTTAATACACTTCTCCTTATTTGAGTTAAAAACCTTTCAGACCACTTGTAAACTAAACCTTTATATTTTCACAGCAGTCATTTATATGTCGAAAATAGTGTTTTACCCTCAACAAAGTTGTTAACTTGTTAGTGAGCCAAATAGAAAACAATACACCTAAAAACTTGTAAAAAAAAGTCATCTCAAATTGAAAGGAATAGTCCCTCATATTTCCATAAAAGAAAAAAAAATTAGTTATAGTACACTACTATGTAGAAAATCAACAAGATGAACAAATTGTCACACACACTCTGGAACCAAATGCTAAAACCACATAATAAAAAATCATACTATATGTTAATTTTATTCTTAGTTTATAAGTTTTGAGAGATAAAGATAAAATATATCTATGCGATAATTTTTAAGATTCATTTTCATCATATTTTGCATTTATATATTTATATATTTTTTTATACTTATTTAAAGATTTTAAGGTTCAAAAATTGCGAAAAAATTGTGAAAAAATAACTAAGAAGAAAAACAAAGGAATAATAAAGAATCATGCTAAAACACTCATCGATAACTATTAAAAGCTTAATCATTACAACTTTCAATCAGCATTATATAGAACACTATGCATTGTTAAATTTTTCAGTGATCATATTTAAGTGATAAAAGCAAATATGAATAATAATAAACAATTTTCAACAATTTGAAAAATAATGCGATAAATTCAAAAAAAATATAATAAAGCATTTCAAAAAAAACAAAACAATCACAGGATATAAAATCTTCAGATTTGACTAAAAAGAAAGAAGATTGGTTAATTGCTAGAAAACAATTAATCCATATGGGGTTAAAAAAACAATTAACGGTTATTTTGATTTAATCTTTTTTTTAACACAAATTCTTGTGAGAGACGGTCTATTTGAGAGACCATCTCTAAAGGGGTTGACCTATCAGAAAAACTATAGAGTAAATATAGGCAATAAGCTTTAATGAATTGGGCCTGAGAGACGTCGACGGTCTCTCAGGAGACCGACTGTTTTTTTAATATTTATTTTGATTTAATCTTGATAATGCATTAGAGTGATTTGCCTAAGTAGTGTTGGAAAATAAAAAAAGTGCTCACTAAAATTTAATTCTTAAACTACTAGTTTATTAAGAAAAAAATTATTTAAATCTATTGGATTGTGCTTTGGGAAGTTCCAAACCTATTAATTCTCTCCCAAGCAAAATTAAACCAAAACTAAATTAATTCCAATTCTAATAGCAAGTTTATTAGTTTTCTCAAATTCCTAAAATAATAACCTCTATAAGACTGACGACAGGGGACTTGAAGAGATCGACGACAACCACCATCCACGCCAAACCGTCGGGTTCCCACCACAGCCATTAATTTGAGGTCATATATATGTATTACAATATTCAATGTATTATTTTTTACATTAAAAACTCACTTGATTTTGTATGATAGATCACAAGGATGATGCTAACAACATATCACAAGGATACGCCATTTTCAACAAAAATTTTTATTGATTTTGACGTTTGGACTTTATTGAGATTTTTGATTGTATGCTGAAGTATTTTTTTTGGATATTTTACTCGTTTTGTAAGACTTGTGGGATTTTTAAAATTTGTTTAACACATACTATATTTATTTGACAAAATAATTTATTTTATCCTCTTGCAGGATTGTAATTACCAAACAATAAAAATGTAGCTTAGAAAAACTAGTTTATTACATGAACACCATTTTGGGAATTAAGTTTTGAAGAACACCAAAATTGGAAATTTTTTTATTTTTTAACCTTGATTAGGCAAATCATTCAATGCATTAAAAGATTATTAAGTCGATCCAGTCAAACAGATTAAATCGGGTTTGTGTTTGAGTTATATATAAATATATGCGTCAGAAACCCCTTAATTCAAATCTAATATGTTTGGGTAATTGGGTAGAAAATCACATTACTGGCCTAATCTGAAATAATCAGGTTATTCTAATTTCGACTCACTTAATCCATTTAGAGTATTTTATTATAAAACACAAACTGTAAGTAGTTAAAATGTCAATTTATCTAGTTAAAATGACAACTTTAGAATGCAAACACACCAACTTTTTCTAGTGGAAATGCCAATTTCAATTCTATAAAATGCCAACTTTAACATTCTTAAATACCAACTTTTAAGTTTTTCAACATGCCAACTTAATCTAGTCAAATGCAAACTTCATAATACCAATACACCAACTGTACCTAGTTAAAATGCCAACTTCACTGCATTAAAATACAAACTTTAACATATTAAAACACCAACTATATGTAATAAGATTAATAAAAATCCAACTTAAATGAATTAAAATCCAAACTTCAATATCATAAAATACCAACTTAAACTATTTAAAATTCTAACATCTTTGAATTAAAATGGCTACTTTAACATATTCTAAACACAAATATAAGTACATAAATGAAACTTCATTTAACTAAAATGTCAACTTCAATATGCTGAAAATACAAACATAAACTAATTAAACCACCAACTTTAACATACTAAAATACAAATTAAAAGAAGTCAAAATGCTAACGTTATTGACCTCATATGCCAACATTAGTATGTTAAAATACCATTTTAAACTTGTTAAAATACTACCTTTAATAAATTAAAATATCAATTCTAATATACTAAAACACCAACAATAAGCAGTTAAAATACCAATTTTAACATACCAAAATACAACCTTATAAAAAAAACGTGAATATGCAAGCTTAATCAACTTATCCCTATTTTAAGTCACTAACACTATCCTAGTGTATAAGGTTATTTAAAATCTCCAACCAACAAGCTATTTCGAAAAACATAATTTATTTAAAACAAAAACTAAAATATTTTTTAATACACCTTAAATATAACTTATTAGGGATGTCAAAACTCCTTGGTACTATTTTATGAAATAGATAGGTAAGATATATTCCACAATCAACAACATTGTCATCGTTAATAGTCCACTTGAATTTAACATCATTAAACTCATTGTATTTTACTTGTTGCGTTCGAATGTTTAAGCAACTCATTAAAGTCGTTAAAAACTTCACCTTAAAAAAATAATAAAATGTAATAAGTAATCACAATGAAAACATTTAACTACGTCCAAATGCAATAATATTAAACGTAGCTAAAATATCACTTTGCTAGCAACATGTAAACGTTGTCAAAATAGAAAATAACTTAGTTCATCGTGTCAATGACTACCAATATGTAGTGATTTTCCTGTTGATAAGTTATGAAAACTTGGAATTAAAATTTGTATCAAATGCCAACTAAAACTAGAATTTTAACTTTAGTATACTAAAATATTACATGTAAATAGCTAAAACGCCAACTTAAAGTCATTAAAATGCAACCAAAAAAAATACTAAAATATATACCAACTATAATAATTTGCCATTTTATACAAGTAATAGTTAAAATGCTAAAAGATACATGGTTAAATACCAATGGTTAATTTCTAATTAAATTCTGCCCAACAAAACCGGGTATATGGTGTCCCGACCCTACTTATTTGGGTACCTAGATGAACAGGGTCAGGACACAGATCGTCAAAAAAAGTATCTGACTAATCGGGTACCCGACTTTCCAGGAATCCGAAATGTCGAGTACCCACTAATGAATAATAACACTATACTAGTGTATAAGGTTGTTCTATAAAGTCTCCAACCAACAAGCTATTTCGAAATACATAATTCAACGCTTAAAGTTCATAATTTATTACAAGTAAAACTAACCTTATTAGGTAACTAGGTTACGGATGTCAAAACTCTGTTTCATGAAATAGACAAGATATATTCCACAATTAACACTATCATATTAACAGTTCACTCAAACTCGATCGACGTCCTTAATTAAACCCATATTGTAAAGAAAGTTGTGTTTGAATGCTTAAGCAACTCATCGCTAAAAGCTTTTACACTCAGAAATAATATATATAATAATAAGTTATCACATCTAAAACATATAACGACATCCAAAAAATAATAGTATTATACATAGCTAAATTACCACTCTTCTAGCAACATGTACTGCTTGATCAGAATTCCGACGATTCACGTTGTCAAAATAGAAAATAACTTTGTTTATCGTGTCAACAACAACCAATATGTAGTGTTGAAACTCCACTTGTTGAATAATTGTCCCTTACTTTATATTAGTTAGACAGTTGGTTGAGGGTGGTTGTAATCTTGCCACCTCATCTTTCTTGAATGTATTTTGCCTATATATATTCTCTTCCTTGCTCATTGTACAAGTGAGAGAATTAATTCATTTTATTAATATTCTTTAATCTACAATCATCTTGTCATGTAACATGGTATCAGATGCAAAACAATTTTCCACATTTTCGCTGTCTTCTTCTTAAAATTTTTACTTTTGATTATTTTTCTTGTGATTCTTTCTTCATTTTCTGGGATTGTGCTCATCGTGTTTATGAATATGGCGGCTTCTTCATCATCTATTTCTACCTGTGATAAACAAGATTCTAATTCCAATACTTCTTCATTGGATCAAACCCAAAACCCTCCTAGCATATATTTCACACACCCTTCTGATTCTCCCTCCCTTAAACTTGTTTCGGCTGCCTTTGATGGCACTAGTTTCAGTGATTGGAAGCGATGCATGGTCATTGGTCTCACCGCCAAGAATAAAATGTGCTTTATTAACGGATCATTAACACCTCCTTCTGCTGATTCCAGTGATTACAAACCATGGCAATGTTGCAACAATCTTGTAATTGGCTGGTTGATTGCTTCTTTGGACAAATATACGGCCAAGAGTGTCATGTATTTCAAGACTGCCTGTGACATTTGGATCGATCTTGACGGTCGTTTTGGTAAAAATTCTTCTTCCCAATTATACTATTTACAAGAAAAACTCACCAACACTTTCCAAGAACCGGGCATGTCCCTTGCAACCTATTTCACACGTGTTAAAGCTCTTTGGGATGAGCTTGATGATCTATCTCCTTTAACTACTTGCAAATGCAATCCCACTACCAATTTCTTTAAAATTCAGCAAGACCAACGTCCACTACAAGAAATGTCTTTTTTAGCAACAACATAAATCGTTGCAAAAGAGTCAATATCGTTGCTATAAAGAGCTTTTGCAACGAAAACCTTTGTTGCATGTCCAGCTGTAGCAAAAAAATAATGCAACGAAAACCATTGAGATTGAGGCAAGTCAGGAGGAGGATTCTTTTTTCGCTCATCATCGGTATTTCCACACTTGTTGCTTTTGTAGTAGTAGTGCAATCTACACTTATGTAATCTGTATAAAAGTTGCATTTTCTCCACAATGAACATGTGCATTCGTAAGTAATCACTAGATTCAGCAACTTCGAACTTATCCTATAAAACATGTAAGTAGCATAAGGTTAAACTAAAAGCATAAAATTAGAATGCTTCATCATTAAAATTCAATCGCATAAAAAAAACCAAAACCACCTGTATCTCCTTCAACATACTATCACCGGCTACCGCAAATGCTTCTTTCCAGCTTTTGTCCTCACAACACGCCCACACTCATTAACTAAGTGCCGAGTATTTTCTCCAATTGCTTGATCGATATCATCGGGAATTGAGATTCTTAGTTTGGATCCTTTCCCTTTAATTTTCATGTCGACCACATAACTCTTGTACATTCCTCTTTTACCAACTCCCTTGGTCTTACTAGTTGCTAAGGATCCAAAATTAAATTACAATGTCAGATGCTTCAAAATTATATTGTACAATATTATAAAAGCATTATGAGTTAGTACCAGCAGTTTCATCTATGACATCACCATTTGCTTGCTCTGGATCATTGCGAATGATAATTTTCCTTGGTCGTGGATCTAAAGCTTCATTGACTTGCAAGCGCTCTTCAATTCTACTGACAAAGTTGCTTCGATTCTTTCGCTTAGTAAGTACGCCTAAAATAATACGCGTAAATAGATATGAATATGAATTGGGATATTATAATACATCATACACCAATCTTTAGAGTAGATAAATATAGTAAAAGAAATTACATACATTCTTGTGTTGAGGGAATGACACCTTCTGATAATTGGTCATTTAGTGCGTTATCAACCAAATTTGGATCATTTTCTGGTGCATGATCTTCAATTTCGTCTCCATTACGTGCCCCACGGTCATTTTCCGTGTTTGTGAAGTTCGTTCGCTGCCTTCTTAAATCTACAAGAGTAAACACACACTAGTAAAATGAAGAATACAGGAAAGATGCACATGACAAGAGTAAATAAACATCAACGTAATTGGACAATTTATTCAGATTTTTTGCAATATCTTTGTGCAAAAGTCGAGCTACAAACATAGGTCTCAAATCGTTCGCACCCCATAAGCAGGTGTACCAGCGTGCACTGTATAGCATGCAGCGTCAAAGTCAGCGTGCAGCAGCGTCAAAGTCAGCGTGCAGCAATACAGTACAGTAGGATTAAGGGCGGTACAGTTCAGCAGTGTGCACAGTACAGCGTGAGATCAGATTGGACCATACTGTCTCTAATTGGACAGTTTCATACAGTAGCGCGCACAGTTTGATCTCTTACGAATACAATGGCTCATCGCTACCATCGACATTGTCTCTAATTGGACCAAACTGTATGTGCAGCAGTAGTAGCAATGGAGTGGTATGAAGGCAGTAGCAAACAAGCAAGAAAAAGAAAGAAATAAAAATAAGAACACTGAATTTTGAGTATTCAGCTACAAACCAGTGCAGCCAGCTTCAAACCATACTCGCATCACTGGTGCAGTATGTGCAGCAGTGTACAGGTGTAGATCAGATTAGTGACGGTTGTGTAGATCAGTCAGCAGGTGTAGATCAGATTAGTGCGATGTGTGCAGATCAACATGTGTACATCAGTAGCATGCAACAACAATTTAGTAAGCGTGCAATCTTTTTCCCATCATGTGATCAGATCAGTGTGCAACATGAGAAAGAAAGTGAAGCAACAATTCTAATCAATTCATGAGATCAGACAACATTAAATTCACACAAGAAGCAAGCAGATCAGTAAGCAACAATCAATAAGCAACAACAGTAACTGGTTAGCTCAAATAAAAGCTTAAGTTTGTAATTATGCTTACTTCTACAAACCATATTAGCAATCTCATCTTCGATTGCTAGGTTATTGTTATTGTTGACTCCTCCAATATTTGGTTGGTTCGTCAAGTGTTTACCTCTATTTTGAATGCAACTTTGAAGTCTTCCGGGAGGAATGCTACGGTTACTTGTTTTCTTTCCACCTCCTCTCCCAACCATCTTGTATCTATTCAAAAATATTCACGAAGTTATGAAAAAAAAAAAAATTTAGCTTGAACACAGTTATCATCCATCTACAGATCATATCACATATTTCAGCATATATGAAAGTAAAGGTAACATTAAACAAAGTTGACAACCAAATGTTCATGATGCTATATTGGGACAACGCATAGTCAAAATGAAACATATCAATACAAGAAATCAATAGTTTAAATACATAATAGTTTCAAGGACTAGAAGAGTCAAAATAAATTCTTATGTTGTATTAAATTAAAAACCTACTGCAATTGAAGAACAAATAAACTGCAATTGTTCAACTGTAATTGAAAAGGCAAATAACTATAATTAAGAGAAACAAAATTGTAGAAAATAACTCAAAAAGAACCTAAGAGTACTTTGGATAAATCTACAATCTGCTACTGCAAAGTAGTGCTAATCATAAATTAAAAGAAGACAAAGCTAATTAAGATGCTCCCACATGATTCACTAATCTCCTTATGAATCGCGAATCAAAATAAGCGAATTATAGTCGGTATTGGGCTATTTTAGGGTAATTTTCAGCGAATCACAAATTCACAAAACAAGTTAACTAGCGAATTATGTTACACTGAGAGACTAATCAAACAAGATTGGTTTGGATGTCAAAACAATGTTATACGAGACCAACAAGCTTACTCAGCTTCATTGGAGTATTAGAAGTGTAGTCTTGTTCAAAACCCCATTCAAAAAATTCACCATTTTTTTCATTTCCTGCAACTTCAATGTGAAATGAACAATCCAAAATTCATACCAACCAATTCAAACTCAAAATCTTTGCAAATTTCCAAACACAACGACAATAATGCAAACAAAAAAATGAACATAAAGTAAATTTTCATACACAAAGACAACAATTCACACAAACAATTAGTAAATGAAATTAGTACACGAAAGGAATGAAATTACCTAAAATTTATGAATTCAATTACTTGGACATGATGTGTATCAAAGCAATATTATCCAAGTTGATTGCTGGAACCAATTGGAATTGATTAGGACTAATAATATAAGATTTACATGAATAATAGAACTTGAAATTGAAGAATAATTACCCACAAGAATTAAAACAAGCATTTTAAGAATAAATACCCACAAGAACACTAACAGTCAAACATCACATTTACCTTAACAAGAGAAGGAGATCAGCCTTGGTGAAAGACGACTGATGACGGTGAAACTGAAGGCAGTCGCGTGGTGGATGACAGTGAAGGAAAACAAAACAGTGGAGTTTCGTGGTGGATGATAGAGGATGGCAGTGGTGGATGACGGTGGAGGAAAACAGAACAGTGGAGTTTCGTGGTGGATGACAAAGGATGGCGCTGGTGGAGTGGATGGCGGTGAACTGAAAGCCGGGTGTGAAGGTAGCGCAGCAGTACATGTGAAATGGCGAGGGTGGAATAGCGGGCTAATGTGGGAGAAATGAAATTAGGTTTACAGTATTTTGGCATTTTATTACAAAATATATCTAATGTATTTTGCAACATCACTGTTGTTGCTATACATAAAATTGTTTTTCGTAACGACTCGAGCTGTTGCAATACCTAATAAAACTTTTTAGCAACGACTGGTGTGGTTGCAAAAAATAAATTTATTTTTTTGAAGACCCGCGCTCATGTTTTGGTGGAAGGAAACGAAATTTCATATATAGCAACAATAAATTAGTAACGAAATTTGGTTTTTGCAACGACCTCTATTTTTTGCAACTAAGCTTGTTGTTAAAAACTAATTTTTTTGTATTGGTCTCATGCAATTTCTAATGAAATCAGATCCCCAATACAACCATGTTCATACTAATTTGCTAATGCTTCAAGATCTACCAAGTATACAAGATGTATACCGTATGCTTTTGCAGGAAGAATGTCATAAAAAACTTTCTACTGACCATCACACTACAGACCCAATGGCCTTTGGTGTTGCTAAGCGTAGACCGCAGCCTACTGCATCCCATTTCAAGCATCAACATCTGGATAAAAATGCTCCTAATTCTTCTTCAAGAAAGCCATCCTATTTTTGTGATCATTGTAACATTGCTGGTCACTTTGTTGATCGATGTTTCAAGATACATGGCTACCCACCTAAATCCAAGAATGGTCCCAGTCAAAAGTATGCTGCTCTTGCCCATGCCGATGACTCCACTTCTCCTCCTCCTACTGGTAATTCTTTTGGCCTTTCTCAAGAACAATTTACTAACCTCTTGTCTTATCTTGGCAAGAAAGACACTTCTCCTGACAGGAAAAATGATGATCATCTTGATGTTGATTCATCAGCCAATTTAGCAGGTACTTGTTTTCTTTCTCAAACCTCTAAAAATTATTGGATTGTGGACAGTGGTGCTATGGACCACATGTCCAACGATCTCTCGTTTTTCTCTAATCTCAAGGATGTCTCTCATCTTCATCATCAAATTACTATCCCTGATGGTAGCAAATACATTATAACAAAAATTGGTGATATTCAACTAACTAGTAATTTGTTGCTTAAGCATGTTTTATATGTTCCCCAATTCCATTTTAATTTGATATCTGTGCATCAACTTTGTAAACATAATGCAACATCTGTTATATTTTCTAAGAGTTCTTGTTTTATTCAGGACCACATAACGAGACACTCTTTGCCTCTTGGTAAATTGCAACATGGTCTCTATTATGTTCTGGATAATAACCAGCTACCTATGGACTCTACCACATGCTCCTCTATTCCCCTAGCTGGTGCTGTCACCTCCAAATCTTGCATTAATCTTGCAAAAACATGGCATCTTCGTTTTGGCCATGCCCCTTTATCCAAGATTGCTTTGCTTTACCCACAAGTTAATCCACATGTTGTAAAACAACAATTTTTTTTTGTACTATTTGCCCAGCTGCTAGGCAACATAGGCATCCCTTTCCAGTAAGTACTAGTAGCACATCATGTCCATTTGACTTGATTCACATAGATACTTGGGGACCTTATTCCCACAAAACTCATTCTGGATGTAATTCTTTTCTTACGATTGTAGATGACTATACAAAACTAACATGGGTTTACTTGATGAAAAATAAAAATCAATGTGTTAGCATTTTAGAAATTTTTTTCAATTATGTGACAACTCAATTTCAAACAACTGTTAAAACTGTACGCACAGACAATGCAAAAGAGTTGTGTGTTGGTGCTATGTTAAATATTTACAATGCTAAAGGTATAATACACCAACACAACTGTAGCGAGACACCACAACAAAATGGTGTCATCGAACGTAAACATCGCCATTTGCTTGAAACTGCACGAGCTCTTTCTTTTCAGTCCAATTTACCTTATGAATTTTGGGGTGATGCTGTATTATGTGCTACTTATATTATTAATCGATTGCCCTTAAGTGTGCTTGGTAATATTTCCCCTTATGAAAAATTGTTTGGCTATGCTCCTGATAACAGTCACCTAAAGACTTATGGTTGCCTTTGCTATGTTTCCACACTTAGACAAAAACGCACAAAGTTTGACTCTAGGGCTGATCCTTGCATCTTCATTGGCTATCCTCATGCGCAGAAAGGTTATAAAGTTTTTAATATGCAAACTAAAAGAATTCTTGTTTCTAGAGATGTCACTTTCCAAGAGAAATATTTTCCATATCATAACATTGCACAACATGTTTCTCCCTTTGCACACTTTTACCTTCCTACTTCCTCTACTCCTAGCTTTAGCCCCACCTATCCCACGTTACCTGAGGCTAGTGTAGCTCCTTTTCCTACTTTTCCCTATTATACTTCACATGTGAATCCTGACACTATTACTCCCTTATCTCCTTCAACATGTCATCCTACTACATCACATGTCTCCACACCTATTTTGTCTCCTTCTCCACACCAACCTTCTGCCAACACAGACCCTACACCTTCTACACATTCACATGATTCTACACCTCCTGCCTTCTCTACTACTCCTCTTCGCACATCTACACGTATTCATAAACCCCTATCTTATCTTTCTGATTTTATTTGTAAGTCATCCAAATGGTGCAACATAGTCACCTATCAAGAGCTTCCTATTCCCACATAGATGCACATTGCTACAACTTCTCAGTGGTATGAACCTACTTCATATAAGGAGGCTGCTCAAGACCCTAATTGGCAGCTTGCTATGCAAAATGAACTTACTGCCCTTGAACAAAATAACACTTGGGAGCTTGTTCCCCTTCCTCATGGTAAAAAACCCATTGGTTCAAAATGGGTTTACAAAATTAAACTTAGGTTCGATGGTAGTCTTGAGCGCTATAAAGCACACCTTGTGGCTAAAGGTTTTACTCAGAAATATGGCATAGATTACCAAGAGACCTTCTCTCCCGTTGTCAAAATGACAACTATTCGGTGTTTACTTGCTCTTGCAGCCCATAAGAATTGGCCTTTATATCAATTTGACATTAACAACGCTTTTCTTCACGGAGATTTATTTGAAGAAGTGTATATGAAGATTCCTGATGGATTACAAGCACCCACTAACCTTGTATGTCGACTCAAAAAATCCCTCTATGGCTTAAAACAAGCCTCTCGTCAATGGTTTGTTCGTCTCACTCATGAGTTATTTCATAAAGGTTTTACTCAATCTAATCATGACTCTTCTTTGTTCCTAAAAAAGACCGCTACTTCTTTTACTATTGCTGCAGTGTATGTAGATGATATCATCCTAACAGGTAACAACACTAGTGACATACAATCTTTAAAATCTCATCTTCACAAAATTTTCAGTATTAAAGATTTAGGGAGGTTACACTATTTTCTCGGCCTAGAAGTCAATTATCTTCATGATGGCATTGCCCTTACACAAAAGAAATTTACTTCAGAGCTTCTAAAAGATTCTGGTATTACTGATTTTAAGCATGTTGCAAGCCCTCTCCCACTTCACTTAAAATTACAAAATGATTCCTCTCCATTATATTCTAATGCTGCTCACTACAGATGCTTAGTTGGGAAGTTAAACTTCCTTACTCACACACGACCAGATTTGGCCTTCACAGTTCAGGCTTTAAGTTAGTATATGCAGAATCCAACTACTACTCACTACCAAGCTCTACAGCATACTCTTCACTATGTTGCTAGCACAGCAGGACAAGGCATTCTCCTCAATGGATCCGCACAACTCACTCTCCATGCCTACTAGGGATGGGCATGGGTCTTGGACCCTAAGGGTCTAGGCCCGACCCGAAGGGTCTAGGTCCACTTTTTTTGGACCCTATGGATCCGGGTCGAATCTGGGTCCATGATCTTAGGGTCCGGGTTCGGGTTTAGGTCTTCACATCTGAGACCCAGATCCGACCCATGGACCCATTTACATCTTTTTAAAAAAAAATTATATATTAGGTATTATGTGTAGTTAATTGCTTGATTTGAAGTTTTATTATATTTTTTAAAATTGCGTTATTTTGAACTTTATCAGTTCATGTAATTTAAAATTAGGCTATTGTATCAATACTTTAAAAATTATAGACTTGATAAATAGTTCGTTATAAGAACTTGAATGTTTTAACTTCATATGTTTCACTCAATTAGTATAAAGTATTAGAAGATCCTCCTTAGTCGAAAATGTTTAAATAATTTTTATGCAAATGGTCGAAAATTGCACTTCATAATATACTTTTTAAAAAATTTAGGAAAAAAAAAATTGTGTTGGACCCAGATCCAGACCCTAGACCCGCCAGACCCTAAGGGTCTGGGTCCGGATCCAAAATTTTTAGACCCTACGAATCTGGGTCCGGGTCTGGGTCTAATAAAAAAATTAGGGTCTGGATCTGGGTCTTGCTAGACCCGACCCAGATCCGACCCATGCCCATCCCTAATGCCTACTCAGACTCAGATTGGGGCTCATGTCTTGATTCACGAAAATCTGTAACAGGCTACATCATTCTTCTTGGCTCTTCACCTATAAGTTGGAAATCAAAGAAACAAGCCACTGTGTCCAAGTCATCCACTGAGGCAGAATATCGCGCAATGGCCACTGTAGCCTCTGAGATAACATGGTTAGTTCGACTCCTTGAAGAACTGGGTGTGCCAGACTTGAGACCTGTTACTCTAGCTTGTGACAATATGTCTGCTTTGCAAATTGCACATAACCCTCTGCTCCATCAACGGACTAAGCACATCGAAATAGACTGTCATTTCACCAGGGAGAAAGTCCTAGAGGGTCTCATTCAGCTCATTTACATACCCACTCATGAACAACCTGCAGATGCTCTAACAAAGGTCCTACCTTCAACAAAGCTTCAACCATTGATGTCCAAGCTTGGCATGATCAAACCCACTCCAAGCTTGAGGGGGGATGTTGAGACTCCACTTGTTGAATAATTGTCCCTTGCTTTATATTAGTTAGACAGTTGGTTGAGGGTGGTTGTAATCTTGCCACCTCATCTTTCTTAAATGTATTTTGCCTATATATATTCTCTTCCTTGCTCATTGTACAGATGAGAGAATTAATTCATTTTATTAATATTCTTTACTCTACAATCATCTTGTCATGTAACATGTAGTGATTTTCTTGTTGATAATTTGTGAAAACTTTGAATTAATTAAATTTGTGTCAAATGCCAACTAAAACTACAAGTCTAACTTTATTATGCTAAAATATCACATGTAAATAGTTGAAAAGCCAACTATAACTTAAAATGCTACCTAACAAATACTACCTCCTATTCATCTAAAATGTCCCATTACTTTATAAGTTAAAATATGGCCATATGGGATCTTATTCGATTATTTTTGATGTAAAGATTATTAATATCAACTTTTTATAATTTTTAATTATACATAACTCAATATATTAAGGATCGAATAAGTGCATTAGATAGAATGCATAAAGTAATGGGACATTTTAGATGAACAGGAGGGAGTATTAAAATACTAATTAAAATAACTTTATTAGCAAACGATAATTTCGAAGCTTTAAGGTTGTTGTACGCCTAATTATGCGACTCACCATTTCAAATGTCATCAATTTTAACATTTTTTTCCCAAGATATAAACCCTAACTCTACCTTCTTTTGATTTGGGGGAAAAGAATATGATTTGGATGAAAGATGGTAGAGTTGGGGTTTATGTTTTAGGGAAAAAGGTTGAAAGTGATGGCATTTGAAATGGTGAATCGCATAAATAGTCCTACAACAGCCTTAAAGCTTCGAAATTAACGTTTGCTAAAGTTTTTATGTGCAAAAAGGTCACGGTGGAACAATTGCGTAAACCTCGGGGTTACCGCATGGATTTTTTTAAAAGTTTTGGTTACCACATGGAGAACCCAAAACTCAGGGTTACCACGTGAAATTTCCCTTACTTTTTTATGTTGAAGTATTTGCTAATTAATATATTCTCATGACTCATACTGATTTGCCTTATGAAATAATATTTACCATAGTTAACATTAATTTATTCCTTAACATATGAGTTGCATTTTACTATTAGATATGTGCTTTTAAATTTCTTAGAATATTATATTTTTGAATTAAAAAAATACATAAGATTTTCAATTAAAATTTCTTCCAATATAAATTTACTTTTAAATATAGTTCATGAATTACATGTCTTCGGTTCAACTCTAATTTTTCCTTTTCAATTTCATCAAATTTTTTTTTTTAATTTTTTTTATCAAAACTCCTACAAAATTTTAATAAAATGATATAACTCTAGATATTAACTCATAATTTTAAATGTATGCAAAAATATAATTTATATTTTTTTAATAAACATAATGAAATCGTACGTAAAGAAGAATAATAATAATTAGATATATCACTTTAACAATTAATTCTGATTGCACTCTTAGATATACTCAAAATATAATCAGGCCCTCTCCTGAGAGACTGTCTATAGTATAAACGTCTCTCAAAAGCCCAATCAACATCTCCCTTTTAACTTACAAAACCACCAATTAGTTTTTCAGGTGCTCTATTGAGAGACCGTCTTTTGTAAAGACGACTCTCAAAAGTCCAGCCCAAGTTTATATTTAGAGTTCTAACCATATATATTTAGAATTGAATTGGGATTTTGAAAGCCGTCTTTACAAAAGACGGTCTCAAGTAAGAATTTGTTAGTTTTTTTTTAAATTTATAAATTGGGCCGGCCCAAAACTTAAGATGTCTATTGTATAGACGGTATCAAGTAAGAATTTGTGAAATAATCGAAAGTGTCTAGTAAATATATTGGGAACTGGGACCGATTTTTTTTTTGAAGTTAATATAGACAAAATAACAACTTCGTAGAAAGAAATCATAATCGAACATGCTTGAACAATTCAAACTGATAATGACAAAATAACAACTTTATGGAAAAATTGCATGATCAAATAGCCGACAATAGCTGAGACTCGATTTGAATTATACTTATTTCGACTTTGTTTAGAATAAAAGTTAGACTTTTTACTGTCCGATTTCACTTGAATTTGTCACTTTAGAGTTCTAAGGACCAAAAATATTGGTATAAAACTAATATTCAAAGTTAAATTTTTTTCGGAATCGTAGCCGGATTAGAGTGTCGGATTTTTTACAAAGTCCAATTCCGATCCAACTCCTACAGGGACTCCGATAGTAAAGTCAGACAACTTTTTTCTCGGGGTCCAATCAAATCATTTTCCTTGGGATTAAATTGTCGTCCCTTCATGGAGGGTCCATGGACTTCTCTTCCATGCACAATTGAGCCGCACACGTATCTAAAAGTTTTTATATTCATTTGGGTAATCAGTAGTTCTACCTATTTTCTTCCATTTTTCCTCCTTTGGTTCCTACATTTATCATCATCGTCTATATTTTAAACCACATAAGCAAAAATGAATCCCATGAATAAGTTACCTAATATTATTTGTTCACCTTGGCTTTTTCTCTTAATGATTCTATTGTATACCCCTTTTATTTCAGGGCAATGTCTTGATGACCAGAAGATTTTACTCCTTCAAATTAAAAACAATCTTAAATTGGACCCTGTTCTTGGTTTTCCTGATGACCTTCTGGGTTGGAATCAAAGTACAGAGTGTTGTTTATGGAGTGGCGTAACATGCGACAACTCAACCTATCGAGTCATTGGCTTGAACTTGAAATACTTTAATATCATCGGGGGCATCGACAATTCTAGTAGCCTTTTTCGCCTCCATTTCATCAAAAGTTTAGATCTATCCAACAATGATATCAAAGGAAGTATCCCATCTTTAATGGGAAATTTAACCTTGCTTGAACATCTAGATCTCTCTGGAAACCAATTTTCTGGTCCGATTCCATCGTTTTCATTGATGAAGAATTTGAAAACTTTGGATTTGTCGAGGAACAATTTAGAGGGTCCAATCAATAGTACAGATTGGGAAAAATTAGTCCATTTAGAGGAAGTTGATTTTTCTATTAATTCACTAGATGGAAGTATTCCTTCTTCACTGTTTTTTCTGCCACAAATCCGATCTCTTCTTTTAGCATCTAATAAGTTTAGTGGGAAACTGAATGATTTTTCTACTCCACGGAAGAAATTTAGTTCCATGCTTAGTTCTCTTGACTTGGCCATGAATGGTTTTGAAGGGCCGATTCCAGAGTCATTTTTCGTATTTAGAAACCTTGAGTTTCTATTTATGGAAAGCAATAAGTTGGAAGGGCCAGTCCCTGAGTCATTTTTTCAATTGAAAAAGCTTCAGTCTATAGATTTGTCTTGGAACAGGTTAAATGGTACACTTAAGTTAGGTCGAATTCTGCTTAGCTTAAAAAACATAGAAATGCTCGACCTTTCACACAACTACCTATTAATTGATGCACATGATTGTTTTGCAAACTACTCTTTCCCGCAGCTAAACTTCCTGCGCTTAGCTTCTTGTGGTTTGGGCGTCATTCCTGAATGTCTCAAATATAATTCATCAATTGCAGAACTCGACTTTTCCATGAATCAAATTAGCACAGTGCCTGGTTGGGTGTGGGGAATCAGACCAAATGACTTTGACTTGATGTATGGAATTGTTTTGAACCTTTCTTACAACCATTTGGTAGATTTGGAACCACCTATGTCAATCCCAAACAATTCATTAGGCATCGCTGTGCTAGACCTTAAATCCAATTATCTTCAAGGTGAATTTCCAGTTGTCTCGCCTTACTTGAGTCTTCTCGACTGTTCCAACAATAATTTCACTTCCATCAACCCTGACTTGGGAAACTACGTATCAAAACTACAAATATTGTCTTTCTCTCGAAATAACTTGTTCGGAAGCATCCCTACATTTGTGTGTAACGCAACCCAACTTGTGCTTCTTAATCTAAATCACAATCATTTGGAAGGCACCATTCCTGAATGTCTCATGGACACATCTACTATACCTATGCTCGAAGTCCTAAATTTGAGAGGTAACAACTTAAGTGGAAGAATCCCAGCTAAATTTAATAACAACAACTATCTAAAAACTCTAGACTTGAACGGAAATGTTTTGCAAGGAGTAGTTCCTGCATCACTGGCTAACTGCACACAATTGATGGTATTAGATGTTGGGAATAACCATTTAAACCATACGTTTCCTTGCCATTTAATTAATTTATCTGAGTTGCTAGTTCTTGTCCTCAGATCCAATCAATTCCATGGTTCCATCTTTTGCCCAGGCACCCACTCGCTTTGGCCAATGCTTCAAATTTTTGACCTCGCGTTCAATCACTTCAGTGGTGAACTTACAAAACAAATACTTTCGAATAGGACATCAATGGTGGCTATAACAAGTCGAGTAAGAACAGAATCTCTCAGTGTCGAATATAATACTGGATTTATGGATGCTCGTGGATTTTATGAAAATACGGTGACTGTCACCTTTAAAGGTAATACCTATGAGCTAGCATACATTCTAGAATCCTTCATTAGCATTGACTGCTCCAACAATGCATTTCATGGGGAGCTTCCAACAGAGTTGGGAAATCTGAATGCTCTTAGAGTACTCAACCTGTCTCACAATTTATTCTCAGGCAATATTCCATCCTCAATCGGGAATATGAGTCAGATTGAATCGTTAGATCTCTGTTATAATGCTTTGAGTGGGAAAATACCTTCACAACTTGCAAACATGAATTTCCTAGCATACTTGAACATCTCTTTCAATAAGTTGTCAGGAGAGATTCCAACAAGCACTCAACTTCAGTCATTTAATGCATCTTCATATGAAGGTAATGAAGGATTGTACGGTCCACCATTAACACCGATCAGCAAAAATGATCCATCAACCTCTTCTAAGGGATCGGATCAGACTTCAAAGATTGATATAGAGTCCATGCTAAAAGGTGCTGGAGTCGGATTTCCAGTGGGGATCATCGTCTTCATAGGACCTCTTATCTACATTAAGAGATATAGGGAATGGTACTGCAAGCATCTTCATTATTTTGTTATGAAAATGCTGTGCAAGGAAGATGGTGTAAGGGCAAGGAACAAAGGAAGAAGAAGGCTCAACAGAGGATGAACTCATCGAATGGTATCTGCTCATTTGAGTTGTTAATTAGTTGGTAATTGTATTATGATAAATACTATTTTCACTAGAGTAGAAATTACAATATGCATTCATCAATTTTAGGATATGTTAAACATTGCATGTTTTTGATTAACTAATTTGTCTGGTCTGGTGACTATATCGGTTCATTCCATTATAGACTCGACAGATGCTATCTTTGATGAAAATCGCTTTTCATCAATAACTAAAATAATTTTACAATATGTAAAAGATGATAGTCAAGTATTTAATAGTAAGTCAAGACATATCTCAATAAGGCATGATCTTGTGAAGAGACTTATCAAGAAAGGGGTCATAATGTTTGACTATGTTAATACAAAGTTTAACTTGTCGGATAATTTTACAAAAGCATTGCCACGATACTCTGTTGACTACGCTTCAACTGGAATTGGGTTATGTCCAATCAACACTAATGAAGGAAAACCAATCTAACGCTCGGTTAACACCGACTCTTTTGATTCAAAAAAAAACACCGACTCTTTATTTTGATTCAATGTGGATGAATTCCTTATTGGATGGTTGTAAGTAATTCAAGTATAAGACCGATAAGAGTTAAAAATCTATACTAATTACTCGACTACCTCACGCAAAAAATCGGTTGAAACGCGTCGATCTAGCTTGTCCTTCGTTTCATCGATGAGTTGTTGCATGTCAAGGAACGCAAATTCAACATTGTAGTGAAAAAAACACTTAACATGAGATAGAGGATATATTACTTACAAGGGCAATAATGGTGAGATGATGTTTAAATAGAGGATATATTACTTACAAGGGCAGTAATGGCTAACAAGATAACTCAAAATTAAAGTGTTGATAAAACATACTTCTACGAGTTTTTGCAGAGATGTTTAAATAGATCCGATGACCTAATATTAACTTGACCTTTTTATAGAATCCAATTTGACCTGACCTAGTAATTTACTTATTGGTTATAATTGATGTGCATTTCATGGGAGATCTTCTTAATTTATTGATAAAATTGTTTACGAATGTTGTAAAAAAACTAGTTTTTAACATTCATCCTAAAACTATTTGATAAATTAATACTAATAATAATTTGTTGAACTAAAATTAATAATTTGCTAGAGTTTCGACTTGTTCTCGATTAATAATCGCTTTAGATTTACAACCCATTCATTAAAATTTTATATGCCTTTACAACAATCTTAAGTTTGGGTAACTTTGATCAACGGTTATATGTCACTTAAATAATTATTCCAAATTCGAATTCATTTTCCCATATCTGGTTATTATATTCGATACGAATAACATCAATTCAGGTAATGTCGATTTGATAAACCAAAAAAACACATTTCGAATCGGGTAACTTTCAGTTCTAATTTGGGTTTTGGGAATGGGTCACAATTGATCAAATCTAGACTCGCCTTTTTTGGACGTTAAATTGATCGTCAGCAAAGTTGAAAATTTGAAAAAAATGAGCAAATTAATATAAAAAATTCAACATATACGCAACTTTTAAACTTAATTTCCAAAATAAGCACTTTTTACCCAAAGCACAGGTTCGGGGTTGTTCGCTGTTACTAACAGTGAATAAAAAGGTATGGTAAAAAAAAGTAAAGGTCTTTGTTCGCTGTTAGTAACAACAAACAAAGATTTTGACCGTCTTTTACCAAGCTCCTTGGCTCACTGTTATCAACAACGAACAATTATGAAGCTAAATGTTATTTTCTTGTTTCAATTTTAATTGCTATTTTCTTGAGCCATGTCAATTTTACAAGGCTAATTTTTAGGCTTTATATTATTGATGTAACACCCCGGCCCAAACGGACCACCGGTGACTACTCATGGAGACTGTAGACTAGCCCCACAGACCAACACAAGTCTTTCTAGCGCACTTTGGCCTCACTCATGCGCACCTAGGAAAACTTCCCAGGAGGTCACCCATCCTAAGATTACTCTCCACCAAGCACGCTTAACTATGAAGTTCTTAGCAAATGGGCTAACATGAAAATTTAGCTTGAAAAGAGATTGATAGACTACTCATATCAACAAGGTGCATCTTCTTTTCATGGGAGCATATTTGCTAAGAACTCCACAGTTAAGCGTGCTTGGTGGGGAGTAATCTTAGGATGGGTGACCTCCTGGAAAGTTTTCCTAGGTGCGCATGAGTGAGGCCAAAGTGCGCTGGAAAGACTTGTGTTGGTCTGTGGGGCTAGTCTACAGTCTCCATGAGTAGTCATCGGCGACCCGAGAGGCCGGGATGTTACAATTGACTTCCTTATTTGATTCCAAAAATTTTGGAAAAAATGATAATTTTGGAGAATTTGATAATTATGGGATTAAGGGTGATTTTATTCAATTTAGTTGATAAACGTAACTTTTTAATAATTAAAACCTATAAATTTTAAATTTCAATTGCTACAAGTACTTTAATTAAAAATCTAAAGTTAACTTCCATATTTTATTTCCAAAAAATTTGCGAAAGTTGATAATTATGGGATTAGGGGTGATTTTATTCAATTATTTAAAGTGACCTAATGTTATTATAATTAAAAACCTAATTTATTTCATAAAAATTTGAAAAGGTTGATAATCATGGGATTAGGATGATATTGTTCAATTATAGAAAATTGATAACCGTAGTTTTCTATAATTAAAAGCTTAAAAATTAGCCTTGTAAAATTAACATGGCCCAAAAAAATAACAATTAAAATTGGAATAAGAAAATAGTACTTAATTAGCCTTATAAATGTTCATGGTTGATAACAGCGAACATAAACGCTTAGTGTAAAAAAGGTCAAAATATTTGTTCGCTGTCACTAACAGCAATCAAAGACCTCGAATTTTTTTTACCACACTTCTTTGTTTTCCGAACCCGCGAACCTGTGCTTTGGACAATAAGTGCTTATTTTGAGAATTAAATTTAAAATGTAATTATTTTTTGAGCTTTTTAAATTAATTTACTTATTCTTTTAAAAATTTTAACAAACTCCGCAACAAATTTAAAGTAAAAGATGACCACATAAAGATGTTTGCACTCAAAGAGATGCCAAAGGAGTTGGAGAAATTCACTATAACTCAGAATTTGAGGTCAGAGAATACACCACGTAGACGTCTTAGCCCAAATAGAAAATTCACCTGAATACTTTGAGTCAATACAACCCACCTGCACCAAGATCTGGTCCTTCGGATTCACGACCTTGCACACAACCAGCCTTAGCAATGGGAGAATGAATCGTGTGGCTTCCACACACACAAAAGACACAAAAATCAGGCCAAGAAACCAATTCTTGGATTCGCACGTCCTTCAATCTTTCACGGGGTTGGGGACGAATTACACACGTCCTTCCTTTAAGTTTCACTCAAGGATTGGAAAGATGAAACGCTAAATTGTTTCACAATTCAGAAAAATAAGAGTGTTTCACACTCGTAGATAAAGGCCGATTTGTAGACACTCACTCACACAAGGAAAAGAAGAGAGAATTTCTGAAAATATGCAATGAATGTTTTCAATATCAAATCGGAATTATTCCCATTACAAGCATAATGCCCCTTATTTATAGAACTAAGAGGCATTCAAACATTAGACAAGGCCATACATAACTCAACCCAACATAGGGACAATGTTTAAAACACTCACGTGACAACATGTGCACGTTTAAAAGCATAATAATAGAAAAAATCAACAAACTAAAATCTGACAGATTTTCTATCAAACATACGACCTTCATCACTCTTTCTTGAATTGTTCTTGTGATGGATATGGAACTTTTAAGCCATGATGGTAAGTTCCAAGTGTAGAGATTCCGAAACACCCATTAGTGTCTCCATGTATGACCGAACCTGCTATTGGTTAAGCCCGCAAAGTGGTCTGGTCAACACAATTGTACGGTTGTTCTCGTCAGACGATGTTTTGAGTTTGTGACCTCCTCTGCTTTTGATGGTTCTCCTGTAATATATAAAAGGGTCTTTGGACCATGACAACAAGGTCCATGTGCAATCTATCATTAGTGTCCTCGATGGTGATCGGAGTTGCTTGGGAAGGCGTGTGCAAGGTAGGCTGGTCAACATCCGTTGTGTGCAAAGTGGGCTGGTCAACATCCTCCTGTTGCTTAGTATCTTCCTCTGCTATTCTTAAACCATGTGTGCTTTGCATAATTGGTTCAACTTCCCCTTCTTGCACCATACATGTAAGGAGAAATGCTCTTGCCTTTACTTGCATAATGAACCACACCCATATGTTAAACAAGCTTATCAAGACAATTAGTTTCCTTGTATTACCAAGGCTTTTCTTCCACTTATTGTATTCTCCCCTTCTTAGAAAAAATTCGACCTCGAGTTTTCGTCGGGTAAAACTCAACAAATCTACTCACATGAACAAAATTCATTAAAGGTGATTTTTCAAGTGCAAAATTCACCTTAATAAACCCATGCTTCCTAGCTTGCTCAACTTGTAAAAGAACCGCCAATCTTGGACGAGAATCAACTACTTGTACGCACTCTTTTGTAGAACCAACATCCTCCATGTAAGTTGTCTCAACCACCTCTTCAAACGGAAGTTTGGGAATTATTTTGTACACAAAACAGAAAATAAACGGAACCAAACAACACAATTTAGAATTATGTATGAAATGTTTGCTATTGTAAACTCGACCAAACCACCCCCATTATTGATGAAATTTGGTGAAAATAAACTCCAAGATGTATACAAACCCCTCCAAGTGAAAAAACTCAAAACTATTGTGTGGTTTAATCACAAATCAAATTTTACTACACACATATTGTCTGAACTGTTTCTGTGACCTTTGGTCAAAAACACGTGCGCATCTTTTTTTCCACAACTCCACTGACTACACAACAAGAACCACAAAACACTAGACTCAAAAATACCCAAAATGAAAAAAAAGAAACAATGAAAAAGACTCAAAAATGAAGGATGAAGAGATAAAATACAGAAGACAAAAAATACTCAACTATTCTGTATTTTGCAAAACACAATGAATGGGTCATTCAAGAAACCTATAAAACGTATGTAAAAGTGTACATATGATGTGTTTTGATGAATTTAGAATAGTTATTGATGATATGATGGAAAATGAAAGCCAAAGAAAGGAATCTTGATAGATTTTCGAAGACTACTTACCCATGTACACAAAATTGATCAATTTTGCGCAGTCAGTAAAAAAAACATGCATATCTCCTTCACTACTCCACCAAATCTAATAACTCCAACGCCAAAATTTTCCTAACTCAAAGAGGAATGTCGTGTAAAAACAGTTTTCAAAAATACCTTCAAACGTCCTCAAAATTGAGCACTTTTCAGACCCAAAAAACTGACAGTTTCTGAAAAACTTTTCACACCTTCAATATCTTCGAATTTGGGTGTTCTTTTGTGTTTTTCTTGGCCCTTTTGTGTAGCCAAGCTCTGATACCAATCTGCACCAAGATCGGGTCCTCCGAATTCACGACCTTGCACACAACCAGCCTTAGCAATGGGAGAATGAATCGTGTGGCTTCCAAACACACAAAAGACGCAAAAATCAGGCCAAGAAACCAATTCTTGGCTTCGCATGTCCTTCAATCTTTCACAGAGTTGGGGACGAATTACACACGTCCTTCCTTGAAGTTTCACTCAACGATTGGAAAGATGAAACGCTAAGTTGTTTCACAACTCAGAAAAATAAGAGTGTTTCACACTCGTGGACAAAGGCCGATTTGTAGACACTCACTCACACAAGGAAAAGAAGAGAGAATTTCTGAAAATAAGCAATGAATGTTTTCAATATCAAATCTGAATTATTCCCATTACAAACATAATGCCCCCTATTTATAGAACTAAGAGGCATTCAAAAATTAGACAAGGCCATACATAACACAACCCAACATAGGAGCAATGTTTAAAACACTCACGTGACAACATGTGCACGTTTAAAAGCATAAAAATAGAAAAACTTAGCAAAATAAAATCTGACAGATTTTCTATCAAACATACGACCTTCAGCACTCTTTCCTGAATTGTTCTTGTGATGGATATGAAACTTTTAAGCCATGATGGTAAGTTCCAAGTGTAGAGATTCCAAAACACCCATTAGTGTCTCCATATATGACCGGACCTGCTATTGGTGAAGCCCGCAAAGTGGTCTAGTCAACACAATTGTACGGTTGTTCTCGTCAGACAATGTTTTGAGTGTGTGACCTCCTCTGCTTTTGATGGTTCTCCTGTAATATATTTGGACCATGACAACAAGGTCAATGTGCAAGGATTCCAAATCTATCATTGGTGTCCTCAATGGTGATCGGAGTTGCTTGGGAAGGCGTGTGTAAGGTAGGCTGGTCAGCATCCGTTGTGTGCAAAGTGGGCTGGTCAACATCCTCCTTTTGCTTGGTATCTTCCTCCGCTATTCTTGAACCATGTGTGCTTTGCATAATTGGTTCAACTTTCCCTTCTTGCACCATACATGTAAGGAGAAATCCTCTTGCCCTTACTTGCATAATGAACCACACCCATATGTTAAACAAGCTTATCAAGACAATTAGTTTCCTTGTATTACCAAGGCTTTCTTCCACTTGTTGCACCACCCAAGCACCAACACAATTTTGTCTGCTATTTATAGATCAAGGAACATAGATGGATCTTTATATCAAATTTCTCCGAGATGGTATCATACCAATACCCAGCTCAATTTTTTAGTTCTAAAAACAGATGGTTTGAATACAATGAGGACAACCTATACAAAAAGTCTTATACAAAATCTCTGCTAAAGTGTGTATAAAAGATGGTGAATACATCCTCAAAGAAATTCATGAAAGCTCTTGGACAGTCATCGGTAAACTCCTCTTAAAATCTTCTCCTTCCTCCCGGTCATTAAGCAATAAACATAAGCACAATTTTAGAGAGTCCAAACTGTGGGAATTTTGCTCAAGATGCTTTTGAATGTGATCTCTTTGATCTTCCACCTTGAACAGATTGTACGCCAAGATGGTCTCTCGTGGCTTCAGATTGCCGAAATCAGTACCCACCTCGGCTAGAGAATCTTCTAGGCCTCTCATCACGTAAAAGATCCTCCTGGCCCTTGTGCGTTTTGAGCGACTCTAGCTTTTGAGCCACTTTCTCAAGCTGAGCCTCCTTGACTTCTGCAGCGCCGAGAGATTCCTTATCTTTGTTTTACGATTGTCGCAACTATCGCCAGAGTATCAAAGATTCAGATGAAGCCTGCAGTAGAAAATGGAATAACTTAAATAGTAAAAATAAAAGCGAGACAATAGAAGTTGAAAACAAATATCCTTAACTTAGCAGTTGAAACCAACAATTTCCTTGCCATCTCGGAACTTGCTTGTCCTCTCGGACTAAGCGGAGACCATTAAAGCCCACTAATATCTCATGAATATCAAAGATCACTATTTCTTCTAAAGGACCTTGTTTTAGTTTACTAAATTAACCATTGTTTTCTTCATCAATTACTTGTTATCGGTTGTGTGTACTTGTTTCCTAGATACCACTATATATTAAAATCATCAAATTTACATCATGTAGAAAGTGAGTATATATCACTAATTCCGAGGGGGCCTTTAGTAAGAGTAAAAGAACATAATCTACGATAGCGTTATGAACATAATGACAATATATCACTATACTCTCCAGTCTCCCCTTTGTAATATGAGCTTAATTCTCTCCGTCTAAAGAAAAGATTAATTCTCCCTTCGATTGTAGGTATATTCTAACCTACCCCCAACTTCAAAAATTTAAAAGTATTATGAATATTTTTATTATATGCTTTGTAGGCCTCTATTTTATTTTCGCTTTGGGCCTAAAATGAGTCCAAGATGGAACACGCACTGGATCAAGAACCCAGCACTCGAATTCATTTAGATAATATACTGGGGGTATAGGACACCATGTTATCCCTCTTCTCCAAATTGGAGTCCTGTAACTGGGTGAAAGGAAAGTCAGACCTGCAATATTGTGTGGCCAGTCAAAAGAAGTCTTTATATTCCAACCAACCATCCCATCAGAATAGATAGACAAACCTACTTCGGACTTTCATCGAAACTACTACTCTAGGTGATCATAGATGATTTACCCCAGACTGTATATAGAAGTACATACCTCACCCTAAACATAAGTCTGAAGGCAGTGAGGAAGGGTCAGATTCCTGACATCTGACAAAACATGAATGAGCCAACAACGCACCCATAATTGGTACCATCTATGCCACAGGTACTGTTCAAAAAATTTAGGGAAATTTTATGTGGTAACCCTGAAGTTTGGACTTTTTCATGTGGTAGACAAACATTTTTTTAATCCACGTGGTGACCTTGACATTCCACCTTTTCCACGTGGTAGACAAAAGGAAGTTTTCTTTGGTAACTTTACATTATTTTTACCCAACGTAATGACATTTTTTACAAAAAGACAAACGACGTGATTGGGGTGTTCAATGGGCCGGATAAGGGTCGGGCCGGTCTCAAGTAATTATGGGTCGGGCCGAATAAGAGACCTTTAAAATTAATATGGACTTTAAATGGGTCGGGCTTTAAAAGCCCGATACGGCCCAACTCGACCAATTTTTACTACTAAAAATTATTTTAATCCCCATTTATAGAAAATTCTTTCACTTTCATTAGTGCTGCGGAGTCCTTCCTCCGGCCAACAAAAGTTTCCATATTAGTGAAAGTGAAATGATTTAGTGTTTCATTCTTAATTTTCCTAGTCTTAATTGTGGTGGCTGACACTTAAATTGGTATATTATTAGGTGTTAATTCAAATGGTGGTGAGCAATGGTGTTAGCAAGGAAGGAAGATCAGTGGTGGGGGAGTGGCTAGGATAGGAGAAAGGGAGCAGGCGGCAAAGAGTGTGGCTGGTGGGGGAGAGAGTGCTATTCTTTTTTTACTAGTCCATTTGGAACTTTAAAAGAAAACCGAGAGCAAAGGTCAGATTTTTCAAAAATAACAAAAGGTGAGATTTTTTAAAAAGAAATACCCAAAGGCGGAAGTTCTAAAAGTAAATTTTCCAAAAATAAAATTATTGCTTGCTTATCACTATACCTCTTTACTGTCATGTAGAAATTAAAAAGTGAAAATGTGATGAAAAATATCTACAAACGAGGGGTAGAAGTCTTTTAAGGAAGCTTCTAGAAAAAGAATATTATATATAACTAATCTAGCAAAAGGCAACAAGTTTGCTATGCTTGTTAGCTATAAATAGTAGATGTAATAATGTAATGGGCATGATTAAGAATATACAGAATACACTTCTCCTCTGTAAATTTTGTTCTTCTCCTATTCTATTCTCTGTATTTCTTCTCAACCTGTATCTATTTTCCTCTATTCTTAGTCTTCCTGCTTCTCAATATCTTTCTTACTCACTATACTTGCTGGGTTCATCACAAAAAATTATCATCTTGGGGAAAAATAAAATTCATACAACCAATATTAATAAAAAGAATAAAAAGGTTTAACATTGGCCACTTAAATATAGGTATACAAGTGTCCTTTAAGGATTTTTCTGCAAAATCTCCAACATTTTCCCTCGCTAGCAAACTCCTTAATCACCCTTTTATGTCTGGACTCTAGGCTAATGTTATGGGCTACAATTACCTATAAGTAAGCGCTTCTAATACAATCTAAAAAAGTCTAATCATAAATCTTCTAATAATAAGCCTACTAAACTCTCCTAACCAACCCTCCTCACCCTCCCCAAAAAATAGAAAAAAAATAATTAATCCCACCTCCCATCACAAGCCATGAAATGCCAAATCCCATGAAAGCCCCCAAAATAAGGAGTCAATCATTACCTTCCACCTCATACTCCAATTCTCTAAACATTCTATAACAAATACCTTTCTTGATGGGACAATTCACAAAACCTAGTATGACCATCTCTCTTCATCATTAGTGCCTACCTACTCTCTACTTTTTCTTTCTTAACCGATGACCTCCATCAACAACACCCAATACCATTTGGCACCCCTATCTTCCTCACACCATCCCAACCCACCGACCACCATATCACCTCCTAGTTTATTATAACTTTCAAATTTGTCCAACTAAGTTGAGAGTTAATGCGGTTATTCCGGGCGTTACTCTCTCCTCCCCTGGGCAAGGTTTGCTACCACCCAAGTCTATATAGAAAATTAATTAATATTTAGAACAAAATTTATTAATACATGTAAAGAAAAACAATAGCTTGACCTTATAATTTACTATATTGAACAAAGAGTTGATAAGTGATATTGATACACATATTCGTCCTATTTTGAGTTTTATCATAAGCGAAGATTCATCAATAGGCTATCTCTAGTTTTTAGCCTGCTATGACATGCCAACCACATGATGATGTCGTGTTTAGACACATTTGATAACCCCACGAACTTTATTAGGTGGTTTTTTATTTAACAGGTGCAACTATTTATGTTGATGCTCCTCAGGTTGTCTCTAACTTTACCACGTTGCCTCAAAACCCAACTTTGACAACCAATATCTTGCTTATTGTCAATGTCCCACAACAGCCATATTCCATCTCATGACATCACTAATGCCTGACCCTCCATGCTTTTCATGCTTATAACCACCATTCAATTTCCACCCCAATATGCAGGGCCATTGGAGCCTTCTTCACCAAACCAATATAAAAAATAAAAAATAAAAAAAAGAACAAACAAACAAACAAACAAAAACAAAAAATAGCTCTACAAACTTTTTAAACTTGTTTGATTACCTTTTATGAATTAGAGAATAAGGAGAGTTTCTTGGCCTTACCAAATTCTAATCTTATAAGTAATTCAATTAACTAGTCTTTCACAATCCTAAACATTAAGATTCTGTGATGAATAATAATCTATGTAAGAGGGGTAGAATAGTCTTTTAATCAAACTTCTACAAAAGAAATACTATGTAACCAATTTAGCAAATGGTAGAACGTTTGTTAGACTTGTTAGCTATAAATAAAATGATGTAATAATTGGTTAGGTTATGAAATGAATATCATATAAATTCTTCCTCAAACTTCTCTCCATATTCTTTTATTTTAGTCTACAATTTCTTCAATTTTAATTCTTTACTCTCTCTTAACCCTAATCTCCATCTTTCTCATATTAGCGATTAGCGGGTTCATTACAACTGGTATTAAAGCATTGCTCGAGCCACGGGATATCTTACAAAACCAACAACGAATCGAATCCTTAGAGCAAGAAGTAGACCAGTTAAAGGACATAGTTAACAAATAAAAACTGAAGTTTCTGCCCTAGAGGAAAGGATGAACAAAACTCAAAAGGTGTTGAAGGAAGCTCTTGCTGCCATGATAAAGTAGGGGTAAGTTAAGCTTCAAGAAACCTAGAAGAGCCTAATACTCGATGAAACCGAAAACATAAACATACCAAACCATTAAAATTGAACTACACACTAAACCAACTCAAAAACCCGTCATCCACCGTCATAACTGATAACGAATTAGGGATTACATCCAACCCTACCCAAATGCGTCCCACAATGAAAATTGACATTCATCCCCCCAAGGCCCCAACCTACCCCTAACCTCAACTCGCCCTCCATATCCACAGAAGAAAACAAGATTTCAACAACCGCACAACTTGTTCAATAACCTTATCCCAAATCGTCCGCCCCAATTTTAGCAGACCACACCTACCCACCACCCTCTTACCCCGATTCCCAACATAAACGAAAATCACATGAAGATTGAGATCCATTTTTAAAACATCACTAAAACCTTATTTTACCACTCGAAGAAAGGTGGAGGAAGAAAAAGGAAAGGTGGAAGACAAGAAAAAAAATAGAAAAATAAAAGGAGGCGTACCTAGATGTCGTCGGCCAGATTGGTGGAGATGGGTAGTCTGATGGCGGAGTGCGGGTTTGACATAAGTGGTGGTTGTTGGAAGATATGGCGACCGTGAAGGCGAAACAACACTCACTATGGAGGCATCAACAAAAACCTTAGGCAACTGATTACAGAGAAAGCCGAGCAAGAAACGCAGAAGACGGAAGTCGTCTAAAAATGGTGGTTCGGTTAGGAGCGTGGTGGCACCCTTTGATGAGAGTGGAAGCCTTGAGGTTAAGTTGGGAAGAATATTCTAGACAGGAGAAGTTGGAGTTTATGGATTATGAAGAAATGAGTTACAAAGAAGTTGGGCTAGGGCTAATATTGTCATTAGCTATATCATCAATGATAAATGATGATCTTGCCGGTCACATGGCAAGGAAGTATATTTATGGGCATGGTTAGAACTTTAGAAAGGAAAATAAGGAGTTAGCATTAATTGAGGAGAGAAAATTGAGAAGTGGGAGGAGAGTTATTTACGAAAAACCAATTAATAGGACAATGTCATCAAACCAAATTGTGCCACCTTACCTCTACTTTGATGCAAATTATTACCCAGCTTGAGGATAAGGTGGATCTTAAGGGGGACGATAATGTGATGAATCTATGTCTATATAAGAGGGGTAGAATAGTCTTATAATGAAACTTCTAGAAAATGAATAATTGGTTAGGTTATGAAATGAATATCATATGAATTCTTCCTCTCGAACTTCTGTTTCCCTATTCTCTTATTTTAATCTGCAATTTCTTCCTCACTTTTAACTCTCTACTCTCTCTTAACCCTAATCTCTATCTTTTTCACATTAGGGATTAGTGGATTCATTACATCTGGTATCAAAGCATTGCTCAAGCCATGGGAAATCTATCAACCAACACAGAATCGAATCCTTGGAGCAAGAACTGGACCTGCTGTGGGACCTACTGCCTTCACAAATACAAACTGAAGTTTCTGCCCTTGAGGAAAGGATGAACAAAAATTAGGAGGCGTTGAAGGAAGCTCTTGCTGCCATTATAAATGAGGGGTAAGCTAAGTTTCACGAAACCTTGAAGAGGCTAATATTCGATGAAACCAGAAACATAAACATATCAAACCCCTCAAATTCAAACTCCCCACTAAACCAACTCAAAAACCAGTTATCTTCCCTCATACCCAGTAAAGAATTAGGGATTACATCCAACCCACAAAATCTCAAGTCAAAGGACCCAAATGTGTCCCATAATGAAAATCAACTTTCATCCCCCAACCTACCCGTAACCTAAGCTCGCCCTTCATAGCCACCGAAGAAAACATAATTCAGCAAACCCACAACCAGTTCAATAACATTATCCCAAATCGTTCGCCCCAAAACCTAGTAACCACACCTATCCACCACCCTCTTGCTCTAATTCCCAACATAAACCAAAATCCCCTGAATTCAGATCCAAAATTTTACAACCTCACTAAAAACCTTACTCTATCGCTCAAAGGTGGAGGAAGAAAAAGTAAAGGTGGAGGACAAGGAAGAAAATAAGAAAAATAAAAGGAGATTACCTGGTTGTCGGCGACCAGATTAGTGCGGATGAGCACTCAGACGACGAAGTGTTGGTGTTAATCAAGCGGTGGTTGCCGGAAGATATAGCGTCAGTGGAGGTGAAACAAACACCAAGTGTGGAGGGATCGACGGAAACCATAGGCAGTAGATGAGAGAGAAAATCGAACAAGGAACAAAAAACACGAAAGTCATTAGATTATGGTGATCCGGTGAGGAGCTTGGTTGCGCCGGAGTCATGGATTAGAGTAGAAGATTTGATGTTTAGTTCGGAGGAATATTATAGAGAGAAAAAGTTAGGGCTTATGGATTATGAAAAAATGAGCTACAAAGATGTTGGGCTAAGGCTAATCTTGTCATTAGCTATATCATTAATGACAAATGATGATGTCACAGTTCACATGGCAAGGAAGTACATTTATGGGCATGGTTGGAAGGGAATTAAGGAGTTAGCACTATTAGAGGAGAGAAAATTGAGAAGTGGGAGGAGAGTTATTTACGAAAATCCAATTGATAGTACAATGTAATCAAACCAAATTGTGCCAACTAACCTCTACTTTGATGCATATTATTACCCACCTTGAGGACAAGGTGGATCTTTAGACGACCGGTAATGTGATGAATAAATATCTATATAAGAGGGGTAGAATAGTCATTTAATGAAACTTCTAGAAAAGGAATTTTATGTAACCAATTTATAAAACGACAAGTTTGTTAGGCTTGTTAGCTATAACTATAATGATGTAATAATTGGTTAGGTTATGAAATGAATATCATATGAATTCTTGCTCTCAAACTTCTGTTACCCTATTCTCTTATTTTAATATGCAATTTCTTCTTCACTCTTATGTCTAACTCTCAACCCTAATCTCCATCTTTGTCATATTAGCGAGTAGCGGGTTTATTACAATTCTTTATTAGCCCAATCCTTTTAAATGACAACTTTTATCACACAACTTGGGCTACAATTATTCCTCCCATACATTTTAATCACATCGTGACATAGAGGAATACACCCACCCTTCAGAAAAGCACCTCGACCATTATCAGTGAGACTATCAAGAACAAATAGGGCTCTTATGCAAAGTAACCCAAAATGTTAGTAGCACTATGCACCTTGCATTGCGCCTCTCCTATATGTGACCATCTAATTCTCGACTTCCCTAGTTGCTCCATAATCAATACCCTTCACAACTCCTCTTCGATACCAACAATATAGCATGTTAATGAAGGTTTTGAGAAATACTCCAAAACAAATTCACAACGTAAAGAACAGTGAAGCTACAAGTTTCAAATGATGTACTAATGCACGACAAGATCTTTAATTTATTAGTCACTAAAGAAACTTCCACAATAACTTTCACATGTTAATATTCGAGCACCAAGTATTTTAAAATTTTCAACCTTATAAAACAACCTCCAAAACAAATTATTCTTACCTCAGTTGTTAGAATGTTTCACCTTCCTAGGCTGATACCAACAATGTTTGATCGAGTATTTAGACCAAGTCTGCAAATATTACGCCCAAAAGTTCCTCTTCCATCCGTACAAGCATTCTTACTCTTCTAGATTCTTACATAGCTGCCTCAAGGGAATCGGAGTCGCCAATTCTGTATGAGTTCCTCTTCCAATACCAGGTGTGCTTTCTACATGACTGCCAGGCCGGTTTTTAGTCAGAAGAAATTCTTAGAAGAAATGTCAGCAATAGAAAACACAAATAGCAAGATTGAAATAAGTATATCACCCATGTTATGCACTCGTGAACTATTTGGGATCCTACCTAGTTCAATAAAACATCCTTCCTTCATTCTTTTTAGATTGCTATACATATCCTATTTGATGTTTGCTTTTGTGTTGCTTTGCATACTACTTTGGAAAAAAAATTCAACAGAATTATTAAATTCCCATTATTTGTGTAGTTGATATTCGTCCTTACTTTAAACCCTAATAAAGCTTAAGGGAAAAGTTGTCCAAAATATCTTTGTTTTATGTGTGAATAGTTTGTAATTTGTAATAACTATAACTACAAAGGAAGTAGGTCTTCATAATAATAACCACCTATAATAATTGACAAATAACCAACTAAAATAGATTGCAAAGGAATGTCCTTGATACAAATTGGACCTTCTGGCACCTCATAAATACAAAGAGTCTCCAGAAATTTCCTTGATTTCAGTCACTAAAATCAGTTTTAATAATCAATGGAATTTCAAATTTTGAAGATGCAACTTGCTCTGTGCCACATAGGGTAGATTTGCTTAGATCTCATTAAGAAGGATAATATAGAGAGGAAGAATTCTGCTTATTGCACTCATACAAAATTCAAATGCAGAAAGACAATTGACAAATGTTCAGTAAGCAATAACTAGAAATTCAACAAGTCTCTGTAAAAATTAATACTAACTTCTTATTAAAAAAAGGAAAAAAACCACTAACTGCTCAATAAAGACCAAGTCTTTTGGTGGCTATTTCTAGCAAGGCTGCTTCTCAGTGTATATTCTTTTATTCTGGAGTTAACAAACCAACCTTTACAAGGTACCTATATCAAAATCTGCCCTCAATTCCTTTTCAAGAAGCAGCAGCTAAATGAGACGAAATTAATCCAAAAAAAGATAACCACACTTTACAGAATGACAGCAAAAAAGAGAATAACAGAACTCACTAGGGGCAAGAGAAGGCCTAAATCTTTACAACCCCTACAAGTTGCATTTAAGATGTGTCACAAAACCAACTTGAAGGCTAATAGTTAATTTTGATGTGAAGCTAGAGGCATTATATTGTGGACTTTATTAAACTAAGTTAATATTGAAGTGCTATATCTTTGTAATATATTGGTTCATGTAGCCGACCCCAATCTTTTGGGACTAAGGCTATGGCATTGTTGTTGATTGATCTTTCTTGGAACACAAGGTTATCAACGGTATGTTGAGTTGCCTTGTTGTCACAAAACATTGTAATAGCTCTACGCACCTGCAACAATTCCGCTAACAGCAGCTCTGGAATACAGCTTTACCTCTATCATAGAAGTTCTAACTTGCCTCTACAGCAGAGAGAACCCAAATTAACAGTATTCTTCAAGAATTTGTCATGTTTACTTGGTTTTAGTTCATGTATCCGACCCCTTATTGTCGGGTTTAAGGCTTTGGCAGAGTTGTTATCGATGAAACGAGAAATCTTACAAGACCAAATCCAATTTTCTGATCCAAATTTTATGGCTCATCTAGTCATTTCTTATAGCTAAGGTTGTTGCATCTCACAAAAATCTCACAAAACCTGTATTAAAATAATTATATCATTATTTTTATAAAATTCAAGTTTTTCTTAATTTGCTATTTCATCATCATCATCATACCCAGTGTATCCCGCTCATAGACAACTCTTAATTTGCAGTTTAAAAATGATTATTAAGTTTTTTTTTCAAAACTTAATAGGTGAAGTCACATAAGTTTTTACTTACACCTTAAAACTTAAAAAGAGATCAAATATAATTCATAATCAGTAATCAAAGCACATTAATGCGTATTTGTAAAATTTTACACTAGGAAAGTTTACAAGTTAAGATTAATAAATCTTTAATTCCTTTATGTAGAGAGAGCAAAAATGGCAGGAAATTCAATGTTCAGGAAATTAATTTTTTTTAAAAGTTTTATATTAAAAAATGCAGGAAAAATGAAAATAAAATTAACGGTTTTGGACGGAAAAATTTTAAAATGTTTATGGTTGTAAGATGCTCAATAACATGAGAAATACCATTGACAATAAAAAAAATAGGAGTACCATTGAAAAAGAGCCAAAACTCAGGTATATTATTGATAATTTCCTAAAGATATATATTTAAACAATTATATCAATATGACTTAATTTCAAGTTTTTCTTGATTCGCGATCGCGGTTGAAAAATTATTATTGAAAGTATTCTTTTTTAAAAATTAATAGTTGAACTGAAATAAGTTTTATTACACCTTAAAACTAAGGATCATTTACCAACTACAGCCTCTAAGTTTACTCAATTTCAAATAAACAGCCGCGATCTTTGTTTATTACCAACTACAACCTCCAACTTACCAAACATGACATCGAGACAACCAAAACAGCCAAAAAAAGGGTAAAAATGGGGTTAAAATGGGGTGTTTTGGCTGTCTTGATGTCATGTTTGTTAAGTTGGAGGCTGTAGTTTGTAATAAACAAAGTTCGCGATTGTTTATTTGAAATTGAGTAAACTTAGAGGCTGTAGTTGGTAAATGATCCTAAAACTTAAATAAATAAAAATATAATTAATAATGAATTATCGAAAGCATATTAATGCATAATTGAAGAATCACACGATCCTATGATCCGATTCTACCGATTTTGATTCTAACCCCTCAACGATCCTACGAAGAATCTCAATCCTAACAACCTTGATCTCAACTGCACATATCTCAGTAATGACCTATTCAAAAAGCTTTACATTCTCATGTCTAGCCCATATAGTAATGTTGGTCAAGTATCGATCTGATTGAAATTTTCCTATAACCTTAGTTGAACTCCTCAATGGAACACTCATTCGAAAATTAGCATATTGAAAGAAGTACAGTGATGTGATACATTGAATATTAACGATGATCTAAACTATTATATTTGAATAGACATAAAATGGATTTAAAAGTGTTAAAAAAGACTTTGGATAAGAAATGAGAAATATGGATCGAGTCTATTTTGGATTGCATAAGCAAATGATTTGTTGGTGCTTAACATGTGGTAAAAAGCGTGATAACATTAATGACCTACAGAAATGTACCGAATACTACTTAATTTCATTACTTCGTGTGCTAAGGGAAAGAGTAAGGAAAGTTCCTAAACTGTAAGGTCATGGCTCCTACTAGATAAATGTGTAATCCTCCACTACAAGCTTATGTTGTTCAGCGTTCATACTTCATCAAACCGCGCAATACAAAAATCACAAAATCACAGACAAGGAAAAACCAAATGGTGCATCCAAAAAGGAGATGTTAAAATTTACTGATAAAGCAAAATTTTTAGGCTTATTATGGGCCAAGGTCTTCCAACATTGTTCTTCAAACGAGTTATGTAGAGGAGAATGGAACATACTTATGTAGTTATATAGCTAAAATTTCCAGGGATCTCTCATCCCTATTATGTACTACTTAAGTTTTTTAATTAAAATAATACAACCCTTCGTTAATTTCCCTTCAATAATATCAACTTTTTATTAACCATGAATAATACCAACTTCTGGGGGATTTCCTAAAATAATACCAAGTTTAGTTTATTAACTAATTTGCCAATTATTTTGTCATATAATCTCCTTTAATTTGAATTTTAATATGTTAGGGATATTCTAGGAAAACAACCCTAAGTTGGTCATATTCATGGTTGATCAAAATTTGGTATTATTGTAGGTAAAAAAGCACAAGGTTGTATTATTCATGGTAATTTTGCCTATTTTTTTCATTAAAAAAAAAAAATCACTGTGTAGCATGTTTAGGCACACCAAACCTTCAGGTATTTATATCTTGGGACAACCACCAACTTCATAAACTAGTATCCTAGGTGCCTTCGACGAAGACACTACACGGTCAGAAAAACTACAACTTGGGAAAGTTTCCCACGGGACAACAACAAAGCAAATAACATCAACATTGTGCTATAACTAAAACGTAATAGTACATGATAATATACAAATAGCATCATAAAATGTCTAACTACAACCAAAGAAAAGGAATGTTTTAACATGGTGGAACTACCAACCGGTAACGTTCATTAATATAACTAGTTTTTCCAAGTTATTATTAGTGCTATGGGATCTAAATTCTTATTTGAGATTAAATATTGAAATTGGAACTAAAGCTATGAGAAAATATTTACTTCAAAGAAATAATGGTGTATCACGTAAAAACAAATTTGACATATTTCAACCACGTACCATACATATACTAGTATTTCTCACTTCCAAAATTCTTAACAAAAGAACTTTAAAATGAAGTCTGGCGAGCCAAATGTTTTACTAATGGCACGCAAAATCTATGTCGGCCAACAATAAAAAAAAATCACACGTCATAACCTTGAAGCAACCTAACACATGTTCATATATAGACCAATAGAAAATTTTGCACCAAATCCAAAATAAGTTAGGAATAGAAAAATTAGAATTCAAAACTCTTGACGCTAACCATAATAGATGAAAATTATTCAAAATAAGTGAATAAATAAATAAAAACTTAACCAGATTCACTAAATATGGATGAATGGCATCGGTGATTCTCCTACAAAATATGCTCATCTCCACTTTGATTGAACACTCGCTAATTGCAACAATTAGAAAGTAAAATGACATTTAGAAGCAACGTAGTAAGTGAAACTAAAAACAGATGAGGGTTTGCTCACTCTAAAAAGTAAAAAACGGTATATCAAAATTATGAGTCAGTGGTGCGAGGGAGGGCTCCTAAATTTTTCCCAAAACATTCAAAATCTAGGGCAATGAACATGAAAGCGGAAATGTAATCGTGGATGAAAAAGCTACTCGACAATTTGTTGTTACAATTTACAACAGAGCTAATTAGACAGTGTCCAACTTTAGTATTTGTTGGTAGTGATATCAATTATAAAGCACATATAGATGTATTTAGTGGAGAAACAACTGAGGTTGAAACTTCTCAAGCTTAAGCAGTCAACAGTTTGTATTAGACAAATAAACAGAAAATACTTAATCTGACCATGATAGTCATGGAGACTCTAAAAAACATCTCGAGAAGGTAGCAATTTTGGTCTAATTTTCTGGGAATGTCATATAAAAAGAATCATGGTGATATTAGTGCAACTCCAAATATCTTTTTTCTTCTTGAATCTATTATAAGCCATTTTTATTCGGAAAGTGATATTAGGTAGTGAGGAAAATATACAAGGAAAAAAGAATTTTTTGGGTGGATTTTTATTACTCTGGTAATGACCCAACCCTAAAGCCTTGAAAGCATTTCCATTACCTCCACTTCAATTGGATACTAAACGGGCCATAAAAGTTTCAAGCCTTGTTTGTGTCATTTATGACCAATAATGGATTATTGTATTTCTATAACATAATAAATATTTAATTTTTTTTGTTCACCAAAACAAGAAAAATCTTTAGCGAGTTCTAATTTTGTATTTAATAAGGCGACTTACAATTTACAAGTATAACTAGGCTTTCTGATTTCAAAACTAAAGTTTTTTCCTTGGTCCAGCAAGACAATGGGCAAGCGGTAAAGTACTCTAACAAGAAGAATACAAATCCAGACAATAACATTCAATTACCCTAATTCTATTAAGTTTCCAATTGACCCTTTATAGCAAACAATTACAACTTCACATAAGTAAGACGCCCATATGATTCAAAAAGCATTTTAATATAGTGCATTATAATCCAATACCAAAAAACTATAAATCTTTGGCCCCATCAAAAATGGACAAAGGAATAAAAATAAAAAGAGGTTAAAGAATTATTGTTTTTTACTTGGCCAATTTCTCAAAAATTCAAACAAATACATACAGATAATACATCTACAAATAATATTTCATTGTTGTTTTATGGAAGTACAAAAACATAATAAAATCCTCAAAAATGATATATTACCAAAGAATAATGTAAAAAGGCATCACAAGAGGAAAATAATCAAGCCAAAAAACTATATATAACTGTTTAGGAAGCTTACAAATATATATTAGCTGTCAATTTTTGCACTTGGACAATTATATATCATAAATAAGTCATAAATAAAGCAAAAAAAGCATTGTAGGAAAATAATGTTTAAAAATAAGTTGTGAAAATCTTTTTTTCATAATCTCCTTTGCTATTATACCATAAATAGACAGATTTTGATAGAAATATTAAATAAATAATTCATGAACTTTTAATGTTATAATTGCCAGCATAGATTTGCCATAAGTGTTCCTCTGAATTTTTCTCCTGCCACTAATATTCTACCATAATCACCTCAACAATTAAAAAAATTCCCAATATGGGTACTTTTATTCACTAACTTTTCTTTAGTATTAAAGATAAATCTCATTTTATTGAATAGAAAGTTCAATTTTTTATTGGATTAGACAATAATTCATCAGAAATCATAATAAACAGGCAAGTCTTAGATGGAAAAATGGATAGAAAAGATATCTACTTTCTCACTTTCCCCCCTAGCTACAAATAACCTGGCTATAAATTCCCAACCCCAAAGGCAAAAATAATGCACCTGGCCTCCTCTCTACTCCTTTAAATCTCTCTCAATCTTCTTTGTTTCCTCTCTCTCAAAGCCCTTGTTTATCACAATGTCTACACAATGGAACTCAAATCATGGCAACCTTAACCTCGGTTATGAGAGTTACAGGCCTTATGTTGCAAGGCCAATGATTCTTGCTTGCCGAGCATGTGACGAAATATTCACCAACCCCCAATCTCTGATAGAGCACTTCGAAACTCATGAAAATGATGCTCAAAGAAACCAAAATCATTTTCCTCCTCCAAATTTATCTAGTTTCAGAGAGAGAAATCTTACCAACAATCCCCTGAATCCAAACAATAATACTTTTCAGCCCCGCTTTCCCCCACCATCAAACTTTCAATCGCATCAGCGATTCCACCCATATTATCCCAATGGCTTCAGAATGCAGCATCATGATCGAATTGCTGCTCCTCAAAGAAGCCCTGTTCTAGTTCCTAGACAAACTCAAAACTTGGTACAATCAAGGCACCCAGTTATGAATAACAGTTCCTTAGGTGCTCCCTTACCATGTCCAAACTCGATGTCAGGAAGAATTGGTACGGGTAGCAGTCCATTTGTCCTTCGCCGACGATCATCACCCACAAAGAGAGAACCACCACCACAAGGAGTGACAATTCCAAAAATTCAAGAGCAGAAAGGATATGATGAGTCAGCGGATAAGAGGACAATTTGGTACCTTGGTCAGTTGGAGAAGCCAATACCAAAGGTGATTGACTTGGAAAAGGGACATCAAACCCCTGAATGGTGGAAAGTGAATCTGACATTCAAACTTTGAAAAAGAGGCTATTTATTATTTCATCATTTCATCTTTCAGTATTTTATTTTTCGTAGAACATAGTTAGCAGTCAGGATTAGATGTCTCATTGATGTTAGACCACATTGGTCCGAACATTGTATGTTTTAGCTGTAACATGTTATTGCATCTATTGTATGTTAAATGAATTTTTATACACTAGTCCAAGACAGGTTAAATAATTTATTCAGAAACAAGTAAAAAGCAGATAAATTAAATGAAAGCAAAACAAATAGAATGAGAACTTTAATTTGATTTAAAAACCTTTACAACTCGATCAACACGATACGATGCAGCCTTATATTTGCAATATGGGTGTCACAAATGCAACGTCTTGCTTGTGTTACAATGTGTTGTGCAGCTGTTCCAACCTGAAATCACAATCGAATAAGGTTTACTTTATTATTGTAATCAAATAAGTTGTATCAAAAACCTAAACGGTTTTAATTATTTCTTATAGTGACTAATTTGGTAACATGATAATTGTCATCGTACACGTTTTACACAAAAAGATCAATATCCGCTCGAAGATTACCAATACAAATTATGAACGATCTTACTTCATGCCTATGGTCTTAAGGATTACATATCATGCTCACGAGTCACCCTGCCTTTTCTTAACTTACCTTTCAGAAATATACAGCATATGTCATCCCCTCATCGCCAAACATTTGCAATATCAGAATTAAAAAGGTTAAACTTAAAACAGTAACACATCACTAATATATAACAAACGATATTAATATCCGATTTAGATTCACCTTAATGTGTATGTTGCAAATACCAACTATTCATATTTTTTATTCAATATGTTAAGACATTAGTTTAAATTAAGCATTGTAATTTGATTGAAGTGAAGAGATAGAGTAAATGAGTAAATTACACACTTCCACATCACATGACTATTGTCGTGTTTGGTAAAGAGCAAATTGAGAAATTTTGGAGGATTTGGACCAATTTAGAGGTTTCTCTAATGAGATTCCCTAATCAAGATATTTAGTAAGATAATTAACATAGTGTAGTTCATAACGGGTGATATTGATGTGGTCTGAAACAAGGGGAGAGAAAGTGTAAGGTAGGAAAATGAGTAGGTCAATAGAGAAAGTAAGAATTTTGAAAAATAATTGGTACATGCCTTAAAAAAATATTAGAATTAATAAGGGATGAAAGGAAAAGAAAATTCTTAGAACTAATCTGGAATGGAGGAAGTATTACTTAATTTAAACCCTTGTTTGCTACCACCCACACATAAAAAATTTTGTTTAAGAGCACAGTGTAACCAAGTGACAGCTACTACTAAAGCAATAAATCATTATAGTTCCCTTACGCCCTCACACAAATTCTATGGATTGGTAACACTAAAAAAAAATTCAAAACTTGGCTTCTACATTGATGTTGATTGAGTTTTACTAATATAGAAAAAAAAATATAAAGCAAGATATTGAGTTCATAAATTTTAAAGAATTCATTTCACGACAAAGCATTGCTTTTTAACTCTATAAAAGACCAACACAAATAAAACAACAATGCAGAAACTTAAATACCATGTGCTACACGTTGCTACATGAATTTAAAACCTATCCTTTTTCATTTTCACAATTGTCTTTATCCATTCATTTCTTCTATTTCAAATCTAGTGGTATTAATAATTTTTTCGATTAGACCCACTAATATCTTTTTTAATTTCCACGTTGAGTTCATCTAGACTTCATTAACCCTTTTAAGATCCTCGTGTTTCCGGCAATCCACCCTCTTATAATGGCATTGTAAATCATCAGGTTCATATTGCTCATGCTCAAACCAAAATTGTTCTTTTTCATCAAAATCGCTATACTTGAGACTTAAGGATTCCAGTTAGTACTACCACTCATATCACTTTAAGAATCTTGTCTCATCATATAAATAAGCATCTATGCCACACCCATCATTTCAATAGTCTTTAAACATCAAATATTCAATCTCATATACTTCTACCATTGTTCAACAAACTTTCCATTATAACTTTAAGAAACCCAACTCTAATTCTATGGTTCTCATCTTGGCCACACCCATCATCTCAAAAGGACTGATATTAAATTACTTGGTAGTCACTGGAGTGGTAGCGGTACTAGTTGATGATTGGAAATAAATCAAATAATCATTGGTTGAAACATAATGGTGGTCGAGTCGGTTTGTGTGCAGTAAGGGACATAACAATTGCTTTATTGGAACATTTTTGTGACTGAATGTGAACTTATAATAGCTATGTAATGATTAGAATCTAAAAACTGAATTAAAATGAAATCATTATAACATAATTGTACTGAACTAAAAGCTCACAAAAATTAATAAGTGGCAAATGTGAATGTAAAGTGATGAAAAAACCTTAGAAGTTATTGTTGAACTGAATGTATTTTAACTCAATAAAAACAGGAAATAAATTGGGCAAAACAGGCCCTTAGTCACCTAATACATGTATAGTGTGAAGTTAGAATGCTTTATATAAGCTTTTGAGAATGTGTGATCTTAAAATATATATGTCAATAAATCTAGACAGAAGTACTTTAACTATAGGCTGGGAGCTAGACTGTTGTTGCATCATGTAAAAAAATAGGAGAAGAGAAAATGCATAAAAACGAGCAGACTAACTAGACATAATAACTTATTAGTGGTTTAATATAGACAAGAATTGATCCACTTGGTGTTGCCCAAAACTTAATCTTGTCGTCACTAGTAGAAATTTTGTATGCTCAACCACTAAGCTATGGGAGTTTTTTTTCATTTATCAAATATTGACTCTTGATACTTAATACTTCACCTATCTAATTGGCTTTTATAGAGAAGTGCTCTAATAACGGCTGCATAACAGAGCAATCTATATACAAACTACACGAAATAGAACATGATACAGATAAAAAAAGTATCATTGAAAATGATCAATAATAGAGCTACCTAAGATCAAACTGATAAAGCCCTAAAGGATTTCTAATTTGCTCTCCCTTCCTCCAACCACAAACTTTTTCCCTAATGATTAGCGATATGTCAGTATGAAAATTACCATATGTGTCGGTATAAAGTTAACATATGTGTCACAGTGTCAATATGAAGTTACCATATGTATATTTTGACATAGAAAACCATAAATTCTAGATATGATTCCAGTAGTTTCTTGTCTTGATTTTTAACTAAAAAATAAACTGCATTGACCACAAATCCTCTTTTCGACCATTACCATGGTCATGACCGAAATCGTATTTTTACACTTTAAACAAACCCCATCCATTGATAAGAAAAAGAAATGGAAGATGTATTACTACTCTCAAAAAGAAGACAATTTTGTATCATGGACTCAAACCTGAGATTGGCTTCGTGGATGTCCATTCTATAAAAGTATAAAAAATAAATATTGCATCATCAAAAATAATTCTATATGTGAAATACCATAGTGACATCCATAAAATAAGCATAGAATTATCAATTATGATTACATCTTATATATCATACCTAGTGAAAACAGATCATGCTAAAACCAGCACGGCTCCGGCTCTACCTTTAACAGTGAAAATACCATGCCAACCAAGATGTCAATAAGAAAATGTAAAATTGTCAATAAAAGATGATGAGTACACTCTTCTTGGTATAGATTGAGAAATTTGAAAAAGAGAATGATCCAAAAAAATATTAAATTTCTCATTTCAAAGACATGAATGAGATCCAAAGCGAGAAGAAACTTATAGAAGGACAAAGGTCAAGATGGGAAAGACATGAAGTCTTATCATAGTAATTTCAAGATTATCAATATTTCAACGCAGTGAATGTGAAGCAAAATGGGAAACTATAAACGAGATTACAATTCTGCCACATGGAAGCTAATGTCACATTAATAACCCACAACGATAATGAAATGAAAGAGGAAGCATACGACTTACAAGTTCGTAATACCTGTCTTCTCGTACAATCATATGCAACTAATAGCATCACAATTAATTCCTGAATCTAACTACTGATGCAGAAAACATGACACAATTTTCTTACTTATGGACATTAAACAACTAATGGGCTCTATGTCACATGATTTGCTAATCTTCTCACGAATCACAAATCGCTAAAAGCGAATTATGGTCGGTTTTGGGCTATGTTTGTACCATTTTGAGCGAATAGCGAATTCAAAAAGTGAATTAACTAGTGAATTATGTCACAATGAATGGGCTTCATACAGACGCCACAGAGATATTCACTTACCTATATTATTTGCTCAAAATCTAATTTTTCAGACAAGAATTGTGATTATGGAAAGTGCACAAATACTTTGTTTAGGAGAGAGTGTTATGAGGAAGAAATGATCTTAAAATATAGAAACAAGCAAACAAGAAATTCAACAATAGGATAAAGGGTCATAAGAAACTAGTCACTTATTTGTTTTTTAGTTCAAATTTGGAATGTTTGCCAAACTAAACCTTCGGCCACAAAATGCCACTAGCAATTAATCATTATATCTGATGCTCAAATAATATTCTAAAATCTTTAAAAGTCAAGAGGCATCTTTCACCTACTTTTAAAAATAAAAATATAAGTTTGTGTTGTCGTTTTCAGGTGTGGAGTTGTAAATAACCAAATGAAGCTCACCACAAACCGAGTTTCACACAATAGTATGAGTAGTACAAAACAAAGTCGTGTCGTATCATATTGGGTGAACCCTAAAAGTTTTAAAATCTTACAATCTGATAACAGTTGAATCATACTAGTCCAAAAACCCACATTTTAGTTTGGTTCAATGGAAATCTGATAGGGGTGGCCGATATTTTGAAGCATGCCAACCGCAATACTCCATATTGCACCACCATGACCATTAACATAATATCAATGGGAATTGCGTATTGCACTATAAATCTATAAAATGGATGAAGACAATTATATATAAGGAAACCAATAAACATTAGATTGAATATGTTTTGTACTATATTTATGCATCTTATTGTACACCTTTAATTGTGTAAGATTATAATCTTTGTCTATAACACGATTGAGTCCACATTATCCTACATGATATAAATAATAGACATGGACTAACCAGGGAGCAAAAATGAAAGTAAAAACTAAAAAAAGAAGAGAAATGTAAAATTACATAAAGAGAAGTTATCAATGGTTTTTTTTAATGAAGAGAGACAAATAAGATAATAAATGGAAAAAAAAACTTAAAGGTGAGGAAAGATCGTAGTAAATGCCTAACATAAAGAAGTTAAAGAAAGGATAACAAGAAGGAAAGGGAGGTAGAAAAAGATAAACAAAGGGTAATGTAAGGAAATGAACAGAGAAAAAAGCTCATTGTTATTATTTGATAAAATGAACAAAATGGCATATTCAAGTCTTCTTTACATTTTGACAAATTAGAGTTGAAAAATATCTTCATCTCCTCCATTTATAAGTGATGGCGAATACATATACCCTATTGACTCCAAAAGCTTAAAGATTACAAAGCCATCTTTGCCTTCCAACTTACATCGTGGACTTTCTCTCCTCATCCCCACATACCTACCACCAACATAGTTCGTTTAGTTAACATGTTACTTACAATTGCTTGGTTCATTATAAGTATTTGTCATTCTAACTCGCTTTCTTACTCTCTCTCTCTCTCTCTCTCTCTATTCAATGTAAGAAAAAATATTGAATGTGGTTCAAATTCAAAGCCGGATTTCCTTCAGGGTCGGAGTCGGGTCAGAGTATTGGACTCGAATCGTAACGTCCGAGTTGGAGTCGGATAACTTTATCCTCGGACTCAAATCGAATTATTTTCCTCGGATCAAGTCGGACTAGGTTCTGATTCTGACTAAATTGTCATCCCTAAGCATAATTAGGTTTTATGGTTATGTTCATGTCTAGATCTATGATTGGTGAGTAGATTAGCTTCTATGGTCGAGGATTTGACCCTAATTCAAGTATGGATTGATAAATTGCATAAATTATCTATATAGATAAAGGCTTCTCATTAAAACTGGGCTAAATGAACTTTGAATTGAATAACTTTATTAACTTGGTAATAAAACAAAAGTTTGATACCAGGATTTTAGGTTAAAAGTATATTAGGAATTAGGAAATTCCTAATAATTCCACCAAAAGAATGGAAGTTTGAGGATTGTATTATCAAGGCCGTAAAAGATAATTATTCAAGAGAATGGAAATTTGAAATTATTAAGATCTAGGTTAATATAACCAACCAACTCTTCAGTTTTGCTTACAATTTACAAGAACTATTCACAAGTCCAAAATCTATTAATAAGGAGACTTTGACATGTGTAATAGAATTAGGTGATATCCAATATCCTAAACCTCTTTATTTTTATATTTACAACATTTCATCCACATTTCTTAGCAATTAGTTATAGAGAAACCACTATTCACTTTTGCTTACAATGCAATTATTAAAAGTAGCAAAGTAACTAGTCTAGCTTCCCTAAGATCAACCAGTTAGCTACATTGACACTGTAACAAAACTAAAACCACATCACCTATAGTCGATTGTAGTAATCCCAAAAACCTTTAACTTTGCAATGTCATGATGCGGACAACATAGTATTATGATCTTCAAATTTCAAATGAATAAGTGATTGAGATGGTTAACGGAAATTTTTCTGTCTACCTCAAATATTTCTCTTTTTTGTTATTGGTGTTGAGAAAGTGGCTAGGGTGGAGGTGAATGGAAGATTTGCGAGGGAATAACAAATTTGTAGGTGTTGGTAAAGGTGAAGCTGAAGATTTGTCATTTGTGATAATGGGTTAGAGATGTCCTTGTTGGCTATGTAGAAGTTGCATTGGTGTTCCAAATGGTGATGGCATATGTAGAGGATTTGAATAGGCTGCTACTACTAAATAGTTGTCAAGACAAAGAGATATGAGAATGCCAACATTCTAAGTGATGATGGATGAGAAAAGAAAGAAATAATTAGAATAGGACAAGCACAATCGTAAATATTGAAAAGTAGTTTTTCTAACTAAATTACACAAAAATTCCAGAATCATCGACACCATTTACTATCGTTAAATGCAACCATGCCATAGCCTTAACCCAAAAGATTAGAGCAGACAACATATACAGATATATCAATTCCAATGATCGTATACATGAATTCTCTTTCTCCATTTTTTTCCTACCATTTCGACCTCTAAATCTAATTTCTCATATCATTTTCCACTCCCACTCTCTAGGTTATCTTCGACCTTTCTTATCCTTGTTTTAAATCTCTCAAGTTTCAACTTTCTACTTACCTTACATGTTATTGCATATACCAAATTCATCTTAGGTGACTCTTTTTCATCTTATCCTCATTTTTTGCAAAACTTAACCTTTTTTATGCCTTCATTTCATAATTAATCCCTCAATGTATGTCCCATCCATTAAACATTTGCATTTGCTACCATCATGTATAGTGAAAAAAATAATGTTGAGTCATGAACACGGTAACGACCGTGAAATGCATTTTATGGTCAATATGGGTGATTTCCACCTATATTTCTGTCTCAGTGAACTCAATAACCTTTACATTATGGTCTCGATATAGACGCCTATGCCCTTAACCCATCATGTCGTAAAATTTGTATGTATGTGTGTTAATGCATGTGTTCATGCATCTATGAACTCACACATATAACACATGTGAACATCGATGCCGAGTTGCCAATACACATAAACATGTAAAAAGGAAACTGAAAAATGGACTATATAGAAGAAATATAAGTTAGATTCGATGTGCATTAGAAAAGTATTACTTTTGACATTGTTTCCGTTATTCTGTCTTTTCATATAAAATTTAAACTTTTTAGTATTTAAAGGAATTGCATTGGGCTAGAAGCTCCTCAATATCCTTGCAATTTGATTTTAGCAAGAGACGTGTGTACTTTACAAGTGGGTGTACACACACACACTTTGTCTACACAGTACATATACATAAATATATGCAGAACAGGCATGAAGATGAACATGTACATAGCATCTGCAACTGCAGAAATGAACTATATCAGCAATATAAGGAAATAGAGAACAGAAAGTTATCAGCGCAGGTCGGTCTCAAAGTTTCACGATTTCGAGTTTTCCTTATGAGTAGTATTTCATAAAACTTGAGCGACCTCTATCAATTATTTCGGATGTCACGCTCAATACATTGGATCCACCAAAGCATTTGTCAGTATTCAATAAAAGCTTTCATTTATTTCTCCGCATGTATGACTGCAATATCAGTAACTGGTAAAATCTTTTAATGCTAACTGTTGTAAAGTAATATAATGCCATTTCATCTTAAATTACCTGTCGCCACAACAGCTAAAGCAATCCAATAGGTCAACGCACTGCTTCAGCCGTTTCACCTGAGTAATTGATTTGTCATCATGGCTCCTAATGCAGCGGTCATCTTTCCTACTTTTTCCATACATATTAATGCAAGATCTGCACAAAACTTCACATCGTGACAGAAATTTTCTTGTCACCCACTTGCAACTCCTTCCAACACGTAGAAAACATCCTAAAAGGTCCCCCGACAACAGTTACATAGATGACCTACACAGGTTGACAATGAGTGCAGCAATTCAGTTTTCAACCATTGATTTTCTTGTTTATTTGATCAGAAGAAGAGCAGATTTGGAATGAAATAATAATTGCACACTTATTTCACGCTCGGTAAATAAAATATCAACAATCTATGATTATATAAGCTCATCAACTGCTAGTCATCAAGCAATGTAATAAATATAAAGATTACCCTTACCTTCTTTGTTCTTCTTCTTACTAGGCTAATCATGACTCGCAATGGTCAGCCCACACAGCAAAGACAAGTATATATAGCCCAATTCTTTTGCCGACAATGTCGTTTCACCTCAGTTGATGTTGAGGGAATTAGGCATCATGTTAACAGTCATATGTTAGAAGCAGCAATAAACAACAATAGCCAACGACCAACAGAGCATACTCGGCAACTAAGAGAAAGGAATCTGCTCTTCAATCCCTTTCGTCAATTACTTCCGTCACCACCTCAGCCAACTAGGGGAAGAAACAGTCGCCTTCTGATGCAGAGAAGCATACAAGGTTTTGAGGCATGGAGACCTCCCATCCAAACACAACTGATTCAAGCAGCACAACATATTGCATCACAAAGGCCAGAAGCAACTAGTGAAGCTTCTTTAATGCCTCTGATAGATCAGCTTGACCGTCCCATACCAGTAATAATAGATCTTGATAGAGACCAGAATGGTGATGTTAACCACTTTGATCTCAGTCTGCATCTCTGAAGACTTTGACCATTTGACAAATGGAAACTAGAGGAGCTGCAAAGTGCCCATTGTGTTAGAATAAGTTCTCTTAACAAATTTTTTAAGATATGGCTTTCAGTCATCCATTTACAGCAAGGGACGCATATTAGCTTCTCATTTCGGATACATTATTGCCACTATATGCAACTCAGTGTCATGGTGAATCCAAAAAAGGCAACTTATTGAAGTTACCATCTTATTTTCATGTTTCCATAAATTAAGTGCTTTGTTAGTTAGTCCTTATAATCTCTGATCTTGAACTGTGGCTAGAATGTTGAGCACTAAATCAATTTATCATTTTGCATACGCATACACTGCAAGTAGAAGAAACAGAAAGAAAGGGGAAAATGGAGATAAATTGTTAATAAAATATATAATGACAATGACAAATATGAAAATAGGTACCACTTCTAGGTTGAGTATAATATCAAAACTTCAACAACTTTGTCTACTAATTCTATGCATTAGTAATACTTTAAACATTCAATATCAAATATGATGTATTTTGAACTTTCAGATAGTACAAAAGGTCACATGCAAATTAGATAAGACTTAAGAGAGCTCAATGCAAAGCTATCCTTTCAATACTTCACACCAAAAGATTGAACCAGCTACATAAAATAAGCAACATAGGATAAGCAGCCAAGCAAACTTGCTTAATTAAATACATAAACACTAAAATAAACCCTTTTTATTTTAAAAAACTAGCATTTCCTGAAGGTTAACTTCATCATTACAACTTTGATCTATAACCACCCTGAAACAGAAAAGAAAGGAAGGAAAAAAAATATGAAAATAAAATTTATCATTCTTCTCCTTAAACAAGGATGAGTTCAAAATATAAGCCCCTAAAACCACTATCAGACTAATACTGCCAGTCCATCGATCAAAGCTTAGAAGCGAAAACGAGCCTAGGTTGGTGGCCACTTAGTTGTATAAGGAAGAGAAACCAATATCAGCACTACTAGTCACTTAGATTAAGGTAACCAAAGTCTGAAGAGAAGACTGACATGTTTGTAGGTAGCATTATTCATAAGAGATTGGAGGAGACAAAAGAAAACTATTATATGAAACAAGGTCATTGCCTCATTCGTATGGATGAAGCACTATCAGAAAGAGCAACAAAGCAACAACATGCTATCACCTGTAAATTTTTGAAGCATAATGCCAGAATGAGGTGTTTAAAATAGACACGATAATTCGATATTTACCCAAGCTTGTAATCGAACCCAACTTGACCCGACTTGGGTAAAAAATCTAAAAGCCAATGTAGACACAAGACCCGATTTTAAGCCGACCCTAAACACTTGACCCGAAAATAACCCGATGACCCGAATGAACATCTATGAGCATGACTACCATAAAGTACTAACTTGGCGTTTGGTTAGTGGTATTAAAGGCGGTAATTAAAATGAGTTTAAATCTTAATTTTCATCAAATTGTCCACGCAATAAAGCTCTCATCTTCAATTGTGTGTTCTTCACAATCTTCCATCACCAGTTACTACTACAATTCCAGTTGGTAATGGATCAGAATGAATTTCGTGAAGAAAAATATATTATTTTCATTCTTTTAGGTAGATTTCCCGACAAATGTAAAAAAATTCAAAACATTACCACCATTTAATAATGATCACTGTTACTAATTATAAAAATTCATGAACAAATTCACAAGACCCATAAAAAAACACTCACACATGGATCCTTTTTTTATGCCGTTTAAAATTTGGTATAATCTCACACTATGCCCCAAGTAAAAACCTAAAACATTCAATTTCCTTTAATCTAAATTAATAAATTTAAAATTTGTACACAAAATGAATGTTATTACTGAGACAAGCATGAGTTTCCTGCAAGAATGCTATTACTGATTTTTCTATAGCAGAAATCTGAGTTTTAATTAAACAATTTTGTTCGCATTTACAATCATAAATATTAAAACAAATGTGATTCAAAAATTGATCATTTTTCTTAAAATTTCAATTTATAAGGAACCCTTAAAAACCCAGTAATTAACATAAGACAGAGATAAAGTGAAAGAGAGTAAACCTGGTAATGTGGGAGACAAATATCCTTGGTGAATGGTGATGCCACCGAAAATGCTTATTGAAAAAGAAAGAGTAAACCCAGCAATTTCAATTAATTAGCTGCAATGCAATGCAATTTTAGATATGTATTCATAATGGAGAACTGGTGGTCGTAGTCAACCGACAACCATTAATAGAAATAATTCATAATTACAATTATCAAATTATATATAATCTATCTATAACTATTACTAAAACAAAACACTTGCTTATGTCATCACTTATCAAAATTACTTGCCTATCATTCTCTTAATAAAAAATTTTCCTCCAAAACTTAAAGATGATGTTATTGTTATAATAAGTACTATTAATATCTTTGACTTTGCTAATTTGACTAGCTAATTCAAATTGGTTGATTTTTTACTTTTTATGTTACATCATTTAATGTATTAGAAAGTCATAGAAGTATATTTTATTTTACTTTTTTCAAGTTTTTATTAAATTTTTGTTATTTTTTTATTAAATGAGTATAAGATATTTTGAGATGGTAAAAACATAAAACCGATAATTTTTTATTTTTTTGTTTATACAAATATGTCAGAAATTTTAATAAAGTCGTGCATCGCACAGGCATAATCTAGTAACTAATACTAAAACAAAACACTGCTAATGTTGTTATTTTTTAAATTGCGTATGTGTTATATTTTTAATAAAAAATTTCCCTCGAACACACAATGATGATGTGAATGTATTTATTAATACCCCCTCCGTCCCTATGAGATAGTAGCAAAGATAAAAATAGTGAGAATTAAAAAAGTGGTAATAAATGAAGAGAGATAATGACTTGTGTGGATAAAATTAAAAAAAGAGTTAAAATGTATGGATGAGATTAAAAAAAGTGGTGGGTCATAGTCCAAAAATAGAAATGCTGCAATTTAAGTGGGACGGACGAAAATAGAAAATGCTGCAAATTCATAGGGACGGAGAGAGTAATGTTTATAGCTTTGACTTTTTTATTTTCTAATTATGACTAATATTATCAATATCAATATTGATTGATTTTTTACTTTTTGGGTCATATATTGATATATGAGAAAATCATATATTTTATTTTATTTTTTGTCAATCATTTATAAAATCTTTATAATGTTATTTATTAAATGAGTATAGGATATTTTGAGATGTTTAAAACATAAAGCCATTAATTTTTAATTTTTTATTTAAATAAGTAAATCAAAAAATGTAATAAAACCGTGCATTGATCAGGCATTATTTAGAAATTTAATTAAAGTAAAAAAAATAAATAGGAAAAGAGTTAAATAATTAAAGATAAAACTATTTTCAATAGCCAAATAAAGAAAATTAGCAAATTTTTATCTATTTTTTTATCGTTTTTCATTGAGAAATTCCACATCCCAAATACAATCTTATTATTATTCACTTGTTCTTGATGTGTGCTTGTAAGTTCCTCTAGAAATTGAGCAATTTTGCAATAGAATGGACTCAGAGATAGCTTTATTCTTGGAAACTAAAATACAAAAACAAAACTATACTCATAATACAGTTTATACCTCCAACTTCGAAAGGCCATTACATCCATGTCTGATATCCACATTGCAATATTCTTTTTACTTGAAAAAGTATAGGAACAATTTGCCAAAATAATCAAACTTTTCATTGATTTTGTTGGAATTTAGAGTGTATAGTGGTTATTGAAAAGGTTAATTAATTATATTAAATAAATAAATTTAATTAAATTAATTAAGTATATTCCAAGGTTACAAGGAAAAGTGTTTTTAGAGAAATTAAAAGTCACTAGTCGCGAAAGGTTTCACGGATCGCAAACAGCAGGCAGAATGCTACTGTTTTGTGAAAATTGAAACTCGCGACCCGCGACTATTTTCGCGACCCGCGAAAATCTAAAATTTCTGGATTTTTTCCTTGCGACGTTTTGCTTTGTTTTGATGGTTATATAATAATTTCCTACAGATATTATGATTACTTTTAACCATGTTATTTGGGATGTAAGGGTTGAGTGAAAGGCGACATGAGTTCTGAATCGATCTCGTGTTTCACGGATCAACCTCGTGTTTCATGAAGTGATATGTTGCTTCATGAACCGGTGTGAGATATTCTATATTTATAGACGGTTTGTGTGTTATTTTACACATGCAATTTCTGATTTCTTTTCTTCTCTAGCATTTTACATCGAGGACTTGCAATCCTCGTTTGTAATTTTCTTATTTTCTTCCACTTAAGTTTCTCTTACATCATTCTAATTTCCGTGTGCTCGGAAGTTAGTGTAATTCTTTGTATCTCAGGAAATGATGTTTTAGGAAAGAGCATCTCGCCTAGAATTGATATCAAGATCCAACAAAATCTTCTTGTTACTATGATCGATATATGGTGATTCCCGATTATCAAGATTGCTTTTGGTGTATGTTAAGCAAAGGTTTGAATTTGTCATATGTAATTTGGTTTTCTACTACAAACTTGTAACTTTATTTTATATGTTTGATTTATAAAATTAAAGTCACATTTCTAACAATCTAAAACATCGTCTTCTAAAGTAAGTATGGCAAGTCTCAATGTTTACCACAAACTTTGTCATAATTGACAAATTTGTTGGGAAAGTTTTATATGAAAGTTACACCATGATCGGGTGATGAGATAATTGTAGAGATTTTTGAAATGGTGCATTAATTCGATAAAAGAATGTGTTATTTTGTTAAAGAGACACGTTGGTTCATAAAAGAATGTATTGGTTCGATAAAGGGACACGTTAGTTCAGGAAAGGAAGAATTGTGGTGTTTCTTGTACTCTTGATCAAGTTATGTAAGAGAGATAGACATAATTGCATGGTAGAGATGATATTTCTCAAGTATGTAAGTTCTCTATGTTAATTTCATATGTTTATTATTTTTATGATGATAGATATGTTACATGCTTATGCAAGTTCTTATATCCATGGAATTTGGTAAAATAAGTGTCATGGTTATTTGGTCATGGTTATCATTTGGTGTAAATGATGATACTCCATTTTTATTTATCAAAGAAATTTGATGGTTGGAAGTATAAGTATTTTACCATGTTTTTTATGATGATTAAAATTATCATCAAAGATGGATAATATTTGCTATCTTTTGTGTTTACAAGTTTTGTTTTATGCATGATAAGTTTTTCATGGTCATGTTTTGACATGTTTATGTTATATTATATCATGTCTTGGTTTATTATAAAAAGATGATAAGTGTTATTATCAAGTTGGATAATATTGCTTTTATAGTTCTTTAATGGTAACATGTTAAGTATTTGGTCTTTGCATGTTTTGTATGACAAGATAAATTTTTGTCATATAAGTTAAACATTATGTGTTTGTTATGTTTGGTTATCTTTTGACCAAGTTCAATATTGATTTTGTTATTGATGTATGTTTCACCTTTTGAGTGAATTGATCTAAAAGGTTGCATGATCCATGTTTATTTAACAATAAAGTTAATTAAATCATAAAGTATATTATGGCAATGTTGTTCTATAACAAAAGTTTATGTTGCATTATTTTGTTTCATGTATGTGTAGAATTATTTCTATGTGATTGTGCATGATTCAAGTTAGTCTTTATGATATATTCTTTGATTGGTTATTACCAATGTTGGTTAAATTTTGGACATATAATTTTTATATGGGGTTGTCATATGTATACTTTTACCCAAGGTTATATTAATTTGTTAATATTGGAAAAGGGTACAAAGTTTATGACATGAATAAATTTAAAGGTTCATCATCAAGGATTCATTAAAAGTAATTTTTAGTGTAAAGGTGATGTTAAACAAGAATTTGAAAATCTAATAATGTTTCTAAATAAAGGTTGAAAGTTGTCAACATTATTTTTAAACTTGGAATTTATTTATTAAAGTCTTTTATTATGGAGGTTAAGTTCCATAATGTTAAATAAATAAAAGAGTTTAATGATTATATAAGTATGTTTATATATCAAATAAATGATAAAGACATATTTGTCTTGTTTTATTTTGATATATATGATGGTTTAATCTTATATAGTATAAATGTTGATTTGCTAAGTAAAGCAAGATATAAATTCTCTTATTACTACATTGATTAATGTATTAATTGAAATTCATATGTTACTCTTAATCTAGAGTATGTGTCAGCGCTTTAAGTTTTATTATGGTAATTAAAATTCCATAATATGTTATTATTTTGATTTTCAAGATGTGCATTATTTGCATGAGTATATATAAAGTTTTATAATAATATTTATTATGGAGAAAAGTACTAAATAAGTTTTATTCCGGTTAATGGGTATGTTTAGATATCTTATGTTGTCGGATAACGCCTAAATAAATTTGGTATGACAATATGAAAGAATTTAACTATTTAAGTTAAGTTGATTTTAAATGTTTTTCTTGGTATAAAGTGTTTGTTTTATAGAAAAGTCTTATTTTTTTTGTACAAAGGAAATTTATTTTAAATTATCTCAAGATTCAAAATAAGGATGCATCATTATGTTATTTATAACATCTACTATAAGTTCTATTTATTAGAACAAGGGATATTATATTTCAATGATATTTGATTATAATACAAAGTGATGCAATACTTATTTGAAAATTTATTTTCAATGATAGATAGGTTTAAATGCCTACAAGTTTGTACAAATGGTTATGACATTTTGATTTTTTATAGATTGATTTGCTAATCTTTTGATAAAGCATGCATTTCTAAAGGAGAAAAATATAAGTTTGTTCTATTAATGAAAAGTTTTAACATAGTTTGATTTTGTTAAAGTTTTCGAAGTAAAAGGTTTTTAATATCTTGTATTCATATTTCTAATATGAAGGTTTACCCATGATTATATTTATTTTGATACTCAAGTATCATCTAAGTATAACATTTCTAAAGGAAAGTTAGTATTGATGTTTTCATCAAGGGAATAATGTTTGAAGTTTAGTAACTTAATCTCCAAGTATAACTATATGTTATAGATAGATTTTCATATTTTATATGAAGATTAATGAGCATATATTAATGTTCAAGATTTATTACGTGCTATTATACTTAGTATGATAATTGATCATTGAATTTATTTCAATAAGTTTACCGAAAATACAATGTTTAAATACTTGTTTGTATTTTAAAGATATGTTATATTATATATATTCATAAATTATGATGTATTTATTTTGGAATTGTATAAATAAAGTTGACAAAGCAATATGTCATGTTCCTTCTTTGAAGGGAATGGGGGAGGTAAATGTTAAATTAATTTTAACATAAAAATTTAAGGACAAAGGAATAAGTATTTTATTATACTTAAGGTTAAGTCCAAAAATTACCCTCATGTCTTCCAATTATAATTATTTCTTAAATATTTGGAATGTTTATAAAATTGGATGTAATTTTGATTTATACAAGATTCAAATTGTTTTATAGTTGTCAAGTAAAGTTTTACTTACAACTTAAAGTTCCTTTATAAGGAAATTATTTGAATTGTCCAAAAAAAAATATACTGTACCATGGATTCAATTAATTTTATAGTGGAAGTTCTTCAAGTTTGAAGAGGTACTCAAGTATGAGTTTGATCTTTAGTGAGTTGGCCATTCTCTATATTGATCAAAGTATATGTGTTTGTGGGGGAGGTATACCAAGTTTTGATCACCCAAGAACAAACAAAGTTTTAACTTATTCCACTATGATATTAATGTTATTTGTCATGATTTAGACAAATATGTAAACTGTATAGTTTAAAATACTCATCTTTGTGATGTTTAAGCCAAAGTTGTGCACAAAAACAATCTAGTTTGATTGACAAGTGGCTTGTATAAAGTATTGATAGTCAAGTGTAACTTTGATAATGCTATGACATCTAATTGAGGCAAAGCCGAAAATTAGGGCTTATCAAAGAAGGGATCACAATTCTTGACTATGTGAACAAAGTTCAAAGTTAGACAAAGTATTCTTACTAATGTCTAGGTATTTCATGGTTTAATGAAATTGAAAAAATGTCCGTTCTTCAACACCATGAGTGAAACCCAATTCGATGCTAGAACAAATATCTAGTCTTGAATTCAATGTGGATTGATCGCTCATCAGATGTTGGGAACCAACACTTAAGTGATCCTAAGTTGCTTTATTCGTGATGTTGACAAACGAGGTAGTAGAGAAGTCCCTCGAGGTCTCCATTTTCTAGAGTTATGAAGATCTCTAGATTGAGTGTTTTATTCACGAAAGCATGATAAACCAAGAGAAGCTACCTATATAAGTTCGGGGTTTGGCCGCCTCAACGAAATCAAGGGGCATACTTATGATTTCAAAGAACTTATGAATAGATATGGACATATGGCCTTTAACGTGTCTAGGATGTAAGATTAATGAATTATTTCGTGTGTACTACTCCTTCAATTGGTTGGATATATCTGTTTAATTCAATCCGTATGGACATTAGGGGATATGATCAATTGTAAAGATGCGTGGTACTAGGTGTCAATTCAATTCGTAGGAACATTGACATTGATGCATGAAATGGGTTGGAGATTATGGATCGCAAAAGAAGAAAAAGATTATACACTCTAAATGGGGGAGGATTGTTGAAATTTAGAGTATATAGTGGTTATCGAAAAAGTTAATTAATTATATTAAATAAATAAATTTAATTAAATTAATTAAGTATATCCCAAGGTTACAAGGAAAAGTATTTTTACAGAAATTAAAAGTCACTAGTCACGAAAGGTTTCACGGATCGCAAACAGCAGGCAGAATGCTACTGTTTTATGAAAATTGAAACTCGCGACCCGCGAAAATCTGAAATTTCTGGATTTTTTCCTTGCGACGTTTTGCTTTGTTTTGATGGTTATATAATAACTTCCTACAGTTATTATGATTACTTTTAACCATGTTATTTGGGATGTAAGGGTTGAGTGAAAGGCGACATGAGTTCATGAATCGATCTCGTGTTTCACGGATCAACCTCGTGTTTCATGAAGTGATATGTTGCTTCATGAACCGGTGTGAGCTATTCTATAAATATAGAAGGCTTGTGTGTTATTTTACACATGCAATTTCTGATTTCTTTTCTTCTCTAGCATTTTACATCGAGGACTTGCAATCCTCGTTTGTAATTTTCTTATCTTCTTCCACTTAAGTTTCTCTTACGTCATTCTAATTTCCGTGTGCTCGGAAGTAAGTGTAATTCTTTGTATCTCAGAACATATTTTCGGTTTATTCCCAAGCACCGTAGTAGGGAGGAAATGATGTTTTAGGAAAGAGCATCTCGCCTAGAATTGATATCAAGATCCAACAATATCTTCTTGTTACTATGATCGATATATGGTGATTCTCGATTATCAAGATTGCTTTTGGTGTATGTTAAGCAAAGGTTTGAACTTGTCATATGTAATTTGGTTTTCTACTACAAACTTGTAACTTTATTTTATATGTTTGATTTATAAAATTAAAGTCACATTTCTAACAGATTTTCCTACAATAGTCTCATCTTTTGATTAACCATGAATAATCTTAACTTTAGATTCACTTGCTCAAAAACATTATTGCTCAAATATTAATCGGTATTTGCATGCAAATTGCTAAAACAAAATCAAAATCATTAAAAGTTAAAATTTAAAATGAAAGAATAATCTTACTTCATTTATCTTTTAATTTTTTAATTTTTACTTTTATTATAATTAATTTTGTAAGTACTTTTTTTATTTATTTTTATTAAAAAATAATTTATTATATAGGTTAAAACTTACCTTGGTGTATTCTTAACAAGTACTCCCTATACTTGAGATTATTTATGTTTAATCAAAAGTTGGGATCATTATCGTATAATCAGGAAAATGTTAGATTAATCTAGGTAATTTTTTCAAAGGTACATAACGTTCTTATATTTTTTTATATGGTATGGATTATCATTATATTAAAAAAAAGACTACATGCTGCGATTTTAGGGAAATCGCAGCATCCTAAAATCGCAGCATGTAGTCACTCACTATATCTCAAAGAATTGCAACATATAATGGCTTTTATGCTCCGATTTTAAACCGGAGCAACAAATAAAAGATATATGCAGCTATTTCAAGTGCTTCGGGTCTAAGTCGTAGCATATATAGTGTCCAAAAATTCACAACATATGAGGTTTTTTCTTCTTGTGTTAAACAAAAAAATTTCGAGTCAATCAACTAGCAAATGTTGAACTTAAGTTATTTAATATTTTTCTATTTTTCAAAGTAAATGCAAAATAAGAAACTCATAAACTAAAAGTTTAAATTTGAGTCATAAAAAAAATGTAATTTATGTTAAAAATCATTAAAAAAAATAAAAAAAAGAAACAAGAAACTCTACACAGGTTAAGAGAGTCAAAATCAAGTCAACCTAATTTGACAACGTTATGATTTTCGACCTAATTATCCAAAAGAATTATGTTTGAGTTAAGAGTTTTTTTTATCTATTTCTATATCAATTGAACTTAAATCTAACTTGACCCAATAGGCCTAATTAAAGATGAGTGAATAGTATATTTGATTGATTTGAATAATGATCGGATCAAACATCGAACCCTATGAAAGGTGATGGAAATAACACATTTCATTGACTTGGCCTAATGCTTTTTGGTAAGTATTACTTCAATCGTTCCAAAATTCTTGCACCAATTCAATGTTAGGAGTTTTATTTTAATACCTCAAGTGCATGAGTGTCGTGGCACAATTAGGGGTCGAACTATAGGAAAGCTATATTTCAAGAGTAATTTAGTCAATTAATTGCTATAAAATAATCAAATATCAATAAGTATTAACTAAACTAACTTGCAATAATATGAAAATGACTTGATGCAATAAGATAAAAGCCTAGGGCAATGGCAATCCTCATTAAATTGTGAAAAGCACAAAAGACCTATGTTCATCATCTTCTTCTGTAGTAGTGGGTAAGCTACTGCTATTTACATTGTCAATTTGGTTCTTCTGTAGTTGTAGTAGTGGTGGATTTGTTCCTAATTGGTATGAACCACTTGCTTTGTTGCTGCCAACTGAGTTAAGAGGCTCTTCCTAAACCTGATCATTTTAGTCGAGGAAGAGTTTTGTTAACAAGACTATTTAATCTTAAGTTTGATTTAATCTTCTGTAGTTGTTGTGAATATGTGACTTGAGTGCACATGTGTTGTGTGCATTCATAGAATGGGATCCTAAGAGTCTAGTTATGATGGGTGATTAAGTATGTTAACTTAATTGTGGTGTTTAATATGGTGGTTTCAATGTGAAGTTAAGATGAGAATAAATGTGGATGTTATGGGTTGATTGGAGGATTAAATGAAGATGCTTTCACTATGAGAAGAAAAGAAATCTGTTCAAGTGCCTACTGCAGCTCGCTCGACCACTGCTCGTCCCGAGCCAAGTTTCAGTTTGGTCGAGCGCTAAAACAGAATTCTTCCAGAAACTTTTGATCTCCCGCTCGACCAGACCGCTCGACCCCCCTGGTCCGCTCGACCCGGTCGAGCGAAGTCTCTGACAGCATTGGATGCTGTTTTTCAACGGATCACTTGCCTTGGGGAGTTACAACTCATTGAATATCAGCTATTGAAGACTCTAATTGCTGTTTATTATGTCAATTACTTCTTGCATTGAATCTTATGTAACTTTTAGCATAATCTAGCACTATAAATAGAGAGTAAGAGTGATCACCAAAAACACATCAAACACAAACCCCTTAGCCTAAACACATAGCCTATTGTTTTATCTCTTACATCATTTGTAATTCTCTATTGTAAGAGTGTTCTTATATAATATAAGCAAGCAACTACACACCACGGGGGACGTAGCCAATTTTGGGTGAACCTCCTTAAATCTTTATGTTCTATTTTTGCAATTTATTTTCGTTCATACAAATGTTAAGTCATTGAAATCCGTTTATCGTTCATCAAGCTATATCGCATCGAATCGATCTTAGTTTCTTTCAGTAGTAGTAGTGGATTTGCTCCTAATTGGTATGAACCATTTGCTTCGTCTTTTTTCCGATTTTAGAATTTGTAAGTTGGTGTGCGTAAAAATTGATTGTACTAACCCAAAGTTTAATTATCTCCTATTTAATCATAACTTTGATTTAATCCATTTTTGCATTATTGTAATCTCAAGTTTAATGATGTTCTTTTCATAATGTTTGATCTCAAATAACTTGCAGCTTTCTCTTCTTTTTGTTTCTCTACAAATAAATTACGGAAAGTTTGATAATTGGATAAGTAGTGTCTAAAATAGCTAAAGACATATTGGTTATCCCAATCACCATAGTTGTATCCAAATCAACTTTTTCTATGGGAGAAAGAATTTTGAATAGATGGAGAGCATCCCTTTTATCAAGACATGTTGAAGCCTTGATTTTAACTCGTAATTAGTTGTTTGGATATGAAGAAGAACCTGATGAAGTAGGATTTGTTGTTGGTAATGACTTAGTCTCCGATGCAAAATCTCATGCTAAGGGAGATCAGGGTCCAAGTGGATCCTCGTCGTCAGAATCTGGTACGTATTTTATTTTTTAAATTAATGTTAGTTAATTATCATTTTTTATTATAACTCGTGTTTCGTGTACTTTATATACTGAGTTATGGTTTGTTCACTTGATTGTTGACATGCAAGTGATGTTGGTTCTTATGGATCTGATTGTGAATCAAATTGAAACATGGAATTTGGACACAAGTAATTTAACTTTACAAGTCACATGGAAACTTGATAGCCATTGGTTTGGTGAATGTTATCCATGAGTCTTAAGTCTTATAGGCAACTTTCTAATAGCCTTATTTACTTGGGATTAGGCAATTAGAAATGTTTCCTTTGCTATGATTCATGTTGGTAGCTTTGCCAAAGTCTTTCATAATGTTTCCTTGCTGAGCATGCGGCGATTGTTGACTTTGAGAGGCATTACAATGATCTCACTCGACATGTGATACATATTCTGGTAGCAAAATTTTAGGCGTTTTTTTTTGTATCTTTCTTATAAGAATTAATTACTTTCTTTTAATAACTTTTTTGTTTGTTTTTGTTCAAGATTGAAATGTTAGCAGTACGTGAGAGATTTTGGTGCTCATTGTCGACCTTTATCTTACGTTTTGGAGAAAGTGTTTTATGGTAGACATACTCACGTACATTTGATGGATGATACTTTTATGGTGGATATATAACTATTTATAGCTATTGATTGAATGTTAATTTTTGGTGTTAAAAACTTGATATTTGTATATTTAAATTTGGTGGATGTATGATGGATGTAAATTTTTGGGGTTAAAAACTTAATATTTGTATATTTAATTAGGTGGATGTACAAGTGAAGGATGTAAATTTGTGGGGTTTAATGCTTGAACACTTGGTGGATTACTAACATGAAATATATAATTAGCAATAGAAAGCAAGATAAGTCTAGATTGAAGTGTTGAAGAAACATTAAAGTTTTTGTATTGTTCCGCTTCAATATGTTTCTAAGGTTTTTGTAATCTTCTTATTGGTTTATAATGGATATCAAAATCATGGGGAATTTTATTTATTTATAGATAATCTTGTTTACAATGTTTCAATAGTAGAAATTAGTTTTCAAATATTCAAAAAGTTGTAATTAAAAAATTGAAATTGGACCTAATTTGCTAAAATTAGGTGAAAATTGATTCGAATTTATAACAGTTCGATTAATAATCGATTCAGGTTTGTATCAGTTCGGGTTAAAAATAATTCGATCTTAATCGGTTTTAGTCGGGTTGCATTCGGTTTCGTGCACAATTCTGGTCGTATTTGATTTGGGTCGATCACTGTTGAGTTCAGGTAACATCGGTTAACGTTTGTATGTCGGTTAGAAAATTCGGTTGCAGTTTGAGTTTGATTTTGTCCTTTTCGGTTATCAAACGGTTCAAGTGCAGTGTCGGTTCGGATTATGCCGGTTCGATAAACCTAAAAAAATAACATATTTTTGGGTCGGGTAATTCTCGATTGCGGGTCAGATTTTCAGGTCGGGTTAGATTTGAACAGCTCTACTTCATACACAACCAAGGTGGAAAATTATAGATCACTATCAGTATTACCAGCCAAGTACTATGTTGAGAACTAAGATTGCCGAATGGGTTCATTACATCCGTACACAGTCCGAGCCTTAAATTACGAACTTCATCCCTAAAAGTCTTATGCAACCTATCAATACTCTTCCACTCCGGAGAATCAGATGGATGCGTGAGCAAGTGATCTTTCTTCATCATATCTCCATGCCACCTCAAATTTAACGCATCTTTCTTTATAGAAAACAAGCGCTTGAATCTAAGTAAATTAGAAGATACCACAATACCTTAGCCGGGGGCCCTTTAGCATCCCGAGCCCCTTTACACTTGTAACGGGATAACCCACATCTTGGACACTCTTCGAAGTTCTCGTTTTTATTCCAATACAATACACAATCATTTGGACACGCATGAATCTTCTGGTACTCTAAGCCGAAAGGACACATGAGCTTTTTGACATAAAATGTTGACTTTGGAAGTTCATTCCCGTTAGAAAGCATCTCACCTAACGCTTCTAATAACATTGTGAAACTTGTGTCACTCCAATTGAACTTTGACTTAATGTTAAAAATTGTCAACACTGTTGTTAGTTTGGTGAACTTTGTACATCCAGGGTACAAAGGCTTTTGAGAAGCCTCTGTCAACAAGTCAAAAACACAAGGACGTTTTCCTAGCTCATCCTCGACTCCCTTCAACATCTCATCAACACGATCCACATCCTCATCGACATTCTCTTCATCTGTCTCATACCCATCAACATGATCTACTATACATCCTCGTTGACTCCGGCCACATTATTGACATCCTCAAAAACACTTTTTTCTTTGCAAACTGTCTCCTCACCATGCCAAATCCAAACATGATAATGAGACATAAACCCACGTCGAAGTATGTGCTCCCTAAGGATATGAGCACTATCTACCTTTGATACATTGCCACAATTGGCACATGGGCAACAAAAACAATCTCCCCTCGTCCTAACTTGATGTTCAACCACAATACTACAAAATTCTAATACGCGATCAATTAATTATGACAATTCAGTGCTTTCATACATCCAAGAATGCTCTTTTATCATCCTAAGTGTGATTAATTAATTCAAAAAAATTAGAAAAAATTATCTAGAATAATCCAAACTATTCACGATTTTCCTACAATAATCCCACCTATTGATTAACCATGAATAATCCCAACTTTGAGGGGAATTTTCCTAGAGTAAACCCGGTGACCGGATGACTTGGTATAGCAAGTTTTATTTATTTTTTTAAAAATAAATTAACATAAAATGTTGAAAAAAATGTTAAAAAAATATTCATAAAAAATTTATGAATTTTTTTTATTATTTAGAATTTTTAATGTAAATTTTCAAAAATATTTTCAAATTTTAAATTAATATTTAATTTATTATTTTGGTGAATTACCTACTATAGCAAGTCATCGGGTTACCCAAGTTTACTCTAGGATAATATCCCTCAAAGTTGGGATTATTCATGGTTAATCAATAGATGAGATTATTGTAGGAAAATAATGAATAGTTTGGATTATTCTAGGTAATTTTTCCAAAAAATTAATAAAAACTTTTAACATATATACTTAACGAACCCTAATTAACCACAAAATTAAGTAATAATCGTTCATAATTTAACCCTAATTTACAATATTAATAATATTAAACCTTCATAATCTATAAATTGATCAAAAAATATGTATATTCTAATAACAACATTGTTTTAACCCTAATAATAATAAATTTAACCATAAACAACCCTAATTAAACCTAATTTACAAACTATAAAAAAAATTATGATAAATTTAAAACTTAAAAACCATAACTACATACTTATTCATAAATAAAATAAAGAAATTACTTAAAAATATAACTAAACATGATATATATGATAATTTTAAAACTTAAAAACAACAACTACATACGCATTCATACTAAAACAACTAATACAAAACAACATATGAAAACAACTAATACATTTTGAATAAAATCACATTTATAAATAATAAAAAAAACATCATTTAACCCTAAAAATTTGAAAAATAATGAAAATTGTTATCAAATAAAATTACCTTGTGTATCTAGATGAATAATAACTACAATGTGACCAGAGGTGTTCATTCGGGTGATCGGGTCGGTTTCGGATGAGTGTCACTCGGTTCGGTTGTTTTTCGGAACGATTATTTTCGGATACGTGTTCTAACGGGTCACTCTCGGGTCGGGTCGGCTAGTCACGGTTCGGTTGAAGATCGGTTATTCGAGCTGTCAAGTTAACATCAGTTCGGTGTCAATTGAAGTTTGTGTCGAGATTCAATCGGTCTCGGGTTGTCATCGGTTAATAATTGGTTCGGTTTTACCGGGTACAGATCGAGTTCGGGTATTTTTTCAAGTAGAATTCGGCTACGAATTACTAATTACTATCGATCGAGTCAGTATCAGATTAAGTTGTTAGTCATTATTTTTTTATTGATGATAAGGTTTCCTTTACTTAAAGCAAAATAAAAATAGTTCAAATACAAATAAATTAGTGATCATTATTATATTGTTACTTTTACTTGTTTGACCGAAAATTAAATATATGAAACCATGTATTTAAAAAATTTATTTTATTAAAATATTTATCAAATAGTTATCACTTCATTAGAATAAATAATAAGATGATTGAATATGAGTCGATCATACTTCTATGTTAGAAACTGGTTCAGGTTTACACAAGTTCGATCTAAACTCCTTCGGATTAAGTCGGTTTTAGCCGAATTGAGTTCGGTTTCGAGCATGATTCGGGTTGGATATGACTCGGGTCGGTCATTATTAGGTTCGGGTAATCTCGGTTAACAATTGTGTGTCGGTTTAAAAAATCGGTTACAACTCGAGTTCAGTTTTCTCATTTTCGATTGTCAACCGGTTCGGATATAACTTCGGATCGGGTAATGTCGGTTCGATAAGCCTAAAAAAGAAACACATTTTCGTGTCGGTTTACTTTCGATTTCGGTTCGGATTTTCGGGTCGGGTCACTTTTGAACAGCTCTAAATGTGACGTACAATGAAACAAGAAAATAAAATTAGTAATATAACCATTTTTCAAAAACAAAAATAAAAATCAAATAAACTGAAATTACCTTAAACTTTTTCGTGGGTTTTTAAAGCAAATGGAGAAGATGAAGAATCAAGACAATAGGAAGAAAAAGCAAATTTGGGGAGTGAGTTTGAAGCAAATATTTTCGTATGTGGGTTTTGAAGAAAAAGATGAACAGTTTTTCGTGGATTTTGTGAACAATATGAACAGTAGCAAGCTTTTGAAGATGAACAAGAAGATGAAGATGAACAACAACAAGCTTTTGAAGATGAACAAGAAGAAGAAGATTAAGAAGATGAGGAAGGAAGAAGATGAACTTTATAAGGGTTTATGAAACAGTAAAGCTTTTCGTTGGGTTTTATGAACGTTACAATTAAAGGCGGGTTTTTTTTATTTTAATGGAAGATGACTATTTGTTGCGGGCCCAGCAAAAACCGCAGTATATGTGGTTTGTTTCAATTATTTATTGCGGCCTAGCAAAAACCGCAGTATATGTGGTTTGTTTCCAATTTATTTACTGCGGGCCACAGTTTTTATTATATTATTTTTTTTAACTCATGTTTTATTTCCTATTTATGCTGCATCTTTGAAGAACCGCAACATTTTTTTACGCATCACATGAACTTTTTTCCACTATTGCATAGACTTGCAATTGAGAAATTTAAATGGAGAAAATAAAGTCTAATAGTATCGAAGATTAAAATTGTATAAAGTATTAAAAACACTTAGGTAGAAATTAAAGCCAAGATTAAGGAATTCATTAAGGAAAGCATGAAAATGGAAAAACAGGTTTCTGAAGCAAAAATAAATAATTGAGGAGAATGCAAGCTTGAAATTAGATTAACTAAAAAACTCAAAATAATTAAGTCCCTAAATTAAAACTAATTGAAAATGAAAATAATTCCCACGCCTAACTTCTTGGTACAAGATCTAAAGAACTTAAAGATGGGGATAGCAGCGAGTTCGAGAACGAAAAGAAATCTGATTCGTGGGCTGAGAGATTCTAATGGTAGATGGCTGACCTCCAAAACTAACATCGAAAGGCTCATTACGAAGTACTTTGAAAATATCTTCACTACGAGTTCTCCTTTTGGTTTCCCCGAGGCACTTGAGGGGATTGACAACATATGATGAGATGAATTCTATTCTTGACGAAGAGCCCACATATGAAGAAATTCGGATGCCCTCTTTCAAATGCACCCAACTAAAGCTAGCTCCAGTTATTGACGGTTTTCATGCCATATTTTTTCAGAAATTTTGGGACGTCATTGGGGATGAGGTTGTGGGTTTGGTGACTTCGTGGTGGAAGGGTTATATTGATCTTCCTTCCATTAAGAAAACATGTAACTCCCTTATCCCTAATTTTCTGACCATCGGTCCGTTGCGAATTCTAGGCCTATAAGTTGTTGTAATGTTTTTTATAAAATCATCTCTAGGACATTATCAAACAAACTTAAAGGCTTCTTGGGAAAGATCATTTCGGTTAATCAAAGTGCTTTTAATCCCAAAAGACTTATAATTGATAACCCTCTTCTTGCTTTTGAGGCTTTTCATGCGATGAAGCGGTGGGGTGTGGTTGGGAAGGAAGCTTTTGCTCTCAAGTTGGATATTAGCAAAGCATATGACAGGGTTGAATGGTGTTTTCTTGAGCGGGTCACGATTCGTATGGGTGTTAGTGAAGATTGGGTGTGTCGCATTATCTCTTGCATCACTAGTGTTTCTTTCTCTTTTAAGATTAATGAAAAAATTTGTGGTCATGTGATTCAGTCTAGAGGTCTTCGGCATGGATACCCTACATCTCTATACTTATTCATTATATGTGCGAAAGCGTTTTCTAGGTTGATCACTCTGGGGATTGAGAGACGGCCCATCCATAGATTCAAATATGTCGCGTGGTGCCGCTATTTTATCTCACCTGTTTTTTGCAGATGGCAATATTCATTTTGCGAAGGCTTTGGTGCAGGAATGCTTGGCGGTTGCTAAAATCATTAGCATTTATGAAGGAGCGTTCGGTCAATAAGTGAATTATGATAAGACTGAAATTTCTTTCAGCAAAGGGGTTAATCATCATCTTAGACGGGAAATTGTGGAGATTCTTAGTGTTCGGGAGGTTGATCGCCATGAAAAATGTTTGGGGCTTATTACCATTGTGGACGTTCTAAGAAAGCCGTTTTTTCGTGTTTGAAGGATAAAATTTGGAAGAAAGTCACGGGGTGAAAGGAGAAGTTCATTTCAAGGGCGGACAAAGAAGTTCTCATAAAGGCGATTATTCAAGCTATTTTCCAACTTCCGAATGGCATTGTTGATGATATTCAAGCTCTGTTTGCAAAATTTTGGTGGGGTTAGAATGATGTTCGGAGAAAGATTCATTGACACAGTTGGAAGAATTTGAGTTTGCCAAAGAATAAGGGTGGTATAGGTTTTGGAGATATGAAGACATTCAACGCTGCTCTTCTTGAACAGTCTTGGAGACTTTTGACAGGGGCAAACCCACTGTTGACAGCAATTTTCAAAGCCATATTTTTTAAGAACTCAAGTATTTTTAGTGGTTTGTAGGGGTCATTCTCTTATATATACTTGGAGGAGTATTTGGGGTGCGAAATCTCTTTTACTCGAAGTCTTGGGTGGAGAATTGGTAATGGTACTTTAGTTGATGCGTTTCATGATAACTGGGTTCCTTTTGGTAGTACCATCCAGACTCCCAGACTCATTGTGCATCCTTAGGCTGATTTGCGTGTGATGGAGTTTATTAACTTTGAAATTGGAGAGTGGGATGTGAACTCTTTAGTTCAGCTTTTTGATGAGGATTCGGTGTCTGTTATTTTGTCTATCCCTTTGCTTCCTTGTTGGACTCATGAGTCATGATTAGACCAGTGCAACGGGCTGGAGGTCCATTGGGCCCCCGAATCCAACCCTTTATTTTACGGGCTTTAGACGGGCCGAGTCTTAAATGGGTCGGATTTCAATAGGAGCCTACTTTATAGTAATTGGAGCGGGTTAAAAACAGGCTTTACACGGGTCCTAAACGGGCCTTCACATTTTGCTTGAGATGTGTTTACAAAGCATAACATTACATTACCTTCAGCAACTTATTTTGCTTCACTATCTCAACTTCTCAAACAAAATATGTTACTAACATAACAAACAGTGAATGGCGTTGAATTACTGATAATAGAAGGATTTGATTAAAAAAAAAGAAGTCTTTAATTAAAACTTTACAGCTATAAATCACATGTTAGTGTAGTCGTAAATTTATTTATTCAGTTCAAAAAACAGTGAATTATATTGAGAAAGACATTTGCTATCTATTAGTTCTATTATCAACACTTCAAAATAGTGAACGATTCACTTCTTTAATTAGATAAATGGGCTGGAGCGGGCCGGGTTTATAAACCCAATCCATTTAAAACCCATTTAAAATTTTGTAAGACCCGGCCCGACTCGGCCCGTCTCTAATTTGATACTCTATTATTAATTATAAGATTTTTTTATTTTGTTTAAGCTATTGTCTTTCTTTAATTGTGTTGCTTTTATTTTGGGCTAAAATTATAAAAAATATAAAATGACAATTATATACTAACAAAATTTGCCGAACATCTCGGAGAGGCGAAGCCCCTACCGCCTCTAACTAAGTTGCGCCATTGTTTTGGTCCAACCGGTTTCGGTCAAGTAAAGTCCGGGTTTGGACCGGTGTTAACCCCTGATTAGAGGTGTTAATTCGATTGATCGGTTCTGTTTCAAAAGGGTGTTGTTCAGTTCGTTTGGATTTCAGATCGGTCATTTTTCGTATAAGTGTTGTAACGGGTGGCACTCGAGTCGGGTCGGTTAGTCACAGTTCAGTTCATGATCAGTTATGGGGGCTATCGGATTTCCATAGGTTTAGTCTCAGGTTGTCATCGTTTAGTAATTGGTTCGGTTACAGATCGGGTTCGGGTATTGTTTCAAATAGAATTCGGCTACGATTTACTAACTTCTGTCGATCGAGTTAATATCATATTAAGTTGCTAATCATTATAAATTATACTAAAACAATAAAAGAATATGACACATGTCTCTCTTATACATCATGTTTTCCCTCCTAAATTTTATGTATTTTTTTTTTGAATATAAATTTTGTGTAATTAAATATGGAAACTTTGAGTTTTAATTATACTTTAATTCCTAATGAATAATAATAGTACGAAGAAAGTCAATTTTAAAAACTTTAATTTTTAAAATACACTTTTTTAAGAAAAAAATGTTTTGGGTAACTTTCATTTTTAGTAAATTAAATGACTAAACTATTAACTATACCTTATTTACGATTCAAAAATAATTAGAATAAAAAATAGTTGTTGACTATAAATAACGTTATAATTAAAAACTCTTAAATTATGTAATGTCAAAAAAAATTTCAACTTAATTATTCAGCTAATATTTACAAAATAATAATTAAAATCTAATTTAGAATAATTTTACAATGATAATTATGATAAAGAAAATTATAGAAGTTTATATTTTGAGCATGCCATAAATAAATTGTTTGTGCATCAGTATACCGTATATTCTTTTCATAGAAGGAAGTTTGATATAATGTTTGCACAATAATTTAGCCCATGTTTAGTAAACCTTAAATTTAATATATACTCAGATTAATCGATCTATTTAGGAAAGAAAAAGTTTCATTAGTAAAAATTATTTTTTTATTAGTAAATATTAGTTTAATCAGTGAAATAGAATTTTTACTTATAATTGTTTTAATTTGTAATATATAGTTATGATCAATATAATGGTTAATTTTGAAAAATAAACAATTAAATTTAATAAAATTTTTTACAGTACTTAATAAACTAACATATTCGTGCATTGCACGAGACATATACTAGTCTTTTTTTAATTGATTACAAGATTATCTTTACTTAAGGGAAAAATAGTTAAAATACAAATCAATTACTCCCTCCGTTCTTTTTTGTTCTTCCCATTTACTTTTTGCACAGTTTTCAAAGCAACTTTCGAACCTAAATATCTCTAAATATACATTATAAAAAATTATAAAAAATATATGATAAAAAAGTATACATTAAGACGAATCTAAGAAGATCTCATATGGATATATTTTATCATCTATAAATGTCTTAAAAATCATAATCAAAATTCTCTCTCCAAAATGGAATATTCTAAACGGGAAGAACAAAAAAGAACGGAGGGTGAAGTAATTATTACTTTGTTACTTTTACTTGTTTGATTGTAAATTAAAATATAAAGTTCGATCATTTTTCATTTATTTTGATTGAAAATAAACATTGACCATTGATTATTAATTATAAAATAAATATAAGAAACCATGTATTTAATTTATGAAATATCTATCACTTTATTAGATTAATTAATAAGATGATTGAATATTAATCGATCATACTTCTATGTCAAAAAGTGGCTTAGGTTTACAGCCGTGATTAAACATTAGTTCGGGTTAAGTCAATTTTAGCCAAATTGAGTTCGATTCGAGCATTATTTGGGTCGTGTATTACTCCGTTCGATCACTATCAGGTTTGCATAATCTCGATTAACGGTTATGTGTCAATTATAAAAATCAATCGCAATTCAAGTTCATTCTTCCCATTTTCAGTTGTCCATCAATTTGGGTGCAACTTCAGTTTGGATGATGTCATTTCTATAAACCTCAAAAGAAACAAATTTTTGGGTTGAATAGCTTTCAATTTCAGTCCAAATTTTCGAATGGAGTAATATTTGAAATAGCTATAAATGATAATTAACCTAGAACATGTTTGATTGAACAAATTTTACTAATTCAACTAATTTTTATAAATTGAAACTAACTTTTACCACTAAAAATTGAACAAATTTTACTAATTCAACTAATTTTTATAAATTGAAACTAACTTTTACCACTAAAAATTAAATTATAGTAATTTTAACTTAATTTTACTAATTGAAAATAACTTTTTACTAATTTAAACAAAAATTAACCACAACAAATTTGTATGTACGATATACTAAACATGGTCATACTCAACCAAAAAATTCAATTATAGCAATATGATAGGTAAATAATAACACATTCAAAGCCCAGCGAAAACCCATTTAATTGAATACCACTAACAGCAATGCCATCAAACGGCATAATTTCTAATTGGTTACAGGACACGGATGTTGGAAGAGATAATAAATCCCTTTAATAAAGTAGTTCATCAATAAATGTTTCTCAAAATTTTTTCTGAACTTAAAATATCCAAAACCAAAAACCAAAACAACAAAATCTTGAATCCTAAAATTTTAAGCAGCCTCCTTCTTCAACTTTGCAAGCTCCTGCCTAACTGCTCCAGCTTTCTGTGATTGCCAAACAACAATACGAGCCCATGATTCAACATTGATTTACAGTATTTAGGACACTACTGCTTTTGAGAAAACTTATTTATAATCCTAGAACAAAAACCATCAAAATCTCAAGATGCACATGTATGACAAGACCGCCAAAAACAAAAAACCTACAACCCACCATCAACAAGAAGCTCATCGTAAAGCAACAAAAATTGTAACAATGGTTCACTAATAAAGACCATATGCCCTAAAAATGTACGGATTTGCAGACGCGTGTCGAGTAAGACTGTTGACTAATCAAAGCTTCTATTGCTCGGTTAATCATCAAGTCTACCCCAAATACAGAACAAACAAATAAGGGAACTCAACAAAAACACAGATAACGTAAGGGAACACCACCACAACCTCCATAATAATATCCTCCAGTTCTTTTTCAGCAGCTACGCTTACTCAAATGAAAAACTGCTAAAAATGGCAATAAAAGAGTGAACGAAATAAAGTCTTTCAATGAACACAAACCTTGATCTTGGCCAACATGATTTTGAACCTGTCAAAGTCATTGAGTGCAGCTCTCCTTTTCTGGACAATAAGTTTCCTACCCCATGAAGAGTTCTCCCATTTGTTTTTCACATCTACACCAATAATAACAGTATAAAAAAATGCACATAATACATATCGGAAAAAGAAAAGTGGTACGTGCACCACGCAACATTACCAGCAGCCTCCATTGCATCAATTAGTGTCTTTTTCTTTGGCACCTTCTCAATATCAATCTTAATATCAGTCAAAGACAGCCTCTTCAAGTTCATTTGACCTCTGACCATATCAGGAGCATCAACTAGAACCTATATGAACAATTTATAGCAACATAATCAGAATTCAAAATGCAAACTAAAACTACCGGGTTAGTAGCTATGGAACACAAGACATTCTCATTGGCATTCTGCACAAACATCGATCCAATAACATGTAAATCCTACAGACAATTTTATATTTTAAAACCCAAATGTCTAATGTGGAGAGACAAAGCCAAGACAATATACTACTACTCTGCAATCAAACATTAAATTCACTTTTATTGTCCATATCAACACTAGAATACAAGAAAACTCCCAACATATTTGTATAAGGAGGATTGGGAGAGGAGGGGAAGGAAATGGAAATGTGTTTTCTTCCAAATCTCCATAGTTGGAAAGGTTTAGTAAGTGAAATATGTGAGATTTTTCCATTCAATTCTCCTGAGCCCTTCATTTCACCCCTTTCCCCTTTTCTTACCAAATGAAGTACACCAACTCTTTTTCCTGAAAAGATTGAAATGTTTAAGAAAAAAATCTTGAATAAATGTACACCAACTCTTTTTCACTTCACTTCTTCCCCCTCGTTTCTTCCCATCCAAACATAGCAACAAGGTGAAACAAGATGTCCCGATTCACACAAATTCAGCATGAATTCATCAAAATAAAAATACTAATTAATCATAAAAACAACTTAAATCATTAAATCCACCTATGCTAACAAAATAAACTCAAATTTAAACTCTTTTAACATCAAAATACCCTAAATCAGCCAACCACAATAAAACATTTTAAACCAGAATTCATGATGAACAAAAAGAGGAGAGAAATTGCGTACTCTGTTCTGATCCAAGACATCAACGATGACCACAAGGCGGCCATACTCTTTGCCGTAGTTGACAAGAGCAACCCTTCCGATCTCTACGTACCTCTTGAAAGGCTACATCACACGAAAACAAAAACAAAAACCAAAAGAATTAGTTTTGAAGTAATAATTCATTGATCAGTTATTTGAACAAATAAATGTTAAATTCGAACACATTTCAAAGTTACAGACTTTACCATTTTGGAATTGGGGTTTTCGTTGGTGGCGAGAGAATGAAGAGGAGAGGCAGCAGAGAACGACTGAAGGGGTTCTAGGGTTTTTATTAGAGGAAAATTGGTGTAGGGTTTTCGTTTGTAGCCCAATTTACTGATCCAGTATTCTTTTTTATTCTGCACTATTTTGACTCTGGTTCACTAATGGGCCGGGTCATGTGCAGTCTTTTTTTGCTTTTCATCCCTGGATTAGCACGAAAATTTAAAATAAATAAATATATTTTTTATAAAAAAACTCAAATTAAGTTTTTAAAGATTGTAATTTTCCAAATAAGCATTTTCGGCTCAAACTTAAGGTAAAGTATATGTTCGATGTTAGCAACAACGAATAAAAAGGAAATAGTAAAAGAAGCCAATCATCTCTATAATTCTTTGTCGTAACTAACGGAGAATAAAGGAGTTTGACTTTTTGACAAGCTTCTATGTTCGATGTTATTTAGAGCTAACAAACATGGCTTAATAACTCAATTGCTATTTTTCCCCTCCATTTCCAAAAATTAGGTAATCCAAATCAAAGAAAAAACAGCATGTTACTTTCAAAACGCTTTATTAAAACTTCTTCAACCTCAAAAATCATTTTTCCCTTCCTATTTATTACTATTTAGTGAGAAAATAGCACTTTAACTTATGAGAGTACGATGGTCACACCTTGTGAGACACAATGATCCATAACAAGACTTCACAACCAAGTATTTGTTTTTAATGCCCTATATAGCTACCACATAATCCGCTTCAGTTGTTGATAGTATAGCTTTAGATTTAAGAGAGACCTTCCAAATTATTGGGCAAGAATAGAAACTATAAATTTAACTTAAGAGTAACCTATGACAGTCTAGTTCACCACCATAATTATAGTCGAAAAACCCAATAATATAATTTTAACGTGTTAGGGTCCTATCAAAGACCAACTCTAGATCCTTGTCGCTTGACAACGTTCCAATGCTTTTCTCCAGGATTGTGCATATACAAGCTTACCATGCTTACGACACATACGAGATCGGGTCTAGTGAATACAATTGCATACATAAGATTGTCTACATTAGCATGGGGAGTGCACATTTTTTCCTTTGTTTGTGGACAAAGTGAAAATGATAGCTTAAAGTGTAAATCTAGAGGAGAAGAGACAAATTTACAATTATTCATGCAAAATATATGAAGGATCTTCTCGATAGATTATGATTTTGAGCTAGTCAAACTCTATGAATCTACATGCCAAGAAAAATAGAGATCTTCATAGAGTTGAGGTTGACCTACATATTGGAAATGGAGCTGAAGTAGCTACATTAGCCATCAGATCGTATTGTTTATCTTTACCTTTAGGACTTTTGTTGAACCTTAATAATTGTTATTATGTTCTTTCTATAAACAGATGATAAGTGCAATTATTTGCACTTATGTTCTTTCTATATATATATATATATATATATATATATATATATATATATATATATATATATATATATATATATATATATATATATATATATATATATATATATATATATATATATATATATATATATATATATATATATTATATATATATATATATATATTTATATATATATATATATATATATATATATATATATATATATATGTATATATATATATATATATATATATATATATATATATATATATATATATATATATATATATTTTTATCCCTTTGATCTGGTGTTATGGTGTGCTGTTGGTGGTGTTTATGATAGTGTTTTTTATATTTCCTTAGTCTTGGTGTATAGGTGTAGCAATCTTTTGGATTTTGGATTTTTTTGGTGATGCATAGGCCACTCCTATGCTGTTCTGAGTGGCCTGACTCTTGGTCCCTTTTTCCAATGGCTTTTTTTCCCTTCGTGGTTTTTATGCCGGCGGTCTAAGGGTTCCAAGTTTCGGTGTTGGTATTATTTTCTTATTATATATATTCCCAATATTCAATATATATATATATATATATATTATATATATATATATATATATATATATATATATATATATATATATATATATATATATATATATTATTTTGGTGATAATTAATGGTGATTATAACTGGTACATTATTGTTAAATATTTATTATTTTATAATGAGGATAATATATACAAATATTAATAAAACAAAAAAAATTAAAAAAAATAACCTTATTAGCGGCGGACATAGCCCACAACCGCAGCCAATAAAGGGCCCCAAATTTTGCTTCTTAAAAACACTCTATTGGCTGCGGTTTAGGCCATGTCCGCAGCCAATAGTGCATTTTCCTTCCTGCGTTTTTTAACCGTAGCCTTTGTTTAAAGCTATCAACTGCTACCACAAGTGCTTGGGTCCAAAACCGCAGCCTTTAGTGGCCTACAAACCGCATCCTATGACGTTTTTTCCACTAGTGTTTGAAACCACTATTTAAGTGGAGGTTACCCTAGTTTAGAAGGAGAGTTTTCTTTCTTTCAAAAACTTGAGAGTTCTTTTGTATTCCATAAATCTAGTCTTTAAGCTTTCCTTTGAGAATTATACATTGTAATCTTGGATTTTTATGTGCAATTTACTTTTCCTTCTTCATCTCCATTGTCAAGGTATTTCTTTTATACTCAAGTTTTTAAATTATGTCTTATTTCATGTTTCATGATAGTTTATTTGTCCTAGAAATCTCTATAACCATGATTAGTGAGTAGTTTTATATGCTAGGACATTGGATTTGAACCCTAATATATATGTGATTGCTAGATGAGGATTGGTGATTGTGATGTTGAATTGATTTGATTAAATTGTTTTGTATGATCATTCAGGTTAAAGTCTTTTAATTTCTCTTAATACCAAAATCACGAAAGTTGAGGGATGAGAATATTATTAGTCTTGGATGATAAAACAAGTTAATATGCCTTCTTAGTCAAAATCACGAAAGTTGAGATTGAGTAGTATGTTTTCTTGTGATGTTAATCGATCAAAATACGAAAGTTGAGATAAAGAGAACCCATTTAATTTGATTTAATTTGGTTACCATCCTGAAAAGGAGTGATTAAGTTAGATCGGGGAATCAATTCAACGGAATCGATTGCAATCTTTATCGAAATAATCACATGCTATTTTAGTGGGTAATTCCTATGTACTAGTCCTTTTATTATCTTGATATCATTATATTACTTAAGCATTTTCACATAGTTCATAGAAACAACCATAATCTTCTGTTCTTAAAAGTGATTGATTGAATTATATTGATCTTCCCTCCCTGTGATCCAAACCGTAATTGTGCTACGACACCCATACACTTGCGGCATTAAAAATAGAACCCTAACAATAGAAATTTGATTTCGTATTCATGTTAGATTTTGAAGGTTTTACCTTTGTGATGAAGAATGGTTCTTTTTTAATTTACAAAGAAATTTGTTATGGTGTAGGTCTTTGCATAATTGGCCTTCAAATACTAGATCTTGATAAATAAAATTATCGCATAATAAATCCTAAAAAAAACTAAAATCAAAGGATTGTAATCATAATTATCTTTGGCATTGTCATTTGGGACATGTAAATGAAAAATGCATCCAAAAGCTCCATATCGATGGACTATTGAATTTATTTGATTTTGAATCATGTGAAGTATGTGAGTCTTGTTGGATTAGTAAAATGTCTAAATCACCATTTACTGGACATGGTAAGAGAGCTAATGACTTATTAGGATTAATACATTCAGTTGTATGTGGTCCTAGGAGTACCTTAGTCAGGGGAAGGTATGAATACTTCATTACTTTTACTAATGATTTAAGTAGATACGAATATGTTTACTTGATGAAACATAACTTTGAGTCTTTTGACAATTCAAAGAATTTCAAAATTAACTACAAAATTATTTTGGACTAATCTACAAAATCACTTAGACCAGATCGAGATGACGAATATATAAGTCAAGATTTTGTTAATCATCTGAAAAGTTGTGGAATAATTTCACAACGAACTCCGCATGTAACACCACAATTAAATGGTGTATCCGAGCGGCAAAATCAAACCTTATTAGATTTGGTTCGTTCGATGATGAATTAAGTCAATTATCCTATTTCATTACGGGGTTCGTCCGAGCGGCAGTCACAGCAGCGGCTTATGTTTTAAATCGTACTCCTTCCAAAGTTGTCGATAAGACACCATATAAGTTATGGATAACAAAAGTTCATAAGTTGTTTTATCTTGAAAAAGTTCAAGATAATCAACCACAAATCACTCCTCTAGTGGGAGAGATTGTTTTTCCTTTGGGAGCTCAAGTTTTGGTACCAGTTTTACCTACTGATAAATTGGATATCCAGTTCAAAGAAGTAATAGGCAGAGTAAACCTCCAAAGAGATATCGTACGGAGGGTTATCTTGTTCATAAAAGTTATAAAGTCCTTATATTAATAAAGAAAAGGAAAATTTGCTCAAAATAATCCCAACTATCACCCGTTGAAAAAAAATAATCCCCACTATCAATTATTTTTTCAATAATCCCAACTACTCTCATAATTTGTTATGATTGTGGGATCATAGGTTAGATTCAATCCAGACATCTAGAAGTCTTCCGCAGTGTTAGTGGACAGTATTATTATACTGTGTTCGCTAGTTTGGGCCATTTCATATAGTGTCCATTAATATAATATTAAATTTTATGATATTGCAAATGAAGCCCTATATTGCGACTTAGAGAACTTAAATTAATTTAGGTCCCTAGCTAGATAGTTGAGTTGGATGCCTATTACCTAAATATTTAGATTGGTGATTGATTGAAGATAACTTTCGTAGGTTTTAGAGGCACTGGATGACTAGTCAATCATATTGGCAGAGAATAAGTATTTCTATTTGGATATGACCCGTTTCTGACAATTCTTTAAGAACGTTGGTGTCATAAGAATATATCAATTGGATTATAAATAGAATCCTAAGTCTTGAGTTTCTCACTGTTTTTGTGTGAGAATTATTATTTTTTAATGCAGTCTAACGCCATATCGTAAAAGGGTCTATAAGGATTATGCTCATGAATATTATGAATCACATTGTGAATAGAGAAGGGACAAGACGGAATTTTCATATCCTTTTGAGTTTTTAGTCTAAAGCCACTCAGAAAGTTAGAATTGTATAATGCATGGCCATGCGCAAATGAAGTATAAAGATAATCATTTGTTTTTAAATTCATCTCATGTATTCGAGAAACATGATTAGACCAAATAAGGATGATAGTTGTTCTTAGCTAGATGTTTGATTGAGATTTAAATTGACAAAGAATTTAAGATTCACAACTTGTTGGAGCAAGTTGGAGTTAGTGAGAGGAGTCTTATATCTCTAGTGAACTTGTTACTTGAACAAGTGGAAGATTGTTAGGCATGTTCAATAATAAGTTGATATTTTGTAAGTTGTTTAGCGTAATTCAGTTAGTATACAACAAGATGTTGATGTTAATTTAGTTTATATTGAGTAATGTTTATGTTTTACTAGAGACCAATAAGTGTCATAAGACTGCTATTTGATAGTTGTCCAAGGCTCTGAGCTTAATGTGGCTAATCTATGGGTCACAATGTATGTGTATGACCAATTTTGTGTGTTGAACCTATGTTAGTCTCTTTTCACGTGACTAATCTAGTGGAACTTAATAGTAGTCATAATTCACTATTTAAATATAATGATTAAGTTAAATTGTGTAGCCTCTAATTTTAAGACTAATTATATGGACTTTAATAAGATTCTTCGAAGGATTAAAATCATGGATTTATGGCTTTATTAAATATCCTTGATTAAGTATGTTTAAGAATTGTAACATCTAATTGGTGGAATGATAAATATTTCAAATAGCTCATTCTAATTAAAAGGATCGTTAGAAGTTTATTTCGAGGCCTAGTTCTCCTTTAGAGAAAAGAAATAATTATTAGATGTTTACCCAAATTTAGCTTGAAAGGAGAGGTATTAATCTCACTCAAGCATCAAAAGTTAAGGTTTAAGTGAAGGTTTATGATGTATCAATGTGTACGGAATAAATATGCAAGTGTATGATGAATGACAATGAAAGGAACGACACAATCGAGGTTCAACAATGAAAAACACAAAGAAAAATAGAGCAAAAATGAACACAAGTGATTATGAGGTATCTTGGATACCTCCCCCTCAAATGATGTTTTATTATAATGATTCAACAATTACAAGTATAATAATCCCTCCCTATCTTGAGAACAATCTCTCAAGATCACAAATACTAGTGCAAAGTAAGAACACTCCTCTAGTTTCTAGCAATGCACAAGTATACTCTCAATATGTGTGTTTGTGGTTGTTCTTACTCTAAGAATTATACTCCCTTTTATAGTAGAAGGTGAGTATGATTCTTAGAATCTCACATTAATCACCATAAACTCACAATTAACCTACTAATTAAACATTACATTCATCATGGCAATTAACACAACATTAACCAAGGAATACAATGCATAATCAATAGACAAAACGTACAAAAAATGTCCGTTGGACTATTCTGACCAAACCACTCGACCACCCGCTAGGTCGAGCCACCTTAAGATTTGGTCGAGCAGCCTTCCAGAATGCTACTGACTGCTTCAGACCATTTTGCTCGACGGAACCCCACTCGCTCGATCGGTCGAGCGGCCTTCAGGGGGTCGAGCGAGCTCCATTTTCTTCAATATTTGTTGCCTCGATAAAGCAACACTTCATCAAATGACCCAAACCTTAAACTTACGTGACTGGACACATCTTTATCGTCCTTCTCCAAAGTACAAGACAAAGCATGTTCGATTAAGTGATTAAAGTTAACGTCATAGTCAAGAATATTGTTACTTGCTTTAGCAGACAATAATAAAGTAAATAATCAAGACAAAGATATATTTAAGGTGGTTCACCAATCTTGGGCTACATCCACCATCTAGGCAGGGCCGACCGTAAGCAAGGGCAAGGCGTGCCTACGCCCAGAGCCCCCCATAAATTTTAGTTTTCAATTAGTGTTAAGGTTCGAACTTTTCTATGTATACAATAGTTTAGGGGCCCTTAAATAATCTTTCGCCCCGGGCCCCTAAAAACCCAAGGTCGGCCATACATCTAGCCTAGGATTTATATTAATGTGTTTAAATGAGAAAATACAAAACTTGAAAGGAAATATTGTTAGAAATGTGACTTTAATTTTATAAATCAAACATATAAAATAAAGTTACAAGTTTGTAGTAGAAAACCAAATTACATATGACAAGTTCAAACCTTTGTTTAACATACACCAAAAGCAATCTTGATCATCGGGAATCACCATATATCGATCATAGTAACAAGAAGATTTTGTTGGATCTTGATATCAATTCCAGATGAGATGTTCTTTCCTAAAACATCATTTCCTCCCTACTACAGTGCTTGGGAATAAACCGGAAATATGTTCTGAGATACAAAGAATTACACTAACTTTCGAGCACACGAAAATTAGAATGATGTAAGAGAAACTTAAGTGGAAGAAGATAAGAAAATTACAAATGAGGATTGCAAGTCCTCGTTGTAAAATGCTAGAGAAGAAAAGAAATCAGAAATTGCATGTGTCAAATAACACACAAGCCTTCTATATTTATAGAATAGCTCACACTGGTTCATGAAGCAACATATCCCTTCATGAAATACAAGGTTGATCCGTGAAACACGAGATTGATTCATGAACTCATGTCGCTTTTCACTCAACCCTTACATCCCAAAGAACATGGCTAAGAATAACCATAATAACCATAGGTCGTTATAAATTAACCAACAAAACAAAGCAAAACGTCGCAAGGAAAAAATCCAGAAATTACAGATTTTCGCGGGTCGCGAAAATAGTCACTGGTCGCGAGTTTCAATTTTCACAAAACAGTAACCGCGAAACCTTTCGCGACTAGTGACTTTTAATATCTCTAAAAACACTTTTCCTTGTAACCTTGGGATATACTTAATTAATTAAATTGAATTTATTTATTTAATATAATTAATTAACCTTTTCGATAACCACTATACACTCTAAATTCCATCATTTTTATAGTATTGTATGATTTTAAAAATAATCAAATTTTAAATTAGGTAAATATTGTCATGTAAACAACTATTATCCCTAAAATAATTACATTTGTCAAGCTGCCTTAGAAGATGACACTTGGAATTTTCCATCATTTTTATAGTATTGTATGATTCTAAATTAGGTAAATATTGTCATGTACACAATTATTATCCACTAAAATAATTATATTTGTCAAGCTGCCTTAGAGGATGACACTTGAAATTTTCCATTATTTTTATAGTATTGTATGATACTAATAAATTGGTGTATTTGAATGTCTATACTAGTATATACTAGTATATATATATATTATATTATTGCTGATTAATGACACAAAGCATGTCAAAATATATACGAATTAAATTTTATTCTAGCCACTTTATTTTACTTTATTGATCTTACTAGCTATATTGTAGAATTTAAATTCTCATCAATTTAGTATCCTCATTGTCTTCTGAGAATCGATTAGAATAACAGAAAGTTGTAAATCTGTTAATCTGATCAGATGCCTTATCATCCAATGATGCGTCCGAAGTTTTATATTGAAGATATCTATATATATTTATTGAAAAAAATGTCAAGGGCTTATAAAACCAAATTCAAGCTAACGTTAATATACATTATCAAAAAGGAACCGTAATTGATGCTCTACATAATGATTTATCTAGGTGTTGCATATCCCTAATAATTTACAATTTTACTAAGACCCAATTATTAAAGTATATGTTCTTTTTAATTCATATACAGTTTAATTCAGCTTTTTATTATCCAATTCATTTCAACTTACTTTCTTTTTCTCTTTAGAATTTAATTTTTTTGTTAGAGAACAAATATCACGTTTTAAATAATATACTTTAAGATTGATTTTTACTTTCTCTTTTTTCCACTTACTCTGTAATTCAAAGTAAAAGAGTTAAATTAGTGAACTTTTAAGTAATATTTAAGTTTAAGACTTATATTTATCCATTAATTTAAAGTACTTAATTTTATTAGTTATTTTCACAAGTAATAAATTAAGTTCCATTCAGAGTGAAATTATTTGGGTGGAGGGTTATAAAGAAATATAGTTGGCTATAAAAACTAAAAGTAATTGAAGGGATCGGAAGATCATGATAGTCAAATTGATAGATGCCTAAAATTTTCGGTAAAGAATAAGAATTAAGTAGTACATCTTTCATGACTCATGCATTCCATATTCCAATCTGATACAAAGGTTAAAGAAAATGGGTTCCCTTAGTAATCTAGATTAAAAGGGTAATTCTCAAAGACAAGTCTTCTAATAGTATACCGGGGATGTTTGGTTCATGGCTTTTGGTTTGTTGGTTAGTCAAACAACCAAAAAACATGTTTGGTAAATGGCTTTTAATGTAACTGAAAAGCTGGATTTTAAGCCAAAATGAAAAAGCTGCTTCAACTAGTTTTTTTGGTTGGCTTTTAGTTTGTTGGTCCACTTTTTCTCTAATAAACAGCCAACAACCAATATTCAAATTTATCAAACATTTCTACAAACAACTGACTTTTTCATCTACCTTAAAAGCCAACAAAAACATTCAACATTTTTAGCTGGTCAAACATGCCAGCCAAACACCTCTACTATCTATATTAAAAAAGAGGGGAAATAAAATAAATTAACAACTCAAAGGGAGCACCAATTAAATTGGCAATAAGGAAAATAAGTGACTATGATTTCGGGTTCATTCTCTTGGACTTATTACCTATTTCAATATGATGATGATATTGAAATTCGATCAAATAAGATAAATTCAATTAAATTGGATCAAATCATACCAAATCACATTAAAATTGAATCAGAATAGTTTAGAGAAGATCGGAAAAATTCAAACTAGATCATACCAAAACATATTGCTTGGACTTATTACCTATTTTTATAATTTAATCAGCAAGGTCTCTTGAGAGAACGTCACTCAGGCCTAATCCATTAGAGTTTAATTCTTACTCTTATTTTACACAAAAACTTACGTGAGGCCATTGTATACGTAAGACCTATTTTATTGGGCTTTAAATCCACGGGTCACATTTTAAATAGCCCACAATTTAAAATTATAGAATAGTAAATTACTAAATTCATTACCCGGTTTCCCTCTCTCTCCTCTCATTTACCCGGTTCCCCTCTCTCTCCTCTCATTTATTTTACTTCTTCACTTTACAACTCTCTGCAACTTTCCTTACCCTCTATTTTCATTAATCCATTTTCTCTCTACCAAGTTTCATTAAATCTTCTCTGCAACTAAATTACTTAAATTTAACATGCTACTTCAAATCGTAAAATGTCAACTCAAATGCTCAAAATATGTAAGTAAATAAGTATGCAATCTAAGCTTTGGAATTGACATTTTAGGACTTGGTGTTGACAATTTAATGATTGTTGTTGTCTTTTTATGGTTCGAAGTAGGTTATAATACTTAAATAATAGGGTAAACATGTTAAGCTTTGAAATAGACATTTTAAGGTTTGGAATTGGTAAATTAAGTTTAGAGAGGCTATAAACTTACATATTATTTTAGGCATTTTAAGCTTCAAAATTGACATTTTAAGATTTAGAATTGGCAATTTAAGGCTTAAAGTCAAAATTTAAAGCTTTAGAAGTAGAATGTTAAAGTTCTTTGAAGAAAGAAGGTTAAGGTTGGAAATGAGTATTTTTATCCTTGAAATACAGTTTTAATACTTAAAATAGGTATTTAAAACATTAAAATAGGATGTTAATATTTTTTTATTCTTACGTAAAGTATTCATTCTATCAAGAGAAGGTCTTGGTAAATAACGGTTATTTGTAAGGTTAATAAATCACCCTTATGTGGTACAATGTGATAGGATGAAAGTTTTATTATTTTAATTTATCTTTTTTGATTTTGTTTATTTTAATGTTATTCTTTTTGTCTTTTTATGCTGATTTACAAATCACGGTTATTGATTAGGAGTTTTTGTTCTATCAAACATTTGGAGTACAAGCTCAACAATAACTATCTCCATGAATTATATTAAACAAATGATGGTTTACCATCATTCTTAATAACCATTATCATTATCATTATATTATCAGTTTATTCTCAAAAACAAAAATTACATATATTAATTGAAAAAATTAGCTTACTATACATGAGATTAAAAGTTCATTGGAGATGACAATGACAATTGCGGTGGAGACTACGATGATGGTGGTGCTAGAGTTGGGTGGCATTGTGGCAAGAATAGGTCATGGAGAAAAGGACGTCACGGTGGTCGCAAATCTGGCTTGGAAAGCCATTGATTTGGGTAAAAAAAGCTTAATGGGGATGAAGGAGAAGATAGATTTGGGTTGTTTCTGTTATGAATGCGATGAAGAATTAGATTGGGCTTAGTATTACAATCCAGTCTCACATATACGGCCGTCGCATGGGAGATTAGCGGCTTATTCTATATTTTTCTTTATGGGCCGACCCAATTAGAGTTAGTCTCTCAAAGAGACCGTCTCTCACAAGAATTTGTGTAATTTAATTATTTTTGCTTTGTGATATGTTGGCTGTAATTATTTTCACGGGTCAAGTTATAATAAGGGAGCCGTACGAAGACAGAATACTTGCGATGCAATTTCAGTGGGACAGAAGCGATAAGGGAGCCCGAGGTGACCTTAGGGGGAGAAGTTGTTGCATGTACGACTAAGTTCAAGTATTTAGGATCTGTGATTCAGAGTAACGGGGAGATTAATGGTGACGTTACTCATCGTATACAAGCAGGTTGGCTTAAGTGGCGAGCAGCTATCGGGGTGCTTTGTGATAAGAAGTTCCTGAGGAGATTAAAAGGTCAATTTTACCGCGTAGCGATTAGGCCGACGTTGTTATATGGGACAGAATGTTGGCCCGTAAAGAAGGTTTTCGAACAGAGGATGGAAGTAGCGGAGATGCGTATGTTGAGGTGGATGTGTGGTAACACTATGATGGACAGGATAAGAAACCAAGAGTTCAGGAAGACGTTAGAGGTTGCACCTATCTCCGCAAAGATGCGGGAGAATAGGTTGAGATGGTTTGGACATGTGCAGAGGAAGACACATGACGCATCAGTAAGAAGGATTGAATGCATCATAGTGGAGGGCAAGAGAGGTCGTGGAAGACCTAGGAAAACATGGGAGGAACAAATTAAGAGTGACTTGCATGAACTCCACCTCTCCAGGGACCTGACCATGGATAGGGGCAGTTTGCGGCGCCTTATCCACGTCCCAGATTACTAAACTCGTCCCTTTTATCCGCCGTTTGTCTTTGTCTTTGCAAGTTTTGGTTGCTCTCTACCTTTTCCTTGCTCTTATCTTGGTATTTGTATTTTTCCTTTGCTCCTTTTGTATTGTATAGAATTGAAGTCTTATATTTTGCTTGATCTCTAGGCTTGGCTAACATGCAGGTTTTCAGATATCTGCAGGTTCCTCTCTTTGAAAACCCTTGAGCCGGGGGACTCTTTTGACCGCCCTCTCCCTATGGGTATGAGACGCCGTCTATCTTCCCTCCCCAGACCCTGACCATAGATATAGTCTATGAGCGAGATATACTGGGTATGATGATGAAGTTGTAATAAAATATTTTTGAATTTGTTAAAGCTAGATCACTCCCGTTTTGGATGGATTCCTAGTTTTTTTGAAATAGGTCAATTATCTATCACCTAAATCTTTAATGCAAAAATATTATTTATAATTTTTGCTTCTATTATAGTTTCCCTCAACTTCATAATAAATGTATGTGTTACGGGTCAAATAAATAAACCTGTAATTTATTTAGTTAAACCCTAACTTTCCCCTTTGTCCATTACTATTACCACTTATAGTCATTTTCTAAAATAACTTCTCATCATTCCCACATTAATTCACCATCTAACCTCCATTCTACCATTATAAATAGATGTTACATACATCATTTGCACCTAACTAAGCTTTTATCTTCCTACCGTTACCCGACAAATATATATTGCCTTCTTACTTACAATCTATACTTAACCAAATATCCTTTCAATTGATCTGAACTCATCTTATAATCCGTTAATCTTGCATTCATTAATTATCATATATTTATTACTTTTGGTTTCCCGAACTGACTTGAGCGTCGGAGGGGTTTTCTGGGAAATCATTCCCGGGCAAGGCTAACGTTGTATTGCAGGATTTGAGGTCTCATCAGCAGATCGGAAAGATCATTAGCACTTTTAGCATACCAAGATCATTTCACCACCGAAACAGTAAGTAAAAATAAATATTAAATGACGATTATAATACACTAGCTATGTAAAACTTCTATGCAGTATATATCGTGAATGTTGACTACTTTTGGATATTTGATATAGATAAATGAAATTTAATTAATATATTTTGTATATGAAACTTTGACGTTATAAACATGAAAATCTTAATTTTCCTATGTTGTTCAGATGGCTGGTTTTAGTTTGAGGCTATAGTCCAATGGCTTTTTCCCTTCTTAGGTTTTTTTTATGCTGTCGGTTTTAGTCTATCCTATGATAGTGTTTGTGTTCCTTTTTTGAATAAAGTCTTCATTTCCAAAAAAAAAAAATGAAAATCTTAGGTTTTCAATTATCATAATATTAATTTTGCAATATTAGTTAATTTTACAACAATGTTACATTTTCCAAAGTTATTACATTTTTTAATAAATACTGTAATTTGCAATGAACTAAAGAAACAATATAGGAGTTATTACATTTTGTATGTTGAATAGATTACTAGGACTATAGTCGTGCTATGCACACTTCATACTTTTATTTATTACAGATGGTAGGAGTTCATATTACGTAGGACCTTTGACAAAAATTTAGCAAAGTCATCGTAAAAAAATCTTTTACCACTCCTCGGATATGCTTGATAGTTATCAATTAGGCATTAACAAATTTGTACTAAATGTAATCATAATCATAATCATAAATATACTAATTTAGAAACAATTGTGACAAGTGTCACTATTTGAAAACCACTTTGTCAAATGTCACTCTAATATTGTTAGATTGTTTTGGAACTCATTTCTTCATCTTCTCTAATACAATCTAAATTGTCAATGAAGAGTTTTATTTAAAGTAGTTTTATTGACATAGACTCTACAAATTCATATTCATACTAATATTAATAATGTTGTTTTTAAGCTTTACAAGAATTATCATGCCTTATCATGCAATGGTGAAAGATTTCATATGAGGATTTTGTTGAATTTTGTAAAAGGTCCTACATGTTATAAGCCAAAACAATTTATAAAACTAAAAGTAAACCTACAACGTGCATTGCACGGGCATAATCCTAGTATATAATAACCTCAAAGTGCTAATGAAGTTATCATTGTGATACACTCAAATAGAAATTATCAGGGCCGGCCCTAAGGGTAGGCCCAAAGGGCTACCGCCCAGGGCCCTATTTCAAAAATCAGAAAATAAAGGTAAGAGGGGCCTCTAAACTGGAGTCCAAAAATTAAACTTAGGGCCCAAAAATTAGTACAAATCGGAGCCCAAAAAGTAAAGGTAAAAGGAAATAAATAGAAATAGGTGCTCTCTTGAGAGACCGTCTTTTGTAAAGACGACTCTGAAAAGTCCAGCCCAAATCTATAACTAGAGTTGTAACAAATATTATTTATAATTGGACTGGGTTTTGAGAATCTCAAGTAAGAATATGTGAAATAGAAATCGAGATGAATGTCAGTAATGACTCATTCTTGAGAATGAGAACAACTACCTTTATTCTCTTTTCTTGGAAAAGTAAGACCTATAATGGAAAACTAAGACCTATAGGTATTGGAAATAGATAGAAAACTAAGAGCTATTACTGACATCCCCTTTTCCATTTATTTGCTTGCTTAACCCACAAATATCATACACAAATTTACTGACACACTTCTAACTCATGCCTCTGAAGTGGTATTTGAAGAGCTACAAGCTTCTTCAATGGCATTGGCAACAATTATAATTGTGTTATTCATGCCTCTGGGTCTAGAATTTTATTATATGTAAGTACACTTTTTCTTTTTGAAATTGAATATGCAAAACGTATTTCGTTTGGTATTTTCATCTGGAATTTCATTTGGAATTGAAATTCTTCGGTCATTGTTTGCAGATGTAGCACCATTAAAATTCACAATCTTTCACTTCCATTTTTAATCTCTTTTTTCCCTTTTTTTGGCTTAACTGTTGTATATAAATAACCCAAAAATGAAAAAAAAGAGTGAATGAGGTAAAAAATTACAAATTGTAACTTTCTAAGCCCTACTTTGAACGGAATCTGATTGCAATTTGTTAATTTTGTAGAAGATTGAATGGATTCAATCTGTAGGTAAGCCCTCCACATATGGATCTTTTTTTTAAAAAAATTCTTTATAATTTTGTTCTGTTTATTTATTTGTTATATTTTTATGTATCTAATAGAGTATCTAATTTTGTTTGTTTTCAAATAGAAATTGAAATGATATAAATTGGTTTTGTTTTCAAATAAAAATTGAAATAATATAAATTGGTAGTATTGTTAGTTTGTTACTATGAAGTATATTGAAATTGGAGATTAACTTATCGGAATATTGTGTGGACAATGAAGGAATGTCTTTAAATTTTCTATTATTATTTTTTAAGGGCCCTATTATATTATTTTACCTAGGGCCCCTAAAATATTAGAGACGGGCCTGGATATTATAATTAAATATTTCCTTATAACTGAATGCTAAAATTAAATTTTAGAAAGAAATACTAAGATTAGTAAGCTCAAATGTTCTTCATGAACCTTAAAAGTAATAGTTATTTAAAAATCTTCAATAGTACCATATAATGTTGTTATATAGTTACATGCGTGTTTTTTTGGGTAATACAAACTAAAAACATATATTTGATCACTGTTTTGTTGTGATTTTATAATATAAAATAAGATCGTATCAGTTACTCCCAATGTATCATACTATATACTAAAGCAATAAAAGACTTGGACACATGTTACTGCAACAATAAAAATTTTTCCTCCCAATCCAATTACTCAAATTTTATTTTAGGTAATTTTTATCTTTAATTATATTAATTCATCATTTATCTATCTATTGAAAATCATGTTATGTATTAAAGCAATAGAAGATTTGAACACATGTCAATACATCAAGAAAATTTTTCTCCCCGAATAATATTACTTAGATTATTTTAGTTAATTTTAATTTAAGATTGGATATTCATACGCCAATAGCCATAAAAACATTTGCAAATTCAAATATTGTTGTTAAATAAGTAAGTTTTATGGATAATTTTATTATTTATTTTATCTATTTTTTTATTGTAATATTTTTTTATTTTTTATTTGTTATATTACCGAGAGTTGTAATAGTGCTATAAACAATGACTTAAGAGTCATATAATAGTAATGATATAGAAGATTTGAACATGTGTCACTGTAACAATAAAAGTCTTTTCTCTCGATGCTACTACCTATCTTGATTGAATGTTTTTTTATTATTTATTTTTTTATTTTTTTATTTTTTACATTACCGGGAATCGTACCATTGCTATAAAACAATCATTTAAAAGTAGAGTATTTATAAGCTAAATAAACAATGATATAATACTAAAAATAAGTAATTACATTTCACCACTAAATATGTGTTCATTATTACAAATATCAGACGAAATTCGTCAGCCTAAGTATTTTTCCCTAACCATAAACCTCTTCGCATCCATTGATAATTGATTATCGGCTTCATGGACTAATTTACACTTTTTCCAACCCACAATGGTTACCGCATGATATTTTTTGCATTATTAAAATTTTTTTGATTTGGTGCACGAGTATTGTAATACCATGAATCATCTAAACTTTTACCATACTTAAAAACCTAATAAAAGCGTAAATCGGAACGTTGTTTTGGAGTTCATCTTGTATTGAATGGAGTCGAGATAATTCATTCTTCCACCTCTCCCTTCCCTATAATCATCATGGATAAAACCATAATCACTTGTAACATCCCGATATATATTTTCTCACACTTGATGGTATACGCATTTCACAATTTGATTTCTTACTTGAATTGTGTTGACCACAAGTATATGTCGATAATTTAAGTGATTATATTTGTGTTCATTATTACAAACATCAGAGGAAATTCGTCATCCCAAGTATTTTTCCCTAACTAATAAACCACCTCGCATCCATCGATATTTTGATTATCGGCTTTATGAACTAATTTACACTTTTCCCAACCCACAATGGTTACCTCATGATACTTTTTGCATTATTTATTTTTTTTTTCATTTGGTGAATGAGCATTGTAATACCATGAACCATCCAAAATTTTACCATACTTAAAAAACTTATTAAAAAGGTAAATCGAAACGTTGTTTTGGAGTTCATCTTGTATTGAATGGAGTGGAGATAATTCATTCCTCCTCTGTTCTTGTTTACCTCTCTCTTCTCTATAATCATTATGGATAAAATCATAATCTTTGATTCGCTGAGCTGTGCACCCGTTCATATCTTTAAGATCAAAATCTTTGTCTCTCTTGGTGATTTGTTTTGCTTCGTACTCAGATATAGTAGTTATAAGAACTATAATTAGTTTCGCTAACAATGCTAATACAATAGATGTATTCTAAGCAACATCCTTTAAAAGTTTTGGTGATAATGAATCACCAGTAACATCCCCGATATATATTTTCTCGCTTGATGGCCGACGCATTTCGACAATTTGATTTCTTACTTGAATTGTGTTGACCACAGGTATATGGCGACAATCTAAAATGACAACGTCAACTCGGTCAAATTTGACAAATAAAAAAAAGAAAAAAAATAATTTTTATTTACGAAAAATGACAATGTCAACTCAGTCAAATTTCGACATTTCGATTTCTCACTTGCAATTTTGAACATGTTTGAAGTGTTAGGTCATACAAATTTTCTTAAAATTAGGGGACTTTTATATTTAACGATACATATCGTGTCTGATTATATTATATAAAATTTAGAGAAATTATCAATGGTAGGTTATTTTCAATGGTGCCTACAAGTTTTTTTTATTCCAATAGTTCCCATAACTTTGTGCGGTAAAGACAACAGTGACCTTATGGTGTTTTTTTTCCGTTAACTCACCGTTTAATTTTGAATCTAACCTAACCATGGTTAGTTTGTTTTTGTTTATATATCCAAGTTATTTCACGAGTTTCATTTTTCTCTCTTCACTCTCCTCTGTCTTTTCCTTCCATGGCTACTTCCCCCAGGAACTCATCTTTTTGCGACAAAGTGTATTCCGGTACCACCAAAAGACAACAAACATGCCCTAATATTAACTCTATTCAAGCTGGTAGTAGCTGGGTAAGGTTTAAGAAATGCGACTGTGATCCATCTAAGTTATATGATGTAAGAGTTTCCGGTTCAGTTACCATCATACTATATACTAAAGCAATACAAGACTTGGACATGTGTCATTGCAATAATAAATTTTTTTCCTCCCAATCCTACTACTTAAATTTTATTTTAGGTAATTTTTTATCTTTAATTATATTAATTCATCATTTATTTATCTATCGACACATCATATTATGTATTAAAGTAATAGAACATTTGGACATATGTCAATATATCAAGAAAAATTTTACCCCCAACTAATATTACTTAGATTATTTTAGTTAATTTTAATTTTAGATTGAATATTCATATGCTAATAGCCATAAAAACATTTGCAAATTCAAATATTGTTGGTAAATAAGTAAGTTTTATTGATAATTTTATTATTTATTTTATCTATTTATTTTCATTCTAATGTTTTTTTATTTTTTATTTTTTATATTACCGAGAGTTGCAATATTGCTATAAACAATGACGTAAGAGTCATATAATGATACTATATTTAAGAGCAATGAAAGATTTGAACATGTGTCACTGTAACAATAAAAGTCTTTTCTTTAAATACTACTACCTATCTTGATTGAAGGTTTTTTTATTTTTTATTTTTTATATTACCGAGAATTGTACCATTGCTATACAATAATCATTTAAAAGTCATATAATAAGTTAATTATATATATAAGATTAATAATTTTTTATTAAAATAATTAATAAACCGCGCTTGGCATGAAAATCTATCTAGTTACTTTAATTTTATTTCTCAAACTATCCACCTTTTAAACTCTCACTTTATAGTATATTGCATTAGGAAATATAGAAAGAAGAGTTCAAAAATAATTATCTAACATTTTTATGTCTTACATTATTTATGGATTAGTATACACATTATCAATACTAATTATTAAAATAAAACTCTTAATTGATAATTTGCATTGCATTACAGAATATGAAGGAAAAACCTAAATATTACACTTTAAGTGTGACACATGACACATGTTTGTAAAAATGCATTGTAAAGTGACTGTTGTCACAAAATGTTTATGAATTAGCAATAGTATGATGATAATCCAATTGATTAGAGTGTCTCCTTAGTTCATACATCACATAAAGCTAGTATATAAAGTAGCAACAACAGCGGTAGTAGTTGTCAAACTAATATTGCATCAGCATGGAAGTGAGGACCACTCTTTTTGTGCATAGTTAGGAAAGAGAATACCAAACAAGGCGGACAACGTCTGACCACTAACTAAAAGAAATACAATCAGCAACTACAAGTCTATAGAAAGACAAAATGTTCCACACCTCAAGAGTTCTAACACCCAAACCTCCTTTATTTTTAGATTTGCAAACATCAAGCCATGCAAAATTCCACGAGGCATTATTATTAGACGAATCGTGCCATAGAAAGGATCTGCAAATATTATTTGACCATACGAATAAGCATTTTGGGAAAAATGAAAATTTGAATCCAATGATTCGTCACCCCTATAAGGACTACATTAACCATCTAAAGGTGAGCTGCATAAGAAAGATTCCTAGATTCCCAATACCTGATAGAGGTCATTTTCTCGACAATCATTTCACATTCAATCATCGATAACCTCATTGAAGTAAGGGGAATACGTAGTGGTGTTCAAAATCGGATACCGAGTCGACCCGGTTTCGGAAATCCGGGTACCCGCATTTTCGGATACCAAAATATGTGATCTGTTTCCGACCCGGTTTAAACCGGGTCGGAAACCGAATACCCAGTTTTGTTCTTTTTCTAAAACATGTGATTTTTTTCTTATTTCTTTTAACATTTTTTTACTATATAATTCAAATAATACATCTCTAGAATTACTTAACTTACTTAGTCATAAAATATTAAAATGCATGGGGTAAAAAAGGTCCAACGGATCGCGAGAGTTTATAGTTTATAAGTTTTAGAACCATTAGTTAATTGAAATACAAGCAAAAACTCATAAAGTTACACTTTAAAGTTTAAACTATTAAATAACTAAAAGCAAGCGATAAAAATTCATAAGTTAAACTTCAAGCTCCATTAATCATCTTCAACCGAGTCATGGGTCTCGTTAATTATGACCTCCGGATGCTCCAAAGTTAATGCATTACCTAAACCAAAGTTATGAACATTATAAGGTTAAAGGAAAAATATTTTTACTCTTAAATATTAAATAATCAATTGAAAAATAATTTAAACTGTATACTAACCTTTCTCCATTTCTTCAAGTGCAAGCAAACTCTCCTTTATTGCTAAAAGAGTTCTAGAATTACGAAGCCAATCTTATGCGCAAATAAGGGCTTCGACCATATTTGGAGTCAATGATGTTCGAAAATCATCAAGAATACGACCACCAGTACTGAAAGCAGATTCAGAAGTAACGGTAGAAATAGGTATAGCAAGCACATCTTTAGCCATCTTTTGAAGAATGAGATACCTTTTTGCTTAATCTTTCCACCATGTTAAAATCTCAAAGTTAGAATCATGAGGTTCACATGCATCTTCTAAATACCTATCCAACTCACTTTGTTTGACATTCGTTAATGAACCTATCTCCATTTGATATCTTGAATTCATTAGTTCAATAAGGTCCACATTTCCCATTCCTTGGGCCCACTTTGAGTAAAAATGGAAGAGGTTGAAGAGGTGGAAGTGGAGGAAGTAGTCGCACTTGTCTTTGGTAGAGGCATAGAACAAGCATAAGAATCAAACAAACTTTTGAAAACCATTTTAATCTTAAGTGACAAGAGAGTAGCTTTTGTGGCATCATATGAAGCACGCACAATCCAATCAACATAATTCCACTTATGCCTAGGGTCAAGGAGAACAGCTACAAACGCTAATATATTGATATTATCAATGTTTCCATAATATTTGTCATATTTCGCCATCACATTGGTAGCCATTTTCCTCATACCCTCATCATCGGCACTCATGTTGTTGGCAAGCAATAATCTAGTCCCAAAAATCTCATGAGCATAAGAGTTGCAACTTACATAACGAGAAGTAGAAAATCTCAAAGTTGCATCATAAAAAACACTCAAGATATTTTTCAAACCCAAATGTTAAGTCTTTTCTTAAGGTAATTGGCCGCTATGTCATTTGAACTTGTGTTTTCTACGGTCAATGTCATGATATTTTTCAGACCCCAATCAATCAAGCATTTTTCAACAGCTCTGCCAATAAGTATTCCCTTGTGACCAGCAATAGGACAAAAGTTTATGATCTGTTTTTGCAAATTCCAATTATCATCAATAAAATGTGAAGTCAAACACATATAACTTAAGTTTTGCCCCGATGTCCAAGTGTCTGTTGTTAAACAAATTCTTGACTTAAAGTTGTGAAAAAACGATTTCAACTCATTTCTTTTTCCAATGAAAAGACTATAATGATCTCTAGTGGTAGTGCTACTAGAAGGAATCTCAAATAGAGGATTCAAAGCCCTACAATACTCACGAAATCCTTCACGTTCAACAAAAGCAAAAGGCAATTCATCCACAATAAGCATTGTAGCAAGTTTTTTCCTACACAAATCATAATCAAATTCCCACAATTTCGGAAGACCAACACTATCAACACTACCATCCTCATTGACTCTTCTAGCAATATCAAATTCAATTTTCTTTTGCTTCATATCCAAATTTGGAGGATATTTTTTTGCATCTTTTAGTATGATTAGCCAAAGGAGTTGTTCCATTTTTGCTATGACAATTAATAGAAGTTTTTTTTTGATGTAATTAATAGAAGTTTTACAATACTTACAATAAGCAATTGTTGAATCCAATTCATCAACTGTGTAATGATCCCACCATATGGACCTATTACTCCTCGTACCAGTAGTTGCACGACGTTGATTGTTCTGTTTTTTAATCGATGGTCTCGTCTCTTCATCCTCATCGAAGAAGCGATCAACACTCTTCAAATTGAGTTCCATCATTCGGTTGTGAATTTGCATTATCATCAAAAGATGACCCCATCTTCTATACAAAACATATATTAAATAACAAAAATAACAAATATCATAAACAAATTGTCAAAGGATAATCAGTCAAGGGCATAACAAAAATAACAAATATTATAAACATATATTAAATAACAAAAATAACAAATATCATAAACAAATTTCAATCCACTACAAAATATCAAAGACATACCAAATTATAAATGGGAATATCAGAAAATCAGAAGCAGTAGCAAAGACATACCAAATATCAAAGACATATAAAAACATCAAAGGCAGCAGCAAAGGCAATAGCAAGATAAATGGCAATATCAGAAAATTTACAATTGAACAAACAAAGACATACCAAATTATAAGCCTACATACCAAATTATAAGCCTTCATCTACAATCAATCCACTACCAAATATCAAAAAATTTACAGTAGATCTTCAATTTATAAATAACTAAAGCCTACATACCAAATATCACAAAAAATACCGAAACAAATTTCTTAAACAAATTTCATAAATCAATGGCAAGATAAAAATGACAAAGGCATACCGAAAATCCAGGTGGTGGTGGGTAAGAATCCATGTAGATCTTCAATTTAAAATTGTAAAGAATCTCTAAAAATAAATTGAACAAACAAAAATCAGAACTTGAATTCAAAATATTAAAAATAAAGTTATGAACAACTAAAATTAATAATGAGACTTAAAATTTAAAGTAAAATGAAGATGTGAAAATGGCGAAAGAGTCGACTGTATGTACCTCTGAAGAAATTGGCGATGAAAGTCGTGATTCGTGAAGAAGAAACAGCGCTGCTAGTGCCTGGAGTAAAATGAAGAAGGAGATGGAGGAATTAGGTTTAGGTTACACTTTGGGTTTAAATACCGAGAATTTGAAGTAAATAAGATTATTAATTAAAAAAAATAATAAAATAAGATCCAAATCAAAGTATATCCAAAAATAAGCGTCAAGTAGGTTTGGAGTGAAATCGTTGTTGAGAGCAGCGATTTTGGGCCCAAATGGGCTTAAGTAAAATCGCTGTTAAGAACAGCGATTTCCAAACAAGCACAGGATGGCAGTTTTGTGCTGACTTGTAAATCGCTGCTGCCAACAGCGTTTCCCCTGTGACAAATTTTTTTTTTTTTTTTGTTTTTTCTCTACAACACTATATACATACCTACACCTACCTAAAATAAAATCAATGTATCAATTTTCATCACAATTTCCATTCAAGCACCAAACGTAAACCAATTATATAACATTACATATATATACAATTGTCGCGTACCGTAATGTTATACAATACATATTACATATACACATATATGTACAAATCTATACAATATTATACATAGTCTAAGAATCCGTAGTGGGTGTATCGCCCTCATAAATAGTGTCTAGACTAGGATAAACCAAAGGTGTATCCTCACTATCCGATTCTTGATAAAGCCTAACGTTAGTGGGATGAACCGACGATACATAAGAGCACTCGCCCTGGGACGTTCCGGGAGCTGTCGGACGTACACTGAGTGTATATGGCGATTGATGATCATTTGACGTCCCCTGAGCATCTGCTTGTGTAGAAGAACAAGGAGCATCGTCCTGCGGTAATGGTTGAAGCATATGCTCATATCCAAGGCCTACCATCACACTATCGCACCTCCTGACTACTTCGTTTGACTGTTCGTGGCATACATGTCGCTGTGAGTGCATGTAGTCACGAATGCTCAACATTTGTTGCGTCTACAAAAAACAATTTCAATTAAAATTAGGTTAACATTAAATATTATATTAATCATATAAAACTTAAAGCGAAATGACTCACGAGGACATGTAATGGCACGCCAGAAGACATGTAGTTCAGTGGGAGTGGTCGGTCTGGTATATATCCTCGGCTAATGAACCTTCTGGTGATTCCACGATACCAGATGAGATAGTCATCGTAGAAATCCATCGGTTCACCGATCTCATCCCCATAAACTACGTAATCTTCACGTCCATCCCACCCGTCGATGTATCTCCGGTGATAAGCAGCCCAATTCACCGTGGCCTTCCCCCTACGATCCACCTCGTGGAGCTGGTTATGGTCTTTAGGTGGACCAGGCGTCGTTTGGCGCAAACCGTACTGACGCATGACCCGTTCGGGGTAGTGGTACTCAACCACGTCAAAAAAGATCATAGGCGTTCGAACACGCCACTCATCTTCGTCACCCCTATATGCGGGATACGGGTCCCATATCATCTACAACTTAAAGTAAGGATTAATTGTTACGAAATACATGAAATAAATTGTTACGAAACGGAAAACAATCAAATTACCTGTACACTAATCATGCGATCAAGTAAATCGCAAAAGACATGTACACCTCGTGAGGTGTTCAAGTGCGTCAATCGAGGCATGAGCCATCGCGATCCATATGGCTCGTCCTCCGCGGGATCCTCCGGCTCAACGTGGAGGAGAACAGGTTGCCCGTCCTCTCCCCTACGTCGTCGTGTGGAGATGGCAGGAGTGCAAAAAGTAATATGCTCCCATATCCACAACTGCATAATAAAAGGAAATATAAGTAAAACTATTCAATAACGTCATTATTATGTAAATATAGATAAGGTGTTGTACTACCTGTAGAATAACCAATGGACCCGCAGTGTCGCTTGCTGGTTTCCCTCTCTTTATCGAGGCGGCTCGACCCAAATGTCGGTAGAGGAAAGCAAGAGCAGACTGCCCAACTAGGATGCGATGTCATCCCGCTTGGTCAAAAGCTCTAACAAGATCCCTTGCATGTCGTTTCCGGATTTGTCGACAAACAAATAGCCGGATATAAGTACCACGAAAATGCGAGCATAACGCTCTAGAGCGCATCCTCGCATCGGGGCCCGTAAATGATCAAAGGTGTTATTCGGCCATGTCGCCTTGACCGAAGACCCTATCATCGCTCCATCTGGCGGTAGGACCCCAAACATCCGATGTATGCGCTCTAGTATGGCTTGGACTAGGACCGTGGACGCCTCCCACTCACGGTAGGTCGGTAAGTATAGCAACATCACGCGATGTGATGGTCGCTTCACCAACCGCGATGAAAGGTGTGCGTCCTCGGCCTCCATCGCCAACCAAAGCGTAATCATCCCTCGATCTAATGGTATTTGACCTACTCGGTGAATACCATATAAACGCTCGTGCACGTATCGCAACACCCTATCGTCTACAGGCCATCTCATGACTATGGAAGGGTGGTGTCGAGTATTAAGCAATGTGTCGGACTCTAGTTGTCCGGTCCATATGAAGTGTGAACGATGGGTGGGTTGTGAAACTAACAAGGAAGGATCTATTGGACCAGGATTCTCCATCCTGTTTGTTCAATGTGTTTACTTTTCATTATGATAATTCAATTCAACATCTACCATTCAATCATTTACTAAATTCACATCAAGTATGTATCCCGAATAAGCAACATCAATATATATATATATATATATATATATATATATATATATATATATATATATATATATATATATATATATATATATATATATATATATATATATATATATATATATATATATATATATATATATATATATATATATATATATATATATATATATATATATATATATATATATATATATATATATTCCTAAGTATCTATGTTCAATTCAACAACAATAATTCAACAAAAACAATACTTCAATTCAACTCATTTACCAAAACAACAATCCATTCATTCAATCTATGTTCAATTCAACAACAATAATTCAACAACAACAATATTTAACAAAAACAACAACAATAATAATAATAATAATAATAACAACAACAATAATAATAACATTAATAAAAAAATATCTATGTTCATGACCAAAAACCCAAATTAATGAACAATAATAAATTAATAATAATAAAATTCTATAAACTTACTTCAAATAAGCCAAATGAATAAGGAAATACACGTTCTGCATAATAAAAACACCCACATTATTAAAGAGGATATAAAACCCTAAACATGAACATAATTGAATAATTAGGAAGGATGAACAAAATTGAATAATTTACATACCTTTTACCACGAAATTGAGTAACAATGGAGAAGGAAGACTAAAAAAAGACTATAATAAAACAAATTGAAGGTTTCAATGAAGAAAGAATACAAGGAGATTAGAGGGAGAGGAAGAAGGAGATTCGAAATTAGGGTTTAATAGAAATGGGGAAATGGGGAAATGAGGAAGAAAGAGTTTAAAACTCTGATTTTGAAATCGCTGCAGCCATCAGCGATTTCCTTGGCAGATGTTGGGCCAGCATAGCAGTCCACATGCCATCCTGTGCTTGTTTGGAAATCGCTGTTCTTAACAGCGATTTTACTTAAGCCCATTTGGGCCCAAAATCGCTGCCCTCAACAGCGATTTCATTCAAAACCTACTTGACGCTTATTTTTGGATATACTTTGATTTGGATCTTATTTTATTATTTTTTTTAATTAATAATCTTATTTATTTCAAATTTTCTTAAATACCTAGGGTTAGAAAAATTAAAATTTAGACTTAAAAGGCCCATTCTCAAATGTTGAACAGCAGCAGCCGGCCCTCAATTTGCCAAAAAAAAAACATTTTTTTAAAAATTCGGATACCGGGTACCCGGATTTATAAAAATACGTATCCGGTTCCGACCTGAATATCCGGTTTATAAACCGGGTACCCGGTCCGGAATATCCGTTTTTTACAATTCGGGTCAAAAACCCGGTTTTAAAAACCGAATACCTGATAATCCGGGTCGGGTTTTTAAAACCGGATACTTTTGAACACCCCTAGGAATACCCAAGTACTTGAAAGGGAACGAACTCATAGGATAACCAGCTACATCAACAATCATGCTTTTGACATTTGCATTACAACCTGAAGTGTAAATTGCAGACTTCGAAGAGTTTGCATTGAGACCAGAAGAAGATGAAAAAAGATCTTGATTATATTATCTATTAATCCATTATACACTAAATTCTAATTATAAATTATTCAAATAGGGTTATTTAATGCAAATAATAATTGATTTAATGTTATATGTACTCGTAAATGATAAAATTGAAATAATTTACCTAAACTTTATCTATATAAAGACATCAAGAGCAACAACAAAATTGAAAAAGAAGAGTAGAAGTACAAACAAATCATTCTCACACCACTTGGAATCAAGACACATGCATAATGTTCCTTTTTCAAAGAAAAAGAAAGATGAGCAAAATAACAAAAAAATTGTTGTCCCACATTGCTTGGAAAAAAAATTACAAGTCTTGTGATTGGCTTGGGACCTTCGGCTTTGTTTGGTTGTTTGGTGTGTCTTGTGTGGCCATTTAGGGGCTAGCTTGGGAGCCTCAGGTTGTCACTTCAAGTTAATGGAACCATGAGCCCAAGAGCGTATTCATGTCTTCTTGGGCTTTCTAATTCTTTGGTCGGATTTTTGATGTTCGTTTTTGCAGAGCAAACTTACCAATGCAAGCGTGTTCATCATTTATGCCATTGGGATGCTTTTAGGTATTAGGATAACATAAGATATGGGTAAATGATGGTTGAAACCATGATTATTACTAACAAAAACAATAAAGAAAGAAAACACCGGGGGAGGGGTTGGCTTACATGTAATGGACTTCATATGACAAGCTAAGGTCTCTTCGAGTTAGTTGTAAGGGTGTGGATTCAAATACAAAGAGCGATCTGATCCTAGATCGGGCTTGAGATCGCCTCCGAGAATCTCATTCCCCTCACTCTCGTGAGCGAGAATAGGACCCACTGGCAACAAATATCCAACAACCCGTCAATCCTTCCCTACTCTCGTAAGCAAAGGGTGAAACTCCCAATCCGTGGGGTGAATGCAAGGTTCAACTCTCGTTGATCCCTGGCCCTCAACTCCGATCATTGAGAGAGGTCAGATCTCCTATAAACCCAACTCTCGTTGGTGCTTAGAGGGTGATCTAAGTGACCTCAACACAACAAATAGAGTAACCCACTTCTCAGGTTCATAATCAAACCAACATCAACCATTAACTATCAGATCAATCCATATGCAAAGGTTGGGTCAATCCCAAACCCTAAAAGACTACTTACTATTCATACTATCAATATATCTAGAAATGACAATAAATGCTAACATAATGATCAAGCTACTAAACATACGCAAGAACATTGTATAACTCAACAATGGTGAAAATCACAAAACATTATGAAATTGCAAATACATGTGATTAAAGTAAGAAGGAATATACCTACAAAGTTTGGGAGTGATTGGTAATCAAAGATACAAAACCCATAAATTGCAATAGCTTCAACTCTAAACAATGGAGGTTGAGATAAACGTAATCTCAAAAATAGTGACAGAATAGAGAGAATACTTGAAGGAATCAAAATTAGAAGATAACCTTGATTACAACTTAATTGAAATGCTAAAAGATAAAATCTAGGGTTCTTAGACTAAAGAAAAACAAAATAGAAAAGCTAGAAACAAAAATAAATCTACAATAGGTTAAGCTAAAACTATTCTAGGGCTCTCTTTTGCTATTACATCAACCCTTATATAAAAAAAAAACACCCCTCATAACCTAAGAGCTCTGCTAAAGATAGACATTATACCCTTAGAAAGCTTTCCAAATTGTAATTGGGACCTAGGGCAACGTGCATCTAAATCGAGAAGCCAAACGTTCAACTCGAGAAGTGATTGATCGATCGATCTCAGCTGCTTGTCATCATAGATGCACCGAGGTCTCTCGAAAAGGGATCGATTGATTAGTCTAAAGAGATCGACCGATCGATCTCAATTTTTGTCACCATGAACTTTCTTAGGTTGAATTTAATAGGATCGATCGATCAATCTAAATAGATCGATCAATCGACCGATCGATCTCATCAAAATCTCCAAAAATGCACAAGTCAAGGTCCTCTTGCCTCCTTGCCTTCAAATGAGTGCTTAGGAATATCTCCTATCCTCGATTTAGCTTCGTTCCCTCTCCAAAACCTCTGGGGGTTTAGGGGCACATCGTCCCTAACTTGCTTTGCTCGGGAAAAGGTGATCAATTATGCAAAAACGAGTAAAACACAATATACCCTACACAAGGGCGATCAAAGCCCATAAAACTAATAAGAAAGAACAACGACATGAGAATGTAAACTAAATAAGCATAAAACAAGGGTAAATTGGAGAGTTATAATCAGATTTCAATTTATCTTGAGCACCACAACTTATATTCCTGCCTTTCACATACTAGCTTTTTGGCTCTCTCTGAGACCATTTCTTCTCTTGTTGAGTAAAATTTTAATTTTCCTCACTTTCATAATATCCACTAACTCTAAAAACCTACCACTGAAGTCACCAATGTTCCATGATTCCATTCTTAAGTTAAAACCTTTGGTTATGCTTGAATCTTATGTGCCCTTACTCCTTTAACATAACACTCGGGCCATGTGGTGCGTCGTTTATGAATGATATTCTAGTATAAGTAATCTGACCGGACCATTTGACACTACACTCAGGCAAAGTGGCGTGTGTTTTTGGACGAAGACATATCAACCTATGTATACTTTTCACTACAACCAGGCCTAAGAAGTGAAGCATGTCACTTAGTATACACACCCAGGGGAATTGATCTTTTGTTCATGACATAGGATGTGACTAAGTTTTGCCAAGTTGACAAAAATTGATTTTCCTCCTTGATAGTGATTGGACTGATAATAAGCGACAAGCACTCACAAACGGAGCTGAAGAGAACATGTTTTTAGCTTAGCTTCTAGTCTTTTTGATTTAATAAAACTTAGCCTTCAGTATTTTTTTTGAGGCAACTTAATTTCATATCGTTTTTTAAACAAATTACTCCATCGTCCCTTTGAATTTATAACAACATAAGACCTAAAAAACCTATCATATGTCGCAAACTCAAAGAAACTTAGGGAATAGCTCTTAGTCTTACCAACCCCTTTTCCACCAAAATCCAGATTTTAAAGATTATGCTTGTGGCCCACCTAAATTTAAGAGTTAGTTGGCGCATACTTAGTCAATGAATCTCTCAACTTGTCTATACTGTATGATTAAAAATTGTATTTAATTAGTGAATTCCAAAACTGGGTTTAGTTAAAATGAAGTTTGTTTAATTAGAATTATCAATATTGATGCAAACTGCAAACCTGGGTTAGGGGGAATATTCTTACAATGAGAAGTTGGCCATTTTGCATGGTAGGCGGTTAATGAGGAATCTGATCAATGTGTAAGAATAAATTGGCCCCTTAAAGAACATTTCATAACCTCCCCCCTTCACATATTATTATATTTCACTATTAGATTGGTATATTCTTTTCTTTCCTTGGTGAAATTTTGTAGTAATATCTTTGCCTTTAAATCTTGTACATGTTTTTCATTCTTTCTACATTGCAGCATTATTAGACTCACTTAGAGAAGTATTTAGTATAGTTGGATAAGCATGGAGGAAGTTGTAGGAATGGAGGAAGTAATAAGCATGGAAGAACTTGTTATTAATGAAATGGTGAAAGAGATTAGTCTAAAAGATATCTCCAAGAAACTTGAAGAATTTGCCCAAGAAAGAGACTGGGAGAAGTATCATAGTCCCAGAAATTTGCTGCTTGCTATGGTAAGCTTTTGCTATAAACCAAGTATTATTAGTTCATTCTTTATTTTGTTTTAATGCTAATTTTCAATAATTATAGAGTGTGTGCCCTTTTCTTAGCTTTTTAGTTGGTGAAATGTCGAAAAAGTGTTTGGTACATGCTTTTAAGACAACTGAAAATATTAAGTCAAAATGTTGGTTTTTGACTTTTGAACTATTTTTTCTCTAATCCAACAATTAATTTTACCAAACATCTTCATAATTTATAGTTGGCTTAAACAAATGGCTTAATAGCTAGCAAATCAACCATTACTTCTAGCTGGTCAAACAAGCTAATCACTCCGTCCCACAACCATTTTCCAGACAAACCTATAATTTTTCTAATTGAAGGGCAAATACATCATGTATTACTTTCCTTTTGGTGGGTATTGATTATGTAATACTATTAATCACTAAAATTCTTATGGCAGTGTAAAATCAGAGGGAATCTAAGCTTGTTAGAACTATTCTCATTTTCTGTAAAAGGGAACTTAATTGAAACTTTATACTAGAAAACGAATGAGATTGCTTGTTAGCCTTATGTTTTTGTACGATTCAAATGTTGATCTTCATAATCTTAGCTTAAAACTTTATTACTTTCTTTTACATAATCCGCGTTATCATTGATTTATTGATTCATGTCTCCAAACCCAATCTTTGGGATCAAGGCTTTGGCAATGTTGTTGCAGAGTCAGCGTCTGCAATGTTGTGATCATAACTCTGATTCCTTGTGCTGTTTTCTCTATGTTAAAATCTTTCTGTTTTATTCTCACCGTCTTGAAGCTGATTTTATCCGTCAAGGAAAATGTTTGACACCCATGCTCGTATTGATATTGCCCATTTCGATCTTTCGATAACTTGAGCAATTGCCTAACAGCATATGATGATTAAAATCCCTACTGATAACTTCAAGCAAAAACACCATGCCTTATGTCTGATTTTTGATGATTTTAACTTAAATCTTTACATAAACTACTGACAAAAAGGCCATAAAAAGATGATAAATAATCAGTTTTTGGATAATATGCTTGATTGAATAAGCAAATATCGAATATAATGTCGAGGAAAATCAGTCTATTTCATGGTGTTTGTTATGATCCATAGCCCCATAACAAAAGCAACACCTATCACATATACGGAACCTCTCTGCTGGGCCACAACTAATGGTGACAATAAATTCGAACAATTTTGCTCGCAACAATGGCACGGATGGTGTACGTACAAGTCACTACTTTCTGTGGCACTTAGAAGCAGGATCGGATCTAGAGGCAATAAGATCAGGTTTATACGACAGCGATGTTTGCAAATAATATTTACACATAGTGCAATTTAGAATCATTCCCAATTCGATGAGGACAGTTACAGATTAGATGAGATGCCTTATCTTTTCTATTTTGTATCATAAAAAGATACCATGTTAAAATACAATTTTTCATAACAGGAATCTGTTTGTTAATTGGATGGTTTACACTTGTAGGTAGGTGAAGTTGGGGAGCTATCGGAGATATTCCAATGGAGAGGAGAGGTGGCGAGAGGTTTACCGAACTGGGAGGAATCGGATAAGGAGCATCTAGGCGAAGAGTTATCTGATGTACTGCTATACCTTATCAGGTTGGCTGATATTTGTGGTATTGATCTTGCTGATGCTGCTCTCAAGAAAATGGTGAAAAATGCTGTTAAGTACCCTGCCAAGGGCTTGTAAGGTTGGCACGTTTCGAGTTTTGGCCTTGATCAACTGATCAAGAACCTTAAAAATATACTAATGATTTTGTTTAGGCTATGCAATCAAATGATGCTTGTGTTATACTAGTTCAAATGCTTAATTAGAGTGAAGTATGAGCAGGGAAATTGAAATCAAAACAAATGTATTCAAATGAATATTGTCTGATCTTGCTTTGGCGCATCGCTTGTAATTTATGAGAGGGAACTGTTAAGTACCCTAAATTGATTTTGATCTCGATTTTTTGTTTTTCACAAGAACGGTAATATTACAGTTTTTGGTCTGGTACGGCCTTAAATTTTAGACATTGATCATATCGGAAATTGTAATTAAAAAAATTGGACCAAGGTAGTAAGACCGTACACCACAGTATATACTCAAGCTTTGTTTTGGTCCTGTTTGAAAGCGGCGGAATAAAAATTTTAGAGGTTTTATTTATTTTTTGTGATGTCTTTTAAAATGGGCCCCTTCATTATATCTATTGGGTTTGTCTTCATAAATTTAAACACAAAAACTTGGCCGAGACCGTCCTAGTCTAAGACGGAAGTTGGGCCGGCTCAATGTTAGGCGCGTGTGGTACACGCGCGTGCCTTTCCCTCCAAGTTTCCATATTTTTTCATTTTTTTTTGGAAACTCTGTAACTTCAATTTCAAATCAGTCAAATTCACAAGTTTTCCATTTTCTTCTTCCTTGCTCCATTTTCGTCCTTGCTCCATTTTCGTCCTTGTTCCATTGTCTTCTTCCAATCAGCCGCACCAGTTCACTCCTCCATTGTTCCACTAGTAACGTCCTTTTCCCTTAAAGTTCTTGTATTAAAATATCAATTTCCTCTTAAATAATAGTTGATTTAAAAAATTCTTCTTGATATTTATCAGTTTGATATGTTAAAATACTCAATTCTCCTCTTAACATGAATAATGCTTGTAACGTCATTTCCATGTCAAATTCGCTCATTAAATCTTCCATTGCAGACATTTTTGAATAATTTCTTGAACCGAATGAATGAATTGCAGGAATTTTGAAGAAGATTGAGAGAAATTTGCAGGTTATTCTTACCTTTTTTTTCAGGCGTGGTTGGCGGTTTTGAAATGGAAGTTTTGAATATGGAAGTTTTCCTAATTTGGTCTGAGTTTAAATGGAGAAGTTTATATATTTTCTGATTTCATTTTCGTTTTTTTAATTGTTGCTGATGTTGGGCTGGGCCGTCTCAGAATGAGACGGTCTCAGCCAAGACCGGCTAAAATTTAAAAGTTGTAAATTGAATATAATAGAGTACCCAACTTTCTTATAAACTTAAAATTTATACTTAAGAGTTGTTTGTTTTGGTACATCTAACTGACCTATGTCTTGATACCAAGGCTTTGGAACTATTGGCTTAGCTCTTTTTTACGGTTTAGAGACTAGAATATGAGGATAGTTGTGTTATTGTGTATGTTTAAGAAACCTACAAGTTAATATTCGGTTTTAATTATTGAAAACTATCAAAAAAAAGTTTTGGGTTATGACTTACTCTCCCTTCCTCCCATTAAATTTGCATTATTTTTCATTTTGGTCCGTTCTACTTAATTTGCATTATTTCTATTTTTGGACAATGACTTACCACTTTCTTTTAATCTGATCCATACATTTTAACTCTTATTTAATTTCATCTACACAATCCATTCTCTCTTCTCATTTATTATTACTTTCTTAAAAATACTCCAATTTCTCTTTGATATAATTCAAAGAGTACGGAGTTGTATGAAGCAAAAGATAGTTGTTAAAAAATAGTAGTTGTTAAATCTATGGACCAAGAGTTGAAAAATGTTCAAATTAGTAAAAGTGTTTAATTAACTATTTTTACTATCAATTAAAGGTATTACGTTTTAGTTAATAACTAGATAGTCCCCGTGCGATGCACGACTTATTAAAATTTTAGACATATTTATATAGACTAATATTTTATAATCATTTAATAAAGAAAAATTAAAAAGATTTTATAAATAATTGAAAAAAATAAAAACATTGTTATCTAATAGTGTAAGTAAGTATATTACCTAAAAAGTAAAAAATTAAGGAAAATTTACCTAGAATAATCCAACCTATATATAATTTTCCTCCAATAATCCCACCTATTGAATAACCATGAATAATCCAACTTTAAGGGGTATTTGCCTAGAGTAAACTTAGGTAACCTGATGACCGACTACAGTAGGTAATTCACCAAAAAAGTAAACTGAAAATTAATTTAAAATTAGAGAAAATTTTTGAATTTTCACATAAAAAATTCTAAATGTTAAAAAAAATCATAATTTTTTTTGAACATTTTTTCTACATTTTTACGATATTTTATTTTAATTTATCCTTTTTCTATAAAAAAATTAATATAGCAAGTCATCTGGTTACCGGGTTTACTCTACGAAAATATCTCTCAAAGTTGAGATTATTCATGGTTAATGAATAGGTGGAATTATTGTAAGAAAATCACGAATAAATTGAATTATTCTAGGTAATTTTTTCAAAATTAATCAATAAGAATGATATAATAGTCATAATTACAAAGTAGTAAAGTCAAAGATATAAATATTAGTCATAATAACGATGACTTCATATTTGAGTTTCGGAGGGAAAACTTTTATTGAGGTTGTGACACGTAAGCAAATTTAAAAAGTGATAATGTCAGTCGTGTTTTTTTTGGTAATAGTTATAGATATAGAAAAAGATCTTGGATTTTCTTTATTTAAGAGATGAGCATATATTTTAGGAAAAATTACCTAGAATAATCCAAACTATTGATGATTTTCTTACAATAATTCCATCTATTGATTAACCATGAATAATCCCAACTTTGAGGGGTATTTACATAAAGTAAACTTGGGTAACCCGATGGCCTGCTATAATAGGTAATTCACCAAAATAATAAATTAAATATTAATTTAAAATTAGAAAATATTTTTAAAAATTTACATAAAAAATTCTAAATAATAAAAAAAATCATAAATTATTTATGAACATTTTTTTCGACATTTTATTTTAATTTATCTTTTTTTTAAAAAAAAAAATAAAACTTGTTATAGCAAGTCATCCGATCACCGGGTTTACTCTAGGAAAATGCCCCTCAAAGTTGGGATTATTCATGATTAATCAATAGATGAGATTATTGTAGGAAAATCGTGAATAGTTTGGATTATTCCAGGTAATTTTTCCTATATTTTATTGAATAATGAATATATTAATGATTTAAAATATAGTATAAAAATTACTATGATAAACATTAATCCTTGCATTTGATTTATTGTAAAATTTATAATTAGTAACAACTATTTTGTCCTTAGTTTGCATATAAGTCGAGGGTCCCTTATGCCAACGCAGTTTGGATTTTCTTATTTCGGGATGGAGAAATTGAAGCCTATAAGTACACCAACATCTGTGAGTTGTAAATTGTCTTTGTCTATGTCATCTCAAATTGAGGAAGAGTTGGCATATATGTCTAGGGTCCCTTATGCCAACGCAGTTGGTTGTTTGATGTATGCTATGGTCTGTACTAAGCCGAATATTGCGCACGCTGGTAGTGTTGTGAGTAGGTTCATGGCTCGACCTGGGAGAGAGCATTGGCAGGGAGTGAAAATGATTTTTTTCTATTTGAGAGGGACACCTGATATTGATCTTGTGTATGGGAATGGTAAGAAGCGTTTGGTAACTGAATATAGTGATTGTGATTATGCAACTGATGTGGATACCAGGAGGTTGGTGACCGATTATGTGTTTACTTTGGGTAGTTCTGTGGTTAATTGAAAAATGTCTGAAAAATAAATAAACTACATAACAATATACAATTCAATGAACTTCATACCCCTCTCCTGCACCTAAGTGGAACTTCATACCCCTCATTCATAATACTTAACATGCTATGATCTTATAATCTTGTTTCCGTTATGATGTTAATTATATTAATTATAAACCAAATAAATGAACTACATAACAATATACAATTCAATACTTTTCACTGTCAATTATATTAGGTAGAAATTGATCACTTTAGCGTTAAAATTGATCACTTATAGGTTCAAATTGAAATTTTACTTTAATTGATATACTTAAGTACCACTTTACGTTGAAATTAGATGTGTTCATTCAGGTGATCGGGTCGGTTTCGGACGGGTGTCTTTCGGTTTGGTTGTTTTTCGGATCGATTAATTTTCGGATGCATGTTCTGACGGGTCATGCTCGGGTCGGGTCGGTTAGTCACGGTTCGGTTGAAGATCGGTTATTCGAACTGTCGGGTTAGCATCAGTTCGGTGTCGGTTGAAATTCGTGTCGAGATTCAATCGGTCTCGGGTTGTCATCGGTTAATAATTGGTTCGGTTTTACCAGGTACAGATCGAGTTCGGGTATTTTTTCAACTAGAATTTGGCTACGAATTACTAATTACTATCGATCAAGTCAGTATCAGATTAAGTTGTTAGTCATTTTTTTATTGATGATAATGTTTCCTTTACTTAAAGCAAAATAAATAGTTTAAATACAAATCAATTAGTAATCATTATTACATTGTTACTTTTAATTGTTTGATCGAAAATTAAATATATGAAACTATGTATTTATAAAATTTATTTTATTAAAATATTTATCAAATATTTATCACTTTATTAGAATAAATAATAAGATAATTGAATATGAGTCGATGATACTTCTATGTTAAAAACTTGTTCAGGTTTACACAAGTTTGATTTAAACTCCTTCGGGTTAAGTCGGTTTTAGCCGGATCGAGTTAGATTTCGAGCATGATTCAGGTTGGATATGACTCGTGTCGGTCATTATTAAGTTCGGGTAATCTCGGTTAAGGATTATGTGTTGGTTTAAAAAATTGGTTACAGCTCGGGTTCAGTTTTCTCATTTTTCGGTTGTCAACCGGTTCGGATATAACTTCAGGTCGGGTAATGTCGGTTCGATAAACCTAAAAATAGAACACATTTTCGGGTCGATTTACTTTCGGTTTTGGTTCGGGTTTTCGGGTCGGGTCACTTTTGAACAACTCTAGTTGAAATTGATATTTTTAAGGTCAAAGTTGATACCTTTAAGAGTATAATTGAAAAATGCTCAGAGAAATGGAAAAAGCTAATGGGCTCCATATTGGGTCGCGTTTTATTCTAAGACGGTCTTACCCAAGATCTGCTGGTAATCTTATCAGGCGGTCTTGGGAGAGACCATCTTATTCTAAGACGGCCCAATATTCGAGCCCATTGAACTTTCTCTCTTCTTTTTCATTTTCTGGGCATTTTTCAATTTTACTCTTAAAGGTATCAATTTTGACCTTAAAGATATCAATTTCAATTTAGGTGGAAATTGATCAGTTTAACGTCACAATTAATCACTTATAGGTTCAAATTGAAATTTATTTTAATTGATGTGTTTCAGTACTACTTTATGTTGAAATTGATACTTTCAAAAGTTTAAGGTCAAAATTGATATCTTTAAGGTCCAAATTGAAAAATGCCCAGAAAATGAAAAAAAATAAAAAAATGAAATCGAGAGGGCGCGTGTGCTACACGCGCATGCAATGGGCCGGCCCAATTGTCGTCTTAGAATAAGACGGTCTTACGCAAGTTTTGTGTAATCTTATTCATTTCAAATTTTATCCATATCATCCGTTTGTTTCATCACAAATGACATAATAAAGTCGAAAAAAGTCCAACTTGGTCAAGCTTAAGTTATAAAGGGTCCATGAAATATTTCAGCCCAATCTCTGATGACATATATGTTTGTTTCATTAGTTATCAGTTCGTAAAACGAATTCCATTGGTTTCACAATATATAAGTTTAGAGCCAACAAATATATATATATATATATATATATATATATATATATATATATATATATATATATATATATATATATATATATATATATATATATATATATATATATATATATAATATATATATATATATATATATATATATATATATATATATATATATATATATGGGCCCAAGGCCCTAATATTAATTGGGCCTCATATTTAGTCAATAATAGTTCATGGGTTGGTCAAAGTCCAATTTAAGGTTACGTATCAGTCCGTTTTATTAATTATCGGTTCGTAAGTTGGATCCAACCAGTTTCATTATCAGTACATATTCAGCTACTATAAATACTCAAATGATCCTAATGAAGTAAGTTTTTTCCCCCATATTCTCTCTAAGTAATTCCATTGTCATATTTGATATTCAACCTCGTTCTGACTTAAGCATCGGAGGGGCTTTCCCGGGTGCCACCCCCGGGCTAGTAACCTTTGTTCGTTTTGTAGGATTATTTGAAGATCTTCAACCATATTCGACCATCTTCAATCACATTCAACCTCAAGTTATTGGATCGGGCTACCCTATACTTCGACTCGTGGACGTTTCTGCTTGGAGATACCACATAAATTACCCTTCCTCCACTTAATATAGATTGTAACTAAGTTTCACCCGAAACAGTTTGGCGCCGTCTGTGGAGAAGAGTAACACCTCACTCTGAACTCGAACTGAAAACCATGCCTCCAAAAAGAAACACCTAGGCTCGTACCCATCAGTCGGGACCTCATCCGTCTGAAGCAAATAGCTCTGGTCGTGCCCACCATTCTAATCCTCCCATTGCCGATCCGAATTCTAACCCGGATCCCGTCACTCATCGAGACCTTCAAGAATTTGCAACCCTTCTCACAGCTCAACTGCAAGAACACATCACTCAAGCCCTGAAAGCAATCCCAATTAGATCTTCACCCAATGTCAAAAACGAACATACCCAACCTTCTCCTAAGAAAACACCCACACCCATCCACAAACCTACCCCCCTGAATTACTATATTGAGGATGTGGCAGAAAGTCGGGAGACAGCATTTACTCAAAATCGTGAGGTTCATCACACAAATCCTCATAACATTAGAAAAGAACATTCTCATCAGCCCACCAGGGGTAGTCATCGCCGTGACATCTCAGCACAACCATTATATCCTCCTAACCCTAACCAGGAATGGAAGAGACAAGACCCTGACCCTAACCGGGAAAGGGAAGAACGTCGCCAAGATCCTAACCGGACAAAGGCACGCTCTTTCATGGATGCTAGAGATATCATTACTAGTCAAAAGCTTCGTACGGGAGGGATAGATGCCCGTGCCCTAATCAACTCTAAAAGAAAAGAAAGAGAGCACACTAATCAACAACTCCCATATCAAGGAGAGGAAGTATCCCATCAAAGCCCACTAAAGCCCGATCAAGACAAGTTTGATGAAGGAGGACCATCGCATGCTCCATTTGTCTTTAAGACCCCCCTGTCCGCCCGAATTCTGGCTACTCCTAACCGGAGTAAGGTCAAGATTCCTAACATGGTGACCTTTGATGGAACACAAGATCCCCAAGAACACATAGAGTCATATCGAGCTCATATGGCGGTAAACACTACATGTGAAGCTCTTCTCTGCAAGTTCTTCCCTACTACCCTCACCGGGCTAGCTCTCTCTTGGTATACTTCACTTCCTTGTGGGAGTGTTGATAGTTTCTCACAGCTTGAGAAGATCTTCTTAGATCATTTTGTCGTCTCTAAGAGGCAAAAGAAGTCTAGTATCCACTTCATGTCAATCATCCAACAAGAAGGGGAGTTAGTCTCTAGTTATATCAAGAGGTTCCATGATGAGGTCTTGACTATCACGGATATAAGCGACTCTACCACCATACCCCCACTCATTAATGGACTGAGAACTCATAAGTTAAAATGGCAGCTCATTGAGAATGGAGTTACCTCCTATGACGAAGCAATGCAAATCGCTCAAAGGTTTGTTCAAGCCTCAGATATTTGTACTCCTATAGACTCTCAAGTCAAGAAGAAGAAGGATAGACTACAATCCCAATCTCAGCCACACGTAAACCCTTACAAAAAAGAATACACTAGATATTCTCGAATGGGGTCAGATAGGCAAGAACCTCCTAGGTTTGATCACGATTACTCAGTGGAATGGTCAAAAGAGCTGAAGGATGGGGGCTATGATCCTCGATTTAATAGGAACCGAAAAGACATATTCTATGCAATTAGATCTGAACTTCCAAAACCTCCTCAAGTGAGTGCTTCAATGAATAGAAGAAATATGGACTTGTGGTGTGAGTATCATAAGGAGCATGGTCATACCCTTGCTCATTGTCGAGAACTTAAGAAAGTCCTAGATCGCCTTGCAAACGAAGGAAGATTGGGACGCTTCATGATTCAGAATCAACAATACCAACCTTACCGGTCTAGGCAAGGCCCATACAATAATCAAGGGAGGGATCAGAATTCTGATAGGAAAAAAGAGGAGTAAACAAGTGCCACCGAAGGTTTCATCAATGTCATATTTGGTGGATACTCTGAATTCAATGCAAGTAACAGGTCCATCAAGGACAGTGTTCATACTTTAATGAAGGCCATCATCCCTACCAACAAAACTCTCGTTGCTCCGGAGATGATTTTCAATGAAAAGTTGGGAAGTCCCATCCAATACCCACATCATGATCCAATTGTCCTAACTTTGAAAGTTGGACAAATGAATGTAAGAAGAGTGCTCGTGGACACTGGTAGTACTGCTGACCTTGTCACTATGGACTGCTTGAGACAACTGAAATATGAGACTCATCACCTAGAGCCTCTTGATAGACCCTTAGTGGGATTCGGAGGAAGTCGTGTAACCCCTATGGGTACCATCGTCTTGCCTGTTCGCTTGGGAAAGAAAGGAAATGCAAGAACACATCACTCAAGCCCTGAAAGCAATCCCAATTATGGGCATCCCTTTGATCAACAAAGTTAAAGCTGTTATTTCCACTCATCAACTCCTCATCCAATATGAGAAGGATGATGGGACTGTTGGGATCCTTCGAGGGGACCAAAAGGTTGCAAGGGAATGTCAAATCAACACTTTGAAGATGGGAAAATCTTGTCAGGAAAACATACTTGAGCATGTTAATCAAGAAGAGATATTGGGAGAAAACTACATGAAAATCGAGTAAAAAAAAAAATCTACTAGCAATGTATAGGTTGACCATAACTAAGGGCAACATATCTTCTTAAGAAATTAAACATGTTAGAGGTCTTTAGAACATCAAGATGAAATGCTATGTAATATAAGAACTAGAAAATTGTAAATGAATGAATGAATGAAAGTTAAGAAAAACTTTGTACGATTTCCAATCTCAAAAAACTCATTATTCGCCATGTCAGGACACTTTGTCAGCCCTTGGCACGAAGATCCTTATAGTCATGGTCTAGAACTAATTTGGGTGGCAAGCTAGCCCTAACTTAGCTAATTTGTTTCAGGACTCTTTGTCAGCCCTTGGCACAAAGATCCTTATAGTCATGCTCAAGAACTAATTTGGGTGGCAAGGTAGCCCCAAGTTAGCCAATTTGTTTCAGGACTCTTTGTCAGCCCTTGGCACAAAGATCCTTATAGTCATTGCCTGAAACTAATTTGGGTGTCAAGTTAGCCTCAAATTAGCTTTGTTAGCCTTTGACACGAAGATCCTTACATTCATTTTCTTAAATTTGGGTGGCAAGTCATCTCACATCCTAACCGAATCAATAACCTTGGCTCAAATGTCAGTTATGTTATTCAAAGATCTCCACTCAGATGCATCTTCTAGTAACAATCACCAATCCAAGCTGGATTATTAAAGCCTGGTCCAAATATCACGTATCTTATTCAAATATTACTCACCTCCCTATCTTGATTATCAATGTCTTATCTTCGGGATGCACTTCACTCAACAAGTATTTCTATCAAGCTTCATGTCATCGTCATGCGCAGCGTATAATCATTGATCCAAACACCTCGAGGTTCTAATGATCAAGATTGTCTCTTATTGGAATATTTTAAATGTTATATAAGCTAGAAGGCCCTATATTATGTCAAATTTAAGTACTTTAGGGATTTTTAGCCCAAGGCGACCCTCTAAGAGCAAACCTAGACACCTTGGGGCTCTTATGATTAACGGTCATACCGTATCGAAAAATTCCTTGATGACCTTGGGGCTCATTAACCCAAGGTAATCATATGGAATACTCCGACTCATTCAAATGGTGGAAGATCTCAACTCTCTCAAATTTTTATCCACTTCTTGGGGCTTATCAGTTGGGGACAACAATATTAGTCATGTAATGCTCGAAAGATCATCATCATTTGGGGCTAATAAGCTACCCTACAAAACGAAGAGCATGAAGTATTGTCTAATGTTGAAGATCATTCGGACGTTCCATGCCTTTGTAGGTTTATCGTCAAGTAAAAAAATGATCAATCTCTCCGGACTGATTTGAAGATCATCACATGGTGCTCATTACAGCTGACTGATAGCAATGATTTTCCCCTCCGCTCTGAATATGTTGTCAAGAGAAGGGTGGAACGGAAAAGTGTGCTTACAAACCAAAGTTAGCAAAATTCCTCACAAATATTATGTCTTTTGATAAGTCCTAAAAGTTCAAGCTTCTTAAACCTCCTTTTTGTCCTAGTGTGTATCTCTCCTTATATTTTTCTCTACACTCCTATGTGTTATGACAAAAAATACGAGAGGGGCAAGTATTTACCGCCATTCAACAACCGCCAACTAAAAATAGTCAAATATATTGTCTAAAGCTCAATTCCAACCCCAAATACACACTTCAAAAACCTCATTCTTAGAAATCTTATATTCATTACAATGTCGTAGGAAGCTTTCAAAGTCAAAATATGCTCTAATTACTTGGGGCTTAGTAGCTCAAGGAAGCTTTTAAAGTCATAACATGCTCTAATTTCTTAAAAAGTCATGGCATGTTCAAAATTCACTGTGATGTCTTAAAAAGTTTAAAAATTCAAGGGAAGACGTTGTATGAGAATAGTTCACATGTACTCAAAGAAGAGCAAGCAAAAACAAACTCCCCATCATGATGTAAACTCGAGATCATTTGAAGAGACCCATATCTTACAAGCTTCTTACATTTTATCCAAGTCATTTACTAGTTGTTGGGTTCAACTGATCATATCTGTCAATTCCAATGTCCGTTTGGGGCGTATAATATGTCATTGGAAAGCCCTTCAAGTCTTGTTTCCAACGCCATTAGTCTTGCATCATTCCGAGTTGTGTATCAAAAGTTATGACCAAGACAGTGAATGACCGTCCAAATAACGCGAATAGAGTTGTGCCAACAACAATCAAATCAAATCTTCTACCTTAACCGAGAGCTGCTCAAAATTATTCTACCATCCTACCAGTGCAATTAGCATTACCACAACATTACAAACCATCCAATAAAGGTGAGAAGTTACAACCACCAAGATAACTACTAGCATTTTTAATGGAAAGATAGTGAAAGTCAAAGTTGAAATGAAGCACACAAGCAACAAAATCACTTCTTAACCATTATGGCATATGCCATGATTACTAGTACTTTCCCATTACTTTACATTTGGATTCTCAATGACACAGTGATCCCCTCTGCATCATTCTAGGATTTGAATGGCGCACGGTGTAATGCGTTAACGTCCCAGTTAAAAAATCAAACTTGGATCAACGCCATTATCATCTTCATCAAGCCAAAGTAGAATAATACAATGAAGCCAACAATCCCAGTTGCAAGGATGTGTTGAAAGAGAGTGGCGCTAGCATCAACTCTTGCTACCAGGTTCACAAAACAATATCCACAATCCCAATTACAACTTAAATATATCATTCGGATACAGTGAGTATCGATATCAAGCCAATGTGATTATACATCATCCTCATTTAGTTTATCACCATCCTCCTCATTTAGTCTCGGACTCTTAGGGACGTGCTCCTTTATCCATGATAACAATAATATAGTATGCTCAGCCTCCCATGGAATAGCAGAAAGAAAGAAGGGAGAGTATTACATGTATATCATCATGGTTCCTCCCCGACATTGTCCCCTACAACAACATCATCATCTTCATCAGATTGAGTCATCATTTGTGGGTATTTAATATTAATCCATCCAATTCTAGTAGTCAACTACGACTGTGCAGGCTACGTTTTGCTCTTCCCCGACATGTATCAATGTTTTCATTTACTTGTCATTTGTCATCCGAAGTCCGAACTACAATCAATTGTTGCTTACACGGCCATACTTGCGCTAATTATCTTCTACATACATAGAAATACCCAAATATCCACGATCCTACATTTTGCTAGTAAACTATAAAATGGCATAAATCCTTCCTACCCTATATAAGCCAGAAGTAATCCTTCCTACCCTATAAGAGAAGAGATTAGTAGTACATATGAAACAAAAAAAAATATCAAAAAAAATTCAAAACCTGTAGTATTGAGATATATCACTCAGTCGAAACTGAGATGTCGATCCTTGCAAGATTATCCCTTAATACGGATACAATTATGTCGTACATGATGTTGTCCGTTGAGCATTGTCATTGACTGAATATATTGTATGTTGTTGGGTTGAATGTGTTGGTTCTTATGATGTTATTATCATCATTAAAAACCATAATTCAAAGCAAGTTTTCGGCGATGGGAAGGATGACATACCCACGCCAAATTACTCTCAGATCTCTCTCTAAAACCCAATTCCCACCCTGTCTAAACAAACAGAAGAAAAAGTAAAAGGACAGCACATAGAAAAATGAAAGAAGGGAAGTATGCTCGGATTCTAATGGAGGATCATTTGAGAATTTATCAAGGACGATAAAACCGTTATGCTCGGACTCGAGGTGAAAGCCCTTCAGAAATTTGATGAGGGTATGCTCGGACTCTAAAATGGTAGAGTATTTGAAATTCTTCAAGAAATATTAAATGGGAGTATACTTGGACTTTGAAAGGGTAGAATTTCTGAAAAATTTTCAAGAAAGTGAAATGCTGGGACATTGCTGTATTAATTTCAGCAAGAATACACCCAATGCAGGAAAACAAAGTGTAGCAAAGCAGAGTCTCCACTTACGCATTTCATCAAACACTTCCAAGGCATGTCATTTGCTTTATTTTTCATGGCAATATCATCATCAATCCATTGAAGATTTTCAAGAAATACATCAAGGAAAACACTAAATAGACTATTTCTTCTCAATCATGGTACTCTAAAAAACCAAAACTCAACAATTATTTTGTGAAAGACGAAGCATGGCACTACTCCAATTCGAAAACATGAAAAAGAAGAGTATGCTCGGCATATAATAGGAAGATGCATGTTAGGTTACGTGACTCATAATCTCATTATTTGTGTCTTGATGTTATGTGGAGTGTGGTGTACTTGATTTAATATTGAAAGGAGTATATGTGCATGGTAAGAATGGTTCACGAGCTGTTTGTGAAGTGTGGCTCGACCAAGGGTAGGTAGCTCGACCCAGTCGAGCAGGTGCACTCGACCAGATCAGAAGGTATGCTCGACCAGTCGAGCAAGTTGGCTCGACCAGGGCTCTCAGTCGAGTAAGCAGCAGTCTCGAAGTATGCGGGTTATTCTTGGTTCAGTTTTGCACGTGCCTTTTGTATATCACATCCTTAGCCTTATAAATACTCCTTGTATACATCATTTAGGAACAAGAAGTAAATAATAAGATTTACATTGTGAGAGAAACACATTGATAACACTTGTAATCCCCTTGTTAGAGAGAAGTGATTTAGATAGAGAGAATCAAATTAGGGTTCATAAGTGGGAAATTGGGGGTTTTTCAATTTCTCTTTGTTCTCTCTATAATTCTTCATTCTCCATTGATAAGAGTAGATTGGTGTATGTAATCAAGATCGCAATTCAATAAATTGTCTTCATCTTTTATCTTGGTGTGTTTGATTAATTTCTTTACATTTTGCAATTCTTTATCATTCTTTGTATTTAGAATCTTCATTGGTAGATTTGTTCTAACAATGCAATTAGACTCCCATGTGCCCACTCCAAATGCATATGCTCGGAATGTGGAAAAGAGCTCTCAGTAAGGAAAGACAAGAGGAAAAGAGTAGATATGCTCGGCTTTTTCTCAGGAAAGAGGAAATTACTTTTGAATTCACTACTAAAATATCAAGTCCATTCAACAAGGTTTTGTATCTTCAAAGCTTCAAAAGATGGGGGAAAGTGAATATGTGTCCAGTATCATGAAAAGGGAGGAAGTAGAAGGACAGAAATGCTCAGTTTCTTTTGAATACGACCCTAAACAATGGCAGATGAAGCTTCTGAAAATCTGAAATGGGTAGTGCAGACGATTGCTCGGACTCCTTTTAAGTGCAGAAGCATCAAAATGTTGAGTGTATAAGCTATATTCATATAGCAAGAGGGAAAAGTAAAGAAAATAAGTAAGGGAGGGGGGCGTGTCATCAAAAGAGAAGGGGGGCATGTCACATGTGAATATCAAGGTGTATGCTCGGCCTCTATGTTGGCCTCCAATTTTTTTTAATTAATTTCCTTTTTCTTTTTCCTTACCCTATCTCTAAGTGGTCCCCCTTTATTTTAGTCTTTTTGGCCTCCTTAATCTAAGGATTTACCTGTTCTAATAATTTCTCTTACAAAGGCCAAGAAATAAAAAAGTCATTATAAGTTATTGTCAGATTGAAGCGCTCCGATAGAACTTCACCGAAAGCCCCTTATTATCGAGGTTCCGCACACAATCTGCCAATTATCGTTCGACATTAGCGCTTGATGTGCGTGGGGCTAATGTTTTGGGCCCAAGACCCTAATATTAGTTGGGCCTCATATTTAGTCAACAATAGTTCATGGGTTGGTCAAAGCCCAATTTAAGGATACGTATCAGTCCGTTTTACTAATTATCGGTTCGTAAGTTGGATCCAACCAGTTTAATTATTAGTTCAAATTCAGCTACTATAAATACTCACTAATTATCCTAATGAACTAATTTTTTTCCCCATATTCTCTCTAAGTAATTCCATTGTCATATTTGATATTCAACCTCATTCTGACTTAAGCATCGGAGGGGCTTTCCCGAGTGCCACCCCCGGGCTAGTAACCTTTGTTCGTTTTATAGGATTATTTGAAGATCTTCAACCACATTCGACCATCTTCAATCACATTCAACCTCAAGTTATTGGATCGGGCTACCCTATACTTCGACTCGTGGACGTTTCTGCTTGGAGATACCACATAAATTACCCTTCCTCCACTTAATATAAATTGTAACTAAGTTTCACCCGAAACAATATATATATATATATATATATATATATATATAATATATATATATATATATATATATATATATATATATATATATATTATATATATATTATATATATATATATTATATATAATAATATATATATATATATATATATATATATAATATATATATATATATATATAATATATATATATATATATATATATATATATATATATAATACTATATATATATATATATATATATATACATATATATATAATATACATATATATATATATATATATATATATATATATATATATATATATAATATATATATATATATATATATATATATATATATATATATATATATATATATATATATATATATATATATATATATTACTCCAGTTCCATAATACTTGCTACATATTCCATTTTGGGAAATTTTTTATTACTTGCTACATTTCCTTATTTAGTAACAAACCAATCATTTAAAGTTATACCTACTCCTACTTTTATCCTACTCTATATCTCATCAACTTTTTATACCTACCATTATTTAATTTTTATCCTACCATTAATCTCTCATTAAATAATTCACCTAATCTTACCTTCCCAACTCTCTTAATTACCCATCCCAACCGTTTTTTTATACCCAATAAATACCCCATTAAAAACCCACCTTCCCATCTATACTAATTAAATTGCATTTGGATCTGAACCGTCAAATTCATTTGGTGTTTGATCTGGGCCGTTGATTATAATTATAAATACCCACCCCATCCCTCCTAAACCCTAATCCAACGGTTCTTTCTCTCTCTCTCTCTTTCATTTTCTCTCTCTGTCATCTTCTCTCAAATGTTCAAGAGTTCTCTAATCTCTCTCAAATGTTCTACAGTTCTCTAATGGCGATGTTAACCCTTAAAGCAACGGTTTTATACTGGGTTTCATCTTTATTATTGATCTGGGTTTTATACTTCTGGCTTTTATATTTTTCGAAAATTCCTTCATCTGGGTTTTATACTTCTGGTATGGTTTTATATACTCGGCTTTGATCTATTTCCTCTGGTTTTATACTTCTGGTTTCATATACTTCTGGTATGATTTTAGTTTGTTCTTTCGTTTTTTTTATATTGATCTGGGTTTTTTTGATCTTTAATTTCTTTTTTTTGTTGCATGTTAGTTTGGATCTTTGATCTTTCGTTTTTATTTCTTTTTTTTTAATACTTAGTCTAATTTAAGTTTGATGTTTGATTATCTACTGTTATCCAACATTTTTTTGTTCTGTTTTTATTATTTAATTTTTTAGTTTGTTCTTTCGTTTTTTTTATATTGATCTGGGTTTTTTTGGATCTTTAATTTCGTTTTTTTGTTGCATGTTAGTTTGGATCTTTGATCTTTCGTTTTTATTTTTTATTATTTAATTTTTTTGATCTTTTGTTTTTTAAAATCTTTGATTTTAGTTAGTTCTTTCGTTTTTTTGATATTGATCTGGGTTTTATTTTATCTTTAATTTCGTTTTTTTGTTGCATGTTAGTTTGGATCTTTGATCTTTCGTTTTTATTTCGTTTTTTTAATACTCATTCTGACTTCCTTTTTTTACTTGATCTGTTTTTATTACTTGATCTTAGTTGGATTTATTTATTCTTTCGTTTTTAAATTACTTAGATTTTAGTTTGATCTTTCGTTTATTATGAATCTGCATGTTGTACCTCCTCTGTTCTGGTATAGTTGCTACCAATGTATGGGCAAATTAACAGATTTTGTTAGTTGTTCTAATTTTTGTATACTACTTCCTCTGTTCTGTTATGGTTGCCTTTGGAGATGGACTCGAAGGGAAAATCGATCGACACATTAACTGATGTTCAAAGAGAATGTATGAAATATGATAATATCTTTAGTTCGTGGTTTGATCATTATTATCTGAATTGTGGGGAGTTCAGTGCTCTTGATAGTCCAGAACAAGAACCACATCCTTGGTACTATGGGTTACCAGATGAAGAAGATTATGCATTATTTGAGAAGATGGAATCAAAATGTTGATAGCTACAAAATGTTGTCTTACATATGCTTTCCTTTACAAAATGTTGTCTTACATATGCTTTCCTTTACAAAATGCTGTGTTACATAATTTTCCTTTACAAAATGTCTACTTATCTAAAGTTAGACAACCCCTGTGATAAAAATTTTTGAGGGTATTCATCTATTTGTACATATGAATAATTAATTTCAATCTTCTTCAAGTGGAAGATCATTGAGGTTAATTATGCCATGAGTTAAGAATTGATTTGCTGCATCTAAAAGTTCAAGAGGAACTTCTAATTGTTTAGGCAACATGCCCAACCTGTCTAATCTTGCTTTTCCAATGTGTGGATTCTTGTAATTGTTACCACCTCTATCTTTCAACACTTCTAGCATGCATAGTTGATATTGTATCCATGTCACCACAAAGGAATGAAGAAATAGCGACAGTGGTTTTCCTCGCAAAAATTGTCGCAATGAGCATATTGCGACGGCATTTGCGACTGAAACGTCCGTCGCTATACGAGTTGTCGCAAAGGGCATTGTCGTCGCAAACTCCATCGCTATATAGAACATGAAAAAGTTCTTCGCTAAAACCCAAAATCCGTCGCAGAGAATAGCGACGACGGATACACTCGCAAATATTGTCGCAGATATGGCAAGATATTTGCGACGATTCATTCCGTCACTATTCTCATCGCACCCAACAAAGTAAATGTCAACGTCTTAATTCGTCAGTTTTGTACGAGATTAATTGCGACGACTTCTTCCGTCGCAATTTCCATCGCAGCCTGGTATGTAATATTTGCAGGAATTACGTCGCAATATATGTTTGTCGCGGTATAGTTTATGATTTAAATTTCAGTATTTAGGTATTTTAACTTCTTATACTTAAAAATAAATAAACATGAAAAATAGAAAAGACAAATGAATTTACTAAATGATACTTCATAAATGACAAGTGTTTGCCAAATTACTTCTAAAATAATTATACATTGACATTACGATAAATTAAACTAAGGATGAGAAGCTTGGCGCGGTTGATAATGTTGATGTATAAATTGAAGCATTTGTTTCCTTTCGTTACTTATTGTGTTAATTGTCCTTTTATCATTTTCAATCGCAGCATTGTTGAAACCTTGACGAAGCTCTTCGCGCAACTGATCAAAGGCTTGTTTTTGTCTTTCCTCAAACTCTGTCATTTTTGAATCAAGAATAGAATCATATTCAGCCTGTGTGTTAGAATACTGTGATGAAATTGGACTGTCACCGCTAGAATAATATATTTGTGAGGCGGACCCCACTCCAAAAACTTCTTTTCTTTTCCTTTTTTTTTTCTCAGATGCCGCATCTACATTCTTTACAGCTTCCAAATAAATTTGGTTGACGTCGCGTTCACCATTCACAGAATGAATGCGAACATACTCTTCCTTCAATTTAAAAAAAGACATATTAAAATAGCTGTTAAATAAATAACTAATATTATAGTATTGCAAAAATAAAAATTCTCATTACATGAATTTTTTTAGCCTTGTCGTTGGTCCATTTAGCAATCCCGGTTTCATCATCGATCAAGCCATGTGTTTTTACGAAGACCTCATAAGATGGAGGTCGACTTCCCCTTGCAATTTCCTGATAAAGAAATATTAGAACGATAATAATCATTTAATAAAACATTAAACATGCAACTAGATATAACTTACCAGCTTCCGCATGGTTCTCGCATGTGATACAGAACCTCCAATGTGAGTCGACTCAGCTTTATCTCTTCCTCTACATCGATTTGTAGAGTTTCTTGAACTTGCTGCCTCAAATTCAGGACTTTTCCAAGCTTCTTTCCATGCCGCCCATGAGCTAGGATCTACAGATTTTGGAATATAATTGGGATTCTTTTCTGAGGCTTTTCGATAGCGATAAATCATATCAGCATAATGCACTTTAACCTTTCTTGTCCACTGATCCTTAACGATTGCATTAAGTTTTGATTCCCATTTGTATTCTTTCTGGATGTTTTTGATGCAAAATGTTAGTATATGATATGATAAATCAATAAAATAAGTTAAACTTAATATTGAAAACTACCTCGAATTCATGAAAGTAGAAGTCTTTCGTTTCTTGTGTAACTCCCTTCAAATTTGATCCTGTTGGATCTTGTTTTTTATTGAATGAATTACGAATGTTTGTTGATACTTCATTACCAACAGTTGAATCAAACCTAAGATTCAAATAAAATTAAAGTTAGTTTTATAATAAATTCTAATAAATCAAAATGAAAATATCTAAATTACTAACATATTCTTCTCGTGTAGCCAAGGTAAGTCTTTTCTTATGTCATGACCATCATTATCTCCATCAGTATCACAGCTTGATGACCCATCATCCGAGTGATTATTAATATTTGGATCAATTTGATTAAGATTGGCAGCATCAATTTGCGGATCAAAATAGTCACTAAAAAGCTCTGCCGGAAAACTATTTCTATTGTCCATTTTCTAATAAATTCACAAAAAATTAATAAAGTTAATAAAATTTTTGATAGTCTGTAATTAAATGAGTACTCCATAATTTTCTCACATACTATTAATTTTATAAGTGAAATGACGTTTCTTGGGAGTATTTTAATATTAATCTTATTCCATAATTTTCTCACATATTTAATATTAAATTTTTGAGTCTACATATCTTTCGGTATGCATTATGAAAAAATGTAAAAATTATATATTAAAATTGTTTGCATCAAAACGAATCTAACAAGATCCCGCATGAATATATTTTGTCTTCAATATATTATTCAATATATTATCATCTATATATGTTTTAAAAATCGCAAAGTAATTTCTCTATCCAAATAATAATATTCTAAACAAGAACATTAGGAAAAAGAGGTATTTTGAATAATAATCAATCATCGTCACTATAATTATCTTCGACATCATCATCTTCTTCGTCTTCAGAAAGTACAAGCTCCACATCAACATCTTCATCATCGTCTTGATCGGCAATATTGATGTCCTCCACCTGTTGAAGTGGCCCTGATGAATCGCAAAGTGATTCATTTGATACATCTTCTTCGATAGCAATAGCCTCTCCATCTTCATCTTGGAATGCACTTTCCATTGAATCCTTTTGTGTTGGAATGATGAATTTGTTTGGTTTTACCTTACACACTGCTTTCCATTGAATTGTGTTTTGTCGAGTGTTAGGATATGATAGGTAGTATACTTGAGATGCTTGACTTGCTAACACAAATGGGTCATAATTTCGATATGACCGGCCGTGATGTATATCAACAAGTTTGTAACGTTTGTGAACTTTTGTCCCGTGCCCATATCCAGTGGTTGTGGGGTCGTACCAATGACATCTAAACAATGTGACTCTTTTGATAGGCATTCCCGGATATTCAACCTCTATAATCTCCTGTAAATGACCATAAAAGTCATCTTCATCGAGACTGTGCTCATCCGATTTGACACACACTCCACTATTGTCTGCAGTTTTATTTGCAGCATGAGACATTGTGTGGAATCTATATCCATTCACATAACAGACGTTGTAGCTTCTAATGTGTTTTAATGGCCCTTCAGCTAATTGCCTAAGAATAACACTATTCTCAAAGTGGTCTAACAATCCCTTTCTGGCCTGTGAAATAAACAATCAACAAATTATGGTACATTCAAAATTCATTTAATTAAGGAAAAAAAAAACACATACCGATGCTTTGAAACAATCTACAAAATTCATCTGTACAAACTCATCAAGTTGCTGAGTTGTGTAATTCGGCTGATGTGTTTGCACTGAGTGCCTAAACTGAGTAACAATTGGATCGATTTCTTGACAATTTATTAGTATGTATCTATGAGCAATTTGAATATCAGTTTCATCCATAATCTTTACTTTACCCTTTCCATAAAATCTAATCGGGTGGGTAAAAATAGATAAGATACCAGATCTGTCATTGTTATAACTACCGTCGTCATTCCTTGGAAGGTCTCTGATTCTACAACGAACGTTTGACTCAAAGTAGTGAGAAACAAAATGTGATGCTTCCTCAGTCAAGTACGCATTACATATTGATGCTTCAACGTGTGCTTTGTTTTTTACATTGAGCTTCAAGTGTCGTAGGTACCTAATTTCAATCATCATCAAAAGTTAAATAATAAATTACACTACAAATTATTATATAAAGATCACTTATAAAATACCTCTCGAATGGGTACATCCATCTGTATTGTACCGGACCACCAACCCTAGCCTCATATGCCAAGTGGACAGGAAGATGCTCCATGCTATCAAAGAAAGTCGGAGGAAATATCATCTCTAATTTGCATAAAATAACTGGAATATCTTCTTCTAACTTCTTCATGTCGTCTAAAGTTACCTTTGTAGTGGTCAAACTTCTAAAAAATAAACTCAACTCGGTCAGAGCTTCCCAAACCTTCAACGGCAGCAACTCACGAAACGCAATTGGTATTAAGCGTTGCATGAAAACATGACAATCATGACTTTTCATGCCAAACAACTGATGCTTAGCCATATCGATGTTCCTTGCTAAATTTGACACGTAACCATCAGGAAATCTCAAAGTTTTTAACCACTTAAGCATAGCATCTTTTTGTTGTTCATTCAATGTATATGCTGCTTTCGGAATAGAAGCACCTATATATTGAAGAAATTAAACATCAATATCATTAACAAAAATTCACTTATTCAATATTTAACATAATCACATGCATACCTAAAGGATGCAATTCTGAACGTATGCCAAGATCACGTAAATCATGTCTTGCCTTAACATGATCCTTTGTTCTATTAGGGACACACATCAACGTATTGAAAATGTTATCAAATACGTTTTTCTCTATATGCATAACATCTAAGTTGTAACGAATCATGTTGCTTTTCCAATATGGCAAATCCCAAAATATGCTTCTTTTTTTCCAACCAGCGGAGTACTTACTACATTCCTTGTTGTATTCTATCGCATCTTCTTCATGCATCCTCAAAAAACCAAATTGTTCTATTTCGGCTAAAATTTCATATCCCGAATGAATTGGAGGCGAATCTTTTTTTTCCACAACGCCAAACCTGAACAAAAATTATTTCTGTTATTTCATTACTAAAATATATTCATATTGAAGAAAATTAAAATTATATATGTACCTGAAATTAGTTCTATTTCTCCTATAGGGGTGGCTCATGTTTAAAAACCTCCTATGACAATCAAACCAACACACTTTCTTGCGATTCTTTAAGTAAAAAGCTTGTGAATCATCCATACAGTACGGGCAAGCATGAATTCCGGCTGTGCTCCACCCTGACAACATTGAATAAGCAGGAAAGTCATTTATTGTCCACATCAGTGCCGCTCGGAGCTGAAAGTTTTCTCTCTTTGATACGTCAAATGTTTGAATCCCAACCTCCCATAAAAGTTTCAGTTCCTCTATCAACGGCTGAAGGTACAAGTCAATGTTATGCTTTGGATTACTTGGGCCAGGGACAATTACAGTAAGGAACATGTATGGCTTCTTCATGCACATCCAAGGTGGGAGGTTGTATGGCGTAATGATCACAGGCCATGATGAGTATTGTTGACCAGAATTTCCAAATGGGTTGAAACCATCCGTACACAAACCAATTCTCACATTTCTGGTTTCCCTAGCAAATTCTAGATATGTTGAATTGAAAGTCAACCAAGCCTCAGCATCAAATGGGTGACTCATCTCTCCTTCCTCGGTAAGGTGCTCTGCATGCCATCTCATATGAGTAGCAGTTGCCTTTGAAGCATATAATCTCTGTAATCTGTGGCCAAGTGGAAAATAATAAAATTGTTTTCTTGAAACCTTATCACCCTTTTTGTTTCTTCCCCATCTAGATGTATCACATATACGACAATGATTGGCATTCTCATTAATTCCCCAATATATCATGCAGCCGCTTGGACAACAATCAATCTTCTACACAGGTAATCCGAGGGCAGCTATTTGTTTCTTTGTGTCGTAGAAATTATTTGTCATTGTATTCTCTTCGAGCAAAACTTCTTTAATTAATGAGCATATCTCGTCATATAATCTTTCGGGCATACGAAAGTCAGTTTTTAGGTTTGTTAGTTGACCTATCATAGACATCTTGGTGTGATTCTTGCAACCAGGATACAAAGGCATGTTAGCAGAATTTAGCATCTCAAAAAACTGTTTGGACTGAGGATTTGGATCTTCATCTACATGTATCGGCGATTGTTCATTATTCGCAAGTAGATCACTTGATTGACTAGGGAGAAAATGCTGGTAAGTGTTTGGAAATACACTAGCAACTACGTCGTACACCATCTCTGAGTATGGATTTAGAGTAATGTTTTCTGGTACCGAGTCATTAATCACTTGTGTCTGCAATACTGCAGAACTAGTCCCAGCAGCAAAGTTATAATGACAGTTCCAGTCATAGTAATTCTCAACAAATCCCTTTCTTAATAAGTGTTCCCGAACTTCATCCAGTTGCTTAAATAATCGATTTTTGCATTTCTTACACGGGCAACGTATCTCTTTATTCGAACTATTTCTACGTGCAAAATCCAAAAAATCTTCCAACCCTCTCATAAATCTATAACTTAATTGTCCACTTTTAACTCTGTTATACATCCATTTTCGGTTATTACGTAAATCCATCTTAAGAACCTATAATTTTAATAAAATATGCAATAAATTAAAATAGATAAACATTTAATTAAACTAATTATTTTCTCCTTACATATAAACAAAATGTCACATTCAATTAAATTATCAACAATTATAAACATATTATACATAAATAAAAAGATTAGGAAATTAACAATAATATATCATATACTCCATTCATTTTCATATGTTCTTCTCAAATTATTTACATCTTAAAATATCTAGGTAATAACTTAATTTTTTAAATACAAAATTATGATTTTCGACCAAAGTACGGTTTGTGGTCCGGTCTGGTCTAAAAAATAAAAAAACCGAGACCAGACCGTAAACCCTAATTTAATTTGAAATTTTCAACTTTTTCTCATAGGCATTGGATATCGGATATCTCGAATATCCGATTCGAATATTGTCGGATATCGGATATCCGAGTCGGATCGAATTGGATATCGGATATCCGATCCGACTGCATGTTTCGAATCGGATATCCGATTATGCTCACCCATACGGTTTGGTTTACGGTTTAGACCAAACTTTGTTCAGCCCTATTCATCTATAAGAAAAAAACATATTCATGTAGGATCGTGTAAGATTCGTCTCAATATATACTTTTTAAATATTAACTTTTGAAAACAAATCAGAGAGTATAAAAAGTTGAAGAAGATAAATGACTAACCTGTTGCTGACCTAGAATGTAACCAAAATCAAAGGAATTTTGTAAATATTGTATAAAATAACACTATATAAATCGCATAGACATCCAATTCAAGATTCATGCTAGCACGCCCACTAATCAAAATAAAAGAATTTTTGTAAAGTTTGGTATAAATTATCAATATTTAAGGAAATAAATTGCCGAAAATTAGGGACATTTACACGCCCGCTACGGACACGGGACGGAAAAGGTCAACTCAAGATGAGATTAACAATTGCGACGGATTTTCGACAACATAAATTGTCGCAAATTTAAAATACAAAATTGCGACAAATGTGCGACAAATTTGTTCATCGCAATAGTTGTAAGGGAATTTGCGAGGCGTTTGACGACGAATGTGTCCATCGCAAAGGAAAATTATAGCGACGACTACGGATTTTGTCGCAATTCCGTCGCAACATTCGAAAGTGCGCGATGATCTCACGTTCCATCGCAAAATCTGTCGCAATTGTCAAAAAAAATGCGACGGAAAATTGTCATTGCAATTTGACTGTCGCTATTTCAACTTTTCATTGTAGTGTGTATAGTTCAAAAGTTTTGGTTCAAAAGTGTTGTATGCATCATCCACCGCATTCAACAAATCTTGGAGGTCTTTAGGGAATGACCTGAATTGAATTGATTGTAGTGCACTAAACAAACCCAAATCTAAAATGTTCATGTCTGGACTTGATGCTGGTTGACAAACTAGTCTAATGTTAAATCCATCTCTGTTAGCTGCTTCTTTAAATGCTGGATCATTTGTGAGAATATGTGGCCTTGCATTATCCTGTTGTATCCAAATGTCTTTTACTCCATTTGCTGGTCATTTGTTTCTGATTGCTGGAAGTACTTCATTAATTAACTTATCTCTAATTACATCTCGTGTAACTTTGGTTACTGCTCTTAGGAGTGGTGTACCTGCTGGTCTATTTTCTGACCTCCTTAATGCATGATAAATTTCTGTAAAGGGAAAAATACCTATTTTCCCATCCCACAATACATCCCCATCACTACTTATATGTGGTCTTGTAACTGCTGCTATAAACATTACTTTCCCTATGAAGTTTTTGTTTTGCACACATCTGTATGGTTCTTCTTCTTCCCAAGGGAAGAGATAATACCTTTGTGTTTCCCTACTCATGTAGAACCATTTTTCATCGATGTGTACAACATTGTACATAAAACTGAACTTCGGTGGGTCAGTTATAGTAGGTGGTATAATTTGGGAAAGAATAAAGTTAACTCTTCTAGTTTTGTGGTCATGAGAAAGTTTTGGTTTAATTGAATTTGTATGAGATCTAATTTTTTCAGACTTCATCATTCTATAAACCTATAAATGCCCAATCCCTAATCCACTTGCCATTGCTCTAATTGTTGTTCTCTTTTCAATTGGAACAGCATTAAGAAGAGTCATGTCAAAGACTCTTGGTTTTCTACCAACCCTTCCCCTTTTTCTACTATTAACATCAATTACAATGCCATTTTGCATTGCTGTTTTGGCTAATTCCCAAAGCCTTCCTATTGTCCACCTTGATGTGTTATGTTGCAATGCAACTATTTTGATTGTACCCCTTGGCAAACGTCTTTTTGGTTCTTTAGACAAAGAAGTTAATTGTTGTACAATTAATTTTTTTGTCTCAATGGGCAATTCTCTCTTCTGAGTTACTGTTTGGTTTGGTTCTGTTTGTATTTCTTCTTGTGAATTTATTTGACTGACATCAATGTTACCATAAATTTCACTTGTGTACTCCTCATTAATGTCAAATTCAGAATCAATGTTGAGGTTTTCAAAGTAAGAAATAAACACCTCAATTTCTGGATTAATAACTTCATCTCCTTCACCTTGATAATCTTCCATCTGATTTTGTTGTTTGAAGCTTTAATATTTTTCCCAATGCCCCCCGAACCCCCCAACAATTTAATTTTTTTTGTTTTGTTGTTTTTGTAGAAATGATGATAAAGATTGGATTGGATCCAGATTTTTATGAACTTAATTGGATTGGAAGAAAGATAGCCAAGAAGGAAAGTGATGAAAAAATGAAATGATTTGTATCTATATTTATAGAATTCTAAACTGATGTAATGTAATTATTTTGGGGGGAAATGATTTTGGGGGGAAATTAAATTTTATCCTATGGACATTGATTTTGGTAAGTTGAACATTTGGTGGGAAAAAGATATTTTGGGGGGAAGTAAACTTTTTGGGGGGAACTAAGATGGATCAGATTAATTGTCCACTTGTGTAAGTTGTCCAGCTGTATAATTACTACTTTTAAATGATCTTAATTAACAATTTAATTATTCCTACTTTTCCTTCTTTTTCCAACAAATAATATAAAAAAATCACTAAAGTGCAAATACCACTGCCAATTTGCCAGTATACTCTTAATTCATCCTCATTGGTAGCAACTATCTAGAACAAAGGAGTATATTATATATATTATATATATATATATATATATATATATATATATATATATATATATATATATACATATATATATATATATAATATATATATATATATAATATAATATATATATATATATATATATATAATATATATATATATATATATATATATATATATATATATATATATATAATATATATATATATATATATATATATATATATATATATATATATATATATATATATATATATATATATATATATATATACTTCAAAACACGCTAATAAAGTAAGTTTTCCAAAGTTCTCTCCAAGTAACTCAATGTTACAAAAAAGGCTCAAAACCAGGAGACTGCCCTCATTCTACTTTATTATTATTACTAGATAATGCTCGTGCGATGCACGATTTTATATTAGATTTTCCGACATATTAGTATCATTTAAGAAATTAAAATTTTAAGAAAAAAAATTTACATTATACTTACATCTCATTTCATTCTGAATAGTTGTATACATTACATACATTGTATGATTTGTATCATACTTTGCATTGTACACGTAGTTGATTGCGAAAATTTAGTTAATGACAAATAAATCACAACAAAAGACAAAAAATTTGATTATAATTTTTATATAATTATATCTATGCTTCTATTTGTTTATTCTAAATAGAAAGCAAATAGATCGTACATGAAGTATACAATACAATATTATGAATATTTTTAATAAAAAAATAACAAACCAAATTATGTTAACAAAAAATAATTACATTAATTTGTATAAAGTAATATAACTATTAAAAACATAATTCAAAATCAAATTTAACATACTTCAAAATCAAGTTTAACATAAATATTTATATATGTAAAATTATTTTATAAAATCTTAAACAAATTCACAAAAAATATAAGTGACTTGCATAAAGATCGTCACAACTTAAGTCATATTAGAATCATGCATTGCATTTAAGCAACCAATAGTACAAATAAAAAAATCTTTATAAAAGTATACTATCTTTGAACCATCTCAAAATATCCAATACACTTAATTAAAACTCATTTAATAAAGGAAAAATTGTTTCTAAAAAGCCAACCTTTTGGTCATCTGCAAATAAAGAGTCAACGTTTCATTTATTCAATAAAAAGACAACCTTTGTCTCATTTTTGCAAATAAAGAGTCAACGTTTCATTTATTCAATAAATTTAGAGTTGAAAACTTACCTGCTATAGTGAATAAATGAAACGTTGACTCTTTATATGCAAAAATGAGACAAAGGTTGTCTTTTTATTGAATAAATGTAACGTTGACTCTTTATTTGCAGATGGCCAAAAGGTTGGCTTTTTAAAAACAATTTTTCCTTTAATAAATACCACTGATAAGATTTTTTAAATAATAAATAATTAAAAAAATGTAATAAAATATATGATTTTCTAATAAATTAAATGATGTGACTTAAAAAATATAAAATTAATAAATATAGATAATATTATAGTCATAGTTAGAAATTAGAAAGCAATTTCAAAGATGTAAACATTAGTCATAAAGACAATGACATCATCATTGAGTTTTGGAAGGAAAAGTTTTAATGAGGTTGTGACACGTAACCAATAATAAATAGTGATGATGTCAGCGTGTTTTGTTTTAGTAATAGTTATTATTATTATAGATAGATTATTATTATTATTATTATTATTATTATTATTATTATTATTATTATTATTATTATTATTATTTCCTCCCTACTACGGTGCTTGGGAATGTATGCCAGAAATATATGTTGCGATACAAAGAATTCCACTAAAATCCTAACACAAGGAAATTAGAATGATAGAGAAAACTTAGATAGAAGAACAAACGGAAATTTGTAACCGAGGATTGTAAGTTCTCTATATAAAGTGCTAAAGAGGACGGAAATTCAGAAAATTTTCATGTTGGAATCAGCCCACACGTGTCTTCTATATTTATAAAAGTGCAAACACCATTTAATTAAGGATCTTTTGTGAATTACAACCTCAAAATTTTCTCGTTTTATGAATTACAACCGCAAAGTTTTTTTTTTTATGAATTACAGCCACTAACTTTTTAAATTGACCACCATTACGGCCAAGTGACCGGTTGACACCGTTGACCATGATTTTTACTGTTGACTTTCGTTTTTTTTCTTTTTCCTTTTTTTTTTGAGTATTTTTTTCTTTTTCCTTTTTTTTTCTTGTTTTTTTTGTTTTTCCTTTTTTTAATTTAATTCTTCCTCCTCAATCATCTTTCTCTCTCTTCCTCCTTCTTCTCCATCATCTTCATCATCTTCATTCTCATTAATCTTCAAAGTCACCATTAATCTTCAACCCAATTTCTCTCCAAAGTCCAAACCCTAAATTTCTTTCCACCATTAATCTCTCTTCATCACTTTCCTTACTTTGTTCTCCTCAAAGACCCAATCAAAGACCCAAATACTCAAAGACCCAATCACCCAAATTTCTCTGCAAATCAAACTGAAAAAAATAACCCAGATGAAGAAATCAGAAATAATCCTAAATTTAATATAAAGGTGGTATTTTTTAAAGAGAAGGGTGAAGATTTGGAAAACTAAAAACCCAGTTACATTCTCTGCAAATCAAACTGAACAATAAAAACCCAGATTAAATTGATTTTTACTTTCTGGGAAAACTAAATTTGGGTAATAATTTTGTTTCACAATTTCTTTTTGAATTCAATTTAAGCCGTTAGAGATGTAGAGAAATGAAATTATAGAAGTGAGATATGTAATTTTAGATCTTAAGGTAAAAAAATTAATTTTTCTGTTTTGTGAATTAATTTTGAGAGCCATTAATTGAAGATCTCACAATAATAGTTTTTGTGAGGAAGATGAATAATGGATTAACTAAAATAAATTTTGTTAATATACTTGCTTCTTGGTGTGTAATACCCACTTTCTGTTCGATTTCTCTGTTAGAACTCTACTTTTTATTACAATTTTGCTTTGTTGCTTTGTAGTAGGTGTTCAAATTGAAAGGAAATTGATTTTTTTTGTGCTTACTTTGTGAGTGTCTTGGAATGTTACCAAAAGTTAGTCAAAGATTCTTGAGAAGGGCTTAATTACAAGATGGAGAACTTACAAACTCAAATGGGATTTTCAAGACAGAATACCAAAGTTGTGAATAATAATCTAGCTTGGGTTTTTTTTAAAAAACCCATTTGGATTCCAGTTTCCCACAACTATTGAAGCTGTCTTGAATCTGATCCTCCTTTCTTATTAAAGAAAAAGAAACCCAACTAAAAAATTCTGGGTTTTATATTTTCACAATTTGGATCTTTGAGTATTTGGGTCTTTGATTGAGTCTTTGAGGAGAACAAAGTAAGGAAAGTGATGAAGAGAGATTAATGGTGAAAAGAAATTTAGGGTTTGGACTTTGGAGAGAAATTGGGTTGAAGATTAATGGTGACTTTGAAGATTAATGAGAATGAAGATGATGAAGATGATGGAGAAGAAGGAGGAAGAGAGAGAAAGATGATTGGGAAGGAAGAATTAAATTAAAAAAAAGGAAAAAGAAAAAAAAGGAAAAAAAAGGAAAAAGAAAAAAAAAGGAAAAAAAAAGGAAAAAGAAAAAAAAGGAAAGTCAACGGTAAAAATCATGGTCAACGGTGTCAACCGGTCACTTGGCCGTAATGGTGGTCAATTTAAAAAGTTGGTGGCTGTAATTCATAAAAAAAAACTTTGCGGCTGTAATTCATAAAACGAGAAAACTTTGAGGCTGTAATTCACAAAAGATCCTTTAATTAATGACGTAACATGTCGCTTTATGAAATGCAACATTGATTTACGAATCAATATCAACATTAATTCAATCCATCCCCATATATAAAAAATGTATCACATTTTAAACGTAGGTAAAAATAACATAACCTAATCCAACGATTAAATAAACATTTAACAAAACGAATAAAAAATAACATTGCAAAAACCAAAACGAAAGTCGCGATTAGGGAAAAACTTTGAGGCCCGCGAACTCGTGACCAGTGAAGAAAGTCGCAACCCGCAACTTGTATTTTTTCCAAAACAGAATCTTTGTTTTGAAAACTCGCGATGCAGAGCCTTTTGGCGATTCACGAAAAATACATTCTACAAAATTAGTAACTTTGCATTTTGGAATATTTCCAATTAATTACTATTCATTTGATCTAAATAGTTTAGGAAAATTTGCCAAGACTAATCCCAACTATCACCCGTTGGCCAAAAATAATCCCAACTATCGATTATTTTTTTAATAAATCCTAACTATTCATCGAATTTGCTCAAAACAGACCCACACCCTCACTGACCGGCTACAACAGGTTTTTTGATGATTATTTTTTCTTACCTTTTCTTTTAACTCAAATTCACCAAATAATAAGAATTACCCTTTCATCTTCAAAAAGAATTACCCTTCAATTTCAAAAAACTCATTTACACTCTCCTTCCTCCATTGATGAGCTTTCAACCTAACTTCCCAAAACTTCCACTCAAACCCTACAATATCTGATTGAAGGAGAGGAAAGCATCTAAAGGTGAGCAAGTTCATACGCACATCCGGTAGTCGAAGCTGCTGCAATGAATCCATTAAGGGTAGTAACGAAATATTAAGGCAACTTATTATTTTGTAAATCTGGTTTGCTTATTCTGTATATTTGGTTAGTTTAAAAGGCAAAATATTAGGGGATAATATCATATGATTCTTAGAATATTTTTTAGGATCCTAATGATTCTTTTAGGGTTGTATAAATAGGCTCTTTCTATGCCATTTTCAATACACAGAAAAACATTCTTCATCTCTTTGTTATTACTTTATCATAGTATCAGAGCCTCTTCTATCATGTACTTGTGGGAATTGTCAATGCAACCTTGGAAAGGCACATGAAAAACGACGTGAAAATGATCGTTTGCATCAGTTTTTACTTGGTCTATATACTATATATTATGGTCCTTTGCGCTCGAATTTTCTTTCTCGTGAACCTTTACCCTCCTTGAATAAAGCTCTTCAACAAGTCATTCAAGAAGAGCGAGTTCGTGGTATTACTCAAGAGCGTGAAGAACCTGCAACTGTTGTGGGTTTTGCCATTAGGGGCCTCGATCAATCACGAGTTGATCGGACAAAATTATATTGCACCCACTGTAATCGAAAAGGGCATGATAATAATGGTTGTTTTCTTTTACATGGTTTTCCGGATTGGTATATTGAGAAGTTTGGAAAGCAAAAGGGAGGAAATAAAAACAAAGCACAAGCAACTCGTGGCGGCATAACTACCGTACGTGCTAATAATGCTACCATGTGCACAACCCAAAGTGGTATCTCCTCCTCTTCTATTGTTCCTATATCTACAAATACATCACCAACAGAGGGGGAGATGTTACCAGGTTTTACCAGTGAACAATGAAAGTCTCTTATATCTGCTTTTGGTAATACAACTACCTCTTCTCGTTTACATGGTGAGTATTCTTTATCTTGGACTATTGATACAGATGTTCTAACCATGTTACGGGAACTTTGAATCATTTGAAGCATGTAAGAGACATTGATTCTTTTCCTGTGGGATTGCCTGATGGAGAATGTGTATTTGCTACAAAATTGGGAACAATTTATTTGACAACAACCATTGTTCTTCCAAATGTGTACTATGTTCCGAAGTTAGATTGCAATTTAATTTCTGTTTCACAGTTAAATGATGATTTGAAGTGTTTTGTCCAATTTTCTAATAACATTTGTGCTATTCAGGACCTTCACTCGAGGAAGCTGATTGGAACGGGTGAGAGGCGAGATGGACTTTATTTCCTTCGGCAAATGTCAATAGCACAAGTTGCGTCAGTCGGTACTTCCACAACATCATCCCTTGTTCTTTGGCATAACCGATTGGGTCATCCTTCAGAGAAAGTAGTAAAATTTCTTCCTTTTCTATGTAATTCTAGGGATCATTTAAATAAAGATTGTGAGACTTGTTTTCGTTCTAAACAACACAGAGACGGTTTTCCTATTAGTGAGCATAAAGCAACTCGTATTTTTGAGCTTGTTCATTGTGATTTGTGGGGACCATATGATACTCCCGCTTCTTGTGGTTCTCATTATTTTTTTAGTTTAGTAGATGATTTTTCTCGTGCTTGATGGGTTTATTTGATGGTTGATAAAACAAAAGTATTTAAGTTATTCATGAATTTCATTGCTATGGTTGAGCGGCAATTTTCTCAAACTGTCAAAATTGTCCGAAGTGATAATGGAACTAAATTCAATTGTTTGAAAGAATATTTTCTTGCCAACGGTATTATTTTTCAAACCTCTTGTGTTGGTACTCCACAACAAAATGGGAGGGTAGAACGAAAGCACAAACACATTCTCAATGTTGCTAGAGCACTACGTTTCCAAGGGAATCTTCCTTTAACTTTTTGGGGGGAGTGTATTCTTGCAGCAGCAGATCTCATCAATAAAACTCCTTCACCTCTCCTCAACAATAAAATCCCTTATGAAATATTGTTCGACAAATCACCTATTTTTGATGAACTTTGTGTTTTTGGGTGTTTATGCTATGCTCACAATCAACAATCTAAAAGGGACAAATTTAGTAGTAGGAGCAGAAAATGTGTTTTTTTTGGGATATCCATACGGAAAGAAAGGGTGGTTATTGTATGACCTAGATTCCAAAAAGTACTTTGTTTCTCGCGATGTTAAGTTCTTTGAGAACAAGTTTCCTTATGCTAATACTACCTCAAATGAACAATATCCTGATAACGAAACCATGGAGGAACCCATTTTTGATTATTTTGACAATTCTTCCATACAATTCTCACCTCCTCACATTACTACTCCAATGACTAGTGTCAGTACTAGTGCTTCTCCTTCTACTACTTCTTTGGATGCTTCTTCAGCCTCACCTATTCTTGAGAACTCTTTACCTCATAATGATGTTACATCCCCTACCATTGTGGAAAATTTGGGTCGTGGTCATCGTGAGAAAATTCCATCTGTGAAGCTGTGTGATTTTGTGATCAACACTGTCTTTTCTAAAAGTCCATCTTCCTCTTCTCCCGCTTCCTTATCTTCCTCAGGTACTCCTTTTCCTTTAGCACATTATGTTAATTGTGACAAATTTACTATGAAGCATAAAACTTTCTTAACAGCTATCACTAACGGAGTAGAACCTCAATCTTTTAAAACTGCTGTTAAAGATGCTGGATGGAGGGAGGCCATGCAAAGGAGATTAAGGCTTTAGAAGACAATGACACTTGGGATATGACTATTTTGCCTCCAGGAAAGAAAGCTCTTGGTAGCAAATGGGTTTATAAAATCAAGTATAACTCTGATGGTAGTATTGAACGTCTCAAGGCTTGTCTGGTTGTATTTGGAAATCATCAAGTTGAAGGTCTTGATTATAATGAGACATTTGCTCCTGTTGCCGAAATGGTCATGATACGAGCGTTTCTAGCCATTGCTGCTTCTAAAAATTGGGTTCTTCACCAAATGGACGATCATAATGCTTTCCTTCATGGGGATCTTACTGAAGAGGTCTACATGAAACTCCCTCCTGGATTTACAAGTGATACTTCGAATACCGTTTGTCGCTTGAAAAAGTCTTTATATGGTCTGAAACAAGCTCCCCGCTGCTGGTTTTCGAAGCTAGTATTAGCTCTCAAAGCTTATGGTTTTGTTCAATCTTATTCAGATTAATAACTCTTCACTTACAACAAAGGTTCTGTTCAAGTTAACGTACTAGTTTATGTAGATGATCTTCTTATTTCTAGTAATGATTCCGCTGCTCTTATCTCTTTCAAAGATTATTTGAAATCTTGCTTTCACATGAAAGACTTGGGGCCTCTGAAATATTTTTTGGGCATTGAAGTCGCACGTAGTCATTTGGGAATCTTTCTAAGTCAGAGGAAGTATACTCTAGATATTATATCAGACACTGGTCTTGTCGGAGCTAAGCCTGCTGGTACTCCTATCGAACAGAATCATAAACTTGCTCTTTCTACTAGTGCGCTTCTTTCAGATCCTGAGCCATATCGACGTCTAGTAGGTCGTTTGATTTATTTAGGAGTTACTCGACCTGATCTAGCATATAGTGTTCATGTTCTCTCTCAATTCATGCATGAGCCTCGACAAGAGCATTGGGACGCTGTCTTACGTGTTATTCGATACTTGAAAGGCAACCCCGGTCAAGGAATACTATTAACCTCCAACACTGATTTGTCCTTACAAGGTTGGTGTGACTCAGATTGGGCTGCTTGTCCCTTGACCCGACGTTCCTTGACAGGATGGCTGATTTTCCTTGGTGATTCATCTATTTCTTAGAGCACAAAGAAACAACCCACAGTTTCTCGTTCTTCTGCCGAAGCTGAATATCGTTCTATGGCTTCAATTGTTTGTGAGCTAAAATGGTTGAAAGGTTTGATTTTAAGCTTAGGGGTACATCATCCTAAAGCAATTCCTCTTTTCTGTGATAGTCAGTCTGCACTTCACATTGCAAAGAATCCAGTTTTTCATGATCGAACGAAGCATATTGAGGTCGATTGTCACTTTGTTCGTGACACAGTTCAAGATGGTCTTATTGCTCCCTCTTATGTACCCACCACTACTCAGTTGGCTGATATATTCACTAAGGCGCTAGGCAAGACACAATTCAATTTCTTACTTCGCAAGTTGGGCATTTATGATCCACATGCTCCAACTTGAGGGGGGGGGGGTATTAAGGCAACTTATTATTTTGTAAATTTGGTTTGCTTATTCTGTATATTTGGTTAGTTTATTTTAAGGCAAAATATTAGGGGATAATATCATATGATTCTTAGAATATTTCTTAGGATCCTAATGATTCTTTTAGGGTTGTATAAATAGGCTCTTTCTATGCCATTTTCAATACACAGAAAAACATTCTTCATCTCTTTGTGAAATGTAAGGGTAATGCTTATTTTGTTCATCACGATAATGATTGTAATGACAGTTGATCTATGTAATTAATTTATGGTGAAATTGATGCTTTTGTGTACTGTAAATTGATGAAATTGATGCTTGGGCTGTTTTTTAGTTATGCACAAATCAGTGCTGCTTGGGCTGTTGTTTATAAGCACAAATCAGTGCTGCTTGGGCTGCTACTGTAAACTGAACTTCAACACTGTATGTGCACTGATTTGTGCATATGAGTGCACTTATTTAAGCACTTTGCTGCTATGTATGCACTTATTAATGCTGTTGTTTATACACTTATGTATGCACAAATCAGTGTTGCTATGTATGCACATAATGCTACTGTCTATATGCTGCTGTCCAAACATGTATGCATTGCTCACATAATGCTACTGTAAACATGTATGCTGCTGTCTATATGCACTTCCAATTAATCTTTTCTTCATTCATTAAGAAATCACTTCCAATTACATTATTCAAAGATACTACATTGTTCAAAAGTACTTCCTATGACAAGGCGTACAATTAATCATTGGTTCTAAGTAAGAAGAAACACAATCACAAAACATATGAACCAAGAGAACAAAAGCATAATTCCTAAAGCCTTCACTGTGCTATTGAGCTTTGCATTTTCCACTTTAAGTGAGTTAACAACCTTTTCCATGGTCCTTTTCTTATGCTTTAATTTCTAAATTTTGTCAAGTAATGCTCCAATTTCAACTTCTAATTGTTCATGAGAGTTTTAGGGTTTGTTAGTGGAGGAAGAATGAATGAAGGAAAAGATGAAATATAGAGAAGATGAAAGACATCTTCTTATTTTGTTTTGCTAAGTTAAAAAAAAGGTAAAAGAAAATAATCACCAAAAAACCTACTGTAGCCGGGGGTGTGGGTCTGTTTTGAGAAAATTCGATGAATAGTTAGGATTATTAAAAAATAATCGATAGTTGAGATTATTTTTGGCCAATGGGTGATAGTTGGGATTATTCGTGGCAATTTTTCCAATAGTTTATTGATTCCGATCCTGAAACTATTATACGCTCTAAATGACAACAATTTATTAGTATTACTATTAGTATTTCAAAATCTATCTGAGAAACCATACCATGGTGTATGCTTTTCGCCAATGATATAGTTTTGGCCGCAGAAACCAAAGAGGAGGTTAATAGTAAACTAGAAGAGTGAAAGGAATCCTAGAAGGGTGAGGGTTTACACATAAGTCGTACGAAGACCGAATACTTGCAATGTAACTTCAATGGGTCAAATTCGATATGGGAGCCAAAGGTTACCGTAAGGGGAGAAGTTGTTGCATGTACGTGTCCAAGTTCAAGTATTTGGGATCGATGATTTAGAGTGATGGGGAGATAGATTGAGACGTTACTAATCGTATACAAGCGGATTGGCTTAAATGGCGAGCAGCAACCGGAGTGCTTTGTGATAAAAAGTTCCCAAGGAGATTAAAAGGTAAATTTTATCGTGTTGCAATTAGGCTAGCATTGTTATATGGGACATAATGTTGGCCTGTAAAGAAGATTTCGAACAGAGGATGGAAGTAACAGAGATGCATATGGTGAGGTGGATGTGTGGTAATACCTTGATGGATAGGATAAGAAATCAGGAGTTCAGGGAGAAGTTAGGGGTTGCACCTATCTCCGCAAAGATGCGGAAGAACATGTTGAGATGATTTGAGCATGTGCAGAGGAAGACACATGACGCACCAGTAAGGAGGATCGAATGCATCATACTGGAGGGCAAGAGAAGTAGTGGAAGACCTAGAAAAACGTGGGACGAACAGATTAGAAGTGATATGCATGAGTTTCACCTCTCCAAGGACCTGAACAGGGATAGGCACAGTTGGCGATGCCTTATCTACGTCCTAGACTATTAAACTTGTCCCTTTCGCCCTTTGTTTGTTGTTCATTGCATTTATTTATCACTCTTTACTTCCTTCTTTACTTTTACCTTTATTTTTAATTATTTGTATGTATTCTATTCATCATATATGTAAGTTCTAGGTTTCTCTCTCTTTGAAGACCCTTCTCGAGTCGGGGACTCTTTGATCGCACTCTCCTTTAAGGGTATGAGTTGTCGTCGTTCTTTCCTCCCTAGACCCTGATCGTAGTTTTCTATGAGTATGATACACTGGGTATGGTGATGGTATTTTTATTGTTGTTGTTGTTGTCGTCGTTATTTGTTGTTGTTGTCGTCATCGTTGTTGATGTTATCATTATTGTTGTTGTTATTGTTATTATAATAATAATAATAATAATAATAATAATAATAATAATAATAATAATTATTATTATTATTATTATTATTGATAATCTAAATGAATACTTTTTATTATATTTTTAAAAATTTTTTATGGTGTGTATTTAGAAATATTAAGCTTATAAATTGCTTTATAATACACGCAAATAGTAAATATTAAAAATTGCTTATAGAATTACGATAATATATAGAGAATATATGAGTGAAAGTAAAGCATAATTATATACTATTAAAAGGTTAGTTTATTATTTTATTTATGAATTTTCTATCTTTAAAAACAAAGGATATTATATATTTTCCAATATTAGCGGCTAGCTGGAAGCAGCAAATTACAACAAACGAACTAAAAGCTTTAACCTTCCAAAACATATGACTTTTGACAAAATGCCCAACGTACACCTTTTTTCAAAAAAATTTATGTACAATTATTTTCCCTTTTAATTTTTCTCAGCCTCTTCTTTTCATATAAAAGAAATTTATTTTTGCCTAAATTCTTTCAGCATTTTTAACCTGTATACATTATTTTATATGTTTTCAAGAATTCATGAAAAATCCTTCCATGAAAACAAGATATTGTTACTCTTAACCATTATATAGAACGGATCACAGCTTCTTCCATTTTTAAGGTATTATGAAAGCCACTTTTTCATTCATTTGCTTTTTTATAAAAACATTTTCAGCTCAATTCATCATACAATATTTAATCCTTAATAAAAATAATAAACATATGAAATACATATATATTATGCATGTTCTTTGCATCATTAGACAACTTTTATTTAAAATCAATTAATAACGTACGTTTCCTTATGCTCTTAAAAGAACATGAAAAAATATACTCTTGAGCGGGGCCGGTCCTTGATATATTAGGGCCCTAGGCGAAATAAGACATTTGAGTCTTTTTCCTTTACAATTTATAACCTATATGTACTACAACCATTAATTTTACTTTTTTGACAAGGAATCCTAGACGACCACCCCTCTTGCCCATCCTTAGGGCCGGCCCTGCTCTTGAGTCTTGAAGGTCTATTAATTTTATTTCATTTTAATAGGATAATTGGATAAAATCAAATTATTCTCTTGAAGGTCGTCATCGCTTCCACCCCACAAAAATTGAACTCAGTAAATCAAAATATATGATCCGACAATTGTTGTAGGGTCATTCATAAATTATACCTCTTTAATTCGTTCATTATTTAAAAACTCTTGTTTTTTTTTTGAATAAATTTGAAAACTCTTGTTGGGTTGGAACAAAAAAAAATATATATTTTTATGTTTATGTATAAACATAATAATGCATAATTTATAAGTGAAAAATCATAAATATAATGAAATTTTTATTGTTTTTATTTTTGCAGATTGAGATCCTTGTAGTGAATTTAAATTTGTTTTACAAAAATTGTTTGGTTGTGTTTTTTAAAAAGTCAAAATGTCTATGAAGATGAAGGGACTTCTCAAGGGTTTGAGATATATTTCAACAATATTTGGTATGTTTTTTTATTAGTATAGTTTAATATTATATAATATTTTAAATTAGTATAGTTTAATGTTATAAGTAGATTTTATGTTTCGAAAAATGTTATTCAACAATGCAGATGAAGAAGAGCAGCAAGAGATGCAAATTGGATTTCCTACTGATGTTAGACATGTTGCTCATATTGGATGGGATGGTTCAGCAGCAAATTCTCCAAGCTGGGTAAATAAATCCTTACAAAAATTATGATTAATATTTATCATATCATTTAAAATTTATCTAAACGTTTTAATATTTTTCTTTATTACAGATAAATACCTTCAAAAATGGAGATTCAGAAGAAGGACCTGCAAATGGTAGGAATTATAGTTTAAATATAATTATTTATATTTTTTACATTTCCATTGCCTATTGTTATGATGGCTTATGCCAAAATGGGGCAACCCATATTAACAATCTTAGAAGAATATTTTTTCAATTTTGACCTCTCATAAATTTTTGGATTATATGTTTAGCATATAACTATTTTGGACTGTTTGGTTAATGGTACTAAATGGTGGGAATAGTAATGGAAAATTAGTGTAATTTTGTTAAGAATATATCTTGATACATTTAATGGTTGTGGTTATTCTCTTTCAACAATCTTATTTTCTTCACAAAATTCTTTATAATGCGTTACCATTTGAACATGTGATATTAGGTGGTAATGAAAAGTTTCTATGATCAAACTTTCATTACAACGGGAATGACATGATATATATCACAATAATATACACTATTAATCATTCTCATTTCTACCAATTAGTAATGTTAACCAAACAATTCGTTAGAGTATTTAAGGTAATGTTTGATACTAATTAGTAAAAGAAACTTTAATATATATGAGGGTAGTAGTCACCTTTTTAATTAAAATTTTGTTTCATATTTTATGCACCATTAACTTTTATTTTCTAGCTTTGGTGTTTGTTATCCTAATAATTAATTTATAAGTTTAAATTCTGGTAGGTAATCAACAATTGGTATCAAAGTCAAGGGGCCGACATGCGTCAACAACAGGTTTAGACACGCCGCCCCTTGACTCTCCTTCACGGCGGAGGTCAGACAAAGCTAAGGGTTCAAGGCGTACAAGTTCAGTTGACTCCCCTAAAAAGTCATCATTAGGCGGCCAAGAAGATGATCCATCATCTTCAACAGGCTCAAAGCTCACTACACGCCGGAAAAAGCCAAAGAGCGGGTTATCTAGTGGACAATCCTCTTCCCGAACTTCAACCCGGTCAAAGCACTCCGCCCCATCAGCCGAAATTATACACTTTTCTGATCCTGGTATTGGTGGAGTACACAGCAACACTAGTAAGCCTATTAAATCAGCGCTTGGTGCTGATCGGACTGCGGGCCGTAAGAATAAAGCCAAAGATACAAGCCAGAGTTCAGCCATGAAAGTTTCATCAGAACAAGATGATCAAAATTCATTGGATGATATTTCTAAAGGAATTCATGATTTGCGATGATGTAATAATTAGTTCATTTATATATTGTATATGTTTTTGTAGACCGAACAAACCTTTCTTGTCAAGCTTTGTTAGATACATATTGATAGAGTAAAAAAAATATCATTAGGTAATGCTCATTAAGGTTAGTTAATATTATTAAAAATATGATGTAAAAATCACACATCAATCACTTATTGAATCAATGTTTACGTGGAAGTTTGGAACCAACCTTTTCCCGAATTTCCTATAATAATCCCAAGTAAATAATCCCAAGTATGATTAATCAGGAATTATCCCAAACGTTATTGTTTTCAAGTGGCACACTTGCTTTGCCTATTACAAGTAAACAAAATTATAACCCTATTATTTAATTTTTTTTACTTTATTCAATTACATTTACTCTCCAAACACCTAATTAACCATTTTATATCCCATCTATTAGCTTAAATCCATTTACAGTTGTGACTTACTGTAGGAAATATAAATATTCTATAGGAAATATTATTATTCTCACATCTTGTATCTTAGGAAGTTAGAATAATCTTAGAATGAATATCAGCAACATTATTTTCGTTTCCACAATAGTCTATCCCTAACCTTGTATAAATAGGGCGTAAATTATGTGGTTTAATCAAGTAATACAACCTCCACCCGATGGAATAACCTCAGGCTCAGGAGTACTCGGCCCTGGAACCTCAGCATCATCATCAATGAACTGCACTCGAGGTAAATCAGCAATGGATGACTGATGTACCTCAAGTACCCCATTTGTCTGTAGCACGTTTTCCCCTTCCTTCCCCAAATTTAGAAGACTCCGAGCTCTTCTTGGAATATATGGTGCTTTCATCGAATGTAACATCCCTGCTAAGAATGACCCGACCCGATGAAGGCGAATATATCCGAAACCCCTTCACACCGTCACCGTACCCAACAAAACACCCCACTTTGGCCCGAGGATCCAGCTTACCCTCACTAACATAATAATAAAGCAACACAACAAAAATCATCAAATTCGAGAAACTAGGAAACTTACCACTTCAGATCTTACACGGGATTTTGAAGTCAATTTTCGAATGAGGACCCCTATTGATGATATAACAAGCTGTCATCACAGCTTCACTCCAATACCTCCTCTCCAACCCTGCATTAGAGAGCATGCATCGAACTCTCTCAAGTAGTGTCTGATTAACCCGCTCTGCAACACCGTTCTGCTGTGATGTCATCCTGACGGTATGATGCCGACCAATACCCTCATATGCACAGAACTGATTGAACTCCTCTTTGCAAAACTCTAGCCCATTGTTTGTTCGTAACTTCTTGACCTTTCTACCCTGTCAATTTTCCACCAAAGCTTTCCATTGCTTGAAAGCTTTGAAGGCCTCATCCTTTGACTTAAGCAACATAAGTGATAAACGTATTTTATGACACTTTTATACCCCGTTTAAGCCGCTTTGTTTGCTAATTTTGCCCCGAAAATAGCTTTATAATAAATTAAATTCTAGATAACTTACTCTTTTGTATAGTTGGTGGTGTTTTAATATATTTTGCAGGTCTCAAGGTAATTAGTTAAAGCATCATTGGATAATAGATGGACCCTTGGTAGCATAAGAAGCTTTGAAGAACAAACAAAGAGAAAAAGCAGCATGACTCGGTCGAGCAACTCGGTCGAATAACTCGGTCGAGCCACTCGGTCGAGTCCAGGTCAAATTCTTCCCCAATTTAAAACAGCCCAGAAATCAGTTTTGCGGGATTCATTTCTTCATCTTCTTCGACTGAAGCACCGACTTAAAACTCTCTAAACTTCTCCAAAACCTTCAAAGCCAAGATATTTTAGGAGATATTTCTATTAATTTATGTAATAAATTAGTGGTCACAATTTATCTTGCTCTCCTATAAATAGGGTTCTTCTCCTCCATTGTGAGCAATCTCAATTCAAGAGACAAGAAAGCAAACTCCACCTACATTTTGTAATTCTTAGTAAGTAGTAGTAGTAAGTTCTTTAAACAATCTATTGTGTTCAAACATTCATCTTCAAGAAGTAATAGAGGTATCACATTTTGCAATTAAGGTATTAATCCTTACTCAACTTTTCTTAATTTAATGTTACATTGTTTAGCTTGAATTCAGAAATTGATAATTGAAATGATGGAAATGTTGTTGAATTTATCTTGAATATTCATGTTCTTCCACATTCATCTCCACTATTTACACTTTCCTATTACATTGAAAATTAGAAACTAATTGATTCAATCTCTTAGTCATATATGCGTCACATTGATTGAATTATATTGTTATCATTCCATAATTAATTGAATTATTGGTATCACTAATTTGAAATTAACCCTTATTCTTCACCATTAGCAAAAGATTAACCTAAAATTATTATATTATGGATAATGTAATTAGTATTGTTGTCACTTTAAATTCATCTATGAGTGAGTAATTCCCTTCTTGGGCTAGGGGATGTAGTTGACAACATTAATATGTCTAAGGATTAAGATGGTTGAATAATGGTTATTGGCATATGTAAACTCTATGGTAGGAAGTTGGAAGACTCCATTGTTAAGGCCTAGTCAGCCAACAAATGGAGTGAGGTTAACTAATTCCAGAAGATGCGCTAATCACATTCCAATCTCCAACCATAGCTTGTTATACTAGATATATGAAAAGAATTTAAGACATATGATTCATACTAATATTGATTAGCCCAGAAGTTACCCTTATTAAGGAGTCCTTCGAGACCTAGTCAGTCTAAGGACGATGGATTATATGCTCAAATGAAATCACATGCCTAGTATAACTAAGGAGTTAAAGAACGTATACAAGGTTAGTGGTTTGGACAAGTTGTACGTCCAGAAACCGAAGCTCCTAAGCCAAATCACTAAACCAATAAGCATCTATACCCAGAAGTTGTGATGCTAATAATCAATTAACTTTGTTTATTACCAAGGACCATGATCCAACCTAATCATAAGTCCCTAGCATATTAATGAGTCATATCCCCGAGCCTAAGATTAAATATTATTCGATAACCACTAATAAGAATTTGCTGTATTCCCAAACAAAACTCTATAATCCAATAACCCTTTGATTACCACCATAACTAAAGTGCATACTTAACTAGTTTCCCTGTGGATCGACCCTGTACTTGCTAACTATACTAGTCGTAGTAGCTAGTGTGGGAATTTATTGTTTGACCGACCCCTCGAGAAATAAAACAACCTCGCGAAGCCGATCACTAAGCCATGTGTATCGGGACTTGTCATCAACAAATGACACGAAAATAGCAGAAGCCTCCCATACCTTCAACCCTAGATGGACCCCAGCAATCTGAATGGACATAATCGAGCATAATGCTCACAAAATTCAAGGTTGGCAACCTTGATCCCGGATAGTAGACCCCTCTTAGACAATAGTTGTATCCTCTTCTCCCCCATATGACCAAGCCTCATGTGCCAAATCTTGGTCATCTCCTGGTGAGACACCGATGCGCAAACTGTAGAACTAGACAGTGTAACACCCTCAAAGACATAAAGGGTGTTCCTCTTGATACCCTTAATTACCAATTCAGAACCTCGATAAATGGACAACTTCCCATCCGAAAACACCCCATTGTACCCCATATCATCCAAGGTACCCAATGAAATCAGATTTTGCCCCAAAGCAGGAACATGTCGCACATTAGTCAAAGTCAGGTTTCGCCCATCACTAGTCTTCAATCTCATAGACCCTATACCCGTAATCTTACATGGTGCATTGTTACCTACAATGACCATACCCCCATTGCAAGACTCATACGTGTCAAATCGGTCTCGACGTGGACTCAGGTGGAACGAACACCCCAAATCCAGAACCCAACCATTCGAAAGATACCAAAACTTAGCTGAACTCACTAGTGCCAAGTCTTCCTCTGAATTATAGTTCTCTTTCGGTTTCTCCTCAACTACCGCAGCTTGGGACTTGCCCTTCTTCACTGGACAATTAGCCCTAAAGTGACCCGGTTCTTTAAAGTAATAACATGTCTTTCCTGCAGTCTTACTAGATCCATTGTTGCCGTTTCCAGCACCCGACCCAGTATTGTTGCCCTAGTTAAACCCCTTTTTCTTTTTCGATTTCCCGGACTTAACAATCGATCCACTGCCACTTTTCCCGTTATCGTCTATAGCTTTCTGACGAAGTTCCCTAGTGTGAAGGGCTGCCTTCACTTCTTCTAAGGTCAATGAGTCCTTACCAACAACAAAAGACTCAACAAAATTCGCATAGCTAGATGACAGAGATACAAGTAAAATCAATGCAGCATCCTCAGCATTCGGAGGCTGAACAACCGCTACTTTAGTAATAACTTGTTGGTCAGTGACTTAGTCATATACAGCGACTCCAATTTCAACCATAATTCCGCCGTCGTAGCCTGATCAGCGACCTCCGTGATGATTTGATCATCCAAACTTAGTAAAATGGTAGAATGAGCCTTTTCCTCCATTACTACTAATTTCCCGTCAATTAGTCCGTCTTCTGACCCCAGGCTATTTTTCCCGATAAATTTCTCAATTCTAATTGTAGAATCTCCAGCCATTGTTTCACACAAAAACTCTCCAAGAATTAAACCTGAGCTCTTGATGCCGATTGTTGTGCGACAGCGGAAATAAAGATCGAAAACAATAATGAAACAATCAAAGATTCAATCAAACAATAAGAAAAGACACAAGAAATTTAACGTGGTTCACTATCAATGTGATACTTTCACTATGAATCGCAAAGATTTACAAGATGAATCAACCTCACAATCACAAAGAAAAATAGCTCTCTTGTGATCTCTCTCAATTTTGTGATTAACCATGCCACAACCCTAAAATGAGTATTTATATGAGATGCCCAAATCAAGAAGTTATTACATGATTAAATAAAAAATAACCGGCCAAAAGAGAAAAAGAAACTGATATTTGTATTCCTGGGTGCACCGCCGACTCGGCTTCACGAGCAATCCACCAAGTTGTCGAGTCGGCTTTATCTTCTGGAACGTTGATGCAATTGTCAGCACCTACCTCCGAGTCGGCTGTCCTCCACACACCATGGACGCCGACTCGGCTTTTTCTTCTGGAAAAAGCCTTCAATCGCAATGACTCCAGACGACTCGTCTCATTCTCTTGACCCAACAAAAGTCGACTAGGCTTTTGCTTCTAGAAGTAAATACTTCCCATAACACTTGATTCATCTACACCCGTGACCAAGACTCGATTTGTCTCACCAATCATCAACAGGATACAAGCTATTTTTAGCTTTCCTTATCTACTCTGGCTTGTTTGATTGCAACTCATGCTCACCCAAGCATATCCTCATACGGAGTTTTCATAACACGCCATCAAGCCTTTGTTAACACATGAGTACTTATCTAATGACCAGTGGCGGAGCTATCTTTGAGTCCACAGGGCCACATGCCCTTAGGTATTTTTTTAAAAAAATAAATTTAAAGTAGACTTTTCTATTGGTAAGAGAAAAAGTGTAAAATTAATATTGAAGTTTTTTTTATGATAAATAGTCCCTCATTTTAGTAATTTTGTCTTATTTATTTATTTATTTTATCTCATTTTTATTATTAGGAAAGTTGATTTATTTTGTTCCATTTCCTTTTATAGTATGTTGTATTTAAAATTTTAGCAAGGGTGAAACAGTTGTTAATTATACAAATGAAATTCTGCCAAAATTTCGTCCATTAGTTGATACCCCTGGGACGACGAACCCTAAAATCTGCCACTAATAATGACTTAAACCAATACTTCTAAATTAAACTGAAAATTACGTAAAACAATCCAACATTTTCATAATTTTCCTACAATAATCTCACCTATTGATTAAGCATAAATAATCCTAATTTTAGGAGAAATTTGCCTATAGCAAAATCAGGTAACTGAATAACCAACTATAACAGGTAATTTACAAAAAAATACAACTGATAATTAATATAAAAATAGGAAAAATTTTAAAAATTTATATAAATATTTAGAATAATGAAAAATTCTGAATTTCTTAAAAAAATGTTTTTACATTTCTTTTGACATATAATTTTAATATATCTTTTTTAATTTGAATAAAATTTGCTATAACAAGTCATAAGCTGGTTACCGGGTTTTTTTAGGCAAATAGCACCTAAAGTTCAGAGTATTCAGGATTAATTAGCAGGTAAAATTATTCTAGGAAAATCATTAAAAAATTACAGTACAAAAAAAATGCAAGTTTCCGACTACCCAAAACAGTCGGAATTCAGTCGGTATAGAGCTATACCGACTAAATTCCGACTATTTTGGGTTAGTCGGCTCAGATTGGTCGGTAAATCGTTTTAGTAGGAAAACAGTCGGAATTTTCCAACTAACTAGTCTAGTCGGAAATTAGTCGGAAATTTCCGACTACTATTTAGTCGGACATTGGTCGGTAAGCAAAATTTCAGTTTCAAACAAAAATTGACAAAAAAAACCACTAGGCCCTGGCACACCACATGGCAAGCACTCCGACATAGATGTACTTGGGAGGAATTGAACCCAAGACCTCATGGATATGAGGTATTAGCTTCAACCACTAGACCAAGTGTTGATTACTGATATTCAATGCTATGGTAATGAATGTATAACATAAAAATACTCTTCCCATTTATTATTATTATTATTATTATTATTATTATTATTATTATTATTATTATTATTATTATTATTTTGGCAACTATTATTATTATTATTATTATTATTATTATTAATCGCATTTGTGCATTCTTCGTATATTATTTTTCGTATATTATTACTCGTATTACTGCGTTATTAGTTGTATAAGTATATTACTAGTCGTATTAGTGCGTTATTAGTTGTATAAGTATATTACTACTCGTATTAGTCGTATTAGTATTACTCGTATTAGTTGATTAGTGCATTTTCCGTATATTATTACTCGTATTAGTTGTATTAGTATATTGTTACTCGTATTAGTCGTATTATTAGTGTACTATTAGACGTATTATTAATTTATTATCACTCGTATTAGTTGATTAGTGCATTCTTCGTATATTATTACTCGTATTAGTTGTTAGTATAATGTTACTCTCGTATTAGTCGTATTAGTGTACTATTAGTCGCATTAGTATAGTATTAGTCGTATTATTATTATTATTATTATTATTATTATTATTATTATTATTATTATTATTATTATTATTATGAGTGTATTAGTATATTAGTATATAAAGTATTAGTCATATTCATGTAGTAATATTAGTATTTTTATTAGTGTATTAGTATATTATTACTTGTATTAATATATTATTACTCGTATAATTAGTTTATTATTAATTGTATTAGTGTATTATAGTACATTAATTATTAGTTGGTTAGTTGATTAGTAAAAAAGAAGAAAACCAACAAAATGATACCCATAGGATTCGAACACAAGACCTACTGGACACAAGCAACATCACTTACCAACTGAAACAACTACCTATACATGCTATGATATAGCACCTAACATTTATAAATTAGTCCTCCAGGCCAATATTAAGATAAAATAATTCCTTAATACCACCTACCAAATACCGACCATATTTTAGTCGGAAAATGGTCGGAAAATTTTCCGACTAAAATTCAGTCTGAAGTTGGTCGGAAAATAATTAATTTTTTTATTTTTTTTTTAAATTGCGACCAAAACCAAATTTAGTAGCAAAATAGTCGGAATTTCCGACTAACACGTGTTAGTCGGAAAATTAGTCGGAATTTCCGACTATTTCGGTTAGTCGGTAGTTTTTTGGTAGGTAAGTTCCATTTTTTTTGTAGTGTTAGACTATTCTGATTAATTTTTCCAACAACATTTATATTTATTATAAAATTATTTTCGTCTCTTGTTGACGACTTATCTATTCATAAAAAAATTAAACGAAAGATAAGTTTGCAAGCTAAAACTGTAACAAATACACAAAATAACAACAATAAAATACCAATTATAACATAATATTTTCCGTAGATGTTATCATTATGGAGGTTGTAAGAACTAGAAGACATAGTGAAACTTACATGAGAAGTGGTATCCTTAAATATGGCATCAAACTCATCTTTTTAAGATTTAAATCAATTTTATGGCCATAATAGTTAGTGACCACCACGTCTTTCATTATTATGTACAACATATAACAATAGGTCAATAGTTATGGTGAACCATGATATTCTTCATTTATTGGCAAAGATTACTAATGGAGTTTAATAATACATTCTTATATAAATAAAAATTATATTTTGTCTCAGTTTGAATAAGTATTATTTTTTCTATATAAAATTAATTTTAAGTTCTATTTCCACCTAAGTATCATCATTCGGTATCCTATTATGTAATCCAAAAAAGGCCTATATAAACATGTACCACAAGTACGTATGACATGTTTTTCTCTTTGCTGTTAATTTGTTAGAATTAATCATGGCTAAGCTTTCTTTCAATTACTTCAAATTGAATTCCATCATCATCATGGTTTTGGTGCTAGTAGCGCTAGTTGTTGCGGGTACGTCTTCTTCCTCTTAAACTTTCGTTTTATTGGTCTGGCACTACAAAAACAAATCGAGATGGCTACCATCCGTAGCGAAGCTTGGTTGCGGGATGGCTACGGATATGATTAGTCGCCAAGCTTGGCTACGGGACATTTTCGTAGCCATCCTTGGGCTATACAAACTATCCATAGTCATCCCGAAGCCATCTGATTTTCACGGTTTTCTAAAAATTTGATGGAGTGACTTGCCGTTTCATTTTCATGGAAATATTGTAGGTATAGTCAGAATATACATTCTTCTAAACTAAATTAATTTTTTATTAATTTATTCTTGTTAGAATTTAAAAAATGGATTTATGTAACTCATCCAAGGGGAGTAGAGGTAACTAATATAAAAACAAAGAAGGATCACTACTAAAATCAATTAGTTACTCCTCAACTTTATAAAGCCGTATAAACATTTTTCGATCTATGATATGGGTAAGAAATAAATACTTTGTGATTGTCTTTAGAATTTCATCCGAATGGGATTAGAAACCTATTAGAAATGAACATATAGTATTCTTAGAATTAATGTCAAATGGTAGTCGCAGTGATTACTCATCAAGTTTATAAAGTGATAAACATTTTTCTGTTTCTCTGATATGTGGGCGCTAATAAACATTAGAAATGAACATATGTTAAATGATGTTATTATATGTTAGATTATACCATGACAAAGATGCCTACTGAAAGAAAGGAAAATCAAAAGCCCTGCGATACTACTTCACATGGAAACAATGTGCCTATCCTGAAAGAACCAATTATTTCTCAGAAAGGAAATAGTGTGCCTCAGCCTATCCAATTACAAAAGGTGGTTCCCCAACCCCAACCAAGCGAACCAGCCTGCGTGGAAAGTGGGAAACATTGTGAGATTACAACACCAGGTCAATGCTGCTCCCAAACATGTATCAATGGTGATCAGGGTGCTACTTGCTTCTAGAACTATTATTATTTAATTTCTTTGTTTGTACAATATTCATAAATTGTGGGCTGAATGTTAAATCTCTTATGGTGACTTCGTGTAACTTAAGCCACACTCTGCACCTTAATTAGTTTTTATGTACCAGTTACCACAAGACTTTTGACTTAGTGTTCAAATGTGTTTTTACGACCTAATTACTTCTTTACGTATCAAGAGGCCTATGAACGCTTCTTATCGTGTTGAAATGTGTATTTGTTTGAAATGTGTCAATTTGGTATATATATAGGATGGAGTACATATTTACAAAATGATAAAAGTCATAATTCTCCATGTTTTGAGTCAGACGACCCAGAATATAATTGGAGTTCCTAATTCATTTAAAGGAAGTTCGTGGCTTTGTCAAGCCAAAGTCAAAGATAGAAAATAATATATTTAAGCCTGCTCGATTTCGATTCGATCAGTGTTAATATCAGTACAGAGCCAACGATATAAATACTCACAAGCATCTTAAATAAAGTTTATCCTAAATTCTCTCTTAGAAATTATAATGTCATATTCACTTTCAACCTCCGTCAGAGTTAAAATTAGCGGTCCTTTTTCGAGTGTCGCCCCCGGGTTAGTAACCTTTGTTTGTTCTATAGATTTATTCGAAGATCTTCAACCCTTTTCAACCACTTCAACCCCAAATATTTGGACAACAAGACTTGAATTGGAAAATCTTATACTTGGACACTAAACAAAGAACGTCTTCATTATTCTAACCAAAGAAAGACACACTCTACCATGCATGTTAAAGAGATAATTACTAGCTGAAAGCTCCGCGCTACGAGACAAACGTTCCAGCCCTCATTGATTCTTAGAGAAACAAAAGAGAAGATACTTATCAATATACCCCTACCTCTACATAAGGAGGTATCCGATCAAATCCTACTAAAGCTAAGCAAGATGATCACGACAAGTTTGAAGAAAGTGAACTAGCACATGCACTCTTTGTTTTTAAAACCCCTCTATTTGCTTGTATTTAAGTTATGTCTTACCGTAATAAGGTTAAAAACTTAAAATTCCTAACATGGTTTCCTTTGATGGAACCAAGATCCCAAGAACATATATAGAATCACATCCGACTCACAGATCACTACATTTGAGGATCTTCTTTTTAAGTTCTTTCCGAATACCTTAATCGATTTGGCCCTATGTTGGAAAAATTTACTATCTTACAGGAGTATTGAAAGTTTTTCACACTTGAAAAGATATTCTTTGATTATTTTGTTGTCTCTAAGAGGCAAAAGAAGGTAAATATTCACCTCATGTGATTCATCCAACGAGAATTAGAGTTAGTCTCCAATTAACAAACATAAATTACCGTGCCATTGTTTTTCATTACCACTTAATACCAAAATTTCAAATGGTAATACATCTAATGAATTTTGTTTAGAAAACGAGATTGCTCAAGGATAATAAGTCTTGACCATTCAACTTGTTAAGAGATATCCCTACCAAAATTACACTAATTAACTTTCTATTCTCATTTTCACCATTCAGTACTGATTACCAACTGGCCGTAAAAATATTAAAAATAATGTTAGTTGAAAAATATGGAGATCACAACTATTAATAAATATTTAAACAAATTTAATGAGAAACATATTGGGACCATAAACAATATTAAAATGTAAAAATGAACTTAGTGAAAATATGAGGGGGACCTAAAACATATATAAAATATTAAAATGGGAATTGATAAGGTTAATATGTCTAACATTTATGGTATATATTAAAATTCTTTAGTGGAACAATAGAAAAATTGACCCAAAATATCAAATGTGAACAACTTTAATAAGAAACATATGAACTATAACAACTTTAAGGAACATATGAAGTATAACATATTTATAGTTTTTTTGTGAGAAATGTATAATCCCTATATATGTTTAATAGATATAGATAGTAGTGTTTGTATTTACATATTTATCTTCTATTGTATAGTGGTTGAAAGGATGTGATGATCTAGTCGTAAATACATAAAAAATACTTGCATTATTAGATTTAAGAATGAGTTTAGTGATTGAAAGGATGTGATTCATCAAAAGTATTAGGAGGCCTAAAATGTGGCATAGGAGGTACACAAGATAATATAGTAGGCATAGGTGGTGTTGTAATACAAGTAGGGACTACTTGCAAGGGGCAGAAAATTTGTGTAAGCATAGTAGCAGTTGGACTCAAACTACCATAATTCGGATGGAGCATTATGGGTTGTGTCACCATTTGATGTGTGTATGGGTTTATCACCTGGTTTTGTTCGATTGACTTTGACATCATCTGCTTGCCAAAAAACAAAGCAAAAAAACATATGGTCAAACCTTAAGATTTGAATAAATTTACAATGTAAAGAATAAGAATGAAAAAGTATTTAGTAACACAAAACATAAGGTGTTTGTCATTACATTAATTTGGAGCATTAAGGATTTGATGTACTTGATAGCCTGCTCTAGAATGGACACATAATCTCCCTGCAACATTTATTTCACTAAGCACAAAGATTTCTCATTTAACCAAAGCTGAAATGTAATACCTAGTCTAACCGCTTGCTTGGTAATTGGTATCAAACGGTTGTAATGAGAATGAAAATTTTTGCTACCTTGATGGCCATTTATGTCCAATTTTAATCATTTTATTTTTATTCATAAATTTCATTCCAATGCATTACCGTTGGCAGATATGTATTAGGTGGTAATGGAAATTTTTACACATTCATGATCAAAGTTTCATTTAGGGCGGAACAAAGTGTGGTCTAAAACGTAAACCAAACCGGACCAAACATTAATCAAAGTATTTGGTCTGATCTACGGTCTAAATGGTCTGGTCTGGTTCTTTTACAAAAAAAATTACGGTTTACATTCTGGTCCCGGTTTTATATTTTTCAGACCAGACTAGACCGTAAACCGTACTTTGACCAAAAACCATAATTTTGTTTTCAAAAACGGATTTCAAACTAGATATTTTGAGATGTAATAATTTTTATATAGTAATATATACTTGAATAATTTTGATGCAATCAACTAATTACAAATTATTTTATTTAATATTTGTAGGTACAAAATATTTTCATAGATTATATATTAATTTGGTAAAAAATATAAAAATAAAAAATCGTTGACTAGACCAGACCAAACCGGACCGTATACACCCCTAGTTTGATTAACATGAGAATGACATGAAAACTTTTACTGAAAACTTACATTATAAATAATTCTCATCACCACCATTTAATATCACTAACCAAACGGGCCGTAAATTTTATACAATTGATTCATTGACTAATAATAAAATAGTTAACTAAACTAAATTATACATAAAGTAAACTTATATTGTTACTAAGGAATCCAATACCTTACCTTGTCACAATTCGGAATTAAAGATTGTAGAGCTCTCATTTTTGCATTTATACGTACTCTTCGTTTGTGCTCACTAGTCCGTCTCTGTAAAAGTCTCTGCGCATTTATATATAATTTTTAATTAAATTTATTTAGATGGAAAATAAAATTTTAAATAAACCAATAAAGATATCGATATTCTTATTAGATAATATTGGAGTATTGAAGTTAGAGATTATAATGGCCCTTACATGACAATAATGGCTAATGAAACAAGTAATGTGGGTTAGACAACTAACATGACAATAAGAGATCGATTAGGCTCAAAATTCAATGATACATTACTACCTTCATCGTCGATTATTCTAATGCGAAGGTGTTTTTTGTGCCTTATGATTTATCTCATTTTTATAATTTTGTTTACAAACAGTTTGTTATTTTGTTTTTTTATTTTGAGAAAAATTATGATATTCATTAATTAAATATAGTAATTTGTAATTAATAAAAGAAAAAAAATTACACTAAGAAATCATTAACTTCAAAAAAATGGTTTCAATCATCAAAAATTATTCTTTTTTATATGAATTTTTACCTTTGAAACATTGATTTAAATTTGATATTTATGAGTTGAACACTTTTAATTAACTCTGAGTTTATATATTTTTCAAATTATCATAAATAGGTGGTAATTTTCTAATAAAAAAATTTAAGAAAAATTAACATTAATAATGCAACATTTTGCTCATCCGTTCTGAATAATTCAATGTTTTGATTATTTTCTAATAATATAACGTTTGCCCTTAGTTCCCTATAAATAATCAAAAAATTTATTCAAAAAATAATCAAATTATTAGAAAATAATCCAAATGTGAGATTTTTCATAGCGAATGACTAAAAGGTTGGATTATTAATGTCAATTTTTCCATAAATTTATTAATAGAATAATGAATATTATTTGTTATGATGTGTTGTTAGTTGTTAGAGTTAATGTTGTTTGTTAGCTCACTTGTGTATAGCTATAGCCTTAAGCTTCTCTTCTTTCCCCATATTATACACTTTTCTCTCTACAATTAAACACTTATTTACTTGTATTTTGGTGTAATAAGAATTTCTTTGAAAATAGTTTTAATCATATCAATCCAAGATAATAAAATTAATGAGAAGAAGGATGTTACGTACTAGAATTGCTCACCTTTGATGAATTATGTTGACATACATTGTTATATTGTGCATCACTAATTGGCTCTGCCTTTGAAATTTGTTTTCCCTTTGCTTGTCCTTTTGCTAATTCGTCGTTATTCAACTTTGATTTCCTGCTCTAAATTATTTATGTGCAATAAAAAGAGATAAATCAGCCCTAGAATTGCTCTTGATAATATGTCATTTCAAAATTCTTGCAACAAATTAGGAATTAATACCTTTAATAGCATAACAAATTTAGCTTTAGTTAATATGTTTAATTAGTATATGCGGAAAAATATCGTTAGCCAATTTTTTTCAAAAAAAAAATTGTAATCCTAACAACAAATGGTATTAAAATAGTACTAGAAATGAAATTTTAGTACTGTAATTATAATCGGAAATTCGCATCTGAAATTTCATACATTTTTGTATTCAATTTTAAAGATTTAATTCTTCTTCGCAAAAATGCATACTCTTCAATTAGCACTTTTGTGGGAAAAAATATATGTGCAAATAGCATTTAATTACCACAAAAATAACATGTCAAATAACCAACGCAACTAAAAACATCCAATGATGGCTCTAGCCCTAGTTATATAATATATTTCCTTATATATGATGTTTAATATTTCACTCTTTAAATGAGAAGTGAATGTGACTTAAAATAGCTAGTGACTTTCCATCATGTTAGCTCTGCTACATTTTAAAAGGCCAAGTCAACCAAAGGTACTTAAATAAGTGTTTTAAGTGGCATACTATATTATATACTTTATATTAGCATGTAATTTATTTTCATAAAAATTTACACTAAAATTTTACCATTACCATAACTTATGAATTGGTCCCAAAATGATACAGTCATGTAAATACAGAATAATACTACCATATGAGTAAGTACTGTTAAATTAGGTATGACTAATTGTGAATGTCATCACATTATTAAGAAAATATTACGTTTACATATTTCATAAGTCAAGAAGATACGATCCCAACAGTCTACCTCACATGCCAACCCGTCAAATTTGCATGTGAGAGTAATTAACTAACTAGGTAAAAGCGCCACTCATTTCTGACCTATCATTTTGATTATTGATCAAACCATTGGCTTTGATACACTGTCCCAACAGTCACTAAAAAACATAGGTTTAAGAAAAAGCTTCTCACATAACGTAAATAGATAATGATAAACTATCATCCTTTGTTTTCTTTGAATACATATACTTCGTCATGTTATCTTAGTGATATTCATGTCTATTTTTTCAGTGCTCTCCACCTGGGGTTTAAGCTGATCACATGCTTTGCTTTTGTCCTCTCCCTCAGAAGGTACGGTATACATGGTATGTCTATTATCTCTCCCTCGAACCCTGACCATGTGTGAGACACTTACGAATTATGACTACCATTGACCATGACCATAAGTTCTATTTCGCCAAAAAGTTATCGCATCACATAAGAAAGAGAAATGTAGTTATTTAAAAAATAAAAAACAATACATTTTATATTAGTTAAATAGACTCTATTAAAAAGTTTAATAATGAAAATGAAATTAGAACATTAGTACTCCCTCCTATATATTCTTCTTACTTGTCCCAATTACTTTTAATTACTATTCACTAATTACTTTTAATTTGTATTTTCTTTTTAATCTATAAATTAAAATATAGTCAAGTGAGATCATATTTTATTCATCTCAATGTCATTATTATTAATTTAAATTTTTATAATTTTTAATCATGCAAAATTAAAGATATTAAAAGGTAAAAATAAAATATATATACAAAAAAGGTAAATAGAACAAGTAGTGAATTATACTAGAAAAATATGTTAAAAGAAAGTTATTTATACTCAAAATTCTATCACCATTATTATTTAGAATGAAGCACCGCTAAGAAGCATTAATTAATAAATTAATTGGAAACCCTAGCTATGTTTATTGGAATTGTTAACGTGACGGCATAGAAAACATAAATATAAATATCGAAACAATCTTATCCTCTCTGAAAACACAATTTTAAGTCCTACTAATTTTGGATTCTAGTTAAGTGATTGTCAGCCTTCATCCCAATTCCCATCGCATGCATTTGTCTTCAAATATGCATTCAAGTTAGAGCACATAATGTCCCAAATGTATTGGATATTTTTGTCATAGTATTAATTAAACATTTTGTGTCCAATACTAGGACTCTACTTAGGTTGCTACTAGCTAGGACAACTTGGCTAAGCTATGTCTTCTTTATAGAATTCAGAAAACTGATTTGGATAAACATAAAGGTTTTTATTATAATAAAAATAAATTTATATAAATAATAGTTATTACTGCTCATGTTTATAAAGTGCGATATAATTTTCTTTTTCTTTAAGATTTATATTGAAACATGATAAGTGTCATTCTTAAAAAGCCTTTATAAATGGTATTATTTCAGTGAATGATAGTTATTTACGTGACAATATTTACCTAATTTATAATCTGTTTTTTTTTAAGATTGAAGATAAATTAGATAAATTATGTGTTTAATTTATTAAAACAGTTTTACATACCTAACCTAGAATTTGATATATTAATTGAATGAAAATTAATGTATTCGATAAATAATATTTTTAAAAATCGGTCATAAATTTTTGCATTAAAAAAGTCTCGTATTCGATAATGAAATCACGATAATATATATTTGCATTATTTCTTGAAATTATATTTTGTATATTTTATATTCATAGATCGTGCATTGCACGAGTTTCTATACTAGTTAGAAGTATTTAGGATAGAATTAGTGAATGCTAGAGTACAAATACGGTCCATTGGTTCGTGGTAAATGATGGTAATGGAAATGATTTATAATGTAAAAGTTCCATGTTCTTTTCGTGATGACATAACTTTGATCACATAAATGTTTTTTTGTTTACAAATTTCCATTATCGTCTGATGCCACATTTTCGAATGATAATGTATTAAAATGAATTTTATGAAGAAAATGAAATGATTGAAGTTGGTCGGACAAGCATGTACAACAAAAACTATACTAATTTTCATTCTCATTATCACCGTATAATACCACCTATCATATCACATTCGCGGTAAATTGAACAATCTGATATGAATTTGAGGGAGGTTATTAATTGAATTTTAATTTGTGTATATCATTTAGAAATAGTATGTAGATTTGGGTCTAGGGAATTATGTTCCTAAATCAAAATAGCAATATCTCAAAAAAAAAAAAAAATCAAAATAGCAAAACATGTTGTAGGACGCCAACAAGCCCCCGCCACTCAATTATCCATTCCCTCTCCCACTCGCCAGGTCCACCATCTGTTCTTTAACTTAATTAGTTCCCATATTTTTCTTATCTTCTTTTTTCAATCTCAAATCTTCAAATCATCATCGGATAAATATGTTTTCAAATGTTCACTCACTTAAATCTTGATTTGCTATTACTGCTATATTTAATTTACTAATTTACATTTTTTTGTTTGGTTAATATTATTATATCACTAAATGAACATAATATTTCCTCCGTTATAAGAAGTGAACTTAATTGCATTTCTTAACTGACTGTTTTTGTTAATAGTAAATTTGATACTATTTTTCCTGTTTTAAATGTCTCATTTGCTTTTTACATGTTTATCAATGCACTAATTAAATATTAATAGCGATAATCGTGCATAATATAAGATAATAAATATTAGAAATTAATAAATATTATGTTAAAGACGAATCAATCAAAATCTTATTGAACTATGTTATTTAAGAATAAAATACAAACTAAAAGTGATAAATGAACAGTAAACCAAAGATAAATGAAGCATTTGAAAAGAAATGAAGAGTATTATACCTGATTTAATGGTTTAACAAAGAATCTCTTAATTTGTGGCGTTTAGGGTTAATTTTTCATGTGTTTTTTAAGCTTTGTTTTGAAGCTTATATAAAATATTAATGTTTACTTTGTTAGGGTAGGTAGAGTTGTAGATAACAATTGTTATTTTAGGAGATTTGTGTGTCTAATTTACTAATTACTGCTTTTATAAACTGAAGTTATTGTCATAATACTTATATTTGTATTTTTTTTGTTAGCAATGTCGAGTGTACACATATGCAACTTGTTTATGCTAGAATTAACTGTAACAAAATTAATTGAAGATTTAGTGCGGAATTTAGAGCTGGTTGATTTGAGTCGTGTAAATATATTAGCAAGTTTTTTGAAATGATACTCCGATCCCTCCGCTTTCATATATTCTTTTCAAATAAAATTTATGAATTTTTAGTGTTATTCTCACTCTAATTTCTCATTAATCTATAAGAAAAAAACATGTTCATATGGGATCTTGTCAAATTCTCCTTAATATATACTTTCTAAATATATATTAACTTTTTAGAGTTTTTAAAAACTCACAATTAAAACTATTTGATATTTACGTTTGCATTGTGATCTGCTGGGAAACAAAAATAATAGTATATAAATTTCAAATGAGGGAAACTTTGGTTTAAATGATTAATATATTAGCTCAATTATGATTAATGATTGTGTTTTTACTATTTTACCTTTTGAAATGGATATATGTGTTTTAAAATTTGTCAAAACTTGACATTAATTATGGGTCTTATTAAGGCTAGATGTACACATTACATTAACTAAATGTAGGAAAACTTATCGTGAATAATACAAACTATCTAATTCCAATTTAAGAGTGTTTGCGTATAATATATAAATTTTGTTTAAGCATTAATTTACCTTTGTATTTTTGTAAAATAACTTATAATAAGTATATTTTGATTTAAACATTAAAATATCATAAAATAATTTTTTTTTAATTTATTCAAATTTTCTTATATTGATTAAAGGTCTACTGGGATAGAAGAAGTATTTAATTACCACTATGTTCAACTTAATTTTGAACATGAAGAAGGCTACGTACTATCCTACCTTCCTCATGTTTAACTTAATTTTGAACATAGGGGGAATGGTAATTAAATACTTCTTCTATCCTAGTAAACCTTTAATTAATATAAGAAACAAAGTATGTACCTTTACAATTAAGTTTTCGGGAGAAAAAAAAAATATGTACCTTTATATAATTAAATTTCTGGGAAATTCTATATGATAGTATTAAAATTTGGCGAAATACAAGTAGTAACACTTTAAATAATTTTTCTAGCAAAAAGGTTTCAAGTTTGTTTAAATCGTAATAAACTTCGTTTAAAACTCTAATAATCGGTTAACTTCTGTTACTTTTCAAATTATTCTTTTTTTTGTGTTAAATTTATTTGTAAAAATAAAAACCTCTCAAACCACAACCTCACTCTAAACACCATTCAAAATTCACTCATCTACGATCCTATGATCTTATATATGATATATAACAATTCATTCTACAAATTTATTCATTTATCTTATATACCATCTTTCATTGCTTTTTCTTACAAGTTAACAATCCATCATCACAAACTTAAAAAAAAATAAGTTTCTTCATTGGTGTGAAGACTTAAATTAAATATTATTAAATATTTTCTATATTTCTTTCTTAAAAATAAAGTGAGTATAACTAGATAGCGAATTTAAATTTATTGTAGAATATTACGATCTTACAATTCCTTTTACAAGTAAAATCCTAATTCTAACAACTTAGAGCACGACAAAAAATTCAAAAAATTAAATGAAAGCGATGGGTAATCCTGAGAAGCAACTTATTTTTCAAAATCAAACATGAAATCATCATTAAAACTGTGGCATTTCCTCTCAAATGAAGTATCTGTTAATGAACAGTTTTATGAGGGAGTCTTAAATGGTAGTTAACCTAAAATATTAAATTTGCTTAAAATACACTTTTTCATGTTTAATCCATTAGTCCTATTTAATTTTTTACACTTGTCGATATAATATTTTAACCTTAATATTTCGAATTGTTTTTAATTAAAAATTATAAAAAGTCGATATTAATAATCCTTGTATTGATGCGAATCAAACAAGTTCCCATATGACTATGGTTTAACTTATAAATTAAGAATAAAATACAAATTAAGAGTGATAAATAAATAGTGACAAAAAATAAAAGGGAAAAATGTAGGCTTGTCAAACAGATCAGGTTGGGTCGGGTTCGGATTGGGGTCATATATAAACAGGTCAGAAAACCCTTGACCCAGACCCAACCCATTTAGTTAATTGGGTCGAAAATCACAACCTTGACCCGACCTGGAACAGATTAGGTTGACCTGATTTTGACCCACTTAACCCGTTTATAATTTTTTGTTTTCGTTTTAATATTTTTAACGTTGTTTAAATCTATTTTTTTAGGCTTTAATTTTAATTTTATGTTGTTTATTTTGTATTTACTATGAAAAATAAGAAAATGTTAAATGAACTAAGTTTAGCTTATACTTATTGATTTAACTCGAAATTAAAACATTTAATTAAATAGGTTATACAAGTTTTTTTCAGGTTTAAAATTTTGACCTGAACCTAACCCATTTAATAAACAAATCAGGTCGAGTCGACCCATTTAATATATTGGGTCACTAGTCTCAACCCAAACCCACTTATTTCGGGTTAGGTTCAGGTCGGGTCAACTTTTGCCAGCCCTACAAAAATGTATAGAATTGGAGGGAGTATGAAGTATTAAGATAAATCTTATAAAAATTATAATTTTTATAAAAATATATAATTGTAGAAGATGAAAATAAAATTTTGCAGAATATAATACCCATATTTTATTTTATTTGATTTTGATAGCCCAATATAAATTCATTTTATTTTATTTTTACATTTTCTATATATTTTTCAAATGCAAACTAAATACAATAAAAATATTATTTATTGGGTGTTAATCACTTTTCTAAATAATTACTATACTAGTATTACTACAACCTAAAAGCAATACTATATGACAAGTCTTTAAAAATAAAATAACAAATTTCTTAGCTTTAAATTAAACTAATAAGGGTTATTATAATTGTGGGTCAGACAAGGTTATTAGGATCGGGATTTGACCTAGGATCGTTGACGGGATAGGATGAAAATCGGTAGAATCGGATCATAGGATCGTGCGATCCTACGAATATGCATTAATGGGCTTTGGATTACTGATTATCAATTATTTTTATTATCTTTAAAGTTTTAAGGTGTAAGTAAAACCTTATTTGGCTTATTCTCTAAAGTTTTTTTCAAAAAATACTTTTAATAATCATTTTCATACAACAAATTAAGAAAAAATTTGAATATTATAAAAGTATTGATATAATTATTTTAAGTTCATATTTATATATAGTGAAATCTATATTATATGAAAATATTTCAAAATTGAAACTACCCTTGTAGAATCGGATGGTTGGATCGTGGAATCGTAGAATCGATATCGTGTTATGATCGTACCACCTAAATTTTTGAGCTAAGTATTTACGCACGCTTCTACCACATTAAGATCCTACCTATAATTCGGATCGATCGCCTATTTTTAGATCATAACATCGTAGACTCATAGATAATTATTAGTTATTCATATGTATTAGTTATTCATAAATACCCAACTTTTAGTGATAGCCTAATAAAGTCATCAAATCAATCAAACTAAACTCACTTGACTTTTTCATATGTATTAGTTATTCATAAATAATTATCAAAATAAAAAAATAAATCAAATACTATATGTATGTGGTTTTTCTCTAGTGTTTAACTTATTTACTTACACAAATATATACATTATACCTAGAAGGGCAGGATTGGGTGGATAACGGATTGGGTAATTCCTTAAATCTACATGCGGGCTCAAATATTCAAAAGTTCGCCCGCATTTGCGGACTAATTTTTTGTCGCTACACGCCCATTTTCTTAGGGGGCGGGACCCGCGAGTAAGGGACATTTCTAAATAAAAATTCATAGTAAAAAAATATTATTATTATGTGTTGCTTTCTCATTATAACAAAACACTGCTGACATCATCAAAAAAAACACTGCTGACATTTTCTCAGGGGGTGGGACCCGCGAGTAAGCAAACATTTCTATTTATCTATCTATAACTATTACTAAAACAAAACACTGCTGACATCATAAAAAAAAAGAAAAACAAAACACTGCTGACATCATCAATTTTTAAAATTGCTTACGTGTCGCTTTCTCATTATAAAAATTTCCTCTAAAATTTAATGATGATGTCATTGTTATTATTATTATGTTTGACTTACTACATTCTTATTTTGAGTGTAATATCATTCATATTGATTGTTTTTTTTTTACTTTTTAGGTCACATCATTCAATGTATTAGATTACTACATATATATTTTTTTGGGTGGTGGGTTTCATTTTTTCTAATCTCGGCTGTCTTACTCGATGTTTGGGCGTTTTGGGTTAGTCTTTCTGGGGTTTAAAGCTGTCGACGAGGTTTGAGGCTACTGTATTGGAGGCTTGCCGGGAATCTAGGTCTTCTCTTGCGGTCTTCTTTTCCAGATTTTGGGTTTTGCTCTAGAACAGGTGATTTTTAAGTTTTGGGCGGTGCTCACGGTGGCCGTCTCTTCTGGATTTGGTGTTCTTTTGCTGGGCGTCTAGGTATGTAAGATCTTTTAAGTTTTTTTTTTTTTTTTTCTCTTGCTTTTTTGTTTTTGGGTATTGAGGTTATGGGGTCTCAAAGCCTTTCGGTGGTGAAAGGGAGGACTTTCCGGTGGCCGGGGTCTTGTCTAGATCTGGTTTCGATGCTCTGGGTAGAATTTCATTTCGTTTTTTACTGGAATTCTTGGTGTTGGGCTCCATCTTATCGGTCTTATTCATTGTTTTGGGAGGTTATCTTGCTTTTTTGGGCTTTTTTGGGCTTTTTTGTGCGTTTTTCGATCGTTTGTTTTGGGAGGCTTTCCCAGGTGGTTGCTAAGCTTTGAAAATGTCGATGGGGTCATTTTGTCGAGTGGGGCTGATGACTGGGATGTTGATGACTGGGCTGATGGTGGGTATCTAAATAGGCTGATGTCTGGGTCGATTTGATGGTGGCGCTTTTCTTCAAGCTTTGAAAATGTCGAAGTTCTCTGTGGTGATGGGGTGTTGAGTTCATTTGTTTTTATGGTGGACTAAACTTGGTTGATTCTGTTCCCGGATGAGAATATAGACAGTATGTTGATTGTTTTTGTTTGGTTGTGGTGTTTAGCTACTAGGAGTTGAGATGTAGATTTGGTTGTTTTTGGGTTGGCTTGAATATAGGTTGGAAGATGATGGTCTCGAAGGGTCGGGTGGTGTTTTCAGGTTGCTGAATGTTTCTGAGATGGTAGCTGTTTGGGGAGAAGGTAATTTTTGGTCTCTAGTGCCCGAGTATGTCGGTGTTTCCGGCTTCTGGTTGAAGCTTCGAAGTTTTGTTTTGGGATCGTGTTTCGGGCTTCCAGTATCGATGGCTTGTGGTGTCTCTCTTGGTGTGGTACTCGTTGAATGGGCAAAAATGTTGTTTCATGGTGAGAAGCAACCTTGGTGGGTCCGTTTTTTGGTGTGTTAGGGGTGATAAAGTGGTGGAGAATATGGTGGTGCTTTTACTACCTTTAATTGTTTTGGTGTGTAAGGAAGGTGGTGGTACTGTTAAAGTATCTCGTGACGGGAGTTGATGTTGTCCTCTCTGATGGTGTTTGGGATATGCGTTGATGGGGTGATGGGGTGGTGGAGTCGCTCTTGACGTAATGGTCTTGAGTGCTTTGGTTTGAGCTGCAAGGTGGTTGGTTGCGATGGTGGTGAAGAATGCAGCGGTGCATAAGGTGTGATAAAGGGGCGGAACTGTTGGTGTTGCTATTGCTTGTTTCCTTTTATTTTGGTGTATTAGGTGTATAATCCTGTATTTTCGGAAACTGTATGGTGATGCATAGTCCACTCCTATGCTGTTTCTGAGTGGCTGTTTCTTGGTCCCCTCTTCCTATGGCTTTTTTCCTCTCGGGGTTTTTTATGACGGAGGATTTGGGATTCCCAAGTTTTAGTGTTGGTGTTGTGTTTCCTTTCGTTTCTTATTAATATATATATTCCCAATTTTCAAGATATATATATATATATACATACATATATACATATACATCACTACAAAAAAAATGCAACTTACCGACTAAAACATTTCCGACTAACCGTAATAGTTGGAAATTTTCGACTGATTTTCCGACTTACAAGCGTTAGTCGGAAATTACGACTAAATTGCTACTAAGTATGTTTTTGGTCACAATTTTTTTTTTAAAAAAAAATAAATAAATTATTAGCCGACTAACTTCCGACTGAATATTAGTCGGAAAAATTACCTACCATTTTCCGACTAAAATTCAGTCGGAATTTTAGTCGGTAAGCTAAATCCGGATTTGGGTGTATATTAGTAAGTTAGTGGGCTTTGCGTTAATGGGTTTTAAGTTAGTGGATTTTGCTTCTTTTATTTTTCATTTGCAAATTAATATAGTTAGTTGACCAAATTAGTTTAGTTATTTCCTAATAATAATAATAATAATAATAATAATAATAATAATAATAATAATAATAATAATAATAATAATAATAATAATAATAAGTGGAAGTAGTGTTATTATGTTATATATACAATAACATAGCTTAGAATATCAATAATCATCACTTGGTTTGCTGGTTGGAGCATTGATCTCATATTCACGAGGTCAGGGGTTCAATCCTTCCTAGCGACATTGTGTGTGTGCAAGCTTGTGAGGGGGTTCGATCCTTCCTAGCGACATTGTGTGTGTGCAAGCTTGTGAGGTGTGTCCACGTGGGTATGACGTGGCACATAGATTTCAGTTTTTTTTTTTTTTTCCAACCAACTAGGTGGTCGCAAACTGGTCGGCAATTTGGTCAGAAAATTTTATTTTATTTTATTTTTTGTCATTTTGGGTTGAATTCTTAAATAGTGCTTGGCGACTAAATTCCGACTATATGGGTAGTCGGAAATTTCCGACCAAATGGGTAGTTGGAAATTTTCGACTGTTTTCCTACTAAAATGCTTTACCGACCAATCTGAGCCGACTAACCGTGAAAAGTCGGAATTTAGTCGGTATAGCTCTATACCAACTAAACTCCGACTATTTTGGGTAGTCGGAAATTTGCATTTTTTTTTGTAGTGTATATACATGTACATGTACATGTACATGTACACATATACATATACATATACATATACATATACATATACATATAATTTATTTCAATTATTTATAAAATCTTTTCAATTTTATTTATTAAATGAGTATTATTCAGTGCATTGAATATTTTGAGATAGTTAAACTATAATATACTTTTATTAGGAAGAAGTAGAATCTAATCCTCTCAGGATGAACATGCATTTGGACTTGGCAACATCCATTTGGTAATTATATTCTTACATTTTTTACAAATTTTCACTAATAGTATGTTTGGCAAATTGGAATTCAATTCCAAATATTGAATTGGCCTAAATTCTATGTTTGACCAATTTTAAATTTGGAAATGTAGATTTGAATCAATTCTACATTGAAGTTCAATAGTAATGTGATTCACCTCATTTTTACCTTATCTTTGGGCATAATAGTTATTGATTATTCCTTGGTTTTCATGCTTTCCCATTGTTTTTGGTTGGTTTTACGCCCTTTTGTAGGGTAGCATGTTTGTTGCTTATTTTTGTAGATTCATCATTTATTTTCGAGCTTCAAAGCATGTTAGAAGTATGCCCCCAAATTTCCCGAACTCTTAGAGGAGGCATGAATCAAAACCGAGAAATAAATGAGGCCAAGAGGTGAAAAAGATTTTAACCCAAGCAAAAATATCAAAAGTTGGGTTCGTTAGCTTCAAATCGACTGGTCACACGTCGAAATCAGAGTTATAACGAAGGAGATAGAGCAATTTCAAAATGACGTGCCAAAAGAGAAGGAGATCGATCGATCGATCTACTTAGATCGACCAATCGATCTCATAAGCAAAAAATTCCAGAATGTATTTGAGCAAGTCGAAGGAGATCGACCGATCGATCTCTTTAGATCGACCGATCAATCTTATTTGGGTGATATTCCAGAAGGTATGCGGAAAATTACATGGAGGTCGACCGATCGATCACAATAGATCGACCGATCGATCACAATAGATCGACCGATCGATCGCAAATGGCAGCCCATATCCACGTGTGCCCAGCAGCAAAAAATTCGAACCAGCAACCTCCTGGATAATATGCACATCTCCTCACCAGCTGAGACAGCAGCCTCCTTGTGGCATTATTTCAGAACCTAGTATAATTAATATGTTTCTGCAGGCCTAATTCGAAAATACAACACACTATAAAACAGAAGCAGCGCAGCAAACAGAGGGGGCATCAAATAGGGTAGCCGTTATTTTTTTAGTCTTCTTTCCTTCTTTTTTTTCCTCTTTTTATTTTTTATAAACCCTAGTTTCTTTTCATAATTTTTCATAGGTTTAATTTAATTTCTTCCATCAACACTTTATTTTTATGGTTTAGTTTAGTTAGATTTTATTATTTTCATCCTTTGTTGATATTTATTCAAAGTCTCAAGCCATTTTCATGGAGCATGGGTGATGGAGTTTTATGGGTTTTTGTTATTTGTTCTTGAATCTTCCTCATGTTTTATGGGTAAATTCTAATCTCATTTATTTTTAGTATTTTATTGTCTATTTATTAATTTTAATTGATTATAATATTTCTTAATTGTTCTTAGTTCTTTGCCCTTGTCTTTGTTTATATTTAGTCATTGGTGTTTGATTGAGAGTTTAGTTTATTTGTTTTTAATGATTTTTATGTTGATGATGATTATTAATGGTGTGATTATGATTATAGTTAGTGAGTAGTTGTTTAGGGTTAGAGGCTGACTCATTTTGTGCTAATGGATTGATTATGGTTAGAAATGGGTCGATGTTGGTTTGATTGTGAACCCCGAAAGTGGGTAGCTCTGCCCATTGATTTGATGTCACCCGGATCTCCTTCTCGGGCTCCAACGAGAGTTGGGTCCGCATGAGAACCGACTTTATTTCAATGGGAGGAGTTGAGTCAGGGGAACGGCGAGAGTCGAAACTTGTACTCGCCCCATGAAACGAGAGTTTTACCCTCTTACTCCGAGAGGAGAAGAGAATTGACTGGTTGTTGGATATTTTTTTGCCCGTAGGTCTTGTTCTCACTCACGAGAGTGATGGGAACGAGATTCTCGGAGGTGATCCCAAGCCCGATCCAGGATTGGATCGCTCTTCGTATTTGAGTCCACACCTTTGCGATTAAACCAAATTAAACCCTAAATTAACTATATAAAGTCCGTTGCACACGAGTTAGCCCTTATCCCATTGTTTCTTTGTTAGTTGTTTTCATAGTTATAGTTGTAGTCTAGCTCATCACAAATCTTCCATTATATGATTCCTCAACACCTAAAGAGGCCCTAAGTCTCGCAACTTGTCTCCCTGTGGATCGACCCCCTACTTGCCACTACACTTTGTAGTTATAGTTAAGGGAGTTTATAAATTTTGTTTGATTAGAGGCTTTAGCAAACGACCAAAAACCCCTCTATCATAATGTAAAATTGGCCAAGTATTAAGATTTGCAAATTGCAAGTGTTTCGGTGTCATTTACAATTCTTGAATTTGAATACCAAATTTAAATTTTCTATTTTCAAATGAATTCTACGTTGTCAAACACTACCTAAAGGAATTTCTACTACCTATATGTTTGCCAAAATATTGTCAACCGAACAACTACTAATATAAACAATTTTCAGAAAACTGAAATTCTAAAGGAATCAAGAGGTAATCAAACTTAGTTTTTTTAATATTATTATTTATTAGTAAATGGTATAAAAACTTATACAATGTACGAAGTCGTTAGTATAAAATTATGTATATAAATATAAATTTTATATAGAGATTAATTATATATATATATTATAAGTATAAAACTATAATGTTTCTTATAAAAAAGATAGATGATTTTAGAATATATTGTGCTTTTAATAAAAAACTATTAAGAGGTTAATATAAGTATTAATTAAAGTTCTCATACTTTTTAAGACAAATATGGGTAATCTTACAACAATATTATCATAATTATTCTTTATCATTGTCAAAATAATTTTTTATTATCATTTATCTTGATAAAAAATTTTGCAAATTAAAATTTTGATGAAAAAAACATTAATAAATTCTTTCTCCATTCCATAATACTTGCTACTGTTAGTGACATTTTTCCACACAATATGTCACACTCAATAGCAAGTATCATGAAATGGAGAAAGTAGCAAATACTTCAGCTTAGAAACCAAATATATATTATAAGAAACTTTAATTAGAAATCTTATGTATAGCTTTTAAATTCAAAAATATTATATTACAAGAAAATTTAAATGAACATATTTTATTTTGATATAGTACTATACATTAAAGAATATGATGATATTAACTTTTGTAGGAAATATTAAGAACAAATCTTACAGTGATATAGGTGTACTACTCAAAAATAAAACATACCATGTAACGAATTTACTTTACCTAATCATTATATTTCATATGGCAAATCATTATAAAAATATAATATAAAATTTCACAATTTTTTTTATTATATTGTATGATGATTCCAAACTCCTACATTGGAAAGCGTGAGAGTAGTTCGCTTAAAATTTATGATCGTTAACTCATCTATTTGTAGATATGTGGTGTTAGCATATTTTCATTTGTCATATATTTTTTCCAATCTATCTTTTCAATTCCTTTTTTTGACAAGTGGCATGCAAAATAGATTTAATAAATATCCACTTTGAATGAATAAGCCAAAAACTAGTTTTAATAAATATCCAGTGATCTTGGCCCTAGAACTATAATTAGGGACCTAGTGGCAAGTAAGATCGTAGATTTTTACGGCCAAAAAGTTTCTACACAACAAAATAAAATTAGTAACTACAAAATAACTAAGGATAAAATTTCATTTAAGGGGTGGCTTGGATTGAGAGTAAATATTTAAGGGGTAATAAAAGTTAAAGTAGGAATATAAGGTTAGTTAGGTAGATCAGATTAAAAGAATTTGATTGTTGGAGAGGTGAAAGAATGAATTAGAAGGTAATGAAAAAATAGAGAAAATAGCAATAAGTTCCCTTATTTTGGGGTATAAATTTACCCTAGGAGGAGGTGGAGAAATTCTTTACCTCCAATTGAGTGAAATTAAACTCTTTTTCTAATCATCCTATTTAATTTACTCCTATTCTACCTCTATCACAATTATTTCAATAACTTCATTTGCATATCTAATTACCTTTGTTACATTACTTTGACTTTTTCTACTACCTTAAATATTTACTCTCAATTCAAGCGACCCCTTAAAATATTATTGAGAGGTAGTAAGTATAGAAGCCCTCGATTGATGCTAGTTTATTATTTGATTGTAATTTGGGTCGACTTCAAGTGTAAACTGTATTTAAGTGTATTAAATTGTACGAATATGTTACTTTCTGTAAAAAGTATTATTATTATTGGTTTTTTAAAAAAAGTTTTATGGTTAAAAAGTGAAATTTTTTGATGTAAAAATCACACTTTTTGAAATATTGTTACTTTTTGGCAAAAAGATATTACTTTTTGACAAAAAGGTATTACTTTTTAATAATAATAAATTTAAAAATATGATAATACTTTTTAACAGAAAGTCACAGATTAGCACTGTACACACTTAAGCACAGTTTGTACTTAAACTTCTCTGATTTTAATTTTATTGGAAATCAAATCAAGGTTTAATTAAAAGATTGAGGAAGTAATTTAAAAATATAATTTTTGATTTCATGATCCACAGAAAGTCATTTGAGATACATAATTGCTAGTTGGTTGAGTTAACAGATTTAAGCACCTAGAAAAATTATAAAAGTGCCGAAAAGCTTTTTATAAAAATCTGTCAGTATATAATTTAACAATTAAATAATATTATTTTATTTAATTTAAGTTTATTGGACTTTTTTACGTGATAGTTTTTTATTCCACATGCCTGTTAATTAACTCACTTTTATTTTATCAAACTTTCTTGACCTTATTTCAATTTTCGGTTAATGTAGTTTATCTATCTATAACTATTACTAAAACAAAATACGCTGACATCATCACTAATTAATATTGCTTAAGTGTCATAACCTCAATAAAAAATTTCCCTCCAAAACTCAATGATGACATCATCACTAATTAATATCTTTGACTTAATTAATTTCTAACTATGACTATAATATTATTCATATTGATGTTATACTTTTTAGGTCACATCATTTAATATATTAGAAATCTATATGAGTATTTTTTTTTTCATTTTTTCAATTATTTATAAAATCTTATCAATTTTATTTATTAAATGAGTATTATTTAAGTGTATTGGATATTTTAAATTGGTTAAAAGATACTTCTAATATACTTTTATGAGGATTTTTTTATTTATACTAATGAAATTGGTTACTTAAATGCAATGCATAAGTCTAATATGATTTAGGTTGTGATTACCCTTATGCAAGTCACTTATATTTTTTATGACAAACAAACTTTTTTTTAAATGTTATAAAATAATTTTACATAAATATTTATGTTAAATCTATGACTAAATTTTCACAATCGTCTACGCACAATGCAAAGTTTTGTACAAATTAAACAATGTATGTAATAAATACAACTATTCAGAGCGGAATGAGATACAACTATATATACAACTATTCAGAGCGAAATGAGATACAACTATAATATATAATTTATTTTAAAATTTTAATTTCTTAAATGAAATGTCAGTAAATTTAATAAAATCGTGCATCGCACGTGGATTATCTAGTTTTCTACTACTTAAGAAAGTCAAAAACTGAAATAAAATAAAATAACCTTTTTACTGTTCAACTCATATACTCATAATTTTAAAAAATACTTTTCAACACTTCGATAATTTTCCTTAGCCTGGTGAGTCAGACTTTTATTATATCAAACTTTCTTAACCGTATTTTGATTTTTCTCTTTTCTTGTGTTGCCATGTATGATTTGTCCGCATTTTTTTAAAAAAAGAAAACCTCCACTCAGACCTTGTCTTATGCGGGATACTGAAAAGGTCCTTAGTTTTGTCAGATAAAATAAAATAAAATTTGCTGTTCAAAACATTTACTCACCGATTTAAATAAAACTTTTCGACACTTCCATAATTTTCCTAGGTCTTAAATTCTTTAAAATCAACCAACTAGCAATTATATATGTCCCCTGACTTTTAGCGGATCATAATACCAAAAAATTCTAAATTTAATTTACTTCCTCTATTGTTCATCAAACTTTGATTTGTTTTCCAATAATATTACAATCAAATAGACTAGTATTAATAGAACGCTACTTTGATTAATTTCTCTAAATAGTTTTAGAACTTTTGGATAATGATTTTTAATAATTAATTTTTTTTGGTTGAATAGAAACTAATTAATTTTGGATAATTCTAATTTTAATTGCTAATATTTTGCATGCAAGTCATTTGAAAAAAAAGGAATTGGAGAGTTATAGTGACAAAAAAAAATCTATGAAGGTAAATTATATATATATATATATATATATATGTATATATATATATATATATATATATATATATATATGTACATATATGTATATATAACGTACATATGTACATATATACATATATGTATTTGTACATATATACATATACATATATATACATATATATATATATACATACACATATATATATATATATATATATATATATATATATATATATATATATATATATATATATATATATATATATATATATATATATATATATATATATATATAAAATTTAGATTATACAAAATAGTTTACAATTGAAACTATCCTTGTATGGTCGGATCGTTAGATCGAAAGATTATAGAATCGTGTTATAATCTTACCAAATAAATTATTTAGTTAAGTAGGATCGCACGATTCGTTAAGAATCGATTGGATCATTTTCGGATCGTATATGGTAGACTCGTAGATTAGGATCGGGATTCTAATAACCATGGTCCTAATTGAAATCCTAAACTTGTTAAGGTTACAGTTTGGCAACAAACATATGGATGTCTCAAGCTAGAAGAAGAATTTTGAAAGCTTAAGTTATCAACACATTAAACTAACTAATCTGATGCTTTTTTTTTTTTTTTTGAGATAATTAATCTGATGCTTTAATCATCAACTTAATGTTAAAATTAAGCTAATAGATGAAATTTCAAAAGTATTTTCTGCACATTAATATAATTTTTTAAGGAAAAATTACCTAAATTAATCGAATATTTTAATAATTTTTTTACAATTGTCCCACCTGTTGATTAATCATGAAAATTTCAACTTTTGAGAGTATTCGCCTAAAGTAAATTCGGGTAACCGAATTACCTTCTATATTAGCTAATTTACTTTACCAAAAAAGGTAAACTGAAAATTAAGGTAAAGTTGGAGAAATTTTTTAAAAAATATACACAAAAATTCTGGATAATAAAAAATTAAGAAAAAATATTTAACAATTCTTTACACTTTAAAAGATAAAACCCGATTACTAGATTTACTCTAGAAAAGTACCTTCTAAATTTAGGATTATTCATACATTGGTTAATAATAGCTGAAATCATTGTAGGAAAATCATGAAAATATTGGATTATTCTAGTTAATTTTTTCATTTTTTAATGAGCTAGTAAATCAAAGTTATAATATGAGATCTAATATTTGTTAACATTGTATCAATAAGTTTAAACTTTTTGTAAGAATTAATTGGACCATTCTAAAAGAACACTCTTATTTTTTCCTATTAATTGTTCTTTTAACTTCTAATTTCTTTTACAATTAATTTTGCTTAAAAATAATTATTTTTGGCATTCAAATTGAAAAAATCACAAAAAAAATAAATAAAAATTGCATTCCAAATTTAAAACAAAAGCGGATATATTAATTATTAGTAAAAAAAAATGATAATTGGTGAAAACATAAAAACTACCTCGGTTGAATAATGTTGTGTGGTTGCATGGACCAAATTTGTTGGAGCATCCAGATGATTATAAGCAGATTGAGTAACTGTTGTTGCATGCAAAGGAACTTCCGATAAAAATTCAAAGATATCATGCAATGAGTATGAGTTGTTGTTATTATTGTATCCCTCAAAGGAACATGACTCAAAACTTGCATCCATAATTATTGTTTTAATTATATTCCACCACTTAGCTGCTCATTTCTAACATTCAACTTCATATAAAACCCTAGCTAAGATAATTTAATAGGCAAAGTTTGCCCTTGACACTTGTACGGCTGTTGGGCTATTTTGTTGACCCATAAAGGATGGGGAGATGCCACTTGCACTTTTTTTAATTTTAATGTAGTAGTGATGTAATATTGTTGATGTGGAAGTGATGTAATAAAATCGAAGATAAATATTGTTAAGGATTTCACATAATTAGTTCACCAAGACTTAATTAATTAGATTAAGGAAAAATTATAAGAAACTACCTAATTTATACACCTTTTTTTAAACAACTACCTTATTTAAAATTTTTTGCAAAAAACTAACTTATATAACACAAATATTTGCAAAAAATTATCCTTCTTTCATCCAATCGATTATTTTAAATGGAATGAAATGAAAAACAAGTCTCCAATTATCTCATAGAAACTCAATGTTAATTTTAAAAATATTCAACATTTAAAGATATTTTGTTCATATAAACAAAATTGTTTTTAAAATGAGACACCAAGAGAAAGAGAAAGGCGAGTAAGGTGTTTTTGGTTTGATGTAGGAGATAGTAGAGTTGGCAGGAGTAGATTTGTAAAACAATATAGTTTCTCTTGTATTAAATATCTTATAATATCAAATTTTATTTATATAGTCGTTTATTGGATTGTTTTAAGTGACATTAATATGATTAATTTAATATATAATATTAATATGAGTAATATATATTATATCAATATAATATTTTATAAATGGAAAAATTATAAGAAACTACCTAATCTATACACCTTTTTTTTAAAAGATACCTTATCTAAAATTTTTTTACAAAAACCTACCTAATATAACAGAAATGTTTGCAAACGACTACCTTTTAAGTAATCACGTGCCACAAGCGTGCCGGTCAAAGATTTAAGATAACAGTCAAATGACGAAATTCGTTAAAAGGTAGTCATTTGCAAAGATTTGTTTTATATAAGGTAGTTTTTTGCAAATTTTTTTAGATAAGATAGTTTTCTTAAAAAAGGTGTATAGATTAGGTAGTATCTTATAATTTTTCCTTAGATTAATTAAGTTTTTAGCAATATAGGGATTCATGTGTGCACTTGGAATTGGTCATTATGATGAATCATTATGATTCTCACTACAAATAAGTATTGAAATAACGTCGGAAAAAAGTGACGAAATGAATTTATCGCCATTGGCGACGAACAGGCGACGGACATTTTGGATGCCATCTAAAGGGCGACGGAAATTTGGAAGCCATTTGGACGCCATGGTTTTTACAGTATGGGGCGACAGACTCTGTGGACGCCCTCTGGACGCCAATAATTTTAATGGTTAAAGATTTTTATTTTTGAAAAAAGGCGACGAGTTGACGACGAACCATTTTGGACGCCTGGCAGCTTTTCTGATGGCGACAATTGGCGACGACCTTGCTGGACGCCATACTTTTTGTCAGCTTTATGAGGGGCGTCAGGATTTTTTTGTCGCCAGTTGGACGCCAAATGTTTTACCAAAAATGGCGATGAAATGGCGTCAATTTCTTATTTAGCGTCCAATCAAATGGCGTCCACCACAAGACTCGTTGCCAGCCCGTCGCCAGGTCCACTTTTTGACCATTTAGCTTCCAAATGGCGATGACATTGATGGTCGCTATTCTATTATTTTTTTGTCGTGTCAGCTAGTACACAGTATAGAATAATCATTAGATGATGTAAACCTTGTGGACAAGGGCACGAGTCATATTAGGGCAAGGTCGGAATACTGTGGAAGGCATTAAGGGTAAGAAATAAAACATTGAGGAGGCAAAAAACCAAAGAAAAACTACAAGCTAGTTATTGCTTAGACGAGCAACTATGTGCTCGAACGAGCTGCAAATGCTAGCCGTTGCTTAGTAATTAATTAATATTCACTTGTAAGAGGGTCAAAAATATAATAAGGCCAATAAGATTGGACAATAACTAAGGCTTCCAATTCCTTAGAGGTAAAATACAAGTAGATTGAATTGGACAAAAGATTAATAAAATATTTAGGATGCCATTAATTCTGAATGGTTTCAGATCTTTTTTGGTAATAAATCACTGTCCTGTTCTAAATTAGGTTAACTTGTAATGATCATTCCAAATAAGAAAGTACAAGATTGTCGATATAAAATATTTTTATTCCATCCTCATATACCGTATAAAATGATAATATCTGTAAACTTTATCATTTATCTCCTAAACTATTTTCATTCCATTACATAAACAATTTTTTTTTCAAACGACCCCAAGTATTGATTATGTTTAGTTCAATTAATTCTTTATAAATGATCACTTTATTAAGACTCTAAGTGTACATTAGATTAGTCTAATAGAACTAGTTTCATCGTGACAAAGTTTCATTGCAGAATTTTAGTGATCATAAATTTAATTTTTAATAATTTAAATTATTTTCAATTAAATATTACTCTCTCTAATGATTTTTGGTCTTCTGATTTGGAACTTGGGAAGGAACCAATAGAAGAATATTAATGAAGGATAATTATATTCTATCAAAGTCATTATTAATTGATATAAATAATGATCAATGTAGCTTGCAATCATAAAAGAGAGTGAAATCATACATTCTATTAATTTTATTGTATAATAGCAAAAAGAAAGTTTGATTGTAAGCATATTATTTTTTTTTTCATTGGTTAATATTAATGGAATTTGATTGATTTGTATTTTTTACACTTACCATATTTACAAATTTATATTTTTGAAACTCATACATATTTAGAAGCAATAAATCACAATTATTCCAATTATACACAGTTGTATATAAATGCACCGTTTAAAAAGTTATAATGGGAAATATATAATGTACTGTGTAGAACATTATATATTGTCTAATAAAATTCTGGTATTACGCTGTTAATGTGAAAGAATCAAATAACTTTTTAGGGTTAAAAATATTAATATATGATGGTCTATTAGTAAAATATGTTAGTTAGATACGGTTATTTTTGTTTATTAATTTTTCCCAAAATATAAAATTCATAATGAAAAAACTGTGAAATTTCCTTTTGGGAAAATTGGGAACAACAAATAAGAATAAAGTGAAAATATTTAAATTAATTCAGATATGATGTAAAGATATAGAAAGATATGTCTATTTAAGATTGTTACCATTAATAGTGTCATTTTCTTTCAACAAATAACTATTAATAGTAATCTCAAAGTGACCAACCCAACACCAAACTACTAGTAATACTCGAAAAATATGGACTCAACATATGGAAAATAAATTAGTTTTGAAAGGTGAGCCGTTGTGAGCTCTAATTGGGCTGACCCATTATATATTATTTCAAATATTATAACTATGCATTAAGAATAATGTAAATAGACATTTAAAATATTGAAAATAGACATTAAGGATATGGTATGTAAATATTAAATATAATGTAAGTAAGCATTTAAGAGTGACTTGCTTGAACTCCACCTCTTCAAGGACCTGACCATGGATAGGGGCAGTTGGCGGCGCCTTATTCACGTCCCAGATTACTAAACTCGTCCCTTTTACCCTCCATTTGTCTTTGTCTTTGCCCGTCTTGGTTGCTCTCTACCTTTTGCCTGCTCTTATATTAGTATCTGTATTTTTGCCTTTGCTCTATTTGTATGCACAGAATTGTAGTCTCATATTTTGCTTGTTCTCTATGCTTGGCTAACATGGATGTAAGATGCAGGAGTTGAGATATCTGCAGGTTCCTCTCTTTGAAGACCCTTGAGCCGGGGGACTCTTTTGACCGCCCTCTCCCTATGGGTATGAGACGCCGTCTATCTTCCCTCCCCAGACCCTGATCATAGATATAGTCTATGAATGGGATATACTGGATATGATGATGATGATGATGATGATGAAGCATTAAGAATACGATAAGTGAACATTAATCTTTAATGAACTGGACTTAAAATATGTCTCTTAAAAAGACGGTCTCTTAAGAGATTAGTTGAAGTATGTATACCACAGCACAAATATCCATTGAATCTTTGGGTAGGAGTATTTTGAATGAATATTACATGGAATATACTAAATGATTCACTAGCTGTCACGCTAAACCTCGACCCCTCCGTAAAACAAAACTGATTCCATTGTTCCGATGCGTTTGGTAGGTTTTCCCAAAAAAAAAAAAGGTTTCCATAAGAGTAAGACATGCATATACACCTGGGAGCCTTACGTTGCTCTAAAAAATAGGACTACATGAACTGATGAAGTCAAATTCACCTTAATTCTTTTTGTTTAATTTTTAGGTTTTTCAACGTTACGTTTTTAGCCTCATTTCATTTGTGTTCTACTTTGTATTTTCACTAGATAGTGCCCGTGCGATACACGGTGTTATCAAATTTTCTGACATATTTGTATAAATTAAAAAATTAAATTTTAAAAATAAATTGTACATTATAGTTATATTTCATTTCACTCTGAACAGTTATATACATTACGTACATTATATCATATTATATCTTGGATTGCGCGCAAAATAATTAATTATATTTATACTTTTATTATTTTATTTTAAATTAAAGAGAAAATGGTTCGTACCCTGAGTATAATACAAAATTATGAGTTTTTTAATAAAAAATAACATATCAATTTTTGCTATCAAAAATAACTATTACATTAATTAATAGAAGTATTAAATATTATAAGTCTAAACGAAAAAGATAATTTTTTCTCATAAAAAATATAAGTAACTTATATAAAGATAGTCACAACCTAAATCATATTAGAATTAATCATTGCATTTAAGTAACCAAAAGTAAAAATAACAAAAAAAATCCTAATAAAAGTATATTATGTTTTAACCATCTCAAAATATCCAATACCCTAAATAATATTCATTTAATAAATAAAATTGAAATAATTGAAATGAAATATAATGAAGTATATAGTTTTCAAATACATTAAATGGGATTTGACCTAAAAAGTAGAAAAACAATTAATAAGAACAATAATATACTCAAAATAAGAAAATAGTAAGTCAATGATAATCATAATTAACATTGACATCATGATGAAATTTTAGAGGGAAAAGATTTAATGAGAAAGCGACACATAAGCGATTTTAAAAGCTGATGATGTCAGCTGTGTTTTGTTTTAGTAATAATTATAGATTATAGATTATTGATAAATCAACTTTCTTTAGTTCTAGTCTCCGCATAAGTGAAAATATAGTCTAGTGAAATCTGTTTTGATTATTAGTTTCGATGATGTTTTACAATGATTGAAAGCGGTCTCCTTTTTTGGCCGTGCTCTTCTTTACGGGTATGAGTTGCCGCCGTCCTTCCCTTCCCAGACCCTGCTCATAGTTTTCTATGAGCGGGATATACTCGGTTAGGATGATGATGATGATTAAAGCGGTCATAACTCATAAATATTAAACTTTGTGAATAATTTATAAATCATTCAAACTTTATAGCTATATTTTATTCATGATTGTAACCTAAAATATTGTATTATCGATTCTTACTTTTGATGATAAAAATAACATTCCTAGTATATCCAAAGAATTATAAGGTGACGAGTGAAAGTTAATAGCAACGAAGAATTGAGTTGAATAAATATAATTAATTGTACAATTAAACTATTTCCAAAAAAAAAAAATTGTACAATTGAACCACTAATTTTTTTTTTAATTAAGGCGTTAAGCATGAAATAAGGAAAATAAGAAATATGGCCACTTCATCACTTAGGGCTAATTTACCATTGGAAAATAAAAAGCCTTGCGAGAGACAGTCTTATTGCAAGATCACTCATACAAGAGTAGCCCAATCACCTCCACTTTCAATTTTTTTACAATACATGATCACTTAATTATTCAATTTAAGGCCATAACTACTACCTTCAAGGTAAAAAAATAATGTCTTTAAAGAGTTATTGCAAATTATTTATGATTTATTAATTAAAAGTGAGAATTGACCATTTTAAAATTATAATTGATCTATTTAAGATTATAATGGACTCCTCTAATATTATAAATTATAATTAACCACTATATAGTTGATGACTTACAATTTAGCACTATAAGCTTTTTTAGGTTGTAATTGGCCATTTCTAAAGTTGTTGGTTATCAAGTTAAAATAATATGCTCTATTATTATAATAAATTCTTTTTTATATAACTGATAACTTTAATATCAGAATTGATCACTTTAATGTCAATAATTAATCATTTTAAAAACTCATAATAGATCCATTTTAGGCTATATACTCTAATTTGAGATTGATCACTTTAAGATTATAATTGATTATTTTTAGGTCCATATTGAAAATTGGTTGCCCGTATGTACTTGGTCTTACTTCAAAAAAATCTTTCATGATAGTTTACATTATATATAAACAAAGTTGTTAAAATAGTGATTCTACTTAAAATCGTTTAGAGAGGTAGAATCGATTCGGTAGAATCGAATCGTAGAATCGTATGATTCTACAAATAAACTAAAAAATATTTAAAATATCTAGTTTATTATCAATATTATCCAATTCAAAAGTTTAAATCAATGAATTACAGTTTCTTTGACTTTATGTTTAAGAATATAACTAAAACTTTTCAATATTTAGTTTAAATATTCATACCGATTAAGACATTTGTTTTTTAAAAGTTTTCATGATGAAAATTTTGAAATTTATGTGTATATGCGAAAGAGATTAGTAAAATATGGTACATAAGAAAAATTAAAAATAATTCATTCTATATTAATTAGTAGAATCGGATCGTTAAATCGTAGAATCGTGTTTTCCTTAAAAAAATAAATATATATCATATATATATATATATATATATATATATATATATATATATATATATATATATATATATATATATATATATATATAGCCCATATAATTAATTTATTTCTCTAATTGATCACTTTAACACACTAAATATACATGGATCAACCGACAAAAATGGTCTCACGATGACGTCTATTTCATCTTAAATTGTGATAATAAAATAGGAGTATTAAAAATGTTTTAGATTAAGGATAACAAGGTAACACGTACATTAGTCCTATAATATGATATGTCAAAGTATAAGCGTCAAGCAAAAGATAACAAAACAACACAAATTAAAATAAGGCTGACATAAGTTAAAAGTTATGGGCCTTAGCCGCTGGAGGAAGGGGGAGGCAATGGTAAGATGAGCTGTGTTGTAGGCGAATTAGGAAGATAAGCCGGTACAGTGGTGGACATTGGGCATAAATTAACTGCGTGATTCCCATTCATTGTTTCCAATTTCACATTTGGCTTCATCATCACCGGCACATATGTTGGAACTGAATATGGTGCCTGCTGGACTTGGTTTTGTGCACTCCATCCTTGACCCATCTGTCAGTATCAAAAATATAAGAATAATTAGGTAAATATTGAATAAAATCAATTAATCAAAATGAATACGCTATTAATTAATTACCTCAATTACGTGCTTCAGTGATTTAATGTGGTTAATTGCGTCATTAAGGATGGATGCTTGGTCTGTCTACAAGATGATACCATAATTTTAAGGTTTAGCAAGAGAATTAACATCATTTTTATTGATTACGGTACAAAAGTATAAGTATTATACCTTATCAGAATGAGGAATTAGATGCTGTAAAGTTTGTATCTTCTCACTAATTAGCTTTCGTCTTCTCTGTTCACTGTTTCGCTTCTGTCAATCACATAAATTTCATGTATAGGTTTTGCAATGTATAAGTACTCAAAATGGGTGTTTTTGAATAAGTTTTGTGGGTTCCACTTTCACCAAAAGGAAATATTTTAGAGGTAAACGGATATTTGATAATTAACACCACTTTAGTAGTAAATAAGTTCAAAGAAAATTGTCTAGATCAAATTGTAGATAAAAAGGAATATGTTGAAAAAAAATTACCTTAATAATATAATTTGTTACTTAAAATATCTAAAAGATAACATATTTTAATATTGGCGACATTATCGAAACGGTAAACGTTAGAAAATCAGTCAGCTGGACCCAATTGTTTCATCTTTTTCTCTCAAATTAATCTAACTTTCATGTGAAATTTAATGAAACCGAAAAAACTACATCTGAAAAATATTGTATTTATTTCTCTCAAAGAAGTAGTACAACTTTCATATGAAATTTGATGAAGCTTAAAAAGCTTGATCACCAAAATATAAACATCACCTTCCATGTGAAATGTTATAAAACTTATAAAGCCTCATCATCTCATAATTATTAAAATCATTTGTCTCTAATGAACCTATCTTTAATGTGAAATTTAATGAAAACTAATAAAGTTGCATCTTAAAATTTCAAAATCATTTATCTTATAGATGTTAACTTTCATATGAAATTTACAACCCAAAAACTTGCATTTAAGAAAAATTAAAATCCTTTATGTTATAAATAAGCCTATCTTTTTATACAAGTGAAATTTCATGAATCCAAAATTATTGGATCTTTCAAAGATCAAAATCACTTCACTAAAATGACCAAACTAGAATGTGACCTTCAATAACAATCAAAAGTTTCCTCCTTGAAATATTAAAATATTTTATATCAAATAAATCTATTTGTATATTTTTTTTGTAAAATTCAATGCAGCCCAAAATAAACCTTTATGTCTGAAATTTTAAAGTTCTAAAATAAACTTATCTTTCATGTGAAACTTAATGAAACTAAAAAATATGGATCTTCGAAAAATTAAAGTCGCCATTTTCATATACACCTAACTTTCATGCACCATTGTTTGTTTACTACTAAAGGGGTGTTTGGTATGAGTTTTTTCATACTAAGTAAGGGATTCAATTAACTTTACTCCATATATTTTGTTTGGTATGATATTAGGTTAATCCAATCCCTTTCTTGAGGGTAATGGATACCCTTACTTTGTTACCACCCATTTATGTCAAGTAACAAATTTTCTAACTATGATTAATTAAGTGTTTCCCTTATATTTTTCATACCAAACAACATATAACTACAACTCATACCTTTACCCTTACTCTTATTTATCATTTTCCTTTCCATTAGATTTTATATTCCCATACCAAACACCCCTAAGAGTTTCCAACAATTTTCTTAAATCACGCGCCATTGTTTATTTCCTAAATTTTAGAATTTGTTTTTCTTTGATCAATTAGTAAATAATTTGCTAACTAATTTAATAGAGATTGTGTACTTTAATACAAAATAGACTTTTATTCAATAGGTATATTACATTAGTTAATTATATATTTATGAGGCTATAAATACAAATTATGTTATAGGTTTGGATTGGATTTTTTTAAAATATCTTTATAAATGTCACGTATAATATAAATATTTTTTAAATATTTTTAATTTACGAAATATATTTTTTAATTATTTCGATGATCCTATGTAATTATGTAACTCATGATAGCATTTAAATAAAAAGCATCAATAATAAAGGGCACGTCTTTATTTATTAGCTAAATGTATTGAAATCTGTCCGTTGAAATCTGTCCGTTTTGTTAATAATAATAATAACAATAATAATAATAATAATAATAATAATAATAATATTTGATCAAATAACGGATCTAGCATATCTCACGTACCTTTGAACTCTTTGTTGGGGCACCATCGCAATCTTCCTTAAGAGATTGGCGTGTGTGTTCATGCTCAAAGTCTAAGACTTCCTTTCCTTTTGATTTATCAACATCGTTTTCTTTTAAATTTTGTACCTATAAGACGCCCATTAATTAAAACAAATTAAGGATTGAAAACAATTTTCTTTTAAGAAAATTACAAATCGAATAATAAATGTTACCAACTAGCTAGTATTCTTAGCATCTAAAATTATGTTCAAATTATAAAAAAAAATCAATAAAAAAGAAATGATAACCAGACTGTTAAAGTAAGTAATATATTTTGGGGCATCAATCATTAGTTAATGGTTATACTATTTCACTTTAAAAAAGAGATGGTTGAATTCAAACGCATAACCTCTTGTCACGTTGACTTTAGTTTGTTATAAATAGAAAACTTTAGTTTCTTATAATTGACTTTAGTTTCTTATAAATCGAATTCATTTCCAAATATTGAATTGGTCCAAATACTATGTTTGACAAATTTTGAATTTGAAAATGTTGGAATTGGAATTCCAACTACAATGTAAAATAGGTGAAATATCACAATTTGCAAATTCCAAATATATAGATGTCATTTACAATTCTTAAATTTGAATACCAAATTTGAATTCCTTGTTTTCAAATGATTCTATGTTCCTAAACACTACCCTAAGGTTTTTGACACGCATTTAGAAAATAAAATATATCCATGTGAGATCTTGTTAGATTGTCTTAATGTATACTTTTTTATTATTTATTAATGTATAATTTTTTATTATGTATTTTTTAATAATTTTTTAATGTGTATTTTTAGAAATATTGAGATTTAAAAATTTTCTTTAAAAACTATATAAAATGTAAACGAAAAAAATAAAAAAGAAATGTGAGAGCATTAAAATCACAGTTCTAAAAATAAGAAACCTATAGGATGAGGAAAATATAGACGATTCAATTACAAATCACAAATCACAAATTGCCATGTTACATGGCGGTGGACTATGTTTGGTACGTGCATTTTCCTTAATGTGAAAGGTCAGATACCTTTGTTAGCGGTTGCCATTTCTATAAATAGGTATCTTACCATTTGCCTCATTGCGGTGCATTTTAGTTTACTTGGAGAAGCTCCGCAAATAGTTGCTTGCATATTTAATGTGTTTGTGTTTGTGATTGTGAGTAGTATTACATCAAATGTTTTTCGCAAATTAAATTTCACAAAGGTCAATAGTGATACTGTAATCAGAGTTTAATATATACTCAGTTCGTTTAAACTTTTTGTAATATTTGATTTATTAACTTCTACATACACTATTTGATTTGTAAGACAAACCATTACAATCAATGATAAATGATAAAATATGTATTTTAACTATTATAATAAGTGACGAAGTTAAAAAAAGTAAAAGACGCCATGCTTCCTTAAATTTTATTTTTTTTAATATAATAAGGTTATAAAACTTAATAATAAAATTATATAATAATTGATTTATTATTATAGTTATTTTAACAAAACGTTTAAGAGTTTATACTTTTTCATCTCATTTAAAATCTTAATTTAGGATTTAATGTCTAAATCTTTCCTATCATAAAATATAATTATCAAAAGATAGATGGGAAAACATTACATATATGTATATAAAAGAAACTCACCTCTAGTGGCAAATGGATGCCATGAATAGTCTTATTTCCATGCTCGTTTTGACCATGCTTAGATATAGGAAAAGTAATGTCTTTTGGGGGAATACTTGATCCTGCAGGACACTCTAATATACCATTCATATGATTGTTTTGTGTTGAATTGATTTGATCAGCAAGTTGATGATAATAAGTAGCCATCCTGCGTAAATTATGTAGGTCCTCTACTTCAGGTTTATTCAAAAAGATATCTAAATTCGCTAAGGAAGCTGCAAGATTACTGGAACTTGTTTTTAGTACTGCAGAAGAAGAACTAGTTGTTGTACTATTACTTTGAAACAATGGTACGTGTTCACTCATGTTTTCAGGGATAATGTACCGCCAACCTTTACGTTATGAACGAATTACAAATGATCTTTATCTAGTCTCTACATATATACTACTTCTTCCGTTCCATTATACTTACTACATTTGACTTTTTACGCAATTTAGTGGCATTACTGATTCATATTTTTAGTGTAGTAATTATTGATTTTTATTTTAAGTCCCACCATAAAATAATTTAGCGACACTTAATTTGTTCTTTAGTGCCATATGTAATTGTCACTATAGTCTATAATGACATTTGTGAGAAATGTCACTAGATCCTATGTCGCTAAAAGCTTTAGTGTGCCTTTTTAATATTCTGCTAAAAAGTCTAATAAATATCACTAAAACCTCTATATACACTATAAGAAATTTGAAATAGCGACATTTTAAATTAAATGTCACTAAATATATCCTACTATAAAAGCAAATTATGTTGTAGTGAGTTTATATTAAGAAAGTACGCGATTAGTCGATTTAAACAAGATCTCACTTGACTATATTTTTACATATATATTAGCCACAATATATTAAATAAGTTTCAACGATGAATGTGCTCAAAACTGAAATGTAGCATGTATTTCAGAACTGAAGAATTAGGAGAATAATATATACATTTATTGCTTGTAATTTCTTATTGTCTTTTCTATTCCGGTGATAGTCGTTTGAGCTAATAAAAATAGACAAAGGATAACTGACCCTATCTGAAAACAATGAGGCGTAATAGCTCATGTATTAAAATACGACTATATATGTAACTGAAACCAAGACTACTAGTGTGAATGTAATTTGGTAAATTAGACGATTTTTTTATTATCGGCATATATAAATATATAATATTAAAAGAATAAAATTAGAGATATTATACAATAAAAATACTGAATTTTGACAGTCATAAGTATTAAATTATAAATTTGTAATTTTGGAAATTATCAATAATGTATTACGCAATATATTATACTAGTATATATCCCGTGCAATGCACGAATATGTTAGTTTTTAAGTTATGTAAAAAAATTTATTGAATATAATTGTTTATTTTTCAAAACTAACCATTATATTGATCATAACTATATATTAATAACTAAAATGATTATAAGTAAAATAATTCTATTTCACTAATTAAAATACTATATACTAATAAAAACGAAAAATGATATATACAAACTTAAGAACTATATATACGAAAGATCTTGTATTTAATTTATATAATTTAATATTATTTTTGCGTTGGAAATATAAACATTGAATTATATTTAATTATTTTAACATTTATTTTTTCTTGGGAAGTTAGAGTCATTATATAAAACATTAATTGTTTTTTAATTTCTATATTACATTTTCTTGAAAATTTAAAATTATTAATGAAAAAAAGAATTTGTTAATTTTTATTTACAGCCGTAAATATCATTACCCAATAAAAACTTATTGTTACTAATGATAATTTTTCAATCCTAAATTGATCGATTAATCTGAGTATATATTAAATTTTTACTAAACAAAGGCTAAATTATTGTGCAAATATTATATTAAACTTCCTTCTATGAAATGATTATACAATATACTCATATACAAACACTTAATTGATGACGTGCTCAAAATATATACTTTTATAAATTTTTGTCATTAATGAAACAACATATTCGCAATCCGCTAAGAATAAACTGATCTATGGTTTATTTTTGAATGAACCCACCTAAGGAGTTTCTTATTGAGAATAAACTTACCTAATATTTAATAGGTTACCAAACATATAACTAAGGGTTCATTCTTAGCAGATTACAAAAACGTTGTATTATTCTCAACAAAGAACCCCTTAGATGGGTTTATTCAAAAAAAACCCTAGGTGAGTTTATTCTCAGCGGATTACAAATATGTTATTATTAATGGCAAATTCCTCTACTTCTATAAATTTGATTCCCCCCTTTTTTTTTATCATAATTATCATTGTAAAATTATTCTAAATAAGATTTTAGTGCACGTTTCGCCGCGAAAAAATTGGTTGGAGAACCATTAATCATTAAGACATAGCTGGTGGATGTAATACAGGTCATAATGATTTTGATGAACTTAAGGGGGAAGTTTAGGACCCCCATCATATCCTTTATGAAGCTCCAGTTCATCGTATCATATGTTTTGCATGAATGAATGATTATTATTATTATTATTATTATTATTATTATTATTATTATTATTATTATTATTATTATTAAATGTACAAATTGTCAAAGAACCAACTCAACCAAAAGCTTAAGCTTATGGTTGAGGCCCCAAAATATGTTATATGCTCTAACACGCCCCCTCACACAAGAGCCCTTTGGACTAGAATTGTGGATGCAACACAGGCTCTCCTCAACTTAAGTTTTTGGTTGAGTCGGTTCCTTGACACAAATATTTTATGTTTAACCATCAAATTAAGATTTTGATTGAAACTTCGAGATATATTATGTATTATATATTGTTTTTTAAATACGTGTTTGATTTGTTCTGTTTATAGGTAGTGTTAGCGTTGGGGCTTTCTCCTATCAAAATACTTTTTTTTATCGTGCTTTTCATATTCTTTTATGAATATTTTGTCAAGAAACCAACTCAACCAAAAACTTAAGTTGATGGTTGAGGCCTCAGGATATGTTATATACTCTAACACATTTTGACCTTCTAACATATATAGTTGACCCATATGTGGGAAATTGAGAACCATTTTTCCTAGCTTGAACAAAGCCAAGACAAGCTCTACTTTAACAGAAATGTTACTGATATACTCCCTCCAATTCTATTTAGATGTCTCATTTACTTGGGCACGGTTATTAAGGGTTGTGTAGGGTCCATTAAAAAGTGAGTAGTTAGGGTATTTTAAATGATTATATTAATTGTTAAGGTGATAGTGAGAGTATTGTAAGTAGTAAAAGTAGGGGTATTTTGGACATTATTTGTGTGAACATGGGGTATTTAGGTAAAAAAAAAAGATTGACAATAAAAAAGTGACAATTGATATGAATTTTCCTAATAAGGAAATGTGTCAACTAAATAGAATCGGAGGGAGTATTTCCTCTAAATTTTAATAGTTGCTGCAGTTTCTAAAGCAACTATTGTTCATCAACTGATCTTATTTAACATATATTTCTCTATTATAATGTAAAACGTAGTCAACTGAGATCTTTTTTTATTCGCCTTAATTCATAGTTTCATAATATTAACTTTTTAGAATATTTTTTATCATATGAAATTAAAGATATTAGCGATTAAATTCGTGCATTGAATAGCATGAAAAACAGAAATTTAGCAACTAATAAAAATCAGATGAAGTGCTAAACAACAAACATTTATTTATCACTTCAGCTGAAATTATTTTATAAACAACGCATTATTATTACTTTATGTTTATTTTATTGTTCACATCGTAAAATTTTAATAAAGAAGAAACTTCTATTTGACAAATATAAATATTCGAGTATATAATATATCATAGGGTCTCAACTAATGATTGGACTGATATGGTAGCAATAAATTAATTTTGTTTTGAAGTTACAATTGTACAATTAGCCAATTTGCAATCCCAAAATACGAAATACTTGAATACACATTTGGAAGAAGGCGTACCGCAATAAAAATCTAAGCAACCGCGCTAAAAGGTGCTTCATTGCGAAGTAATCATATAATGATCACATATAACGCCACAAATATCAGCTAAATTTTACGCCTACGTAGACATTAATTGGATGCTAATTTTAAAAATATAAAACGACAAATAGTTTAATTAGTCTAACCAGTTATTTCGTGGATCATGTGACAAACCTTACGAAATGCATACAACAAACTTTGCCTTTCACACTCCCGATTTGTTTCTAAGGCATTTGTAAGGACTAAGGCATTTCTTTCTTCTACTTTAAAAAAATTATTATGCAAATAAAATATATAGAAATACCAAATGACTTATGAAATTTTTTTTCATATATAAAATAATAAAAAGTTTTTTGTTATTTTTTATAATCTATATATGAGAAATTTTATTTATTTATAATTTTTATTTATATTTAATAATTATAATGATTGGATTTATAATTTTGTACATATATAGAATTTACTATCCACTGAATTGAAAACTTGTTTTTTCACAACCAGAAAAGAAAACCTTAGGATCCATTTAATTATTAAATACCAATTATATTGTGGTTTTTTTTTTATGATTGTGGTTTTTCAATTTTAAATGTCATATGATTAATGATATTATACTCCCTCCAATTCAATTTAATTGTCCACTTTGAATTGGACGTGAATTTTAAGAAAATAGTAATTGGGGTATTTCAAGTGATTATAATAATTATAAAGATGGTAGTTGGAATATTTAAGTGATTAGAATAATTATAAGGGTGGTAATTGGAATATTTTAAATAATATAAGTAGGAGTATTATGATCTTTACTTGTGTGAATATAGGGTATTTAGGTAAAACATCTTTGCCAAAAATAGAAAATCGACAAATAGGTTGAACTTACACAAAAAGAAAAGTGGGCAATTAAAAAGAATTAGAAGGAGTATATTCTATGATAAAAATTTTAAAAACTAATAATTAAAAGTAACAATCACTTTTTCTAGTTTCTTATTTTAGTATTTGTTTTTCCTATAAGATCAAAGTTAAATGCAAAAAATGATTACGAACATTCCCTTAATAACGTAACTTACTTTTATCCTAGGAAAATACTCTATTACTATGCAATAACTGTAGTTCAGGCTAGAGCAAAGATGATCATCGAAGCCCTATTTATTTTTTATTTTTTTATCTGATTGAAGCCCCATTTATTTATTTTATAGAGATGTTTTTTTAAGTAAAAATAAAACAAATCCAATACCATTTTCATTTTAAAAAGAAAATTTGAAGATAGGTGAAATATTAAATTATTAGTTAATACTTTCTCCGTTCTAAAATACTCGCTACATTTTCGTTATCGACACTATTCATCGTTCAAGTATATTTTACATATTGCGGCTAATGTATAAGAAAAAATATAGTCAACTAGGATCTTGTTTGAATAGTCTAATCGCATACTTTCATAATATCAATTTTAAGGAAAAAATAATATTAATAATTCAACCTTTTGTTCATCCGCTGTGAATAATACTACCTTTTGATTTTTTTCTAATAATCCAACGTTTGCCCCTTAGTTCGCTGTGTATAATCCAACCTTTTGATTATTTTCTAATAATCCAACATTTGCCCTTAGTTCTCTGTGAATAATCCAACCTTTAATTTAATTAGCTTGCTAGCAACATACCCTATTATTACCCATTATTAGTAATAAGGTATGTTGTAGGTAGTGATGGCCACGGTCCGGGTTGGCCCGGAACCGAACCGGTCTCGAACCGCTTGAAACCGGTCCCGGAACCAGAACGTTCGCGACAGGTTTCGAACCGGTCCCGAATCGCGAAACCGTGAACCCGCCGGAATAAAGTTGCCGGAACCGTGGAACCGCCGGAAAAAACCGTTGGAACCGGACCAAAGAACCGTCGGTTCACCCGGTCCGAACTGGTTCACCCGGCCCAACAGTTCCATGGAACCGGAACCGGACGGTTCTTTTGGCCTAACGGTTCCTTGGAACCGGAACCGGGCGGTTCTTTGGAGCCGGTCAAACTAGCCGTTTATTACCGTTAACTAGCCGTTGCAAATTTGACTATAAATACACATCAAATTCAATTCTTCCAATTCACAACTCATCTCTTCTCCTACTCTCTCTACTTACTCTCTCTATTTAATTACTTAATTACGCAATTATTCTCTTAATTACATAATTAGTCTTCTAATTATTTCTTAAGTACATAATTATTCTTTAATTATTCCTTAATTAAATAATTATTTTTTTTAATGATTTATTAATTTCTTTATTACATTACTATTACAATATTATCATGTCTTCTTTTTTGAAAAAAACCTCTAAAAAAGTCACTAAAGTGGCAAAATCTTTGGGAGGTTCTTCTAGCTCCAAAAGAAAGGCCACTTCAACTCCGTCGATATCAACAACACCTTCGGTTAGTAATTATGAACCGAATTATCCAGAAGGGTACGAGCCATACGACCAAGAATTACATGATTATGCGGAATATGTGGAAAGAGAAATACAAATTGAAGATGAAGAAGAAACACAAGAAGAAGAAACACAAGAAGAAGAAGAAGAAGAAGAAGAAGAAGAACCAACGACCCCTATCGAGATACTTAGATCTCGACAATCATCAACAAGATCAGTTGAAGAAGCACAACAACAACAAAGACAAGCTCGTGGTAAACGAGTCAATTTCCAAAATATCGGTTAGTTTTGTAATTTTATTCTTCAAATTGATTGAATTTTAAATTATTATTTATTTATATATTGTGGCATTTTAATAATGTTTTTATATTTATATTTAGATGAAAATGTAGCAGTAAGACAACCTTTTCCGGCAATGCCACCTCTTAGTGGTAGAGCTGTTTCACATTGTGGTCGTATTTTACAAAAGAACCAACCGACAACCAGGATGTTTTCTTATGCACTTGTCAAATTTGTGAAAGTCAAGGAGTAAAGCCCTTAGTTTCTTACAATTTTACAAAAGGTAAATACGTTTTAAGTTTTTATACATGATATTTATATTTTGTAAATCAAAAATGTTAGAATGTATTAAAAATTCATTTATTGTGTTTTGTGAATACGTGTTAGGTGGTGGTACGGGATCTTTCAACAAACATTTGGCAAAAAAAATGGAATCACAAAAGAAACTCATGCAGCAAGCGGCAGCGGGACCACAAGTGGAAGCGGACAACAATGGACAACGGACTTCCCCGGCGGACCCGAAGGTGTGCCTTTTAAATATAATCGTAATGAAATGATTGATGAATTTTCCAAATATGTAATTGGTGATGAGTTACCTTTTAACCACGGTGAAAGTAAAAGATACGAATACTTCAATAGAAAATCTTTACAACCACAATATAGAGCAATCCCTAGGAATACTCTTAAACGACGAACCATTAAATTATATGAATCAAAACGCGATGAATTAGCACAAATGTTTAAAACTTTTAATGGTAGAGTTAGCATAACAACCGATATTTGGTCAGCTCCCCCACATTTAGAGCCTTATATGTGTGTAACAGCACATTGGATAGACCGTAATTGGTGTATTCAAAAAAGAATAATTGCGTTTGAGTTAATGCCTGAAAAACATACGGGTGAAAACATAAAATATAGACTAATGGAAATATGTAAAGAATGGAACTTATTAGATAAGATATTTAGTTGTTCTACCGATAATGCATCCGCAAATATCAAATGCATCGAACTTTTATATAACGAACCCGCTTTTACTTGTATCCTAGGAGGTAGTTTGTTACATATACGTTGTTGTGCTCATATTGTTAATTTGTCTTGTCAAGCCGGTATTAAAAACCTAAGTGATTTATTAGGTCCCATTAGAGACATAGTGAAGTGGCTTAGATTAGGACAAGTAAAAAGAAGATATAAACAATTATGTGCCCATTATCAACTTAAAAAAGTATATTGGTCTTTAGACACTCCTACACGTTGGGGTTCGAACCATAATTTATTAAAGAAGGCTATTGCTTATCGTCCGGTGATAACACAATTGTATAGTGAGTTTACGGATAGCCGTATAAGTGATGAAACTTGGGAACTAGCTATAGGCGTACAAAAATTATTAGAAGCGTATGTCCACGCAACTAAGATTTTTTCATATGTTTACGAACCAAACATTCACTTAGTGATAAGTGAATGTGTTACTATTTTTTATCATCTTCTTACATATTCTCATGATGATACTAACGTTTATTTAAAGGCGATTCTTGCAGATATGATGGAAAAGTGGAAGGCATATTTTACTGATTTCCCTTATATTTACGGAATTGCGACAATTTTAGATCCGTGTTTTAAGACGGAAGCCCTAAGTAAAATTATAGGATTTTACTACCAAGCATTAGATCGCCCGCCTACTGATGTACATAATTATGTAGGAAATTGTAAAAAGCTTTTAGCGGACCTTTATGATCGTTATTCTAGTATATATAACCCGAGTCGCGATACGTCTAGGCGTGCTAGCGTCTCGGCACGTCCCGATTATTATAATCCCATAATAGCTAACATAATAAGTCGAGATGATAGTTTTGTAGGATCATCTTCTTCCTCCCCCTCCGCTTCATATTTAGAATTAGATAATTATCTTAAACATCACTTTGAAATCGACCAAAGTAATTATGATATTTTAGAATGGTGGAAAGAAAAATCAATAAAATACCCCATATTATCGAGAATTGCAAAGGATATCCTTGCAATTCCTGCTTCTACTATTGTGTCGGAGTCTGCTTTTAGTGCAGGTAAAAGAGTTTTGGACGAAAAGAGATCTCGTCTTGCTCCACATAGTATTCAAATATGTGTTTGCAAAAAAGATTGGGATCAAGCGGAGGTCCGAATGCAAGGACTCAAGAACGATGATGATCAAGACGAAGATGATCCATGGATGATTATGGATACGTCTGCATCATCGTCGGGAGGAGAGTCGGCGGAAGCATCCAACCAACCAAATGATGACGATGACGAATAGGATCACAAATACGGATTATTGGAACACGACATTCAACAATTAAATATAAAAGGTACGACAAAGAACTACGTGGGCTTTGATTCCTTCCTTCGGGATACGTAGGCAGCTTAGTATTTCTTCGGGATACTAGGTTCAAGTCCATTCTCTCCCCCTTTTTTTATTAATCATCTTTATCGTTGATTCGTTTCTTATTAATTTATTTTTTTGCTTTTTTTTAGTAAATATTTTAATAACGATGACAAGCATTGAATTTCGATAATAATCAAGTAATCGACGAAGGTACGTCCGCATTATTATAGTATTTTTATATTAAAATTAAAGGAAAAATAAGAATGGAACCGATGGTCCGACCCACCCGACCCGTGTATTGGAACCGCCGGAACCGCCTCATGAACCGCCAAGGAACCGTTTGGAACCGTCCGGAACCGGAACCGGAACCGGAAACGTTCGGGTCAGGTTCCAGATGGAACCGGAACCGGGTGGAACCGGAACCGAAACCGGATGGAACCGAAACGGAATCGGCCCAACCCGGACCGTGGCCATCACTAGTTGTAGGCAAATTTATCACAAAGGTTGGATTATTAGAAAATAATCAAAAGGTGGGATTATTCATAGCGGATGAGTGAAAGGTTGGATTATTAATGTCAATTTTTCCTTTTTTATATTTTTTAGACTTGTATAATTTAATATATAAACGATCAAAATAACGCATTAGATTGCGTAAAAAAGTGAAATGTAGCAAGTTTAGTGGAACAGAGGAAGTAATTGAGAATTGTAAAAGTTTGAACGATTATAAATTACTAGCATAGAAACTCGTGCAATGAACGAATTTGTTGGTGCGAATTATATATAAAAACAATTTCAATTAATAATGTAAGTATTGTATACTATCTTCTTAAATTTACCAAATTTATGATTTTTTAAATCAAAACATAATTACTAATGTTTATTTTAATTATTTATTTGAGACATAACTTTTTTTGTCATTCAATTGAACATATTAAATTCTAAGTAACTATAGAATTGCTATAGTATATCATACAAATATTTTACCTAATTTAGCTTCAAACTTAAACAAAAATAAGTAGATTCTAAATTTGATAAATATTTTCATGTCTCCTTAAATAATGACACTTGGAATTTTTCAAGACTTTTATAGAATTGTATGATACTCTTAAAGTGAAAAAAATGTTGTATTTTAATATAATAAATAATAAATGACCTTATTCTAAAAGACATCGAAAAAATACATAGAGCTTCCAATATCTTTATTCTGTCCCCTATGACCTTTGATATGCTAAGAAAAATTCAACACTTACTTTACCTTATAACTAAGTTTTTCTATATCATTTTTCATATACAAAGTCTTTTATTTAAGGGTTATGTGCAATTAAACATCTGACTGCACACTTGACACTCTTAAATTAACCCAACATGTTGCAAAGGCTGCTACTTGCTAACACATAAATATTTCATCCGTCTTACTTGATGTAAATAATTAAGGCGGTAGAAGATATCTCCTGCAATTGATTAGAGTCACTACAACAAATTTAGCCTTTTACGACATTAGATTTAGTGGCATTAAAAAAATGCCGCAGATTTATATTTTTTGTGTAGTAATTGTTGTTTTTATTTTAAGTTCCACCATAAAGTAATTTAGTGACACTTAATTTGGTCTTTAGTGGCATATGTAATTGTCACTATAGTCTATAGTGATATTTGTGAGAAATGTCACTAAATCTTATATCGTTAAAAGCTTTAGTGTGACTTTTTAATATGCTGCTAAAGAGTCTAATAAATGTCACTAAATCCTCTATATACACTATAAGAAATTTGAAATAGCGACATTTAAATTAAATGTCACTAAATATATCCCACTAAAAGCAAATTATGTTCTAGTGAGTTTTTTCTCACAAAAGTTATTTTATAACAAAATTCCCAATTTACGCTAAATACAAATTTAATTAGTTCGTAATATCAACTGAGATGAGTTTCTATCATATGTATTTATCAATCAGTTATAAATTTACGTTTCGTTTGGTTAGTGTTATTAAATGGTGGTAATAAGAATGATTTATAGTGTAAAATTTCCTCAATAGTTTTATATCATTCTCATGATCATGAAACTTTGATCATAATTTTTTTTTGTTTACAATTTCCATTGCAAACTAATATCATCTCTCCCAATGGAGGTACATTTGAATGAATTTTACAAAGAAAATGTCATGGTTGAAGTCGGACAAGTATGGCGTTAAAGGTAGCAAATAGATTTTTCAACCAAAATTATACTAGTTTTTTATTCTCATTACCACTTTTTATTACCACCTACCAAACGGGTCGTTAATGTATTAATCCTATGAAGAGGACATTGCAATATTGCATGTAAAAAGTGGGAATACACGTAGGAGATGTTGAGATATATAGTATGTAGGAAAATATTCAAAGGCTTAAGGCATGTACTATAGCATGGACTAAGCAAGAACGCAACAACAGAACCAAAAAAGTATGCTCGGTTAGGTTGTCAAGGGTCCTAGGTTAGAATACTTGTACAACCAAACCATACATTTAATTTTTTTCTATAGTACCTGCCTTTGAATATTGTCCTACATGCTTTAAATCTCAACAATCCTCCCCCATTTAGATCCTTTAGGACTTTCATTCTCTTTCTTTAAAACTGATCTCAAAATCACATTCTATGCATCAATGCTAATGTCCCCACGTATTGAATTAACTGCTAGTACAACACACTTGACAAACGATCGTGATGTAATGATATTTCTGCGGATTTGAATCATATAACACATTTCACCATTTGAAGATAAAGTACACACAATGTCATTTCTTTGACACATTATAATGGCCGTGTCCATATCTATTCATAAGTTTATCATAGTTTATACGTTAATCTTGACTACTTGAAGCGGCCAGAATTTCAAACTTATATAGGTAGGTTCTCCTTACGTGTAGAATATATATTCCCGCAAATGGATACTTCACCAAGAGCTCTTCAACTCTGGGCCTTGAGAACTTTAAATGACGACTACCTTGCTATTCACGGTCCAAAGCAACGATGGGTCATTAAAATTTGTTGCTTACAAAATTCAAAAAGAATTTTAGCATATTGAATTCAGACACAACGTTAAACGTGCGTGATTTGGGCTTTCTTATTGAATTCCAGTTAACGTAATTCAAATGCAATTAATGTTTGTTTAATTGAATCCCTACTCATGACTTTAGTAACGAAATTAGCCAAATTGAACTTAGTGTTCACATAATCAAGAGTTATGACCCCATTAACGATATATCCTTGAGCTAGGTTGTGCCTAAGAGCAATATGACGATATTTACCGTTATACACTTGACTATAAGCCTTCGCCAATGTCGTCCTGCACTCTATATGAATCGCCACCAGTGATATAGGCATTGGTAATATCTGTATCTCAAACATGAGATCCCGTAACCATTCTGCTTCCTTTCCTTCAGACGCTAGCGCTATAAACTCGGAAGCCATAGTGTAATTGGCAATGCACATATGCTTCTTGGAAGACCAAGATATGGCTCCTTCCCCATAAAAAATACCCAACCACTCGTAATAAAATTATCTTCTTCATTCGTGATCCAACTTGCATCAGAATAACCTTTCAAAATCGGATGGTCTCCACTATAAGTGATGCTATGACCCATCGTACCCTTCAAGTATTTTAATACTCTCTTAAATGCTTTCCAATGATGCGAACATGGATTACTTGTTAACCCACTCAACTTTGCCACCACAAAGGCAATGTCCAGTCTCGTACAAGTCATCGAATACATTAGCGATCCAATAACCTTTGAATACGCTAATTGCGCAATGATAGAGGACTTTTTGTGTCGTTTGCTAAAGCCTCTAATCAAACAAAATTTATAAAACCCTTAACTACAACTACACAAGTGTAGTGGCAAGTAGGGGGTCGATCCACAGGGAGATGAGTGTGAGACTTAGGGCCTCTTTAGGTGTTGGGGAATCATGTATAGGGGATTGGTGATGAGCTAGAATAAAACTAAAACTATGAAAATAACAAACAAAGAAACATTGGGGTAGGGGCTAACTCGTGTGCAACGAACTTTATATAGTTAAATTAGGGTTTACTTTGATTTGATCGCAAAGGTGTGGAGTCAAATACGAAGAGCGATCCGATCCTGGATCGGGCTTGGGATCGCCTCCGAGAATCTTGTTCCCATCACTCTCGTGAGTGAGAACAAGACCTACGGGCAACAAATATCCAACAACCCGTCAATTCTCTTCTCCTCTCGGAGTAAGAGGGTAAAACTCCCTTTTCATGGGGCGAGTACAAGTTTCGACTCTCGCCGTTCCCCTGACTCAACTCCTCCCAATGAAATAAAGTCGGTTCTCATGCGGACCCAACTCTCGTTGGTGCCCGGGAAGGAGATCCGGGTGACATCAAATCAATGAGCGGAGCTACCCACTTTCGGGGTTCACAATCAAACCAACATCTACCCATTGCTAACCATAATCAATCCATCAACACAATATGAGTCAACCCCTAACCCTAAACAACTACTCACTAACTATAATCATAATCATCGAAACCATTAACAACATGTATTCCAAGCATTCAAACATCAAATATAAAAATGAACAAGACAAATATAAATAATCAAGAGCAATTGAGAAAATATCATAAACTAACTAAATTTAATAAATAGACAATAAAATACTAAAAATAAACGAGATTAGAAATTACCCATGAAATTTAAGAAGGATTCAAGAACAACTAACAAAAACCCACAAAACTCCATCACCCATACTCCATGAAAATGGCTTGAGAATTTGAAATAATTACTAACAAAAGATAAAAATTACAAAATCTAAACAAAATAGACTATAAAAACAAATACTTGATGAAAGAAATTAAATTTCTTCTAAGAAAAATTAAAGAAATAAATTTAGGGTTTAAAAGAGTAAAAAAAAAAAAAAAAAGAAAGGGAAAGAAGAACAAAAAAACGGCTACTGCCTACTACTCCTAATTCGCTGCTACTGTCTACTCCCTTGCTTGGCTTCGAAATTTCTGTTTTGTAGGTGTTCGCTTCTGAAATTGGGCTGGCAGGTAAATACAAAGCCCACGCCAATAATAAGCTTTGCAATCCGCCTAACTTTATTAATTAGCATACTTCTGTGAATTAACAAGTATGCCTAACTTTTATATATATATATGCTCCAAACTTTAACGAGGTCTCCGCGAATGTCTCGAAATGAGCGTCGAAGTTTAACGAGGCCTCCGCAAATGTCTCGAAATTTGAGTCGAAGTCTCGAACACTTGAATTTTGACCTCGATGTCTTCAAAAACACCTGAAATAACCACGAAACAACCCGAAGACAAGACCAAGGTAAAATCACGTGTAATGTGCATAAAAACGATTAAAAAAACGCGAGACTCGACATTAAAATGAGGAGATAAATGTGCTCAAAATCGAGCACATCAACTCCCCCAACCTAAATCTTTGCTAGTCCCTAGCAAAAAGACTAGGTAGGATAACATGAAAGCACGGGGCAACAAAAACAACCAAGCTACAAAAAGAAAACTAAACTACAAAAAGAAATAAAACCTAAGACTCACTTTCGTAGGAATCACGGTCGCACTTAGCACGTACGACAAGCCCTTTAAACCTCAAGGTCTCCCAAAGAGGACGAGTGAGGTCTCGTGAGGGTTTTTCAGAAGGAGACCCACAAATCCAATGCAAAGCAAATGCAAGGATGCAAACTATATGCAACTAAAAGCTATGATGTAAAATCTAAATGTGATGCAATGCAGGGTGAGTGGAAATCAAAGCAATGCGAGCTGTGTACGAGCAAAACTCTTCCCTAGCCATGAGTGTGCAAGTACAATGGTCTCAATAAAGCGCAATACCGAGAAGAATGACCAATTCCACAAACTCAAGATCACTAGGGTAAGCAACAACACAGACTATGCCACCCACTACCTAGAGAGGTCACAAGTCTACGCTCCCCGTGTTATTTCTCAAAAGATGTGAGAAATATGAAATTACGCTCATGTGTTTGATTTTGGTTCGTGTTTCGCTCATAATCGTCCGACTGAAGATGAGTCGGGAATCAAACACCTAATAGGGGAGAATCTTGGGGATTGTGTCATATCTAACTTCAGCACAGAACAAACTAAACGGACCAAGTCGAACAGGTTAGCAAAGGGTTGTAACGTTGGCTTAGGGTTAAGGTGGGATACATTTGGGAATGTGGCACTAAGTAGATGATAGCAAGTGACCCTAAACAAAACATCCACAAACATCTAATGATAAATCAATACACACTATATCCAACAACTATAATAACCCAATAATCTCACATAAGTACAATGATCTCTATCATAAAACACCATCAAAAATCTGAAATCTCATAAACACATGTGTTCCCAAGCTCATCTCCCAATGAAATATTGACCTCCTCACTCATATAAATGTATGCATATAAAACTCAATGAAGAACAAGAGAAAGGCCTCCTCAAACAAAAAATATGTATGAATAATCACTGTATAAGCACGAGAGGATGAATGGAGAAATAATATGAGCTGGATAAGAATGAATAGAGTCATATGAAACCAACAACCAATAACATAACCAAAGGCCCACAAATCACTGTAACACACAATAACCCCACCATAAATAAGCTATCCTCTAGGTAAGAAGAGGGACAATTTGGCTCATGTGGAGGCTAAACAATGTGGCTACAAAAGAAAAGGAAAAGGCAAAAACTTGGCTTATCCTAAAGTCAGATTGCGTTCAAGGTAGGCTATTTGGCTATATAGCTTAATTCTAGCGAACGTGTTATCATCCTTGGTCTCAAGAAAAGTCGACTATACTGGAGAAGAACCGACACAATACTTAGATCCCCTAACTAGCTCTCAAAATGAATAGAACTCGAAAGGAGTCCAACAAGGCTCAATCCTCACAGGCTAGTCGAAATGTGCCTCTAAAGGTAGTCATCCAAGCCACCAACCAAGCAAACCCAGATCCCCCAAGCAATGTGGAAAATAGTCAGACTCTAGGTCCCAAAACAAGCACAGGGCTAAGGAAATACGAGTTTGCATAAGATCAGACCACATAAGTACACACCAGAAGTTCGCATGCTAGTTTCACAACTCAACCATCTTATTGACAGCAAGAAAGAAACATAAATATGTAATATATACACTATGTCATGAATGCATGGTGAATATACAAAATGATAAATGCAATGAACTAACCTATAACTATATGAAACTAAATGCACAAACAAATGGGTGGAAGTGACAATGGTGTTGACCATCTCTTGGTATCATATATATATATATATATATATATATATATATATATATATATATATATGCTCCAAACTTTAACGAGGTCTCCGCGAATGTCTCGAAATGAGCGTCGAAGTTTAACGAGGCCTCCGCAAATGTCTCGAAATTTGAGTCGAAGTCTCGAACTCTTGAATTTTGACCTCGATGTCTTCAAAAACACCTGAAATAACCACGAAACAACCCGAAGACAAGAACAAGGTAAAATCACGTGTAATGTGCATAAAAACGATTAAAAAACGCGAGACTCGACATTAAAATGAGGAGATAAATGTGCTCAAAATCGAGCACATCACGCAACTTGTTCCTTTTCATGTCTACGAAATTTGACATGTTGATCCATAAGGGTCGACATTGGAGTTTCATCAAATATATTGAATTTCTTAAGTACTTTGTCAATGTAATAAGATTTACTTAACTTGATTCCATTGTCGTCTCTAATGATCTTTATACCTAAGATCATATCGGCCTCTCCCATGTCCTTCATTTGGAATTAACTTGACAAAAACTTTGTTGTCCCTTGAACCGGTACTAAACCTGTACCAAATATGAGTATATCATCACTGTAGGGACATATAATGACTTTGTTGCCTTGCCGATCAAATTTTCTATAAACTCACTTATCGACTTGATTCAATTTGAATCCAAAGGAAAAAACCGTCTCATCAAACTTTTGATACCACTGTTTCGGTGCTTGTTTTAGTCCGTACAAAGACTTTACAAGTTTACACACCTTTTTTCATGTCCTTTCAAAACGAATCTCTCGGTTTGTTTCATATAAACTTCTCCATCTAGTTCACCATACAAAAACGAGATTTTCACGTCCATTTGATGAATCAGTAGATTGTGAATCAAAGCTAACGCTACCAACAACCAAATGGTGGTTGTTTTTGCAACTGGTGCATATGTATCGAAATAATCAATACCCTGCTTTTGTTGAAAGCCTTGTGCCACAAAACGGGCCTTGAACTTATCGATAGTACCATCAATTCTCAACTTCTTTCGAAAGATCCACTTGCAACCAATCGGTTTGCAAGACAGAAGTAGATCAACTAATACCCACGTATTATTTCCCATAATAAACTATAAAAAGAGAGAAAAAATTCTTCACTATTCACAATTGTAAAATGAATAGTGAAACCACTATTCATTCACATTTTTCTTTTTTCTTTTGTATATAAATTGCCTCTTCTTCGTTCTTCACTCATTTGATAAATCTTTCACATACATACCCACAAAACTAAATAATTTCTTACCCTTTTCCTCCACTATACCCTTACTTTTTACAAGTTCGACCAAATGGAGAACGATAATAAAAAATCTTTCTACCAATTTAGTGATCAAGTTCGAGCTCACAACAATCTTTCGACCAATTTAGTCATCAAGTTCATGTTCATATTCTTAATATAAATTTCAATTTAGTTGATTTTGTTTTTTAGGGTTTTCGTTTTGAGTCGGTTGAAGATCGACATTAGCAAGCATGGGATAAGCCGTAGATGAGTACTCATTTTAGGTACAATTTGCTTCTTCTTTTAGTTATACTAAATTGATTGGTATTTTTACAAGAATATATTAATTTCACTAAGCATTGCGTCTCTGTGAATAGTCCATGAATAATTGCTTAGTTTTGTTATATGTATCAAATTGATGAGGTAGAAAGGCAGCATTTTAATTAAATTTGGAATGGCTTGAAGAATACAAAATAGTTATTCTTGTATTGCTAAACTTCATTTTTTCTATGTAGCATTTTTATTGTGTTTAATTCACCAACGTTACACTGGTACTGCAGGACAAAAACTGATACTCACAATATATGCTTATTTTCTAGCTCTTTGTGTTGTGAATAACTTTTGAACACTCTTCATGCTAAGATGAATGGTCATATCATGGATGATTACGACTTGTTTACATGGAATGCAACAATATGTATTATGTAGTATGCTACTTTATAGACCTTCTCTAGATGCATCCCGTTGAATGAATTGTGTTAAGAAATTAGTGCTTGCTTAAATTCTTATTCCATAAACTTGCAATGTCGATTGCACATATTCTATTCCGCACGATTTGGTTTACTAGGATTTCACATACTGTCATTAAATCTAATAGTATAACTTGGGGGACCGCGTGCAAAGCACACGGCCCCACAACTAGTCATCAATAAAAGTAACAACATATCTTTTATTGCCTAATGATGGTGTACAATGAAAATCACAAATATCACTATGTACAAGTTCTAAAATTAAAGATTTTCTTCCAACACTTTTGAAAGGTGTTCTTGCGATCTTGTTAAGCATCACGTTTTGCAATTTATAGATTTTTGTTTACATAAAGGTATCAAATCTTGCTTAGACATAAAGAAACTTTACCAAAATTAATATGTGCCAATCTAAGATGCCATAAATTATGTAAATCATTATGCATATTAATATTACATATCATGTCTTTATAATTATAATTGAAAGATAGTTTAAACAAATTACAACATAAGTAAACTTCAAAAAAAATAAAAAAAATTACAACATAAATAAGCACGACATATAAACAAGTTATATTTAGATATTATACATCTATCGGCTTCAAATACTAGTTTATATCCTAATTGATTCAAGATAGGACCGAAAACAAGATTCTTACTAATATAGGGAACAACGTATACATCCCAAACGACTAAAGGATTTCCCAATGTAAACAAGAGTTCCACTTGTCCTTTGCCATGGACTTTGATTGATGAATTATCTCCCATGTAGAGATACTCTCCATCCACAACATTATGTAAAGTTTTGAACCAATGTTGACTCTTGCACATATGTCTTGTGGCCCCCGAATCGATCCACCATGACAAGTCACCATCCTACACAATATTCACATTAGAATCCATGGAAGAAGAATTCAAACCATCTAAAATTGCAAGATTAACTTTAGTAGGAGGGTTGTGATGCAACCACAAAGGAACCCAACCCCCTTGAGGAAGAAAATGGTCCAACTCCAACAGGAGAACACCCAACAAGAGAACTAAGAGCCATAGAACATAGTTCAGACTCAGAGGATCGTTTCGGCCAGCTAATCGTGCAGGGCACCTTACAAGACTTGAGAGGAGCAGACATGGGTGGCAAAGACAAGACTAACCCCAGGGACGCCCTCCTCATACATGGGCCAAGCCATAAGGGCCCTAGGGTGACCCTAACAATCCTCACAGAACCCACAAGACCAACACCAAGGTCTGGTGCCCATCAGAATTAATAAATAAAGTCTGATTTTATGCCTTGATGTTTTAAGGCTTCTTTTAAGCACGTGTTCTTTATAAGGCATAGGTTTATGTTTGGCCTATTTACTAGTCGTTATTTTCATTAAGGAAACCTATATATAGAGGCTCTCTTATAACTCGTAGTTTGGTTCAGATTTTTTTTCAATAAAAGTTTCAATCAAGAGGAATTGTTCAAACAATTGTTCAAGATTCTGGGTGTGTATTTGTGAATGAAGCAAACACACGTTCTCTTTGTTCCACAAGGATTTAGAGAGTGAATCTAGATCTTAGTGTGAGGAATAGGCCAGGGGTGCATCCTTACATCACCTTGTCTATATCCAAGGCAAAGAACCATTCTCCTAAGAGTTGTTCTAGCCGTCTCCTGTGCCACTGGGCAGGCGAATAGTGTCAAGAACCTGGCCAAGAACTGTCCCAAAAGGGGTTCTTGAGGCTAGCAAGACACAGAGTCATCTTCATAGGAACGTGCACGCATCAACTGGTATCAGAGCAAGGACAGAAAAGGGCCAAGAAGTAGGGGAAAACTCAGAAACAACCACAGGTGATATTTTCCATTTCTAAAATTTAAAAAAAAAAATATTACATTAGTGGCAGGTATTGTGATTTCGTATTGTCCATTCAATCTATTGGAAAGAGGTATGGGATCAAACTTTCATTACTGCTAATTTCATCATTTTAGTCAAAATTTTCATAGTGGGATCATATCCTGGTTGTTCTCCCCATCTAGGTTTTTTGTGAATGCTGAATTATGTGCACACATTCTTGAAAATTTCGTTTTTGTTTGGTAAACAAAGAAATTGACCAACTATTGATTGTAAAACTCACTAAAATCTTGATTAATATACAGAAGTCGGAGTTGTTGGATGAATTTTTTCCAGGTGCAAACCAAGAATCTCTGAATTCTGAATCTTGGAAATCGTTCTGACCAAAACCTAGAAGTTTCTGAAATTTAGGGCTTACTGTTGTAAAATTGTGCGTTGTGTTCTTTCTTGCTGTGTAAATTGGATCTTGTGCCACACCACCATGAATAATTTCAATACTAATGAACAACTCACTGAGATGGCCAATGCCATCCATCAATTAACCCAGACTGTAGCTAGGTTAGAACTCCAACATCAAGAGAGGGGTGAGTAGATACCTCCTAATAATAGGAATATAGAAGACAAAACATTAAGAATTGATATTGCTGAATTTAGGGGGACGTCACATAACCCTGAGGAATATCTAGAGTGGGAAGCTGGAATAGAAAGATACTTTGAGTTCAAAGAAACTTCTGAAGCACAACAATATAAACTAGCTAGGATTAAACTCACTAAACTAGCTGCGATTTGGTTGGAAGGGGTACAGAAAATGAGAACCAGGGAAAACAGGAATAGGATTAGTACTTGGACTAAACTAAAAAAACATCTCAGGAGGAAATATGTTCCTTCCTCATACAGACAGCAATTATTTGTGTCATGGAGTACTCTGAGACAAGATAACAGGACAGTAGCAGATTACATACAAGAATGGGAAAGATTGTCTGTTTTATATGATGTTAATGAACCTGAAGATATGAGGGTGAGGAAGTTCATAGGAGGTTTAAGAGAGGATTTGAGGGAAAAACTAGAAGTGATGCAACATTTAATCCTTGAAACAGCTTGCGCCAGTGCGTTAACACATGAGAAATATTCTAAAAGAAAGAGCACCTACCTACAACCAGTAAGAACTGCACCTGCCAAATTTCACTCGACCAACAACAGCACAGGAAGCACTACCTTAGTTAGCAACACCCCAAGTAAAACAGAAGGAGCAACTTTTTCAAACAAGGTCAGGGAGAGACCTAGTGCACCCATGAAAGATGTGATGTGTTTCAAATGTCATGGCCATGGACATTATAGGAATGAGTGCCCCAATATTAGAGCATTTACAACCATGGAGTGGACTGAAGTTCAAGGAAGGGGGGGGGACTTAGGGCAATACTAGTACAGGACCTAAAACTCAGCACACAAGAACACCCAAACCCTTATAAGTTGAGATGGTTGGACAATAAGGCTGAGGGATTTGTAAAAAAACAATGCTTAATCAAGTTCACTATAGGATCCTACCATGACCAAGTCCTTTGTGATGTTGTAGACATGAGTGCATGCCATGTATTACTAGGGAGACCCTGGCAACATGATAGACATTCTATACATAATGGATTCACCAATGTGTACACTATAAACCATGAGGGCAAATTGAAAGATCTCCTACCTCCGCCCCCAACCAGGACTATTCCCACCCCAACAAGACAGAAGAAACAAAACTCACATCACATACACCTCAGCTACATCACAAACACAAGAGAGTGCCATAGGGACTTAATAAAGGAATAGATACTCCTATGTGTGTTCACCAAAGAAATTAGTGAGGAACAAGGACAGCACCACCCCAAAGTGAAGGAATTATTAGAAGAATTTAGTGATGTGTTTCCACAAGAGCTACCAGAGGGGCTGCCACCCTGTGGAGGAATAGAAAACCAAATAGATTTGATTCCAGGTTCACAAATTCCAAATAAACCAGTGTATAGAACAAACCCACAGAAAGCTTTAGAATTGCAAAAACAGGTTGATGAGTTACTTGCTAAGGGATATGTGAGAGAGAGCATTAGTCCTTGTGCTGTTCCCACCTTATTAATACCCAAAAACGATGGAACTTGGAGGATGTGCATTGATAGTAGGAGTGTAAACAATATAACCATTAAGTACAGATTCCCAATCCCTAAAATAGATGATATGTTGGATGAACTCACAGGGACACAATGGTTTAGCAAAATAGATTTGAGAAGTAGGTATCATCAAATAAGGATGAGGGAAGGGGATGAATGGAAGACCGCATTCAAAACCAAATATGGACTTTATGAATGGCTTGTGATGCCTTTTGGTCTTACAGGAGCTCCTAGTACCTTTATGAGACTCATGAATGAAATCCTTAGACCATTTTTGGGAAAGTTTGTAGTAGTATACTTAGATGACATTTTGATATATAGCAGAGAACTAGAGGAACATTTTACTCATCTAAGACTTGTTTTTGAAACCTTAAGAAGACAGAAACTGTATGCAAAAATGGAAAAGTGTCACTTCCTAAGCCAAGAAATTAGTTTCTTAGGATTCATAATCAACAGGGAGGGAGTCAAGGCAGACCCTAAGAAGGTGGAAGCCATTAGGGACTGGCCCACACCTACTGACACTACCCAAGTAAGGTCCTTTCATGGGTTGGCCTCATTCTACAGAAGGTTCATACATCATTTCAGTTCTATTATGGCCCCAATCACTGAATGCACAAAGAAGGGTGATTTTAAGTGGACACAGGCAGCACAGAAAGCCTTTGACCAGGTTAAGGTAGCTATGTGCCAAGCACCCTTGCTCAAGCTCCCAGATTTCACTCAACCTTTTGAGGTTGAATGTGATGCTTGAGGAAAGGGCATAGGAGCAGTCCTCACACAAGGAGGTAGGCCAGTAGCATATTTTGGTGAAAAATTGAACCAAAGTAGATTGAACTATTCTACATATGATAAAGAATTCTATGCCATGATTAGAGCCTTAGAACATTGGACTCATTACCTTAAAATCCAACCTTTTGTACTCCACTCTGACCATGAATCTTTACAATACATTAATGGACAAAAGAAACTAAGCTCAAGACATGCTAAGTGGGTAGAATTTATGCAAACTTTCAATTTTGTGGCTAAGTACAAGACAGGCAAGACCAATATAGTGGCAGATGCTTTAAGTAGGAAGCATCACCTACTTGCTTTACTAGAAGCCAAAATAATGGGATTTGAGTGCATCAAACCACTTTATCTTGAGGATACTAACCTAAAGGATATATATCAAGAGTGTCAAACCATACCTAAGGGTCCCTTCCATGTAGAACAAGGTTTCTTGTTCAAAGGAAATAGGCTATGTATCCCAAAATCTCCATTAAGACAATTGTTGGTCAAAGAAGTCCATGAGGGCACCTTGGGGGGTCATTTTGGAATACCAAAAACCCTAGACATGGTAGCACAACACTTCTATTGGCCCAAAATGTTAGGCACTGTTGGAAAATATATCCTAAACTGTGAGACTTGTATAAAGGCAAAACTAACATTTCATAAAGTAGCATATAAACCATTACCCCTTGCTGATAGACCTTAGGAACATATGAGTATGGATTTTGTGGTAGCCTTACCAAGGACTCAAAGAGGGAATGATGCTATTATGGTAGTAGTAGATAGGTTCTCAAAGATGGCTCACTTCATTGCATGCCATAAGATAGATGATGCTAACAATGTGGCTAAATTGTACTTTGCAGAGGTTGTTAGGTTGCATGGGGTCCCTAGAACAATTGTATCAGACAGGGATAGCAAATTCTTAAGTTCCTTTTGGAACACCCTATGGAGACTGGTGGGCACTAAGTTACTATTTAGCACCTCACACCATCCTGAGACAGATGGACAAACAGAGGTTACTAATAGGACTCTAGGAACACTTCTTAGGACTCTTGTTAATAAGAGCACCAAGGATTGGGACCTTAGATTGTGTCATGTAGAGTTTGCCTACAATAAAAGTCCAAGTTGTACCACAAAGCATTCTCCTTTTGAATGTGTATATGGAGTCAATCCCTTAATGCTAATAACACTAATTGATCTTCCAACTACTTATAGGTACCATCCTGATGCAGAACAACAAGCACAAAGGATGCTCCAGATCCATGAACAAATCAAAGCAAACATTCAACAGGCAAATGACAGATATAGCTCCAAAGCAAACAAATCCTTTAAACCACAGCAAATCCAGGAAAGGGACTTAGTAAGGATACATTTGAGGAAGGAGAGATTTCCTAAGCTAAGGCAAAACAAGCTGTACCCAAGAGCTGATGGCCCATTCAAAGTCCTACAGAAAATAGGGGACAATGCATATAAAATCGACCTCCCCAACACCTATGGGGTATCCAATACCTTCAATATTGGTGATCTCAAGCTTTACAAAGGCAGGGAAGAATTGGGGACAATTCAGCTTGAAGAAGGGGGGAATGATGCAACCACAAAGGAACCCAACCCCCTTGAGGAAGACAATGGTCCAACTCCAACAGGAGAACACCCAACAAGAGAACTAAGAGCCATAGAACACAGTTCAGACTCAGAGGATCGTTTCGGCTAGCTAATCGTGCAGGGCACCTTACAAGACCTGAGAGGAGCAGACATGGGTGGCAAAGACAAGACTAACCCCAGGGACGCCTTCCTTATACATGGGCCAAGCCATAAAGGCCCTAGAGTGACCCTAAAAATCCTCACAGAACCCACAAGACCAACACCAAGGTCTGGTGCCCATCAGAATTAATAAATAAAGTCTAATTTTATGCCTTGATGTTTTAAGGCTTCTTTTAAGCACGTGTTCTTTACAAGGCATAGGTTTATGTTAGGCCTATTTACTAGCCGTTATTTTCATTAAGGAAACCTATAAATAGAGGCTCTCTTATAACTTGTAGTTTGGTTCAAACAATTGTTCAAGATTTTGGGTGTGTATTTGTGAGTGAAGCAAACACACATTCTCTTTGTTCCACAAGGATTTAGAGAGTGAATCTAGATCTTAGTGTGAGGAATAGGCCAGGGGTGCATCCTTACATCACCTTGTCTATATCCAAGGCAAAGAACCATTCTCCTAAGAGTTATTCTAGCCGTCTCCTGTGCCACTGGGCAGGCGAATAGTGTCAAGAACCTGGCCAAGAACTGTCCCAAAAGGGGTTCTTGAGGCTAGCAAGACACAGAGTCATCTTCATAGGAACGTGCACGCATCAGGTTGTTGCTTGTAGAAGCACCACCCTTCATCTTCTTAAGTTTGTTCTTAAATACAAAGAAATTTTTCTTGCGATGTCCGGGTTTACCACATTCCCAGCAAGCATTGTCATCGACCTTTTTCTTGCCTTTTCCTTTGGAATTTTGTGGTTTCTTCCTCTTATCTCCACTAGTATAAGTCTTTCTATCATCTATCACCATGTTGACGGTTGATATATTGGGATTATCCCCCTTTGAACTTTCACGTTCTCTTAAACGTTTGAATATTTGCTTTAATTTTTTTAGATTTTTGTTTAAAGTTATTTACTTGTTCAAATTAAACACCCTAAAATTATTAAGATCTTTTTAGGAACCTTAGAAAGAATAATTTTGAAATAATACATGTAAATTTCATTTTTGGAGCAAAATATACAAATAGGTGCAATTCGGTCTATTCGGTTCACTTTGGATTGGTATTTTAAATTTGATTCGGTTCAATTTGGATTATAAATATTATAAAAAAACTACCTACTCTATAGTTATATTTGCAAAAAAACTACCTAATGTATATTTTTTTTGCAAAAAACTACCTAATCTAATATATTTCTCTGCAAATGACTATCACTTAACGGAAAATGTTAGTTGACTGTTAAGTTTGAGGGTTTGACCAATTTGAGAGGTTAAGTTGTACCTATGTCGCAGTACCTTATTAGTCCTCGTATTTTTAAATGATTTAAAATTAAAACACATAAATTAAAATAAAAAATGACGTTAAATATCTTTTTCGGTTTATGTATCGAAAAATAAACAAATAAGTACTTATTTCGATCGGATTTACAAAAGAGTTATCCCATAAGGATAATCACAGCGTCCGTTTTTTTGATAAAAATCGTTATGATGGGTAAAAATGGCGTTAAATATCATTTATTTTTATTTTGTTAATTTATGTGTTTTAATTATAAATTATTTAAAAATACGAAAACTAATAAGATATTGCCGCATAGACAACTTAACCTCTCAAATTGGTCAAACCCTCAAACCTAACGGTCCATTAACGTTTTCCATTAAGTGGTAGTCATTTGCAAAGAGATATATTAGATTAGGTAGTTTTTTGCAAAAAAAATTACATTAGATAGTTTTTTGCAAATAAACCTATAGATTAGGTAGTTTCTTATAATTTTTCTAAATATTATGATTTTGATTTGGACTGAAAAAATCAAAATCGAATTTTGTTCGGTTTCATATGGATTTATATCGAATTTAAACCATAAACCAAACTTTCACCCCTATCAGTTAGCCTCTTGTCATTATTATTTTATTCAATTAATTATGGGAGGTTATATGTTGATCAAAATTCTTTGATTGAAATATGATTTTAATTATTTTTGATTAAATGTACATGATTAAACTATGATTTTGATTATTGAAATTTTATTGCTTATGTATATGGGTACACAAAATAATGAATTAGATTATTTAGATAAATTAGATGCAATAAGAAATTTTTCACGAATTAAACAAATAAATAATAAAATTAGTTTATTTTAAGTGTTGTTTTTGGATTTTAAAAAATAAAAAAAAAATAATTAAAAAAATGTAGAATAATTACCCATTTTAAAATTTGAGGATGAACCCTAAAATACTAGAATAAACTAGAAAATATTGAGAAGTAGTACATACCAATATCACTTTGATCTTCAAATGAGATGCAATTAATTGAGGTAGAAGTAAAAAGGAAGATGGGAGAGAAAGTTGAGGAAGAGAAAGGAATTGTCTATGTAGGTAGGCTGAGTAATTTTTGACAGTCAGTAGCATTTAATTGAAGAAAATGGAGTGTTTTAAGTGCTCACGTGAAACATGCGTGCTGGTCAAAGGATTAAAGTAACAGTCAACTGACTATATTCGTTAACAGGTTGTTATTTGCAAATATTTGTGTTATATTAGGTGGTTTTTTGCAAAAAATATAAATAAGATTGTTTTTTAATAAAATGGCATATATATTAAGTATTTTCTTTAATTTTTCTTTTTTTTATTATACTTAATGATTAGAATTAATAGTTCACTAGTTATATA
>CM033454.1:18649841-18773396 GCA_019425755.1 Amaranthus cruentus
CGTCCCATTCAAACTGAATTGAATTGCACTAGCTATATTACATTGATTGACATTTGCATTTGATTTTTTTAAATTTTTGGCCTTAATCAAACGGCTAACAGTAGGCTATATAATAATAATAATAATAATAATAATAATAATAATAATAATAATAAACTCTTCAATACTACTAGTTCATAGTCATATATTTGATGCTTTCAAAATTAAAATAGAGTTTATATAAATTAAAAAAATAAACATATGCATGGATCATAGTTCAGAAGAATTACAGGATCATAGTTCAGAAGAATTACAATCACTTTAAAGCTGAAAAAGTTTCTTAAAAAATTCTAATATCAAATTATTAACTCATTGCAACCATTTAAAAGCAACTTTTTACCGTTGGTGACTTGAGTGCATCATTCGACTATTTATTAGTATGAGTGCATACAAGTGGAATCTTTAGGGTGTTTAAGTTAGTAACTTAATATGTAGTTAAGTTGGTGGATGAATTTTTGTGTTGTATTTAAGATGGTGCTCAATGTCTACTATAATGGGTATATTGATGAAGACACTTAAACACAAGAATTATGGCTTGATAATTGATAATTAATGAGAAGACTAAAGAATAAAGATTCTTGTATGAGGCATCCAAATAATGAAGCATTGCCTTGATCGAGCATTGTATTCGGTTTTTCACTCTTAGTGTTCTTTAAAGTTGTTTATTATGGAGTTAATTAATCTCTTATATTAAGTATGCAATACTCCTTAATTTAAGTACCTCTATAAATATAGGTCTCATGCTCATAAAACACATCCACAAAATTACCACAAGCCTAAACACAAAGCTTATATCTATTCTCTATTATAATTCTCCATTTGAGAGTTCAAATCCATTTGAGAGTTCTTTGAACTCCTTTGTGATAATATAAATGAGATACTACACAACGGATGACGTAGCCTATGTTATGTTCACAATCACCTTCATATAAGTACTTTAGAAAAACCTTGTTATACGGTAGAGACAAAAAAAGTAGCGAGGATGTTAGAAAGGTCTTGACTCAAAAGGACCTTATTCATTCTCAATTTTCTCAAAAGGTGTCCAAACAATCCAATGATGCTTTATTTATTAAGGAGTCAAGTACAAAAAAGGACTTTTAACTCTAGTTCCTTCTCAACTAATAAAAATGTTGATTGAAGAAAAGCCATTATGGGCAATGTGGCTAGTTGTCCGATAGTTGGTGTTGGAGATGTTAAACTTAACATGTTTAATGGTGTTGTGAGAACATTGATCGGAATCCTACATGATCCAGGTATGAATACACACTTGATTTCCCTTAGTATTCTGGATAAAGAAGGTTTTAGATGCATTGGTGAAGGTGGAGTTTTAAAGGTTATTGGCAAGGGTCCTAAATTGTTCATGACACTAGGGACCTAAAGGAGGAAATCCAACAAACTTCATACTTTCATGGAAGACAGGATCATGGGTCGTTTGTTGATATTACCACTACAAAAAACTATTATAATAGCATCGGGAATAGGCGTCCGGAATGAGCTCGACGCAAAGGGGCGTCGGACTGGCTATGAAATTTGCGTCGCTTGTTGCTTTTGGATATGGTGTCGGGATTTATGGTCGCCAAGTGGACGCTAAAATGGTCAAAAAGTCAAAATTTCTATTTTTGAAGCTGGCGACGGGAAATCTGGCAGCTAAGTCGACGCCAACTGGACGCCCATTTATCCGGCAATTTGAACTTTTTTATTTAATATAGCGACGGGAATATTCGGTCGCCAAGTGGACGCCCATATTATCCGTTGTTTTTAAAATTTAAATTTTGAAGTGGCGACGGGAATAGTTGGTAGCAAGTTCGTCGCCCATTTTATCTGTTGTATTTGAAATTTAAATTTTGAAATGGCGACTGATTATGTGGTCGCTGAGTTGTCGCCATGTTTTGTATTTATATACAAGACGTTTCATTGTTAACGCATATTTGAGAAACGATTAAAAGCAAATAGAGAAACGATTGAAAGCAATAAGAGAGGTAAGTGATTTTCTTATTTAATTATATCATGTAGCACATAATTTTTTTGTTTTTAAGGTTTACATGATTTGTTTTAATTATTTTTATTGTCATTGATTTGTTTAGTACTTAATTGTTTTGTTTTTAAGGTTTAATTATATTATGTAGCACATTATTATTTAGTATTTATTTTGTTTCTTTTGTTAATTCAATGAGTTTGTATATATATTTTTATTTTACATATTATATTTTATTTTCATTGTTATTAGTTTGCTTTAACAATTCATATTAGAATAATGTTATTATTATCATATATTTTTATTCTCATAAATTGTTTTATTTAAGTTTATTGTCATAATAATTATATTATTATATTATATAGGTATTAAAAATGAATGTTAGGCAAGAAAGAAGTTGGATGTACAACCGGCGAAAAAATGGAAAATTTAGTTTAAGATTTATGAGAGGGTTGGAAGAGTTTTTAGATGCAGGGTCAGAGACCTTCATAGGAATGATGATGGAAGTTACAACAATGTTAGATCTGGTGTTTTGTCAATATTCAGTCATCCGATAAGATTTCATGGAAAAGGAAAAGCATATATTTTGAATGAAATAGATTACGAGATTGCCCACAGATATGTGTTAATGAACTGTCCAGAGATGGATGTATTTGTTTCTGAGTTTACCAGTGCAATTCAAAGACATGAACCAAATTGGTCAAGTCAGAGGATTGAAACGTTTGTGCAAGAGAATTTTACACATGCGTTCAGAACATCGGTATGTATTTCATCTTTTATATATATGACAAAATTACATTATTGAAATGCATAAAATTATTTTCATTTATCGCACAGGCTAGACAAGGATTGTTTGATAATCGAGAGAACAATGAGATTTTGAAGCAGATGGCTGAAGGACCACTTAAACATGCTCAGAGTTACAATGTATGTTATACAAACGACTATAGATTCCACACAGTACTTCATGCAACCAATAAATCTGCAGACAATAGTGGAGTGTGCGTCAAAGCTGCTGACAACAGTCCTGACGAAGATGATTTTTACGGTCAATTGCTTGAGATTATAGAGGTTGAATATCCAGGGATGCCTATCAAAAGAGTGACGTTGTTCAAATGTCATTGGTATGACCCAACTACTACTGGAAATAGCCACGGAACAAACATTCATAAACGATATAAGTTAGTTGACATACATCAAGGTCGTTCGTATCGCATATATGATCCATTTGTGTTGGCAAGTCAAGCATCTCAAGTATATTATCTTCCATATCCGAGTACACGACAAAATTTGAAAGATTGGAGATCAGTTTGCAAAGTCACACAAAACAAATTCAACAATGCAATACAACAAGAATCCAAAGATGCTGCTTTTCAAGAAGAAAATGGGGAACATATTGAGATTGAGGATGATGTTTCCCAAACACCGCTTCTTGATCCATCTGGCGAAATTGTCCAACTAGTGCACGATAATGAGGAAGATACTGATGAAGATGTGGATCTTGTACTATCAGAAGACGAAGAATCCAAAGATGACGTCGATGCAAACGACGATTATTACAGTGACGAAGATTAGCTAATTAATTATTTATATGTAATTGTTTAACATTTTATAATATTTCTATTTAACCAAACTTATTAGTATTTTGTTTCGAATAAAATAATAACAACAACAATAAGAATACTAAAAATAATAATTATTATTAAAATAACTTGACTAATAACAATAATAACAAAAAATAAATAATATTTGTATTAATAAAAATCACACTATTAATTATAAAAAAATAAATAATAATAATAGGAATAATAATAATAATAATAATAATAATAATAATAATAATAATAATAATAATAATAATATTAATAATTTTAATAATGTAATAATAATAATAATAATAATAAGAGTAATAATAATAATTGCGTGTTTCCATCTGCCAAAATCTTAATGCTTGGATTTCTTCTAGCATTTAATGTTAGTGTTTCAAGCGCTGGCGTCGGGACTGCTTCAAGAAATTCGGACGCAAGCCGGACGCTAGCTAGCTTTCTAGCTGACTCTACATGACATTTGTACTTCTAGCTGACAGGAGTATAAGTGCTGCGTGTTTCCAAGAGGTTGGCGTCGGGACAGCTTCAAGTAAGTCGGACGCCCCATTTACGTGCATTATTTTGCCCTAGTCTTTCATTTCTTACTTCCTATCAAACTCATTTTCATCCTAAACTTAACTGAATCTCATTTACTACTTCATCTAACTCATTTCCATCTTCTCAATTAGGATAAGTTGTGTGTTTTATTTTTTTGTCAAAAAATTTTTTTTTTTTTTTTTTGATATTTTTTTATTTTGGTTTCCAAGTTTGACGTAATTTTATTTTTATTCATAGTATGAATAAGTATGTATTTTTTTTTTAAATTGGTTTTTTTTTTTTTTTTTTTTTTTTTTTTATATGTTTTAGTTGAAAATAATATTAGGGTTAAATATACAAATATTATAGGTACGATGAATAACAATAGTTTCGAATGGACTAGCAACATGATCTTGAATAATAGTATGTCCAATAATAATGTGGAGAATACAAACACAACTCAAGGGGTTGGGAGTAATGTAAATACTCCTAATGATTTCGTCAATAACATGCAAGAAGATAGTGCAAGCAATCCTCTTCCAGATCTTCCGTGGCTTGCAAACATTAACAAGTAAATTTTTTTATTATTTTAACATCATTAATATATTAATTGAATTTCCATGTAATATAAGTTTTTTGATTATTATAAGATTCGATCCGGTAGAAGGAAGTTCCATTGCGAAGGCGATAACAGCTACCTTCAATTTTAAACAAGATTTAACAGGTAGTAGTTGGAAAGGTGTCACCAAACCAACTAAGGATATTTATTTTAATGAGTTTAAGGTAAAATAATTGTGCACTAATTATTTTCAGATTTTTTTATATAAATTATTAAAAGTATTTTATCTAATAAAATATCTGTATTTTTAGAAAGCATACAAATGGGACTGTCGTCTCGATCAATATGTCAGGAAGGAATGGGCGAAAAAAGCGGCAAAGCGATATTCAGATATGCTTACCAAAGCGCGCTCAAAGATAAAACCCGTGCCTAATTTTAAGCCCGATTACATCGATAATGAAACATGGGCACGATGGAAATCCGACTGGGAACTCCCAGAAAATAAAGCCATTTCGGCTAGGAACGTCTCTAATCGACGCGGAGGCGGAGACGTAGCTGAAGCCACCCACATAGGTGGCTTAGTCCCGCATGCCAAAACCATGCAGAATTTGGTATAATTTTAGTAGTTTTTGTAGTATTATGTTATTGAATTGATTTATTGTTATTTTTTGGTAAATTTAAAATTATTTTTTATATTTCAGGAAAAATCGATGGGTCAAACACCCACACCCTATGAAATTTTTACGCATACACATGGGGTCTTTGATGCAGAAACTGGGGATTGTTCGCAATGGACGAATAAGAAATCGGAAAAAGTTCATGTATTAATTCTATATCCTTTAATTTTAATAATTTCATTTTCATCTACTAATTACTTATTTATTTCTAAGTATTTTTGTGTTTTTTTAAAGGCTGAATATCGCGCTTTGTTAGACGAGCATCCAACCCGCGATCCAAACCAAATGTGGTTGGATGCAATTAATAATGTAGATGCGGGAAAAAAGAAAAAGAATAAGGACGAGGTGTTTGGAGTTGGGTCTGCTTCATATATTATTTGTCCATCAGAGCCTACAAATATGTCATCTTCTCAACCTACGCAACCTAATTATTTGGCTCTTATTGATGAAAAGTTTAAAGAATTGACAGAACGGCAAATGATATTTAACAATCGATTTGAAGAAGCGCTACGTGCCGGAAATTCTGATCATGCTAATTTGATTGAGGTTCATCGGAAGTTGATCGAACAAATTTATGCCGAACGGAAATTTTTTAGCAGATTTCTTCATCAAAATAATATATATATTCCCCCTCCCCCACCTTCTTCTAATCAATGATTTAAATTATGTAATGTATTTTGAATATTTTGTGCTTTTTTTATAATTTAACTTTTGTGAATATTTTGTGGTTTTTTTATAATTAATATGTTTCTAATCAATAATTCTAATTATGCTAATATTTTTTTTAATTAATAATTAATATACGAACAAATAGCATGCTGTTCTAAAAAACGCCTGTCAGAATTGGCGTCGGGAAAATGGACGCTAGTTGGTAGCAAATTGGTCACTAGTTGTAAAAAGTGTCTGTCAGAAATAGCTTCCAATTGGCGTCGGGAAGGTTGGACGCCAATTGGTCGCCATGTTTTTTTGCAGATGGCGTCGGGTTGTTGGACGCCATTTGGTAGCTTTGACCTTTTGCAGTTGGCGTCGGGGAAGTTGGACGCCAATTGGTCGCCGTTGATTTATGAAAAATGGCGACGAAATGGCGTCCGATTTTACTTTAGCGTCCAACATTTTTGCGTCCGTTTTTTAGCCGACGCCAACCCGTCGCGAGGTTCACTTTTTGACCATTTAGCTTCCAAATGGCGTCGAAAATGGTTGTCGCCATTTACTTATTTTTTTGTAGTGTACCACGATGGAAGTAAGTGAAACTCAAGAAAATGGGGAGATCAAAGGCAGTTGGACCTAATAACATTCCGAATGAGGTGTGAAGGGGTTTAGGAGAGGAAGGAATTCAATGGCTTACTAACCTCTTTAATGTCATCTTGAGGTCCAGTAAGATGTCTGAAGATTCCGGTTAGCACACTTATCCCACTTTTAAAAATAATGGTGATGCACAAGTATGCAGGAATTATAGAGGGATCAAGCTTCTAAGCCGCACGATGAAACTGTGGGAAAGAGTGATCGAGAAAAGAATAAGACGAGAGACAATAATTTAGAGAGAACCGATTCGGATTCATGCGGGGCAGATCAACCACCGAGGCGATCCATATTTTGCGGAGACTGATGGAAAAGTATAGGGAGCGAAAAACAGATTTGCATCTGGTGTTCATTGATATGGAAAAGCGTATAATAGCATACCACGAAGCATTGTTTGCGATAGCGTTCGAAATAGAGGTGTGCCACGAGGGTACATTGAGGTAATACATGACATGGATGACAGAGTGACGACTAACATACACACACCAGTGGGTACGACAGAGGCTTTCCCAATTAAAGTGAGACTACATTAGGGATCAGCACTAAGTCCCTTCATTTTTACAGTCATTAAGGATCAGCACTAACATACACACACCGGTGGGTACGACAGAGGCTTTCCCAATTAAAGTGAGACTACGAAGACCGAATACTTAAGATGTAATTTTAGTGGGACAAAATCGATAGGGGAGCCAGAAGTGACCATAGGGGGAGAAGTTGTTACACGTACGTCCAAGTTCAAATATTTGGGATCGGTGATCTAGAGTAACGGTGAAATAGCCCTTGTACTAGCCGCTTAATTAATTGTAATTAATTAAGTATGATTGGGATTTTTGAATCTTAAATACGATATTTTATCTGGACTGGGTAAATTTTTCTATTATCTTTGGGTATCAGTTGTATTTGATTTGGGATCAAAGTAAGTTATACAATGAAAATTGGGTATAATATTATTTTAGAGATGATAATTTGTTTTAATAATTATTTTGACTCGTATTTAAAGTTGTCTTTCTTTTATTTAAAGAGACGTTTGAATAAGTAAAATTATGAGACTATTTTATTTTATCAACGATATTTATTTTAGTCAAACGTATTTCGTAAGCTAATACAAAAGAGTAAAGTATAGTATAAATTTTGAGTGTATCACGTTGAGGTGTCATGAATTGAGTAACACATATTTTGTAGACACATGTTATCTTATGTGTCAGCACACTTATCCCCATATCATTTTAATTTCTTTCTTTAAATTGAGTATCACATAATGATACCACTTAGAAAATCATTCTGATACATGCAAATGAAAAGATATACTTCATCTTACTTTGGATCATTTTAATTCCTTCGCCAATTTCCTTTTCTTTGTTTGGATAATCTCTACAATTAAGAGCTTCATTATACTCAAATCACTCATGTAAATTTGTTTTGTGTCTCATCTCAACGACATCTTCCTCCGCGTTTTATAGAAAGATCAATATCCATCTTATTTAATGAGTGTTATTCTAGTATCAAATTTGGGAACATAAGTATTCAGTTGGGTATTTGATTAGATGATATTACTTGGGTATAATATATGTTGGGTATGATATAAGTTGGATATTTGGGATTTATGATTGGTGTAAAATTGGTTAAACTTCATTGATGGTAACTCAAGCTTTTACATGTTGATGGTTGATGATAAATTGATTGGTATTTTAATTATCGATCGCTATTCATGGCGTAGGAAGGTAATCCTACAAATACTATTATCTTTTAAATTTAATTTAAGTATTTCAAAGTTCAAGTTATGTTTTAGAAGTTGTGATATTACTGTTAATTATATTTGAGCAAAATCGTATATTTTTGGTGTTTGAAACTTTGGAATTTGACTTTGTTTGACCTTGCTTTTAATCCTTGATCAAAATTATGTTTTGTATGTTCATAGCTTTATAAATATGAGGTTTTAGATATTGTACTATGAAAATGAGTTATGATTATTGATTTTAAAGAAAATCAACTGATTTATTAATTCGTTTTATAATGAAATGTTCTACATTGGAAAATGTCCGTTTTTGGGAATTGGCAACGGATATTCATATCCGGATTATTATGAAATCCTATAGCTTGATAATAAGTAATGCTTTTCGGATCGGTCTAGAGCCCCCGATCCCGTTTTGTTCTTGTAAGAACCGTATTTCGGTGATGACGATCACCCGTATTCTCAGGATTTAGATCAAGCCTACTTCCTGACGGTCCATATATTCCCACGTTTTAAAGTGCTGTTATATTATTGTTTTAATTTGAGTTTTCAATAAATATGTTCGGTATATAAAGTTTTGTTTGTTACGCAAATGAATTCATATGTTTCATTTGTCGTATTTTGACTTTCGCTATTTACTTGTAAAGTAATAGCCGTATTTTGATTTCGCTATTAACTTGTAAAGTTATAGCCGTGTTTTGATTCACTATGAACCAAAGGTTCTTAGTCGTATTTATATTGACACCAAACGGTCTTTTAAAAGAGTTTGGTTTTTGACAAGCTAATGTTTTATAAGGAGTTACCGAATAAGCAAAGATTGAAGTGGAGATGTTTGTTAATGACTTGTATATAAATGTAATAGTTTGTTTGATTACTCAACAATTCAATTGTTGACAGTCCTTGATGGGGTCCATTTTCAGGTTAGCTTTGCTGTGGAGCAATGTCTACTTCTGTTATGTGTTAAGTGCGCGGCGAGGACTTCTTTTTGAAAGTCAGAATGTAAATTAAATATTTGTAAATTAAATTGTAATATTTTATAATGTTTTGTAAATAGTATTCATTTATTTAATGTAAAAAGTTTTAAATACTCTGATATTAGTTTATCGTGGCTATCAAGCCAGAGGTCGGATTCAGCCCAGACTTTTATAAGTCTTCCGCTGTGCTTTGTAGACAGTATTATAATATTGTTTACGCCGGTTTGGGCTGTTTCAAACGGGGAGATTGATGGAGACGTTACTTATCGTATACAAGCGGGTTTGCTTAAGTGGCGAGCAGCTTCCGAGGTGTTTTGTGATAAAAAGTTCCCAAGTAGATTAAAAGGAAATATTTACCGCGTTGTAATAAGGCCAGCGTTGTTATATTGGACAGAGTGGTGGCCCGTAAAGAAAGTGTTCAAACATAGGATGGAAGTAACAAAGATGTGTATGCTGAGGTGGATGTGTGATAATACCATGATGGATAGGATAAGAAACCAGGTGTTACGAGAGAAGTTAGGGGTTGCACCGATCTCCGTAAAGATGTGGGAGAACAAGTTGAGATGGTTTGGGCGTGTGCAGAGAAAGACTCATGACGCCCTAGTAAGAAGGATCGAATGCATCATAGTAGAGGGTAAGAGAAGTCGAGGAAGACCTAGGAGAACGTGGGAGAAACAGATTAAAAGTGACATACAAGAGCTTCACCTCACCAAGGACTTGACCAGGGATAGGAACCACGTCCTAGACTACTAAACTCGTCCCTTTCGCCCTTTGTTTGTCTTTGTTCATTGCCTTTACTTATCGCTCTTTTCTTCTTCTGTACTTTTACCCTCTTTCATAGTTATTTGTATGTACTTTATTAACCTTTTTGTGATTTGCCGGTTGTAGGTTTCCTTCTTTTGGAAGACCATTCTAGAGTCGAGGGACTCTTTGATCACACTCTCATTTATGGGTATGAGTTATCGTCGTTCTTCCCTCCCCAGACCTTAATCATGGTTTTCTATGAGCGGGATACACTGGGTATGATGATAATGTCCTAAATTGTTCATGAAAGGATTTATTGATGAGAACTTGTATAAGTTTGTGGGTTCAACCTTAATTAGTTCGGCTTGTGTATCTACCACTTCAACCAAGCATGGAGATGATGATACTTCTTTAAGTAAAGAAGGTTTGAGTATAATTCCAATACCCCATTAAGCCCATGGTATGTATGGACTTATTGGTAATTAAAATTGCATACTCTTTTGTGAGCCCTTTGGGGGCATTTTAGTGCATGTGCTTTGTTTGTGTACATGTGTTGTTTTTTGTTTTTTGTTTCTTTAGTATGATGTACTGTAAGTTGTTATATTATGGAATATATTAAAGAATATCTTTGAATAAGGTGAACTCATGTCAAGGTTGAGATTATTAAAGTTATTGTGACTTGAGTGCACCATTCAAGACTATGCATTAGTATGAGTGCATAAAAGTTGAATCTTTAGGGTGTTTAAGTTAGTCACTTAATGTGTAGTTAAGTTGGTGGATTAATTTGTGTGTTAATGATGTTCTTTAAGATGGTGTTCAATGCTTAATGTAATGGATATATATATTGATGAAGACACTTAAACACAAGAATTATGGCATGATGATTAATTGTTAATAAGAAGACTAAAGGATGAAGATTCTTATACGAGGTATCCAAGTAACGAAATATTGCCTTGATTGAGTATTAGATTCGGTTTTTGACTCTTGTTGTTTTTTGGAGCTGCTTATTATGGAGTTAATCTCTTTTATTAAGTATGCAATACTCATTAATGTAATCACCTCTATAATTAGAAGTCTCATAAGCTCATCAAACACATCAACAAAATTACCCCAAGCCTAAATACAAAAGCCTATATCTCTTCTCTATTGTAATTCTCCATTTGAGAGTTCTTTGAACTTCTTTTTGATAATATAAGTGAGATACTACACGAGTGAAGCTCGTTAAATCTTTATGTCCTTTTATTGCATTATTTTCTCTTATACAAACATTAGTTCATTGAAAGTGCAATTTGTTCACAAAACCTCATACTCTCTACCTTGGTAATATTGAAGTTTGAAACACGTTCTTTGAACTCTAATATAGCATCGTTTTCACAAGTAGTGAAACTATAAAATTCATGTTTTTTTGTAGCTTAAATGGTTATTAAAAGTATTATATATCATAAATTAATAGATGAAGTCAAATAAATTTTGAATTACACCTTATAATTTTAAAATTAACAAAAATAATTGATAATTAATTATCATGAGCATATTAATGCATATTTGTATAATCATAAGATCATATGATCTAATTCTACCGATTTCGATCCTATCCCTCCATCGATCTTAGGTTGAATACCGATCCTAACAACCTTGATAAGTTTTGAAGAATAATAAAAGATTGTGCACCACTCACCACTCCCTAGTAGAATTTATATTTTACCTTTAATATTGTGTCATAGAGATCTACAACTGTGTAATCTAGTTTGTCTATTGTATTGCAAGTTTGTAACCATATACGATCTACGATTTTTGATTCGTTTATTCGCCATTGTTAGTGTCTTACGTTTTCTGATTCAACAAAGCCGAAACTACCACCGTTGTATTATTTGAAGTTATTAGTAAAAACAGAGATAATCCAACATATAATTGCCATTCTTATAAAACACGAAACAAGAATTCATTTTATTCAAATGATTCAAAATTTTATTGCTTACAAGAGATACAAAAGATGTCGTTGTTACAAAAGAATTAACATACATTTAGATCATATATTGCCCCAACAAAATGTCCAATTTTACAGCTGACATTCTAATTCAATGATTCACCTTCTATAAAGAGAACACGGCCTTGCATGTTACATGAATATGATCTTCAGATAAATAGTCAGCAACAAAGTTTTCATCTGTGCCTGATACCTCAGCCACAACCCTTTTAAGTTGTGCCTTGATAGAAATAAATTTGCATTTTTCCACCTGACGGAACAAGAAATCTGTACAAAACTTGACGGAACAGTTGAGCTCATTAGCCGTCTGAATCCGTTTCACGGAATGGCAGTGGAACTTCCTTCACTGCCCTGTACTTTCCAACATTGTTTAGATGCTCATTCTCCACCCTGTCATTAACATCAGCGAAAAAAAGGGGAGAAAAAGAGGCGTAAGATCCTATTAATATATCTAAGTTAAAAGTCGGTAGAGGGAAATGCTGCTCATTAAGAAGTTTACCTATAGTAATTCCAGTGTCCCCGACGAATTACTTCTAGGGAAGCTAATGTGAAGTCCAAAAATTTGGCTTCAATATTACCAACTTTTATGAACCTCATCACGCTCTCCACCCAAGCAACTCTAAGAACCAAATTGAGAACCTGCATCAGCATCGAATTATCATTTGTATCGATTTTATCGACATATCAGAGGAGGAAAAATAGGAGTAGAAACGTACAATGGAAATGTAGTAGATACATTTGTTCTTCAGAACAAGATCATCTCTCAACCAGGGGTTTTTGGACGTGGGGTTAAAAAATCCCCAATCTTGCACAAAATCCCAATATAACTGGTATATTGTAGCTACGGCAGAAGTGACTACAACTAGAGTTGTGCAAAGAATTGTCGGTTCCTGTTGCTGGGCAAACGTTAACCTAGCACCAGCTGCGACCATGGCAGAAACATACTTGCCCAAATTAGCTAATTGTTTCACATCAGATTCCTCTAACCACCTTCTGGCACACTTGAAAGTTGTTCAATGGGGGCACACATAAAACAAGAATCAGCTGGTTAATAATCTGCTTAAACTTTTAACGTACGTTTGTGCTAAAAAAAGGCAAATAAATCTCTTTAGGCATTAAACGGAACAAAAGGATATGCATTAGAATTTCCAAAAGATATCTTTCTAAAAGGAAAGCAAATATTTGAGACATTGTTATCTCTAAAGGAAAGCAAAGCCGACACGTTCATCAGAAAATTACTTGAAACGGAAATGTATTACCTGCATTGCACGCCAGTAATATGGTGCAAATGAAATTACATATGCAATCTCTCTGTACAGCTTTCCCTTCTTGCAAACATCATAGTGGTGTGTCTTGATTGTGCCAGCAAGTATATAGCAGGCAGTGGTTTCCAAGTGCCGAAGCAACGGAATCTGCAAAATAATACGATAGCTTGGTAAACATGATCTATGCTAATTAAAATTAAGCAGCTTGCATAAGGTCCACTCTCTGAAGTACCTGGCTAGTGAGCTGGTCAGCCATGAAAAAATCTACCATCAAAACCTATCATGCAATTCCAACCAAAAAATGATTTAGGCTCAATCGGTAATTAGGCCATAAAATCAGTATAGCCATATAGTTAATAAGATTCCCAACCAGCATGGCTTATTTATGCATGTACACACCTTGTACAATGGCGAGAACACTATGTTACGTATCACCTTCAGGAAGCAAAATCGAGTGGAACGATAGCATATATTGAAGGGGCAGAAAAGTATTACAAAAAAGATCTGAAAATCAAACATAAAAAGAAAAGTTAAACTCTTCTTCTGGCTATATGTCGCTTGACCATTCAATTAAACATATCTATATATACATAATGATACTTGAAGACGGTAAGCGAGCAAAACAATACTAGTAGCATGACTAACCAAGAGGAGGATGCCAGGAATAGCATCAACTTGCTGTGCCGAAAAACCACTAGATCTTAAAATGAGGTGAATGACCAATGCACCAACTACAGAAGTCATCAAGGAGGTGCAGATAAGAAATGCATCCCGGTATTTTAGAGCAGTCTTTGGGGAGAACTCAAATATAAATGTATAATTGATCCTTGTGGCCTTCCACATTAGCAAGTTGCATCCATACATGAAGAGATGCAAGCTCAGCAGAGTAAATGTACTGCATCATAGATTAATTATAAAGTAAATAACAAAGAAATAATGATTCTTCATTAGCTTCAAGATTGCAATTTCCTCGATTTAAGCTTGGACTTCCCTGAAGTTCCAATCTCAAGTCCAAAAGTCGAGAATAGTATACATTCGTGATATAATATATACATATTTTTTCATCTTTCATATGTGTAGGTATGATATACATATAATATGAACTCATACTTTACTGTAATTTCCTAGCAGTATGTCTACTTCCTAAATAAGGTGCGATTAACATTTCAAATATGCGTATGATAATTTTATTCACAATTTACATGTATATATTCAATAGAAGTACATATTTATATATTTCACGAGGAGGTAATTTAGTGTGCAGAATCTACATTCTGTTACTGACTTATGGATATATGAGATAGCGTGATAATTACCTAAAAATAGGATATACAGTCTCCATGTAACCAGACTCATCCTTGCTTCCAGGTGAAAACAAACCAGAGATATGAGCCAAAATGGCATACACAGAAAAAAGGGTCATAAAACAGCCCGTAAACAATCCTGCTCCAACGAAACAGAGAAGGAATTAGTTAGATGTTACAAAAGGTTTTACAGAGCAGCTAAATTTCATGAAGATAATTCCTTAATGATCAGGGTAATCTAATTCAAATTAGCAGTACAATCAGATTTTCTTCCATACAATGTTTTCATTGTTCATTTACTAAGGTAGCCAAGTGCTCAAGCTTATCATAACCATAGTTCACATCAATTTTCATTCTTTAAAAGAAAATAAGTAATAGTTCTGCTAGTTTCCTGGACATAGTTTCAAGTTATATATATTGTTAATAAATTGATTAGAAATAACAGAAGCAAATAACAGCCACGCGATTCAACACCCACTTAAAAAATACAGCAATGTGTCAAAATTGAGTTCAAATCAAGGTTTAATTACTGAGTAAACAAAAGTATATAGTATCGGAGTATGTAGATTCTGTGAAAGGTTAAACAAATATAGTTAATCGTCCATATTATTGTCACCATTGTCAATGTCAACAACATTTACATTTCGAAAGCATTTTGATAAGAAGAATGACATTTCTTCATAGAGTAGAAGGGACAACTATAGTTTGCTAGTATATATAGGGAATTATGTGCAAAATAAAACTTACCAACAAAAAAGGTAACCATGTGGGAGCCCTTCTGTTGTTGAGGACGCAAGAATTTCATGGCCTTTTTTCTGTCATTGTCGGCAAAGTGCTTGATGAATAAGGACTCCACTTCATCCATTAATCTAACCACCTTTATGACACCACCACCATCATATATATACCCCAAAAATAGTAACTCAATTAGATAACTTTTTTACCATAACTTTTTCCACAATCAACAAGTTGGCAATATAAATAATGAAACTCTGCAACACAAGTCACTGGATTTTAACTCCTTCCTATAGTTTACTGTTATTGCAAGTTGCAACCTCTGAAATTTTTTAAATGATCAAAATTTTCCTGCTGAATCTACTTTTATGATGGTGGAAAGTGTAAGGGAGTTGAACTAAATTAAAATAGTAGTACATAATGAGCCAATACTTTAGAATGAATCTAAATGAATCTCGAAAAGAACTTTATCACTTGGTAAATAGTTTTATTTCCATACCTTGTCAGAATTCATGAAATGAGAACTCTTCACTTTCTTCAAATAATTCGCAGATGCTTGGCGATTTGCAACCTGTTAAAGAAAATGAGAATTCGCACATAAATTTTATTTTATGAAGTTCGAGAAAAATAATAGAAATATGGATTTACATCTTTACTATATTTTGCTAGGTTGTTATGAAATAGACTTCTTATAATATGTTCTATAGAAGTGAAAGAAATATACTGTATGAAAAACGACTTAGATCTATAGAGCTATCAATAACAATTTCATAAAGTACACTTATGATACCACTGTGTCCCCAAGAGTAAACGAAACTTAAACAGAAAAAGCAGTTAATCATTTTTGGCAAAGGATCGTAGTATTATAGATTAGGTGAGCTTGATGATCAAAAGTTTGACAATCTTTATGATACTGACCTTGTCAAATTTCTTCAGGATCTTGGTGAATGCTACCAAATTCAGTGTGCTGCCATAAAGAGGTAAAACCAATTTTAACATTCGAATATCATGGGGAAATTTAGCATAAGCCAAATTTAAAGAATAAAACCATCTTATAAATTCAACCATTATGTATATGTACTCGCTTCATCAAACATACGCAATGTCAAATTGCATAATCCAAATCAATTTGATTAGAATACTATTGGTCCAAATCCTTGATAATGGAAGTAGTACTCTAGTACTCCACATTAACAATGTAAAAATCAAGTAGTACTCACAACTCAAAAGTGAGAGCAGCCAAGGAATTTTTATTCCAATCCTCATATGTTTTGCCTAATTGGTAAACAAAGTATTAGTTTTTGTTTTGAATATGATTGATATTATGCCTTAGCATTCTCATGTTAACTTTAATGCAGGACTCCAATTCTTCATTCTATTTTAAGAACCCTTGTTCTTTCTCAGCGGTCTAACATGAGTAGATATTTTAGGCCATAGTCAAGTAAGTTTTTCAAGAAATAGCCAAGTCGAAAAAGTTAAGACACGCCCGGATTGAACACAAGCATCCAAGTACAACATAGCTCCGGTCAACACTCATAATAATTCATCGAAGTGATTACCAATTCAAATCATACTCAAGCATAAGAAAATAAAGGTTAATAACTAATATGGGTCATGTTCATTCTTAAAATAAATAGTTATATCAATTTCTATACCAGTAAGTTTTGAGAAGGCCAAGACCCCTGTAAAGTTCAACAAAGGCACCTCTGATCATCTTCTCAGCACACTGAATTTTCTTCCTGTTAATCATTTCTCTTGGGGTGTCTTTGCTTGGACTATTAGCTAGATCCTCCCACAATGAGGACGTGACAGCTGAGATCGTCCGGCCAGGAGTGGTGGGAGGAATGTCGATCCTCAGAGCCATTTTGGGCTTCCCTTTCTTTGTCTTAGCCCTGGTAGCAGCACCAATCAAATTCAACCCATTCTTTTCAAGAGCTGCTATCACTTCCTCTGTCTGAGAAGAGGCATCAGTATCTTCATTGTTTTCAGATACGTTTCCTGCAAATTATTGGTTTCTATCTTATTTTAGCAGTCAACCAGTTAACTTATTTCCACCACATCAATGTCATTATTGATTAAGGCCTTACTTTCTTCACTTCCATAGTTAGATCAAAAATAAATTAGAGTGCAGCAATATTAACTTCAGCATAGTCAAAACATTAAAACCAGGCATTAATTAAGTATTAAATGTAAAATCAAATCTCATGTTCCTCATCATTGTATGTCATAATTGTAAGTTCTAATGCTTCACTGAGGAATTTAAACGAATACTTGGTGGGCATTGTAGAAACCTGAGTAAAACCATACCAAAGTCGACCCCAAAAACTGAAAATTATAGGAAAATGTGAAGGCCTTGACAGTAATTGCATGATTAGTAACCAAAATCAATGGAAATCTTTGATGGGTTGTTGGGTGGAAAAGTTTGAAAATTAGGGTTATCTTGGAAAGTAATCAAAAGAGGTGAGACATGAGACAAGCAAAAAAAGATGAAGATTTGATTAAGACAGGTGATTTAGAAATTTGTGGGTGCATTAACGCATTTTAATCAAGTGGGTCCAACCTCTAGAATTTGTAAAAACGAATTGCATTAATAAGGGTTCTACACGATTAGCATAGTTTGTGTTTTATGATCATGATTCATTTAGCGATTGAAGACGTTCAACAAATGTAAATAACTCTTTAGATTCATGAAATTGGAATGCTGACGATTATTGATAGATTGTGAACTTAATTAAGATTATCATAAGTTGTTGTGAAAGGTGTCTTTTCAACAGACATACATTAGATATATAGAGACAGTCTGTTTGAGAGACGGTTTCTCATAAGAGTGATACTAAGATTATAGTTCTACGATGTACTATTTCTTGTTTTATTTTGAAAAAATAATTAATTTGTTGAAATAAGCTCTAATCAGTAAAAATTACTTACAAATATCAATTACAATCAGTAAAATCAATTTTAGTTGATAAAAACTCAGTTGTAATTTATAACTAAAAATTAGTTTTAATCAGAAAATCGGCTTTAATCAGTAAAAATCAATCAAATATAAATACTACTTTTTTATTCTAATCAAATGTCTAATTTAGTCTATCATTATTTTTTTGTTAAAAAGAATAAAAACTACTTGAAATAAGGAAAAGGAAAAACATCAGATAATAAGTAATGTTTTCAAATGAGAAAATGTGAATAAAAATGAGATATTTAATTAAATTAGGTTTTGTTATTTCCCTCAATATAAAAATGCCACATTTATAATTCAAAAATTATACACAAATTCTTACTTGAGACCGTCTACGCAATAGACGTCTTAAGTTTTGGGGCTGACCCTATTTATAAATTTAAAAAAACTAATTGGTTGTTTTGTAAGTTAAAAGAGAGATATTAGTTAGGCTCTTGAGAGATGTCTATGTTAGAGTATATAACATATCTTGGGGCCTCAACCATCAGCTTAAGCTTTTGGTTGAGTTGGTCCTTGTCAAGAACAAATCATGGAAAAATTTTAATATAAGAGCAATGGAAAACCATCATGATGGCTATAAACATCCACTAATGAAAAGCATGAAAGTCCAATAATAATTTGCAGGTGAAAAATGGTGTAAGAAGTAGGCCACTAGATTCACAACCAATTGATGACATAATGAATAGTATATTAATTTTATAAAGTTGAAATTCAACTTAAAAAGTCAAGTGGAAGAGAATGTAGTAGAGCATGAAGATTGGAGATCCTTAAAAAAAAGTCAAGTGGTAGAGAATGTAGTGGAGATCCTATTAAAAGTCCATCACAAAGGAGACTCTCTTAAGTGTGCTACATTAGCACCCATTTTTTTTGACCATAATTTTTTACATTTTAAGGGGCGATGCACTCAGGTGTCTGCCACTATGTTTATACCACTATTTTGTGCATTAATTATTATTTAATAGGAAAAATTGTTTCTAAAAAGCCAACATTTTGGCTATCTGCAAATAAAGAGTCAACATTTTATTTATTCAATAAAAAGACAACTTTTGTTTCATTTTTACAAATAAAATAATAACAGGTAAGTTTTCAACTCTAAATTTATTTAATAAATGAAACGTTGACTCTTTATTTGCAAAAATGAGACAAAGGTTGTTTTTTTATTGAATAAATGAAACGTTGACTCTTTATTTGCAAATGGCCAAAAAATTGGCTTTTTAGAAACAATTTTTCCTATTTAATATTACCATTATGATTAACAATGTTTTTTTGTCAAATATTATTTTTAATCATAATTGAATTTTTTTTCTTTAATTGAATATTGATCTAACCCCTCATATGTTGATATGTTTATTTGGATCATCGGATTGATATCTAACATCTATTTAGAACCAGTTTAAAATTGAATCTTGTGTCCACATTGATTTTTACGTTATTCAAAATTCCACTAGAATGGTAAAAGTCGATTTTAATTACAAAATTAAATAAATATTAAATCACAAATTCTATTTTAAATACCTTTAACCATATAGTGTTAGTCAAGTTTTGTGATGGCTTATTCTAAAGTTTGTCAATTTTATAGTCAAGTGTCCTACGCACCGCACTAACATTCTTGATATTCTATTTTATGTTAAAAAAAAAGAAGCACTCGTAGTTACTCTTTTAAAGTACGTAACAACCACCCATTTTATAAATATTGGACACTACTTTATCCAGGAACATAATTAGTTAAATTGATCATTCATATGAGCTAAAATTGCTAATTTTTAAACATAAATTGCTATGACTAGTGTATCAATTATGGGGTTGTTTTTATAATTATATATAGTGAAGAAAATATTTTATATACTTAGTTTAACTTTTTTTAAAATTTTGAAGAAAAAATCTTTAAACGGAAATTTTCTGAAGCATGAAAAAAGCAAGATATAGCTATGTTTACATCTACTTAAGTCTTAAAGGCCATCCTCATGCACCTTACACAAATTAAATCTTTACATATATAGACAAATCAATAAAGTAAAATTTTAAAAGCCAATAATAATAATAATGATAATAACTCAAAAATGATCCAACACAAATAAATTCGAGAATAACTAGGTCAAATTCAATGTTAGCCTAAATCCAAATGTTTAGAATCGATTTTCAAATATTGCTAATTTTTTTAGTTTCATTATACTATTTTTGGTCGAGACTCAATATACCTTTACGCCATGTTTGAAAATGATGATTTCAATTAAAAATTTGGAATTGGCTAAAATTTATTGTTTAACTAATTAAAAATTTTCAAATTTAAATTTGGATTAAGACTTTTTATATATGAATAAAAAACTATTTATTAATATGTTAGTTGATAATTTTTGTATTCCTTGACACATTTTCCTAATTTTTAGTTGATAAATCTTTTATAATAAAGATATGACCCATAAAATAATTAGGGAGTGGAAAAATTAATAAATAAAGAGTGACTATTTAGGTATTAACTGATCGAGGTGTATCCTTAAAGTTAAAGGACAAGTTTAATCGACAGTGATTAAATCAACGCTACTATTATCAATCATAAATTTAGGCATCGTAGTAGATTGATGAGAGTAGAGGAAATGCAAATGGTTTGATTGCTAGCTAGGTGGACATACGTTAAGGGATATAAATCAAAATAAAGATATCAGAAAATGATTTAAAAGTTACATAAATATTGAAGAAATGACGAAAGAGAATATTGTATGGTTAGGAAAAAAAATAGAAAATTAGAGCTCGAGAGACATAAAAAAGGGGCAAGGAAAATTGATGATGACTTGAAAGAGGGGAGTGGAAACAATAAATTAAAGATTTAGACTTACAAATTAAGATGTTAGAAAATCGGAATGCGCTAAGAAAATAATTTAAAACTAATTATATATTTTGCATGGGTTTAAAGTTCTGATATTATTGATGTTGTTGTAGTAACTCTTGGATCAACTCAAACAAAAGCAAAATTATAGAGGACCCGTTTAGAAAGTATCCCAATTAAAAATGACTCGACTCAAAATCGGTATGTCTTGAGAATTTTGATAGGCTTAACTACAACATTGAATGTTGTAACTACTTATAAGTGAGTTCGTTTTGACGCACACAGAAATAGTTTACCCATATTCATCAGTCAGATTCAATGATATTATATTTGTCACCGTACCCTTGAAAAGGATTTGTGGTCTAATCCTGACCAAAGTAAATTTATTTGTATTATGCGGAAAGTTTTCAAATTAGACTTATGATAAAACTTTATCATTCTTAATTTATTTGTCGTTTAGTGATTAGTGTCCATGAAATTTGATAGTGCATGCAAGGTGAAAGAGCACCAAAAATGTAAACCATTATTTTTATGTAACGTCATCATGCTATACCTTTGTTTTTTTAATTATATGTAAAGATTAAAATCAATCAACAATTTAGATTCGATTAATTAATATCTAGAATATTTTATTAAATTTTTAGATTTATAAAAAATGACTAACGGTCAAAAATAACTAAATTATAAAAAGATAAAAATAGCCAAAATTACTAACCAGAATAGTCGGAATTACGAACTGAAGTCGAGTTAGAACGTGAAATAAATCCTCCATGGAACGATGACATTGGTGAAAGGAATTTTTTTCGTCGACGTTGTTCAAATATTGGCTTAAGATTTTGTAATATTTGTAGTTGCTTAAGAAGACTTTCACCTCTTTCTAAGAATTCTGTTTCCCTATCAGTATAGAAACGATTCACCTTTTCAAGCTCCTCGTCCAACATATCAAAAAACATCCTCACCTACACCATAATCATTATTATTATTATTATTTTACTAAACTAAATGATGATCTAGCTAAAATATAAGTAACGTGTTTTATGGTTGGGAAATATAAACCTCATGTTTGTCAAGGAACGGACTGAAAAAACATTTTAGGAATAACCTATGCTCTGATATCATATCAAAAAATCAACTCAACTAAAAGCTAACATATTGAAAAACGTTTAAGCTGATGATTGAGCTCCCAGTATATAGTATATACTCTAACAATGCCCAACATTTACAATTTATCAACTTATAGAGAATATATATAACATATTTTAAAACTTTTTTATGTTATATATAAAAGTTTAACTTTTTTATTGAGTCTTATAATTTCTTAACATGTTATTAGAAATAAAAGTTTTGAATCTCAATTAGCCTTTATTTCAAACCACGTATTTAAGTCATATATGAAAAGAGTGTGTTGCATACTTCTAGGCTTAGCCATATCCAACGATTAACGACATACGATAAACAATTGGTATTACACATACTTTCTTCGTATTGAAATATTTCCTACATTAGATTTATTGAATTTTTTCATCTTTTAATTTTATTTTATATTAATGTTAATATAAAAGAAAAATATATTCAAATATAATCTTGTTTAAATTATAATTTAAACCCGTATAAATAATTAAAATTACATATTTAATTGCATAAAAAGTGAAATTTAGCAAATAAAACAAGGGAAGTATTTAATGTATGATGTTTTTGTACCTCATCTTCTTCAGAGAAGAGTTGTGAAAGTTCGGTTTCATTCTCTTCATCAACATCTTGGTTAGGTTCTTCTTCTGTAGAGTTCCTCTTCATTACCTGCAACTCAATTCGTTCGCTAGCTTGTTATATATGTAGGAAAGAATTAATATTAGTATTTTATTTTATTTGATATTTTATATTATTCTGATTTAGTTTCCATAATTTTAATATTCCGTAATATTTGTTTCCTTATTAAATGGTCAAATTATGTATAAATAGAGGTGTTACTCTCATCAATAAATTAATACAAATTAAGTATTCAAAACCCAAATTAGTCTTATTTCCGCATTATGATTTTCTACACATGCAACTCTTTTTCTTAGCTTAATATTTTTTTCTTAATTTTTTCTTGATTTAAATTGATATGATCTTATTATTGGTCTTGCTTGTGAAAATATATCACGATGTTTTCGTGATGGACATACCAAATTAATAATCTGCCCCATAATTAGGCACAACAGACAATTTTTTTCGCTTTATTTTGATTTCTAAAAAGGAAAAGAAAATGACTTGCGTGCTTGCTACAAACCAAACTAAAGGAAAAATTAAGTAACTAGCAATGTTGTAAAGCTAGAAAACATTGCATACGTAATTCTATACATATAACAACTGTCAAAATAGCTCTTAAATAATTTAAATAAATTCAATTAGATGTCATAATTAACACTATTATTTGAATTGTGAGTCGATTTTATATTAATTCTATTCTTATATTTTAAGATTTGTTATTAATCTCTTATTCTAAGATGAATATTTGATTCATTAAATTAAGTTTTCTCTAAAGTACTATGACATAATAAACACCACTTAAGAAAAAAATTACATATAAAGTAATTAAAAAAAGAATAACTTTAAATTATTGCCAATAAAATTAAATATAGACTTAATCTTTACGTTTTTACTTAATTAATTAATTAATATCTTTAACAATGTGCATGAATCTAGAAATGTCACACACAATGTAAAAAAATGTTGGATCAATAAAAAATATTAAATAATACACTGGAATGTGAATATGTTTATTTTACCAATAAATTTTGCTTCCAAAATGTAAAAACTTTTTAAAAAGCTTGGGGATGAAACAAAAATGAAAATACCTATACACCGTTTCCAAAAAGCTACACAGTGTCCACCACAAATAACAAATTAAAGTAATCTTGAATTGGATTTCAAAGTTAATAATAACTAATTAATTAAAAAAGTCCAATAATCTTTCATTTATATGCATGCACTAAGGAGAAGTTGGTGAAGTTTGAAATTATTGGATATTCTTTTTTTAGCATGATTATAGTATATTCCACATAACCAAAATCATAATCTCAAACTTATGGTTCAAAAATTATATTATTAATAATTAAATTCAGAATCCTGAAAAATTCTTTAAAAAATAAAATTCATAATTTGTTTATCACAATTTATTGAGTGAGACAGTCTCACTGTGAGACGTTTTTCATATATGGGTCAATTAATACAACTATTGATTTATAGGCTCCATGTTCTGAGATTGTCTCATCGATAGACGATATCTCTCACAATAATAGCTTTTTTTTATTGCTTTATACAAATTATTATATCATGAAGTGTTTTCCTAGACGTACGCTATGAAAAGTTATATGGCCAGTTTCTTCTTTTCGAAAACGATACCGGAATGCAAAGTGCTGATAAGTTGAGATTCATAATCTTCCGTACCTATAAAATTGACCTATAAAACTAATGTATTTCCTTAACTAAAAATACTTGATATAAGAATAAAATATAATTATATTTATATTAGGATAAAAAATATATTGCATTATACGAACTAATGATAAAATAATTTCCCTTATATTATTCTTAGGTAATTTATCTATACCTATATTATATTATATATACTAATGATAAAAAACACAAAAATATTTAGCATAATACTATGTTTTCACTATATTGATACTAAATAAGATATTTTTTATAATTAATTTAAAAATATTCTCTATGATAAATATTATATTAAAATCAATTTAGGTTATTTATAAGAAGCTAATTGTTATAATTCAATAATAATATTCATGGTACGTACGTGCACCGAAGGAAAGCTAGTTATATTTTTATAATAAGAACCAACACTATCGTTTTTTTGAATGAGACGACCTCAAAACAAGAAATTCACATTCTTATTTTTTTTAATTTATATGTATTAATTGGGCTATTTAATTAATATATTTAATACGTCTCTCGGATAGATCGTCTACGACAACAATTTGTGAAGAATAAATAAAATTATGATCAATTAATAATAACCTGCAATAATAATTAACAAAAAACAAAAAATAAGGCAAATTCACGTGAAAAATAAAAAATTCTGGTATTTCTTAACCTAAACGTAACAGAAATTAAGTATCCGTTACTAAAAATAGTTAATAAGCTGGTATGTACCTCATTATTTTCTGAAGAAGAAGTAGAATTAGAGAATTTATTGGAAATAACAGAGATGAATGATCGTGCCGGACCAAAAGCCGAATGAATAAAGTTGGAGCAATGGGTAGAAGCTGAAGAACTGCTATAGATTTGATTTACTTGTTTTGATTTACGAGATATTTTTATTTTTTTAATTTGTTTTTTAAGCTGCCAATAATTTACGAAATAATCTTTCCATTCTGGTATAAGTTGTGCTTCTAACTCCTTTGAAAACTTCACCATTTTTTTTTATGAATTTCTTTCCCTTCTCTTCTTGTTTGTTTTTTTGTTTTGAAAAGAAAAACAATGAAAGAAGAGAAGGTTGAAGGGTGCAAGAGGAGGAGAAAGAAAGATGAGATTTTGATGTAAGAATTAAGGTTGATTTGTTTATATATATAGAATTATGAGAAAAAGGAATGTTTTTGGTGGGCAGCTTGTACTTTTTAGATTAATGTGTTTTTCTTTTATAATTTTATTTATTATTTACTAGTGGAGCTTAAACCGGAATGTGTTATATTAATGGAAATTATATGTAATATTTCCAATCATGGCACCATATTAAAGTGGTTTACAATTCATTGATGATATTAATAACTACAATTACAAGTTTTCTTAGATTTTCAAGCATTTATAAATTAGTCACTTAGTTTATTATATTTTACTAGCTTAATTTGTGAGTTGGTGCACATAATAATTAGAAGTGTTTAAAATAAATTGATTAGATGCTTATTTTTTATATAACTGAATTTAAATTTAAGATCAACTAGTTGGCTTCCTTACAAAGACAGTTGCTTCAGAAACATTCCAACAAACTTTTTGCAAGTTAGGTATTAATGACCCGAAGACCTAACTTAATAGAAGTGTTTAAAAGTAAATATTGAGTAAATATTTTAGGATTATTTGTTTGTAATATTCTTATTTCCTTATTTAGTTTCCATAGCTCTGTGTATATAGGACCTATGTTTCCATCTATAAAAATAAAAACTACTAATGAAGAAACAGGATTGACACGTGTTAGACTCTTAGCGAAAATTTTTCCGCTCATTTTTTTATTGACTTGGTAGGTGAATTTGCGGTGAAAACTATTTCCTATATAGTGAAATACAATTCAATGTGCATAAGAAGATTTGGTATGTAGTATTATTTCCGAAGTATATATTTGTCTCGGTAAAAGATAATAACTTCTTTATATAGCAAAATGAAAAATGGCTAAATTTATAAATCTGCACTATTTTCTAATATTATTTCGAATATAAAAGAGAATGATATCTTGATATAGCAATATTATTTTTCAAGATTATTTATCTATAGAATAATTATATATCTTCATAATTATACTAATATGTAAATTTATGTCCTTACTACTACTTATCAACTTCATGTTCCTATTTGCTTAAAAAATTTGTTTTATTTAATAAAATAGGTATTTTCAATTATAAATAATTTCTTTTAAAAAATAATTATACGAAGGGTAATATTTTTTTCAATATCTTTTAAATGAGATCAAATTTTAATATTTTTGACTGTTTTTTAAAAAAATTCAAAAAAACTATTTAATTGTTCAAAAAAATAAAGCTTTATTATAAAAATTAAATTTATATTATTTTATTACAAACTTCAAAGTAAATTTATTCATAAAAATATAGTTATGAAAAAAATAAATATAACATCTCACTTGATTAAGTTTTAGCTAAAAGAGGTCAAAGAGTGAACTGTTGTCCGTTGAACAACCAATCGACAAGAATAAATTGATATAGTCTGATACCTGAGATAAAGTGATATGAATTTGCATCTCACTTCATATTTTCACTGACATGCAATTGCAAATTACTTGCCTACATTCTATTTGTTTAAAAAAAAGGTAGTTTTAGTTACTAAACGTTCTTTACTTTTAAGATTTTTAAAATGAGACAAACTTTTTAATTTTTTTGACTCTTTTTAAGAAAATTGGAAAAATCTTTCAATTATTCAAATAAAAAAAATAATTAAGCTTTATTGAAATAAATCATTTAAAATTTATTCAATACTTGTGAATTAATCTATAAAAACTACTAATGAAGAAACAGGACTGACACGTGTCAGACTCTTAGCGAAAATTTTCACGCTCATTTTTTTATTGACTTGGCAGGTGAATTTGCAGTGAATCTAATATAGTACCATTCAATGTGCATAAGAAGATTTGGTATGTAGTATTATTTCCGAAGTATTTGTCTTGGTAAAAGATAATAACTTCTTTATATAGCAAAATGAAACATGGCTAAATTTATAAATCTGCATTATTTATAATGAAATCCTTGGGAAAGGATCATCCAAAATAGTGTAAGAACATCATCCCTCATTTTTAGGTTTTATAAATCGGTTTTCTAATCTAAGATTGATTTTTGTTTTTTAGTATCTTTTGGGTGATTTTATGAGATGTGTATTTGTTAGATTGGTTATAAAATCCCTAATTTTTTCATCTTTGTTTGCTTTTAATTCTTGGTTACTTATTTTTTGGTTATTGGTTGCCATAATCTGATTGAAAAAACCTAAACATGTAGAATTCCTCCCGCAGGCAATTAACCTAACCCGGTTGAGAATTTGACTTTTAGTTTGGAAATTCAACATAACCCGATTAGATTACTGAAGAATATGTAGGCTAGTAATCAGTTAGTCAAGCAAATACACTTATCGTCACTTCTAATACTTAAAATACTCAAGATCTTACTGTCATACAACAAATAGTACTAGAATATTTCTTTGACCTGTCACACAAGATTTATAGTGTCTCTAAGGTTACCTCACTCTCAAACAAAGATTACTTTCATTAATATTCAGCATACATTAATGACAAATCTCACACAACCTTTGATAAAGACCTAACCTTTGATGGTGGTCTCACTCAAGCACACTAATACAAGAACTTTAATGGATGAATCCTAGTTGCCTATTGTGTATTAGCTCTCTACATGCTTCTAATAATTTTCTAAGACTCCTTTATATAGTCCCTCAACATATCAGAAAACCTAAGACAAAGCCCTTGATACCCAAGGAAGTCTCGCAACAAAACAGAGTATGCATTAGTTTGGGGGCTGTTGCTCGCTCGACCGAGCGCCCTTGCTCGACCAGATCGCGTGACTGTCTTCAGCAGGTTCTGTCTTCAAGTTGAGGTGTTGCCTTGGTCATGTACTGTTTCCCTCGAACCTTGCATTGTTCAAGGTACACTTCCACGCCTTTCTTTAGCACTCCATAATCTTGCCCAAAGCTCTCCAAATCATCAATATTAATCACTTGATGAAGTGTGTAGTCGTGTGAAACAATGTGTTAGAGATTGAACGATGTGTTACAATCTCTAATATCATTAAGATCAAAAGTGTGTAGTCGTGTGAAACAAATTACGCAAACAATATAAAATCGATGTTTGTAAGAGATAAAAATGCAATAATAAACGACACAAAATATTTAGAGAGACTTACCTAACTTAGGCTACGTCCTCCGGTGTAGTATCTCTTATATTATAACAATTGAGAATTACAATTAGAGAAGATATGAGGCTAAGTGTTTAGACTTGGGGTATTTTTGTGGATTATTGTGGATCGATTTTTGATGGCACATGAGCCTCCTTTTTATAGTGCTAATATACATTCAATGAGTATTCAGTCTTAATGCTAAAATTAATTGTCAATTAAACTGCTCCAAGGGATTGAACAACCACGAAACAGAATCCAAAGCGCCTGACTGCTGCTGCTTGCTACTGAATTTGTACTGCTTGATTTCAAGTCATGGATATACATATACTTTGGATGCCTTAATTTTCTTGTGAAAGCCACTTAGTACATCATTATAATCTTGATGTAACTGTAACACACTGAAAATTTTTCCGATATATTTAATTATTTACTAGTAATATTATTTTATATAAATATATTTTTATTTATTTATTTTGGGCTTGACCATGAACTTTCAATCCTTTTTAACAATTTAGATTGTTCGGGCCCAAACCTTTAATCCATTTCTTTATTTCAAATTTAAATTCAAAAAATAATAAAATGGGAGGGAAACCTAGGGTTGGCCGGCCCTATGGGTCTCTTGGAATGGGATGTAACTCCCATTTGAGTATATGGAAGATCACATACAATTAATTTTGTATTATTCTGCTTCATTATTTCTTTAATCACTCTCATTTCCTGTTCTTCATTTCCTAAAAACTCAAGCAAAAACTCTCTCAAAACCCTACCATTTCCACATGCCATTTTCCATTTGTCATCCATAATTTTGGTGTTCTTTCCATGCAATTGTAAGTATAAATTCTTCATTATTCTTATTATTAAGTTTTAGTTTAAATTATATGGTTTGTGACATGTGTTAGTTTTTGATCTATGCTTATTTTTCATGATTTAAAAATGAAGATATGAATTGTGATATATGTCTTTATCAAATATTTGGTGTAGGGTGCTTTTAAGGTTTTATTGTGTATGAGTATGTGAAAGTTAACATTTGTTCATGGAAAAGGGTGTTTATGGTGTAAGAAATTATTTTAGTGTAATATGTGAATTTTATAATGTGTTAGAGAAGGATTTAAGAGGAAAAAATATGTTTGTGCAAAATGAATTATCTTTGAATCATGAAATTTATTTTTAATATGTGGGCAAAAAATTATGGTTTTGGTAGTAAGGATTTAATAAGAAATTTAAGCATTGGAATTTGTGTGTATTTATAATTAAAAAAAATGACAAATCCCGTAGGTTAAGGAAAGTGATGAAAAAATGGTGTTTTGGAGTATTTTTGGCTTTAAAAATGTTGAACATTTAGTGACTAATAATCCTAAGTATATAATCACCAAGTACTACAAGTAGTAGTGGGACAATATGTATTAAAATACAAGGTCCCTTGAGTTGATTGCATTGGATTTCCTTACTTATTCCATATTAATTTTGGAGTTACAAAGGAGTATTTGGAAGGAATAATGCTCATGAATACCTTGTTAATGGTATTGATTGGAGGCCATTAATATGGAAGAATAATGCTAATGAATACCTTGTTGATGGTATTGATTGGAGACCATTAATATTGGTCATCAATGGGTGATTGAATGGCCATGACCCTTAACTATACTTGGAGTAGTATAAATAGGGCTTGGTGATGAATGAAATAACAGACTTTTTCTCATTCTCATTCTCTAACTCTCATTTGCTTGTGTTCTTTCCAAGAGAGTAATTAACTCTTGTTTAAAACTTCCAAACCTTATAGTTTTCTAAACACATTGTTATTAAATGACATACTCTAAGTACTAAGTGTGTGTTGTGTTGTTTGTATCTCGTTGTGAAATTCCAAGATCAAACCCAAGTACCTTTGTGGCGGAAATATCACAAAAGGAAAGTGATCACACGCCTACAACAAGTATCAAGCTTCCGGGTAACGGTTGTCGTTACAAAATAATCTTCAAGGTGTTCTTAGTATTATTTGTAATTTTATTTTATCATCAACAAAGGGATAAATACAAATTCCCATTTGTAATTTGTATTTGCATTATTAAAGTCTTAATAAAAAAATAGGTTAAAAATATTTATACTATGTTATAAACCATGAAAATTGATACTCGGAGGTTTTGACGCCTTCCGAACGCAACGGTGAAGTCGAAATTTCAGTTTGACAGTGTTATCCCGCGTTTCTGGACATATTGTGTATGTTGTCTTCTTTGTGTGTTTGCCATGTTATATTAATATGTGGGATGATCATGATGTGTGTGGTATAGTGGTTTGGTGTTAGTTGTATGTACGTGTTGTGATTATGGCTTGAGGAAATGTGAATGTGTGCTTATTCTCGCGTACGATTGAACTTTGTAGGAAGTCGATTTGTGACAGGGAATTGATTTGTGCGCTTGAGATTTGATTTGTCGTATCTAAGGTACGTACACACAGCGAAGTTTTTCATGATGTGATATGTACCATATATTAATGGTATATAAAAATAAAGTATGTATATATAGTACGGATGATGTTATGTTTTCCGAATGAAGAACTTCGATACATTATCTTGATAAGCAGAGGTAGTATGACCTCACTAACTTTAAAATGGACGTAGTATGACGTTAATTGGTGGAAATAATTACTCGCGGTATATGGGGGCATTATGAGCCACCGTGGGGGTATGCATACTTAACCATATCTATGGTAGAGACTTTCTTAGGAGTTAGCTCCCCCTAATGTATTGTCTCACTCATGAAGATTGGAGTTGAACCAGCAGTATGGCTGGAAACGTACAACAGTATGGCTGACTAACATTTTTGAGAAAGTTATAATCTATTAAAGTGTAATAGAAACGAATTCCGATATTTAATTGTAATTGAATCTTCTTTTATATTTAATTAAACTAGTATAATGCCCGTGCAAATGCACGGAATTTTAAAACTTTCATATATATAGTAAATTAGTAATTTAACTGTTTTGATAATTTTTTGTTAGCATAAAAAATATTTCATAATCATAGAAAAAAATTGCATATTCAATCAAAATAGATATTATATATATAATGTAAGTTATTTACAGTAAACATCTTAATGCGACAATAAAAAATTAAAATTTAATATATATGAAGACATTACATTTTATAAGAAGTCCACTTTAATTACGCAAATGAAGAAGTAAAAGAGAAACAACGTTTACATTTTAGAGTTATTGATAATAATTGAGAAAATAAGAAAATAGTATTTAATTAAAGAATAATTGAACAATTAAAAAACATTATTTTATTAAAAGAAATACTTAATTAAAGAATAATTGAGCAAAGTGACACGTGGCGAATCATAGAAATTCCACAACTCTTATTCTTAAGGCGCCACATATCACAGTGGTTTCTAAATTAGTATATTTTATGATGATATGCAACGTTTTATTGACGTGTACTTTTGGTCTTAACGATCCTGCGATGATGTTTTTTTCTTTCTGGGTAAATGACTAACAGTAAGTTAAGTTGCAGGTATGGGGAGTGAGGATTGTCTTTTGGAGAAATAAACCGTTAGGGTACAGAAGTCTCGATATGAACTTTAAATTATGTTTTAAGAATATTTGGTTTTTATGAGGCGATTACGTTCTCAAGTTGTAATAAGTAGACTTGACTTTACAATCTTAACCGCTGCTAAGATTTCCTTTATAACTAGTAGTTTATAATAACTCTAATAGAACTCGATCTGCAAGCTTTGTTTGGTTTCAAATCCGTTTTAAACTACCTTTCTAATATGCTGGTTTGAGTCGGGCTATATTTAATTTCTTCAAAAAGTCGTCTTCTCTTTTAAAACGATCCGAGTTTTCCGGGATGTTACAGTAACTCCCTCATTACTCACATTCATCATGCCATCTTAACTATTGTGTTTAAGTCTTGATTTCAATACCTTCATAACTTCTTGTATTTAATCACACTCTTAAACACCATATTCATCACACATTTAGCTTACCCATTAACTTATGTCATACGATGGCACACACTTAATTCATATGATTGATTTGGTGCACTCCAAGTCACCATTTAATCTCAACAATCTCCACCTTGACTTGAGTTCACCCAAGTCAATGGAATTCTCTAATTCACGCCAAACATAATATAACAACTTACACCTTTACATACTCAAATTAAAAATATAAAACAAAAACAACACATGTACTTAAACATAGCACATGCACTAAAGTGCCCTCAAGGGGCTCTTAAGAGTATGAATTTTAATTACCAATCAAGTCCATATATCCTATGGATTCATTGGGGTATGTTGGAATTATTCTCGAACTTTCGTTGTTTAAAGAAGTATCAACATCATTTTCATCATTATGCTTGGTTGAAGTAGTGGACACGCAAGCCGAACTAATTAAGGTTGAACCCACAAGCATAAACAAGCCATCATTTATGAATCCTTTCATGATTAAATTAGGACCCTTGCCAACCTTCAAAACTCCACCTTCACCAACACACTTATAACCTTGTTTATCCAAAATACTAATGGAAATTAAGTTTCTACTCATACCTGGAACATGAAGGACTCTTGTCAATGTTCTTTCAACACCAACAAACATGTTAAATTTAACATCTCCAATACCAACTATCGGACAACTAGCCTCATTGCCCATAGCGACTTTCCTTCCATCAACCTTTTGATAAGTTGAGAAGAAATTAAAGTTAAAAGTCATGTGTTTCGAACATCCCGAATCCAAAATCCAAGAGTCACCACCCTTGTATTCAGTTGTAACAACGAGAGCACCAACATCATATTCTTCACCTTCAACATTGCTAGTTTCGGCGGCGATAGCTTTATTGGACTTGCTTTCATCGGATTGTTTGGCTTTTAATTTCCAACAATCTTTCTTGAGGTGGCCTTTCTTCTTACAAAAGTTAAAAGTCATGCCTCTTTTTTTCCTACCCGACTCCTTCACAAAAAAAGCATCATTGGAATCTTTGGACTCCTTTTGAGCAAATTGAGAATCAATAAGGTCCTTTTGTGTCAAGGCCTTTCTAACATCCTCGCTACTCAATGTGTCTCTTCCATATAATAATGTTTCCCTAAAGTGCTTAAATAAAGATGGTAGTGAAACCAATAATAAGATAGCCAAATCCTTATCATCCACTTTTACATCAATATTTTGCAAATCTATAGTTATTGAGTAAAATTCATCAAGGCGCGGTTTCATCGGCTTTCCTTCTTGCAATCGAAGATCATACAAACAACTTTTTAAAAAAAGTCGATTGGTAACACTCTTTTCCATGTAAAGTGATTCCAATTTCTTCTCATCTCGCCTCAGTTGTGCCTTCGGGCATCTCCTCCTTACTATCAAGTGCTTTATGCACTCCATTTTGTATCAATATTGCTTTTATTTTGACTTGCCATAAGCCAAAGTTCACGCTCCCATCAAACTTTTCAATATCGAGTTTCATTGTAGCCATGTTTCACAAACACGACCTCTAAATGACGATAATAACGACTTGGCTCCGATACCAATTGAAAGCGATGACGTATTAGAGATCGAACGATGTGTTACAATTTCTAATATCACCAAGATCAAAAGTGTGTAGTCGTGTGACACAAATTACGCAAACAATATAAAATCGATGTTTGTAAGAGATAAAAATGCAATAATAAATGACACAAAATATTTAACGAGTTTCACCCAATTTAGGCTACGTTTTCCGGTGTAGTATCTCTTATATTATAACAATTTAGAATTACAATTAGAGAAGATATAAGGCTATGTGTTTAGGCTTGGGGTATTTTTGTGGATTATTGTGGATTGATTTTTGATGGCACATGAGCCTCCTATTTATAGTGCTAATATACATTCAATGAGTATTCAGTCTTAGTGCTAAAATTAATTGTCAATTAAACTGCTTCAAAGGGATTGAACAGCCACGAAACAGAATCCAAAGCCCTTGACTGCTGCTGCTTGCTACTGAATTTGTACAGCTTGATTTCAAGTCATGGATATAGTTTGGATGCCTTAATTTTCTTGTGAAAGCCACTTAGTACATCATTATAATCTTGATGTAACTCCCTCATTACTCACATTCATCATGCCAGCTTAACTATTGTGTTCAAGTCTTGATTCAATACCTTCATAACTTCTTGTATTTAATTACACTCTTAAACACCATATTTATCACACATTTAACTCACCCATTAACTTACTTCATAGGATGCCACGCACTTAATCCATATAATTAATTTGATGCACTCAAGTCATCATTTAATCTCAACAAAAATTATTATTTACAAATTTATTTTCCAATTATAATGCTTTAGGGCTTTTGAAGAATGGGAATCAATTTCAAATTTACCTATATGGATATGGATAATAGTACTAATACCATATTTGTGAAGTACGTAGTTATCCATTGGTTATCTTTAGTTTTTTAATAGAATAGCACTAATTTGTTTGGAGATGGCTATGATAACTTTATTGTACTAGTACTGGGTAACACGTTTTCCTAGTTTCCTTAACATAAACAAGGACCAATACTAAATAACCAAAAATTAGTTACTTTCCTCCTTTAATTTATATTACAAAGAAAACCCAGCGTCTAAGAATTAATAAAACACAAAAATTAGTTACTTTCCTCCAATTTATATTGCAAAATAAATTTTTTTAATAAACTCAAAACTGATTAATACTAAAGTACAAAGTTAGGTTAAATTAGACGTATTCTTATAATAACGTATAGGTTTGAGTTCTTATACTTTAACCAAATACATAGATCATATTTTTTAATAAAGAAATGTCATACGATATTTATAATAGAGTAACAATCGATAAAATACATAAGGATATTAATCAAACAAAATTTTACATAGAAATTACAATTATTATAAAGAAGATCTAACATTATATTGAAGTCTTCCCTCTATCACATCATTGTTTGATATAACCTCCTTTAAGGGGGCTTTTAGATCTAGTGTGGCTATGATTATAGATTAGTGTGATACTATTAAATGTATTACTAAAATTGACATCCGAAATGACATCATATACCTTTTTACTATCAGATTTATAACAAGTATTGTGGATTCTCACCATTAAAAACTTTAAAACCCTATATATATATGCATATGAAGTCCAATATATGCATGAAGTCCAATAATACAGAGAGAATGAATTTTATTTGTAACTAAAAATAAAAAACGAAAAAATAAAGCAATTTGGGGCTTTTACCATTTAACATAAGTTTGCTAGTAGCCCAAAATTAACGATGCTGGCTAGGATTTTCTTGGCAGAAAAAAATTAAATACCAGAGAGAGTTGTCTTCAGACTTTTCTTATTCACGTTATATTAACCAAATTAGATCATATTTCTTTGATTTCGTTTTGTTAATATATATAAAATATAATGTCTATGATTAATATTAGAAAATTTCAACCATTCAATACTCCAAACACTACAAAAAAAATGCAAACTTGCGACCAAAACCCACCGACTATCCACTTTTAGTCGGAAAATTCCGACTACTTTTCCGACTAACACATGTTAGTCGGAAATTCCGACTAAATTGTGACTAAATGTGTTTTTGGTCGTAAGTTCAAATTGAAGAAAAAAATAAAAAAATAGCATTAATTATCACCGACCAACTACCGACCAACTTTTAGTCGGTAAATTTTCCGACCACTTTCTGACCAAAAGTTGGTCGGTGCTTATTTTCCTTTTTTTTTGATTTTTTTGGTTGGCCAAATATAGATATAAGTTGAGAAAATTTAGATATAGAATACACAAGTTGTTGTGGTGTAGTGGTTACCACAATGGTTAGCAAACCAAAAGTCCCATGTTCAATTCAAGCTAACAATATATTTTGTTATTGTATTAAAATTTTGTCTTAAATTAATAGTTTTGCATTATTAATTTATTTTTTGTTTTACTAGTTGAATTTGTCGGTACTCAGAAAATTTAATTTGCATTATTAATATATTAATAATATACAACGACTAATAATAATAATAATAATAATAATAATAATAATAATAATAATAATAATAATAATAATAATAATAATAATAATAATAATAATAATAATAATAATAATAATAACAACGATATACTAATACGACTGATAATAACTATAACTAATACGACTAAATAACTAATAAACTAATACGAGTAATAACATATAGATACTATACAATTAATATTATACTAATGATACACTAAAAAGATTAATATAATATAATAATAATAAAAGCTAATATATACCATAGCATTACAAAGTATATCACAAAATAACACTTGGTCTAGTGGTTGAAGTGTTGTGCATTGAGACTTGAGGTCTCAGGTTTTCGATGCTTGTTAGGCGCATTTGGTGGCTTGTGAGCCTTGCAGGTGCTGTGGCACTGGTAGGCGTGTGTGGTGCCATTGGACATGGCAATGATGTGACAGTTTCCATTTAATAAAAAATTTTTTTTTTTTCCGACCAGTTGGGTGGTTGGATTTTTTTTTTTGCCATTTTGGGTTGATTTCTAAAATAATGCTTAGCGACTAAATTTCGACTCTATGGGCAGTCGAAAATTTCCGACCAAATGGGTAGTCGTAAATTAGTCGGAAATTTCCAACTATTTTCCTACTAAAATTATTTACAGACCAATCTGAGCCGACTAACCATGAAAAGTCGGAATTTAGTCGGTATAGCTCTATACCGACTAAACTCCGACTATTTTGAATAGTCGGAAAGTTGCATTTTTTTTTAGTGAAACTTTATGAATAGTGTCATAAAAGCATGAGTGGCTTGTTTGTCTCAAAATATTTTTCTTAAAAGTTATTGTCAGGTAATAATAAAAAGGAAAAATTATCAGGAATAATACAACCTTTTACTTATTTCCCTACAATAATATCAACTTTTGATTAACCATGAATAATACCAACTTATGGGAGTGTTTCCCTACAATTTACTTAATATGTTAAAACTCAAACTATAGGAGATTATATGACAAAAAAAGTTAGTAAATTAGTTAACAAACTAAAGTTGGTATTATTCTAGGAAAAAAAACCCCAAAGTTAGTATTATTCATGGTTAATTAATCACAAGTTCGTATTATTGTAGGGAAATTAAGAAAATGATGTATTATTCATGGTAATTTTTCCTAATAAAAACATATCAACACTACAACATAATATGCATTTAGTGGGATATATAGAGGATTTAGTGACATTTAGTGGGAAATTAACAAAAGTTTGTATTATTCATGGTTAATCAAATTGTCAATAGTATATATAGAGGATTTAATGACATTAGACTTTTTAGCAGTATATTTAAAATCACACAAACACTTTTTGCAATATAGGATAGTGACATTTCTCACAAATGCCACAATATAATATAGTAACAATTACATATGCCAGTAACGACCAAATAAAGTGTCGCCAAATCACTTTATGGTGAAACATAAAAAAAATAATGATAACATTAAAAATATGAATTAGTTGCATTTTTTAATGTCACTAAATCCAATGTCGCAAAAAGTTAAATTTATTGTAGTGAAAAGTCATAATACTAACATTAAAATAAGTATATATTAAAAATAGTTACAATTTTCTAAAAAAACACACGTGACTATAATTAAAGAGAAACTCTATGATGCATGCAAATTCAACCTATAATCTTTTTTTTTTGAGTTTTATTAACTCATTCATATTAATTACGAACATTTTGTAATCAGTTTTCAAAGTCAATACAAATATTTGAAAATTCATTTGCTAATTTTATACAAAATTTCTTTTGCACTCTAATTAGTCATTTACTTGGTATCATAAAGAACCATACATTAATGGGATCTCATAATAGAATAATTTTGGACTAATATTACATATAGGAGATATTAATTAATTAAATAAATAAATTGTTTATTGAACATAGAGAATTTTTCCAATCATTTATCAAGTTTTAAGTAGGGTATGGATTGATTTTTAAAATCCATTTTTAAATAAAAAACATATAATAATATTGTCATGCTTCTTACAGATTGGACTTATAATTTAAGACACAGAAAGAACATTATATTTTTAACTTTCTCTAAAGGCAAATCCATCGCTACAAATAATCAATTATCTTTCCTCTAATTTACTAATTAATGGGAACAGTACAAATAAATAATCTTTGTATGTAATCATAAGATTGAGAGCACAAAATTGGTGCATGACGCATTGTAGGTCTAAATGAGTAAAAGACATCCAAATTTGTGGTTTTGCATAGAAGCAAGAATTAGGAATTTGGTATATTTAGAAAGAATATTCCAAGAGAAGTAAACTAAGTGTTGTATTCCAATGAAACATGATCAAGTGGAGAATGGGGAATGAGGTTGGGACTCCATTTGAATGATTGACTCTAAGCTTTGGCCATTAAACTTGATAATTATAATACAATTCACCAATAAAATTCATTCTTTTTATCTCTCATTATCACTTGTTCCTCATTGTTTTCACTAGTCACTTTTTATGAGTTGCATATTACACTAATTATATAGATAAGGATATGTAGAAATACTTCTATGTTGAATAGTGTGTTGATAGAAATTGTTGTAATTGATCCAAGTGGTTTAGAACACCTAATTATGGCTAGGAAATTTGAATTAGGAAATTTGATTTGAAAACCCTAATTCAAGAATAAACTAAAGTGTAATTTTGAACAATCAACACAAAAGAATTAATCAGGTTGACCTAATATGGGTTATGCCATCAGCGAACCGAGATGTTTTATTGATCATATTAGAGCTTTCTTGAAGGTTTCAAAGAAATTAAAATGGTGGTTCAAAGGGTTAAAGAAGAGGGAGTTAGAGAGATATATTGACATCAAAAATTCAAAATTAGAGAAAAATAAATTAATAGAATATCATGTTTAACATACTCTAAGTAATGTGATTTGTGATAGTTTATTGTAGCTTATATTTAAAGACAATCATGTACAAAAAATTAGTCCTAAAAAAAGAGAATGTAAGGCGCAAAATTAAATTGAGCTTCTCATATTTATTTCTTTGCTCAAGTTAAGATCTTTAACTCATTGTTATATAATTCTTATTCAGTTAGAAAATACATTCGTGGAGACAGGATTAAAAAAAGGAAATGTCACTTTGTTTTGTAACTGACATGGTATATTACATGATATATTTCTCATTTTGTTGTAATTAAGTTGTTTGCATTGAATATTCTTTAATCGTTATTTTATAATTTTAGGCAATGAATGAGAGCAGAAAATAAAAGAGCTAATGTACAAATTGCAAAGCGTGGAAAAACAAGTAAGTTTTATTCATATTTATTGTTGTAGGCATATATATACTTATTATCAAACTAAAAAAATTAAATATTACTTTGTGTGTTTAGGTGGCCACCAAGGAATGAATACGACAATCACAAGTACCAAATACAACATTCGCAAGCAGTTATGAAGACATTTACATTGAGTTTTAGTTTTGTATTGTAATATCATTACAATGATTTTTTTTTGAATGTTATTAGATATTTTGTTTATTAAGATTGACAAAATATATATTTATGTTTTGAAATGAAAACATATGCACTATTTTATTTTTACCTTTTTATTTTTAACTTTGTTAATATAGTAATTAATGATAACAATAATTATTATTATTACTATAATAGAAAAAATAAAAAATAATAGTATAAACTTTTTTGCCAAAATTAATTAAAAAAAATAGTTATCATCTACATTATCCACGCTTATAAATGTGGTAAAACAATTTATAAATAAATAGAAATGTATTTAATTTCCCCACGCTTATGAGTAGGGATAATGTCCCCACGCTTACAAGTGAGGCTGGAAGTGCATTTCCCCACGCTTATAAGCGTGGTTGAACGTGCATTTTCCCACGCTTAATAAACGTGGACAAAATTTCCCCACAAAAATTTTCCCCACACTTATGTAAGTGTGGGAAAATTATTCTAACCTCACTTATAAGCGTGGGTAATAACATTTTTAAGTGTGGGAGGCTGCAATTTTTTTTGTAGTGTAGCCCACAATATTTATACTACATCTCGATTTGCATGCAACTTTCATAGAAAATTAAATCGAAAAATAATCTTTCAAAAGTTCAATACATGTCATCATATGCTAATAGTTGTTAACATTTTGTGTCTAATAATCCTAAGTATATAATCACCAAGTACTACAAGGGTAGTGGGACAATATTTATTAAGATAAAAGGTCCAAAAGGGGTTCAAATGATAGGACAAAATGAATGAGTTGATTGCATTGGATTCCCTTACTTATTGCATATTTATTTTAGAGTTAAAAAGGAGTAATTGAGAGGAATAATGCTCATGAATACCTTGTTAATGGTATTAATTGGAGCCATTAATATTGGTCATCAATGCGTGATTGAATGTGCTAAGACCCTTAGCTATCTTGAAGTAGTATAAATAGGGGCTTCGAGAAGAGTGAAAAATACACCAAAAAATCTGAAATCTCATTTTTGCTCTCTCTCTTTCACTTATGTTCTTTCATGAGAGTAATTAACTTTTGTTAGAACTTTCAAAGATTATGATTCATCAAACTCTTATTGTTACTTGACATACCCTAAGTACTAAGGGTATGTGGTGTAGTTTGTATCTCGTTGTGAATTTTCAAGTAAAAACTCAAGTACTTTTGTGAGGGAAATATTACAAAAGGAAAGTGATCACACGCCGACAACAAGTATTAAGTTTCCAGGTAACGGTTTTAGTTACAAAAATAATCTTCAAGTTTATTCTTAGTATATTTTGTAAGTTTTATTTTAGCCGTCAACAAAGGACTGAATACAAATTTTCTATTGTAATTTGTATTTTGCATTATTATTTTGTGATAATTGTTGTATAGAAGGGTCTACTAGCACCTACGCAATGAACACACCCTCTGCTCGATTGAGCACTCGTCTTGCTCGTTTCAGCACCAACTCTATTCCTCTTTCTTTGCCTTTTTGAAGCTCCAACACTAAGTTGCTCGATCCTTTTTCATGACACATGTCATAGAATCAACTTTTAATGATCGCTCACTTGGTGATTTTCTATTTGTTCAATTTGTTAGTTGTATGTTTCTCTCTTTGAAGACCATTCTCGAGTCGAGGGACTCTTTGACCACACTATCGGATATGAGTTGTCGTCGTTCTTTCCTCGCCAGACCCTGATCATAGTTTTCTATTAGCGGAATACATTGAATATGATGATGATGTTAACTTTGTGATTTTACTATATTACACTAACTGTTACATTTTATATAAAAGAAATATGTGAACTATTATTTGAATATAATAATATATATTATTTTAGCTTTCAATTATGATTCTCTATAAATCATGTTTCACTTATTGATACCACTAGTTTTTCATTTAGCTTTATTGGATAGATTATTTGTCTACGCAAATTAGAATATATGGCATAGCTTAAACTGATCAACTTTCAAAGTGCACACTTTTTGACTATATAATGTTTGCTAAAGCAAAAAAGGAGTTATATTAAGAGGAGGAAATGTTAAATTTATTGCAATAAGCAGAAAAGAATAGAGAAGGCTTGTAAAAATTAAAAAAAATCAAAAAAAAAAATTAACAAAAAAGGGGAGGATAATGTGATTTAACATGAAATCAATGGAATTCTTTAGACTTGCTCATCATTGTGAAATGAAATGACACCAATAATAGACTTCTTTTTTAAGCCGATGAGAAATTATAGTAGTAAATACTCAATGGCAGACGCAATTTATTACATAATTTCCGCATATTAGATGATCAAAATAATTTCACAAATTCTGAAATGATATGGTCTCAACATAAGATGTATCACATATTTAAGCTAAATAACCCAATAATAAAAACTTTTAGCATAATGAACCTCTTATATGAACTTATTTCACGGGGAGACACTTTCAAACAAAATCAAAATCAAAATTTATTTTAATTTATCAATCTAATCTTTTACTCTAAAAACTGTTAATCTCAATACCATGTGTGGCAAAGCCCAAATCCTATGGGTAATTAGAAAATACTCCTATTCAACAAACTAGCATATATATTTTTTAGGAAAAATTATAAAAAACTACCTTATCTAAATTTCTGTAAAAAACTAACTTTTTTAACACAAATCTTTGCAAATGACTACTCCACTTTTTAACGAATTTTATTAGTTGACTGTTATCTTTTAACCTTTGACCAGCACGCATGTGGCACGTGATTACTTAAAAGGTAGTCATTTGCAAACATTTGTGTTATATTAGGGATAATCTACTAAAATAAACGGAGGGAATAATCTACTAAAATAAAAAAATATACACAATATAAATGATTTTAATTAGAACACAAAATTTTGATGATAATATTTTATTCCAATAAATACATTATAGATTGACTTGCATATAGGTTAAACCTTTTCGAGGAGCTGATTAGGAATATGGGTAGTTGGAGGCGACATATCCAAGTTCTAGACTACTGATTTCCTCATAGAGCTAGTTTTGACGTTCTTTTTTTCTTGCTTTTTTTTTTCTCATTGCTATTTATTAATAACATTTTTGTTTTGATAGCTTTATAATTGTTTTTACTTATGTTATCTATATGTGTTTTATTAATTATCTCTCACGTGGCAGGAACGTCATTTCATCTTTCTCGAGCCGGACGACTCCTTTTGGCCGCGCTCTCCTTTATGGGTTTGAATTGCCGCCGTCCTTCACTCCCCAGACCCTATCCATAGTTTTCTATGAGCGGGATATATTGGGTAGAATGATGATGATGATGAAATACATTATAGATTGCTTATCTAATTATCAAACTTAATTACAAATGATAAGCCATATTTAATAATTATAAACGTATTGCAAATTACACAATCATGCTAATTTCTAAAATATAGGATTATAGTTAAACTTGTTCTAAACTGCTGCTCTAAAGTCTTGAATCTAATTATTTGAAATTTGTAATGTTTAACATTAATTATCTAGTTTATAGGTGTTCCTGTCTGATTATGAGAACAATCAAATATTTAATTAATCCTCTGATTTATAGGTTAATCAGAATGATTAAGCTGGAGAAGGCCTTTTAACTTAATGCTTTGCCTGTTATGCTGCCAGATCTTTATGAGTGAAGATGTCTGGGATCCTACAAAACACCCCAAGTGTCAGTAAGGTCCGGGAGTTTTTCCTGGAAACCTACTCCGACGCTCAAGTCAGTTCCCGATTCAATAAAAGATTTGCCTACCAAGTCCTTCAAGACGCGCAGTGGCTATCAGGTGGATTATTGCGTAGGACTTCTTTAGACGTGAGGTCTTTAATAATAATAACAATAAATGCTGTAATAAATGTAGAGAGAGTTCTTAGTTCTTGTTTTCTTTAGAGAATTTCAGTTACCTCATTTATGATGCTGAGCACGGTATTTATAGTCAATCATTTGTGGAACAGAAGCTTCTTTCTCTAATCCTATCAAATAGCTTTTCGCACACGTTACATCTTTCTGTACTTTTCTTACTTCTACACGTTTCATTCCTTAGTAGTTGAGTAAAATACATTATTTGTCTTTTCTAATCTAACTACCTCTAGTTAGGTCCATACAATAGTTGACATTTATTCTAGCAATCCACGTGAGGTTCTTGTACTAAGAACCATGAAATGGCTTCTAAGGAGTATTTCTGCTGTTGGCTTGGGTCTTCCTAGATTTAGGCCTGAAGACTCCTAAGCTGCCAATTTTTGATGTAGTTGACTTTCTTTGACTACGATTAGCCTTAATGAACTTAGGCTCATATTTCTACCTATATAATTTGCCCCCCCAGACCTACAAATTCTCTTTTTGAGAATTATGTGGGTCTGTTTCCAGGTAGTGCCGTCTTTCTAAAATTTGTTGCTTCCTTGTCTCGACCTCTTCTCATTTCACCCATTGGAGTTCCTCTCCTTGCTCAATTCAAGGTCACTCCGGGCTGCATGTAACTCAGAGGCGGTGGAGGAGGACGCACACTCTAGAAGCCTAGAAATGAAAGTGCCGACGGAGGTTGCATGCGAGTGAATCTTCTTGCTCTCGTCAGTGACTAACATTCTACCTAATAGGAAAGAAAATACCAGGATGATGAAAAGTTGGACTAGATATTGCTCTCCCAACGGAATCACCCCTGGCATTTCGATCCCGTTCTTCGCTTTTTCTTTGACGTCGGGATGACGGGTGGATCAATCTTCTAACAATCTCGTTCGTATTATCCTTGACTTGGGATGGAATCTTGATCTAGTTAAAGACGATAATGCCATCCCGAAGTCAAAGAAAATATCAACAAAATTATTTATCTTTCACTGGATGATCATTTCTGGCAACTCTTTCTTTTTGAGAGGTGGAAACTCACTTTTGTCTTGTAAGGATTTTGAGAACTTCGTTGTATACACCTCTCTAGGATTTCTTTTTGTGTATATTTTTTTTCGTGTTTGCGTGAAGTAGCGTATTTATAGCCATCATTTCACTGTATGCGCATTACTGCTCTGTCACATCGTTTCACTACGGCGGTCAAATCGCCGAATCCTACTTCGTAGCCTTTTTAGAGTTGGGCGGCCCGAGATTTGGCGATTGATCTCCTTCACTCCACGTGTCTCCTTTTGCAGCGTTTGGCTTTGTTTTATTTAATGAAGCTTGTCATAACATGTATCTGGGGGATTTATACACATCTGGCAAGACTGTTTTTCTGGGAACATACTATTATTATGAACGTATTCTTATTATACCTTCTGGGACAAAAGTTGAGATTTTCCTTCTGGTAGGTTTTTCTCTTCAAGCGGTTTTCTTGATGAAGCTTGTTCAGCACGCATTTTTTCCCTTTTTCCCTGATGATTTTCAACCCTTGATCTTCTTTTACTTTGACCTTGCCTTACTATAAATATTCCTCATTTATTTACCTCAGACTTTTTACGGTTTTCGAACACTTGTTTATTCTTGAATATTCCTTGAATCTTCTTCTTGCCATCACTTCTCAAACCCTAATTTTTCCTTTCTTCACCTTTTACTCTTTTCATCATGACAACTCTTGACGATCTGAAGCATGACTTTCAAAAGGATCTTACTGAGGCTCCAGTTTATGAGTTCCCAACTGCCACCTGTCCTGACGTTCTGCCCCATGAGCCTCCCAAGGAATTGCTAATGAGGAGGAGGTGGATCAATTTCCATTGGCTAGACGAGCTTGTTCCTCAGACCGTCAGAGGTCTTGAGGGGACTGCTTTTACTCCTTTTGATTTTTCTGATTTGACTCTGTCTGAAATGGCGAACCTGGCGGAGGCTTCCTTATCCCAGAAGTATTACGATTTGATGTTGGAGGGTAGGGCTCAATTCGTTCTTGAGGACTATTGCCATATTCCTATGGACAAAGGATATTGGTGTAGGATGGGCGATGTTGACATGGGTGCTACTGATTATATGATTTCTAAGGACAATGCGGATGACCTTTTTATTCCTGTTTGTATATATCACTTTGCTTTCGGTCTTCGTTTCCCTCTTCACCCTTTCTTTTCCCAGATTTTGTGTTACTTTCAACTTTCTCTGAACCAGCTTCTTCCCTAGGCTACTAGGAAGATTATCTGTTTCATTTGGGTCTGTGAATTCATGAAGCTGCCAATGACTCTCAGACTATTTTGTAGTTTGTTCAAACTAGATGAGAATAAGAATAGACCCTTTTTTACTTTCTCGTCAGTAAATGGGTCGATGGTTTCTTACCCTGAATTGAATGATCTGAAAGATTACAAGGATAAGATTATTTGGGTCAGGGTGCCTAAGAATCCTGAACATCCTTATAGGTATATGCCCCCGGTTTTCTGGAGTAAGCCTAATTTTAGGGAGGTGTAGTCTCTTGAAAAGGTTCTGTGTTTTTCCAGAAGGGAGAGACATGCCTTCTGTTATTTTGTTAAGCCTGAGAAGAGTAAGCTGCCTTCTAACTGGTTGCCCCATACTTGTGTTCTTCAGCAGGATTTGTGTTTATCCTTGGTTGGTTTGTCTCCATGTGTTTACCTAGAACGTGCCGCCGAATTGGTTCCTTGGAAGGTTCTGGGTATTTCTCCTCACGGAAAATATTATAGGCCCATTCCTGTCTGTTCTTGGAAGGTGAGTACGGCGAACAAGCATTTGTTTCGCTATTGTACCAGATCTCCTCCTGCCCCAGTTCTGGGTATTTCTCCTCACGGAAAATATTATAGGCCCATTCCTTTCTGTTCTTGGAAGGTGAGCACGGCGAACAAGCATTTGTTTCGCTATTGTACCAGATCTCCTCCTGCCCCCGTTGAAAATTATCAGCAGAGGAGGTTTGGTCCCGGTTACGTTGATCCTTTGGCTCCAATTGAAGTCCCCAGATGGAGGAGGGGTGATATCTGTCCTCAAGACACCGCTTTTAATTTTTGTACCGGGAGTAGGGATGGTCATGGGTCGGATCTAGGTCGGGTCCTGCCGGATCCAGATCCAGACCCTAATTTTTTTTAAGGATCCAGATCCAGATCCAGACCCTTAGGGTCCAAAATTTTTAGACCCTAACCTGCACCTTAGGGTCCGGTCTAGTGGTCCAATGGTCCTAAAAGGATTTATTTTTTCTAAAAAACTAAAATAAAATAAAATAATATCATGCAATTTTCTTCTATTCATATAAAATTTCTAAAGCATTTTCAACCAAATAAGGTGGAGTCTCAAGCTACATAAGCCGATACAATCATACAAACTACATAAACCGATACAATCATACAAAATACAAAGTAAAAAGTCTTAAATTACTTATTGTTCTAAATTAAACATTTCCAAAATATAACAAAGTTTCGAACAAAACAACCAAATACGCATAAAAAACTTATGAAATGAATATTGATGATCGATGAGTGGTATGAAGAAGAGCATCAGCATGCTCGCCTAAGAAAGTAGGTGTAGTGGAGTACATTTAATTTTTGTTTTTAAAATATTTTTAATATACATAAATACATAATATTAATAGACGGACCGGGACGGCCTAACATTATGGACCGATCCGGCCCTATTTTTAGGGTCCAAAAAGATGGATCCGGACCCTTAAATAGATTGGGTTGGTCTAGACCAAGGGTCCGGACTGCCCTTCCTAGCAGGGATCCCCCCCCGAAAAGTGTATGATAACTTCCGGATCACTGGGTGACCCCAGCTTTATTTTTTTTTGTTCTTTGAACCTTTTTGTTCGGGGATGCTAAGGCGAATAAAGCGAGCGGGGCGATAAGAAGAATAAAGGATGCAGGGCCATTTCTTCGTTTGGTTCCCGTGAAAGGCAAAAGAACCGGAAAGAGAAAGAAAGGAGGCGCGTGTCCCCCTTTTACTTGGGAAGGTGAAGTTACTCCCCTTGATGTTATCCCTTTGGCTTATGTGGCTCCTGGGAGTGCACACGTTATCGTGTTACGCCCAGATTCTACTTTAGGTTGTCATATCCCATCTTTACCTCTGTATATTCTTTTTCTTGGCATACTTTGCTGATTATTGACTGATAATTTCTCACGTGTTTTCTTGTAGCTCTTCCTAAATCCCGTGTTGTCCCTACGGTTCTGGCCACCGCTTTTTTGAGCGGTTCCGAAAGAAGAAGAAGCGGGGGAAGGATTGAAATTTGGGGAAGTGATCGGGGCTGGCTACCAGGAGGCGTTTGGCCTTGAGTGATCTTGATGAAGTTGCTCCTGTCTGTTTCTGTTTCCCGTCACTTCACTGTACCGGATGATGGTGATGATCGATTTGTTGATGTTCAGGAAACTGGCATGGGTATCCTTACTCTTTTATTCTTATAAGCATTATTTATATATATATATTCTTTTTTTTTTTGGACCATTTCGATTCGTGGTTGTGATCAACCTTCTCGACCGACTCCTCACGGGATATTGTTGAAGCTGATGTTGCCCCTCCAGAAGTTCATGAAGTAACTGGAATAGTTACAAAGACTTCTGTTCCGGTGTCTGAGTCTGTGCCTATCCTAGTTGAACTATTTGTGGATGCGACTCCCATTTCTGCCCCCCAGGCGGAAGTAGTGATGGAAGTGGCTTCGGGTGTTGATTCTGGGAGGAACGAAGTTCCTGTTCTTTTCCCAGTCATTCAGGCTGGGGAAGTTGTCGCCGAGAGTCCCTCCCTTGCCTCTGGCGATGCGTTATGGGGGACTTTTAATCAGGGACCCTCATTCCCGGCTTGAATCTTGCTGGTGAGACTACTTCCCTGGATGTGATGCGCCCTCCAGAAGGTACTTGTTGTATTATATAAATATTTTTACACATTCCAGCAACTTTCTTTCTTTTGCATAATGTACTATGCTCTTGCCAGGAACTACTTCTTCTCGAAAAAGGGCTGCTGAGCATCCTCCTCAGGATGTCCCCTCTGCCAGTAGGCAGAAGGTGGACGATAACTCGCAACACTCCAGCTCTTTTGACTTTATTGAGAACAGTGTCAGAAGATTCTTAAGGAGTTCTTACCATAATTTTCACGAGGTATGAGGTTTTGCTGGTGTTTTTCTTCCTGCTTTCTTTGCTTATTGCCTGTGTTTATTATTTTCTTTCTGTCTTCAGTTGGTGGAGACCAGGCTTCTCGAGGTTGAGGTTTTGTTTAAGAACACCTATGATTTCGACCTTCATGATCTCCGTCAGAGGATTCAGTCAAGCCGAGAACGGGTTTCTGGTATTGGGCTGCGTCAGATGTCGGATCGGAAAATTGCTGTCTTCAAAGCGCGCATGAAGATTAAGATGTTGGAATGGGAGATCGTCAAGCTTAAATCAGATAAATCTGATCTTCAGGCTGAGAATTTGACCCTTATTGATAAATACAACAGCCTTGTGACGGATAACATTACGGGCCCGGGGGAGCGAAGGTAAAAGGGTTCGAGGGATTGGGAATCGACTTCGCTTTGGTTTGAAGGGAGGCTCGGGCTTTGTTTACCCGGGGATGTGTGTCGTATAGGAGGTGATGTTAAAATCGCGTCCGACTTGACAAACTTAAGGGCATCCGGACGGTTGTTTACCTTAAAGTGGAGCTCAGAGAGAGTTAGGCTAGGTAAGTTGAGCGCTGATCTGCAAGGTAAGGTTGCTTTGTTTGAAGCTGAGAAGAGGAGTATTAAGGAATATGAGAAGAAATCGGAGTACTTTCAGGACGGTGTAGGTCTTGGCACGCGAGTCAAAGCTAAAGAAGGGGCTTTGAATACGGTGACGCGGCAGTTTTACTGCATACCCCAACTTAGATTTTGCGAAGGTCATTCCGTTTCTCAGCCCTGAAACTCCTGTTCTTCCTTTTCTTGCCACCCTGAAAAGCCAATATAAAGTTGCGATTGGCCAAGGCGTGAGCAGTCCAGCTGTGGGCAGCCAGTCGAAACCTCCTGCTAGTTCCAAAGTACCTACTAGATCAAAGGTATAGCCTGGCTCTAGGGTCTCTCAAAGTAGCAATTGATAGTCTTTTTCCGGGAACTTCCTTATTTTTGTGTAGCTTGAAGTTTTCCGTACTTTGTACATGTTGACATATGTGGATGAACCTTTTTTTTCTTTTTGTATCTGGATGATCTGGTGTTGGCATGAATATAAAGCCTTGTATAACAATGTGATATTTCTTCGTTTATCTCTTTGTATGCTTCCGACCTCTCCCGATTTTAAAGTATTTTCATTTCTGAAACATACTTAAAATTTTCGTTATAGGGGGTGTTCTTTCAGACTTGCATTTTACTTATACCTGAGATGTGGCTTCAGGCATTTTCGTGAGACATCCTCTCTTAACGGGTTCCTTAGTTGTGTCAGCAACCAGGGCTTCCCCATATCTAGGTTGGGCTCCTTAGTTATACGAGTAACCAGGGTTTTCCCATTGACTTGCATGGGCTCCTTAGTTGTACTAGCAACCAGGGCTTTCCCACCAGTCGTCTTTGTATGAACACAAGTACCTTTATCTTACTTAAATTTTTCAGATCAGGCCTACTTGCTCATCTCGATTTAATCTGGCAACCTTACATAGACATTTTTCAGGTTCAACCATTGATTTCATATATTAGTTCTAAAGGGACAGACTTACATATTTTTGTAGCCTATACATAATATCTTTTGAGCATTCTGATGTTCCATTTATGCCTAAGATGATTACCATCTGCGGTTCTCAACTTGTAGGTGCCGTTGCCACAGTCTTTAGATATGATGTAGGGGCCTTCCCATTTTTCGGACAACTTTCCATGTTCATGTTTCTGGGTTGCCTGTGCATTTCTGAGAACTAAGTCTCCCACTTGGAAGGACCTGTGTTTCACTTTTCTGTTGTAGAATCTGGCGATTCTGTTTTGGTATGCCGCCATTTTCAGGGCTGCATCTTCTCTTACTTCATCGATCAGTTCCAGATCTAGCAACCTTGATTCTCGGTTTTCTTCTGGATCTAGGTGCTTTGTTCTCATAGTTTGTACACCAATCTCAACTGGCAGGAGGGCCTCTGACCCGTATACAAGCCTGAAAGGGGTTTGGCCGGTTGCCTCCTTCACAGTCGTTCTTAGTGACCATAGAACATCATAGATTTCGTCGAGCCTTTACGTCTTCTAACTTTTTCTGAAGCCCATGTAAAATTTGTTTGTTGGCGGCTTCAGCTTGTCCGTTGCATTGTGGGTTGCAGACTGATGAGTAAGCTGCAACAATTTTGAATTCTTCCAGATATTTCCTCAAGGCGGCACAATCGAATTGGGTTCCGTTGTCTACGGTCAAGACTCTTGGTAACCCAAATCTGGTGATGATATTTTGCCAGATGAATTTTTCCACTTTTCTGGAAGTGATTGTGGCCAGGGACTCTGCCTCTATCCACTTTGTGAAGTAATCTATTGGCAACAATCAGAAACTTCTTGCCCCCAGCCGCTACTTTGAACGGTCCCAAGAGGTCCATCCCCCATTGAGCGAAGGGGACTGGATTATGTATGTATTTCAGCTCGGAGGCGGGTTAGATGATGTTGGGGGCGAACTTCTGGCATTTTTCGCATTTCTGGACCAGGTCCTTGGCGTCTTTTGTTGCATTGGGCCAATAACACCCAATTCTGAGAGCTTTGTGTGCCAAGGCTCTTGCTCCCAGATGATGTCCGCCACAACTGAAATGTACCTCCCTCAGTATATAATCAGCTTCTGATGGAGTTACGCATTTTAGCAACGGCCCATTTTTTGCGATTTTGTATAACTCCCCGTCTACCAAACAGAATTGGAGCGATTTCATTTTCAGCTTCCTGGCCAGAATCGGGTCGTCTGGCAGCTTTCCTTCGTTTTTGTATTGGATGATATTTTTCATCCAATCTGGGAGGTCTTTGTTTTCCAGATTGAAAACTGACGTGGCTTCTTCATGAATTGAGCTGACTGGTTTGACTTCTACTAGAACGGATCTTTTCAAGTTTTGCATGCTGGAACTTCCCAATTTGGAAAGTGCATCAGCTTGCTCATTTTGTGACCTGGGTAGTCTCTCAACATGAACTGCCTCGAACCAAGAGATCAATTCTTGAACTTTCTTTAAGTATTTCTGCATATTTGCGTCTCTTGCTTCGTACTCTCCTTTGATCTGGTTGACCACCAATTGGGAATCAGTTTTCAGACTGACTCGTCTGGCCTCTAGGGCTTTGCACAACTGTAGCCCGGCAATGACAGCTTCATATTCTGCTACATTATTTGTTGCTTTAAATTGGAATTTTAAAGCATACTCAATAATCTTTCCTTCTGGGGGGATCAATACTAGGCCTGCCCCTGCGCCGATGAGCCTAGAGGACCCGTCAGTCAGGAGTTGCCAGATTGGTTCTTCGCTTTCATCCTTGGTGACCCATTCAGCAAATATGTCTACCAATGCTTGTCCCTTTATCGCTCTTCTGGGTTCGAACTGTACTCCCAGACCGTTAAGTTCCACAGCCCATTTAGCTAATCTTCCCGATCTTTCAATTTTTACCAGACTTTTCTCTAGCGGTAGGTCGGTTAAGACTATTACTTTGTGGGCATCAAAGTATGGTCTCAACTTTCTGGCAGCCGTGATGACGGCGAAAGCTGCCTTCTCGATCATGGAGTATCTGGTTTCAGCATCCAATAACATTTTACTGACAAAATAAATCGGATACTGAACTTTGTTTTCTTCTCTGATCAACACAGCACAGACTGTACGCTGAGTTGAAGATATGTACAGGTACAGGGTTTCTCTGGTGACTGGCCTTGCCAGAGTCGGCAGGCTGTGTAGATGTTCTTTCAAAATTTTTATTTCCCCTTAATACTGTGGAGAAGAGCATAACTCTTTCTGCAGCCTTTGAGATGAATCTGGAAAGCGCTGCCATTCTCCCGGTTAGCTGCATGATCTCGTGCCTATTTTTGGGCTCCGTTAGGTCGATGACTGCCTGAACCTTTTCAGGGTTGGCGTCAATCCCTCTTTCGCTAACCAAGTAGCCCAAAAATTTTCCTGACTTAATCCCGAACACACATTTTCTGGGATTAAGCTTCATTCTGTATTTTTTCATATTATTGAAAGTTTCCTGTAGGTCGTCTACCATTTCACTCTCTGTTTTGCTTTTTACAATGGAATCGTCTACATAAACTTCTAAGTTCCTTCCTCTCTGATTTTTAAAGATTTTATCCATCACTCTTTGGTAGGTTGCCCCCGCATTCATTAAACCAAATGGCATCATCTTGTAATTAAACACCCCTGCTGAGCATATGAATGCCGTTTTTTCTTTGTCAGCAGGGTCCATATATATTTGATGATAGCCGGAAAAGACATCCATACATGATAAGAGAGCATACACAGCAGTTGAATCAACTAGTTGGTCTATTCTGGGAAGGGGATAACAATCTTTTGGGCAACATCTATTTAAACTGGTATAGTCTATACACATTCTCCACTTTCCTGGCTGGGGCTTTTTCACTAGGACAACGTTAGCCAGCCAGTTAGGGTAGCGGCATTCCTCTATGAACCCGGCATCCAGCAGCTTTTGGACTTCCTCTTCAATGATCTTATCCTTTTCAGGACCAAAATTCCTCCTTTTTCGTTTCACAGGCTTGACTCCTTCGTGGACATTGATTTTGTGTGTGACAATTTCGGAGTCAATGCCTGGCATATCTGCTGCTGTGTAGGCGAAGAGATTGAGGTTTTGTCGAAGGATCTCAATCAGGTGGAGGCGAATCTGAGGATCCAGATTTCCCCCTATTTTCACAGTTTTGTCCGTTCCTTCGACCAAGGTGATTTCTTCGATTTCTTGATGATCGACTTCGATCTGGGGAGTGCTTTTATGAAAATTTTCGTCCTCCGAAGGACGAGGATCAATCTCAATGAAGTTCTGAGCTTTGGACCCAAATGAAGCACTTATTATTTTCATCTTCTTGTCTTTATGCTGATGGTTTTCATTTTTTTCTGGCTCCGAGTCGTCTGTTGGAGCCTTCTTCTTTGCTGGCCCGGTACTTGCTTTGTTCACAAGGTTACAAGACCTCGCCATCCTCTAATTCCCTCTGGCTCTCCCTACTCTCCCATCTCCCCCGACAAAAAGAAGGGTTTGGTGGTGAGTAGACGGGATGCCAGTGATTGCTACTGTTAATTTTCTTCCCAGAATACACTTGTATCTGGTTGGGGCATCAACGATGTAAAACTCCTGGGGAACTGTGATAGTTACCCCTTCTTCATTGGTGATAGTGACTGGCAGGGTGATTTTCCCTTCCGCCAGAACTGACTCACCAGAGAACCCCATTATTGGGCTGTTTGACTTTTTCAGGCTTTTGTTTTCCAGGTCCATCTGGTCCCAGCATGACTTGTAGATAACATTACCATGTGCTTTTGGCACCGCTGTCTAATAATACCCTGTGCACAGTCTGGTCAGCAATATCTACAGCCATCACCAGGGGGTCGGAGTGAGGATATGAAACCCCTTTGCATTCCTCCCTGGTGAAGGTCATGTCTGGCAGGTATGGCGGCTCTTCTACTCTACTATTCCCATCAGTTCACATCTGGTAGATGTTGCTGACCGTAGATGTGCTTTTGTGTCTGGTATGCCAGCCTCCTGATATATCATGAGAATTTCTTTTCTTTTCTTGGGAGTTTGGCTGTTTTCGCCCCCAGCCTGACCAGATGCGTCCCCATTCGATCTTTTTGTAGGGAAGCTGTTTTTCTTGTATTGTTGAAAATAGCCTCTTTGAATCAGGTCCTCAATGTTATTCTTTAAAGAATGGCAGTACTCTGTCTAGTGACCTGGACCATTGTGAAACTGGCAGTACTCCTTAGGATTTTTTCCTACAGTGCGTCCCTGGATGGGTTTCTGCCATTTGGGGTCCTCTTTGTGCAAAGAGAATATTTTAGCCCTGGACTCATTCAACGGAGTGTAAGTTCCATACTTGACCGGTCCAGGGGCTTCGTAATCTCCCCTACTCACCAGCTTCTTTTCCCTCTCCGGTTTGTCGGAGGTTTTCTTGTTGTTTTTCTCTGGTGCTTTTTTCTTCTCCATGCTGCCTGTGATAGATTTGAAATCTTCCACATCAACATGAGACTGTGCATATTCTCTGATTTCATTCATCGTCTTTAAGTAGGTCCACTGGTTGCTGAATTTAAGAGTTTCGCTCTCAGGCCTTTCAGAGTTCAGACCTTGCCTGAAAGCAAAAGTTAGGATGTTTTCTTCTGGATTCAGCACTTGTAGACTTTCTTTGTCGAATCTGGAGATGTATTTCCTCAGGGACTCGTCTTTACCCTGACGGATACTCATCATTTCAATGGACTGTTTGGATCTGGCAGTCCTGGACGAGAAGTGACTTTTGAACCTCTCAGTGAGTTCGTCAAACGATGAAATTGAGCCCTCCGGGAGGCTCTGTACCCACCTCTGTGCGGTACCGGTTAGTGTTAATATGAAATTTTTGCACCAACTGGCATCCGTGTGACTATCCATGTCCATCTCGTTGTTGAAAGTGGCCAGATGGACGTTAGGACAGGTTTCACCTTTATAAATGAGGTGAGCAGGGAACTTCACCCTCTTAGCTGGTGAGGCGGCTATGTCAGGAGTGAAGGGAGTTTTCCCAGAAAGCCTGATTTTTTGGATTCTAGGGAAATCGAGGAGAGCCTCCATATCTGGGCTTTTCATCCTCAAGGAATGCGTTTCTGGCTGGAAGCTAACAGTCTGGCCTTCGAATTCTCCACCCCCTTCATGGACTTTCAGGGGTGACGACATGGGAATTTTTCCCATTCTGCTTTTTGCTGAGATTCTTTTCGACGTGACTGACTCTCTTGTCAACGGCTGAGAGTCGGTTTGGGGATACACCGTCTCAGTCCAGCCTCGTCTAAGATGCATTCCTTGTTGCGAGGATGGCCCAAGGATGGAAGGGGTTCTGTACCCTACATATTTGTTAGGTACAGACCTTCCTCCCTTGTGCCCACTCTCGTCAGTCTTCATCTGGCTTGAGCTTTTCTAGTTATGATGACGGGGAGAGGGAGGAACAAAGGACTCATCTCCCTCCTCCTCGTCTGACTCCATGATGATTTGCTCTCTCTGGTTCTGAGCAACATTCCTGTCATTTCTGACAGCGTTTGCAACTGCCTCTGCCAGCTGAGAGATAACATCTTCTGGCAGTGTAAGTTGTTGTGCTCCTTGTGTCTGAGCTTTTGACACATTCTGATCTTCCTGAGAACTCAAGGATTGTCTCAGGCTACGCCTTTCATCTACTATTCTTTGAGAAATATTTCTACGGTTTTTCCTTTGAACATGCCTAGATGGGTTCGAGTTATGACTTTTGCTGTGTGAATTTGTCATCTTCACTTTTTCAGAAAATTCTTTCAGTAACTTTTGGCAAAGAAAGAAATTGGGTCCTCCTTCTAGCGCCAAATTGTTCCTGTCTGATTATGAGAACAATCAAATATTTAATTAATCCTCTGATTTATAGGTTAATCAGAATGATTAAGCTGGAGAAGGCCTTTTAACTTAATGCTTTGCCTGTTATACTGCCAGATCTTTATGAGTGAAGATGTCTGTGATCCTACAAAACACCCCAAGTGTCAGTAAGGTCCGGGAGCTTTTCCCGGAAACCTACTCCGACGCTCAAGTCAGTTCCCGATTCAATAAAAGATTTGCCTACCAAGTCCTTCAAGATGCGCAGTGGCTATCAGGTGGATTATTGCGTAGGACTTCTTTAGACGTGAGGTCTTTAATAATAATAACAATAAATGCTGTAATAAATGTAGAGAGAGTTCTTAGTTCTTGTTTTCTTTAGAGAATTTCAGTTACCTCATTTATGATGCTGAGCACAGTATTTATAGTCAATCATTTGTGGAACAGAAGCTTCTTTCTCTAATCCTATCAAATAGCTTTTCGCACACGTTACATCTTTCTGTACTTTTCTTACTTCTACACGTTTCATTCCTTAGTAGTTGAGTAAAATACATTATTTGTCTTTTCTAATCTAACTACCTCTAGTTAGGTCCATACAATAGTTGACATTTGTTCTAGCAATCCACGTGAGGTTCTTGTACTAAGAACCCTGAAATGGCTTCTAAGGAGTATTTCTGCTGCTGGCTTGGGTCTTCCCAGATTTAGGCCTGAAGACTCCTAAGCTACCAGTTTTTGATGTAGTTGACTTTCTTTGACTACGATTAGCCTTAATGAACTTAGGCTCATATTTCTACCTATACAATAGGAAAAATTATTTTATAATTATTAATTTATATTTATAAATGTTTAATCATATATGTATTGTTTTAGCTAGTTAAGATATTATCAGGTTTAATTCGTTGAAAAAAGAGTTTTAAGAGATTTGAATTTAAATAATATGATGCTCCTTAAAAATTGGACAGTTTTAAGCTAGTACTTCAAAATTTAAAGTAATATTGTGTAAAAATTTAAAGTTTTTTTTTTTTTTTTCATTTACAATGTCGTATTGCTACCCTATATATAATAATTATAATTATAATTTATAAAGTATAATTATATAATACTTAATTAATTGATAAAAGAATTAACCATAAATTGTAAATTTTAGTAGTTGTCTATTTCATTAACCATAATTTTCCGATAGTATTGCATAAAAAATACTCGCTCCGTTCCTTTTTGTTTTTCTACCTTACTAAAACGGGTAGTTCTATAAGTTTTTCCACTTTAGAATACTTTCCATTTTTGGAAAGTTTTCATCCCACTTTTACCCCTTAAAACCCCACTTTCCTTACTTCACACTACTATTTATTATTTTCTCTCTCATACTTCCAATACAATCATTACATTACAACAATTATTTAATTATTTTTTCTCTCATACTTCCAATACAATCATTACTTTTCACTACTATATAATTAAAATAATACCCATTACCACTAAAGATTCCATTTTTCATAATATTGGTGAAAAGCTCAAATAGGAACATAAAAAAGGAACGGAGGGAGTATCATGTAAATATTAAGTTTGTCACTATATGGTTCAAGCTTATGGAATATGATTACCCTAAGATGAGTACTCATCTTATATTCATCTTATATTATTAGTAACATTTTAATGATATTCATTTTGTGTTTGTGTTGCATTATTTTTAAGTGAACAAATTTTGTATTGGGTAAAGTATAATTAGCATATGATCACCAAAATATAATATTTTTTTACCTTACACGAAAAAATAAAAAAAAAATTGTAAGATTTATTTAAAAATAGCTTAAAGTGATGTACTTGTATAGTAAGTTTTGTAATTTTAATTTGGTAAATTGACAAATAAAATTTGAACAAATTTCATAGTGGTGTTGGATTCTTCAGAAGGGTGACTTAAAAAGTTGATTCAACTATATTAGTTTCTTAGTTAGATAAAGTAAGTGATGAATTTTAATTTTACTCCTAATTAGCATGCCAACTATTTATATTCTAGAATATTATTATTTATATTTGATCATTGGGCAAAAGTAAAATTATAATTTCGTTTCAAAAAACAAAAAGTAAAGCTATAATTTTCTTTTACATTCGAATTTATTGAATTTACGTATTGAACTCTTTTTCCACTTCTGAGTTCTGAGCACCAGGTAATTACTAATTATATTCATATTTTTTATATTGAAGCATAAATACATAAGAACCATATTCATATTAAATTTAAACATGCATTAATTTAATCAAAACCTATCAGAATTAAGTATATATACTACTTCGATTAATCAACAACCGAGTTAAGTTCTAATTATATAGACTATAGATTAAGTTTGTCAATTACATGATAAAAAGACGATGTTTTTTGAGATATCATCTCTATTAGGTGGGCTTTAAAGGAAAATATAGAGTAATTAAGTTACTTAATGGACGCTTACTCTCGGTGGTCATTAAGAATATTGTAAATAGGCATTAAGGATAATGTAACTAGGTTAAGGATGCTGTGAGTAGCCATAAAAAAATACAAAAAGCAGGCATTGAGCTTTGATTGATTGGACTAGAAAAACGCCTCTCAAATTGACGGACTTTTTACAAGTAGCTTTGTAGGAGTGGGTCATCCACCTAAATTGGCTTACAATTTGCTTGATACAACAACGGGGACTATACTGTAACTAAGACACAATATTTGATTTTAGTTTGAGATTGTTATTAGTCGAGTCGAGAATAGTATTAATAAAGAAAAAAATAAAAATAATAAACAATTTTCTATTTAGATTTGTCTTAATAAAAGATAAATATAAATAAAGTTTTTTGTTAAATTTGTCTTAATGTAAAAATATTTGATTTTAACAATTTTTTATAAAGTGTATTTATAGATAATAAAACTCAAATTATATTTTGAAAACCGTGCAAAAATAAAGTGCACAAAAGTCGAAATTCACGAAGTGTATTTTTCTTTTTAATAAATATAAATCATTTCTGTTAACTTATTCAATAAAAATATAACTAATCCATTTAAATTTAGTAATGATGGGAAAAACAATTGACTGAAGTTATGTAAAACTAAACTATAGTTTCAAATAAAAGTAAAATTAAATTCTATACTACATACTTCCGAATTGAAAATAAGTTTTTAATTTTTTAACTTGACGTAAATAAATTCTCCATGGTTCTATCAAATTAAATGTAATAAATATTAATTCCTATGTCTAATATCTTATAACATAAATCATGTGAAAATAAAAACATCGAGTAAAATGTAAAAAAAAAGGACTAATTTAAATAAAAAATGAAAAAGAATAAGAATATTAAATAAAAAAATAAGTTAAAAACATACTCCATATGATAACTAAAAATAAGATATTTATTATTTTTAAAAATAATAAAAGAGCAAATTCAGGGGAATACGCTTAACAAAATTGGAGCTAGTTGTTTAGAAAGAAAAGAAAAACTAGCTATATAAGCACGTGTTGGTTTTTTGCTATTTTAAGGTTTTGTGTGGACTAGTCAGCGCTAGTGGTATTCATTTAGATTACCGGATTAATTTTGGATCATGTGTTTTGGGTTTTGAGTTCAAGTTGATAACTACATTATATTAAATTCATTTTAAAGTCAAATCAAGTCAAGTTCTGTTACAAAATTAGATAAACATCAGATCATGGTTATATTTTAAACACTTATGGAGCAAAATTTAGCCAACACCTTTTGCAAGTAGTGAGCGTGACGTCGGAAACACTATTTACATTAAACTCCACTAATGACTAAACAAATTAGTAGCAAATAGTATTTTAATCTGGTGTACAGTGCAACATTTTAGAATCACCACCAAATGTTGTTGTTGTAACATGTGCTGTATAAGGCTTCCATTATCTGGGGATGTAAATATAGCCTGTAGGCAGGGGACCAAGCCCCACATTCTTATGAGCATATGATTATTTACGGTCACTGTTAGAGCACCGTGAGATCTAAAGCTAAGGCTTTTAAATTGGTATTTAAAAAACTAAAAATTATCGTCAATAATACGAATTTTTATTGATTTTTCTATAATAATACAAATTATAGATTAACTTTGTATAATACAAAATTTGATGTCATTTTTCCATTAGCATTCTTTTTTACCATTTACTGTTAAGTAATTTTTCTTTGGTATTTTTAAGTAGTAAATCCATTTATCTACCCAATGTCTCTCAAATGTCTTTAGTGCTCTCTTATTTATCTTTCACTTAAATTTATTTTTTTAAAAAAAAAGAAAGCTTCATTGAAGAAGAAAGGGGAGGATAATCTAGCATTTACTACAGGTTAATAACGAAAGCAAATAAGTATTTTGTTTATCTTAATTGCTATTCTTTTTACTCAAATTCTTTTACAAACCAAAATTTGGGGTTTATTTAATACAAATTCTATTACAAATTAAAATTATTGTTTACTTTAAAGTTGCATTTTTAAGAGCCAAAATTAGTTCAATTTTAAAATTTTTGATTGTGGACATACATTTTTAGTAATTCAATATCTTTGAAATTTTAATTTGATGGGTTTTTCAAAAAAGAGGAGTCAAAGGGTTAGAGTATGTTGGTGAGATGTGTACCATCTCCATAGACTTAAATAGATGATTTCTTTAGTTAAAGAGAATTGTATAGGAAGATGTTGGGATAAAATGGAAAAAAGCAATAGACAGAAAATGAGAGTTACGTTTAACCTAGTGAGAAAGAAATCTAATAAACTAATGGTGAAGAAGAAATTAATAGATCAGAAGAAGATGGTAGATTAATGTTGAAGGGATGATGTTGTACCAATGGTCATAATATGACTGGTTTAACCGGTCATAAACAGGTAAAGAATGCTTATGGTAAAATGACATTAAACTTTGTTTTATTCATGGTTATTTCAAAGTTCGTATTATTGTTGGAAAATAAGTAAAATTGTCGTATTATTCACGGTAATTTATCCTTTATAAAATCAATATAGTTTTGTATTGATAGAAAAATTTAAAGGCAACCACCGAAAAATAAATTATAAATTTAAAGACAACTATAAAATTCTAGATATTAAAATTACAATTAAATAAATAACTTGAAATAAATCTAACCATATACTTTTAGACAATATTGTCTATGGAATTTTGAAACCAAACCGTGTCACTATTTAGGTTTTTTAAAAGCGTTATTTTGTTTACTCGGTGCTTAAGCTTATAACTTAAAAAACTCTTTTGAGATATACAACAATTTGCAATCGATTATAAGCACTATATAATTGAATAGTGTGAACAATAAGAGACTAGTATAAAACCCATGCATCGCACGGAGTTTTGTAGAATGGATTTTTTATTTAAAATGTAAGTTTTAAATCATTGAGCAATTGCATATTTGAAATGTGACTTTTAAAATTATATTGTCTTTAGTATAAGAGAAATGTATTGTGATCCTATGTTGTTATTATAGAAAATTAATTGTTTTTTGACTGTTTTTATTTGTGATGTACAATATTTTCTTACAGCTATTGAATTTGTCTGTAAATGCAGTACTATAGGAAAATAGTAATATTTTCTTACTAAAATATTTTTCGAAGGTTTATTATTTTTCCATTCCAGTATTTTATTGAGTGATGTTATAATTATTGTATTAATGTAAAGTAATTTCTGAAAAATATGTATTTTTTAAAATTAATCTACTTTTAGAAATAAATTACTTTACTATTGAAGGATCAATAATCTTACTGCATTTGGCAAATGGTTGTGAGACTGTCATTTATCATTTAGCAGCAAAATTATAGAATTGTATGATTTTAGAAAGCAAGCTTAGAAATAAAATGAACATATTTACTTCACTTTTAATAACTTGTTAAGAATGAAGTTGTGGAGCAAAGTGAGAAAATAACAGCATAATTTCGGTGTAAAAAACCTTTGCATTTAATCTCTTTAAATGGGGGTTAAATCACAAAGTCCATTTTTTCCATGGTCCCTACTATATCCCATTTCTGATTGGCGGGTGAAAAAGTGTAATTAGGGGCTAATAAGACCCTAACCGCCTTATAATAAGTATAAGTCATGAAAAACTCTTGGAAAATAAGCCTTGTGGCAACTAGCAACTAAGCTTGTGGGCTATGCTCAAAGTTGTGAGACGCAACACATTCCAGCCCCCAATAGAAGCTGAAACTTTGATATCTAAAATTGAGAAAAAGGATTGATAGATTACTCATATAAAAAGGTGCATCGTCTTTTCAAAGAAGACTATTTATTAAGAACTCTACAGTTAAGCGTGCTTGGTAGGAAGCAATCTTAGGATGGTGACCTCCTGGGAAGTTTTATTGGATGCAAGCATTGACGGTTCTACAATGTAACAACAATGGGTAGCATAGGCTACCCATGTTTTTGTTAAAAAAAATTATTTTTTCTTCTTCCGTTTTATTATACTGGTTAAATTTGACTTTTTACGCAGTTTAATAGATTAATTTAATTATTTATATATTGAAATATATTAGAAATATGCATATCTAAAAATTATAAAAAGTTAATTTTATGAAAGGATGCCACTTGACGATTCAAACAAGATCCCACTTGCCTATATTTTTCTTACATATAAGTCGTAATATATAAAATAAGCTTCATCGATGGATAGGTCAACAAGACAACAACCGTAATGTAGCGAGTATTTCAGAACGGAGGAAGTATATCACTATGTCAAACTTTGATTTCGTTGTAACTTGTAACTTGTAATTTTGTACGATGCAGTATGAATACTATTTATCACCCCATTTTATAGTGGCAATGGGATAGAATTATTATTGCGATATTTTACTTCTACGGGTCAATTTGGAGTAATGAAAAAATTTTAGGTTGTTTAAAACAAATCTCTATCAAATTTTTTATAATTTTATTTCAACACGGTGTTACCCATGATTTTGAAATCTGGATCCGCCACTGGGTGCAAGTGAGACCAAAGTGTGCTGAAAAGACTTGTATTGGTCAGTGGGGATATTCTACAATCTCCATGGGTAGTTATAGTACTTTTGGTCCACTTTCATAGAACTTGCCATGCGTTTGTACGTATTATACTTTAGTATACTTTATATACTTAACATTTTTATGCCTTTATACTCAGGGGCGGATGTAGGCATGGTCAATGCTGTCAATTGACAGCATTTGACTTATATACATGCCCATTTCCCATTAATTACTGATGAAGAATGTGTCTCAGTTGGTAGGAGGTTTTGCATTTGATAGCACCCACCCAAGATCAAACCCTTCTAACAACATATTTTAATTTTTTGGGAAATTATCATTGGTGCCCCCTAGGTATGCGTTTTTATCAATGGTATCTAAACTTTTTTTTTTTCCAATGGCACCCCTGAGGTTTAGTGGTAATTACAACCGTGACCTTTTTAAGTATTTTCCGTTAAAATTCCGTTAAGTTTCGAAATTAACCTAACTAGAGTTAATTTCTTCTTCTTCTTCACTCCTTCCATGGCTGTCTTCCATGGCTGCCATTTACTCTTTCACTCTCCTTCTTCTCTCCTTCTATGCTCCTTTCCTGATTTTATTTTCCATTCCCATTTACTCTTTCACTCTTTTCCACTATCTTTCCTCTTTCAATTTCTCATCTTTCTCATGATAATTTATTACAATTGTCACTCAATCTGGTAATTTATGGTACTTAAATTCTTTGATTCTTTATGTAAAATCCAATTTATGGTACTTGAAGAAGTCTATTTATAATTTGAAATGGGTAATTGTTAAAATTAAAGTGAAAAAAAGTGAAGTGAAAAAACCCAAGAACCATAAATTGGGTATTCTTCAAGTCTATTTTTACAAAATCCAATTTCTGTAAAAAATCCATCAATAAAACACAATCAAAATTTAGATTAATATTTGAAAATACCCAAGATTCAGAAAAGTGAAAAAATAGATCAAAACAGAAAATTTTGAAACTTTACCTTAAACTAGTGAATAATCTTGTTGTTCTTCAATGAAAAATCAAAGTGGGTAATTGTTAAAATTGAAGAAAATGGAAGATTTGATTGGATTGAGAGGGTGAAAAAGGAGATGGGAAATTGAAAGAGGAAAGATAGTGGAAAAGAGTGAAAGAGTAAATGGAAATGGAAAATAAAATCAGGAAAGGAGCATGGTAGGAGTGAAGAAGGAGAGTGAAACAGTAAATGGCAGCCATGGAAGACAGTCATGGAAGGAGTGAAGAAGAAGAAGAAATTAACCCTAGTTAGGTTAATTTCGAAACTTAACGGAATTTTAACGGAAAATACTTAAAAAGGTCACGGTTGTAATTACCACTAAACCTCAGGGGTGCCATTGGAAAAAAAAATAAGTTTAGACACCATTGATAAAAACGCATACCTCAGCGGCACCAATGATAATTTCCCTAATTTTTTTTATACATCCTTCCCATTTCCCATTATGTGATTTTTTTTATTATTATCGTTATCGACATCATTTGATTTTTTTTCTAGATTCGCCCCTGTTTATACTCTAAATTATCCAACAAGAACTTGGCCAAAAAAATTACAATGTAAACTAAATATTAGGAGAAGACCAAAATTACAATTAGTACGAATAATCTTAAAACATAAAAGAAATAGTTAGATAAGAATAGATGAAAATATCAAGGACAAGATGATACGCAAAGTATTTGCATAGCTCAAGTTGAATTTGAAGCATTTCTTTACAAAGGGAGGAACAAATCAAACTATATATAGCAATTTTTGTATTTGATAAGGACTAGACACAAATAGGGCTTGTTATGACTTGAGGTCATTAGTAAGTAAATGCTTTAGTGAATGGCTAGGAGAATAAATTTATGTCAGTATAAATTCCATGTAAAGAAATGAATAAGAACAATTCACGTACATCATAAGGAATACCTAAGGGTTGTAGACATAGAGGAACATTTGTTGACTTGAGGTAATAGAAAACGTAGTATCTAAAGTTCTTTCATTTTTCCTTTCTTTTGGTCGTTGAAAATTTATGCCTTGTCATTGCCTTTTACCTTTATTTCTCTTTATTTGTTGTTACAAGTCAAATAGACGTCAAGGCTTTTGTCGAGTTCTTAGCTACTTGTTGGTGAAGAGGTTGATGATTAAACGCGTTGTTTGTGAAGTTGCCCTAAATATGAAAACAACTTCTTTTCCTAATTTGTGCATGGCATTATAGCATTACATTCACGCATATAGTTTTCTTTGGCATTTAATGCTTCAAAGGAAAATCCTAATTTTGTATTTAGCTTTTAACACAATTTCTAAATTAGACAGTCTAATCCAAACGAATAGATTTTGTCTCTCATACTATTGAATCATAGTAGATGAATCATGGATATGGTTATGTCTAAATGTCTGAAGTTATGTGTGTAGGTCGTTATGTGTTCTACTTATTGAACTCTTCGTGTATATATAGTAGCCCAAAGCTTCTTATACGTTTGAATCTAATGTATCATGTTTATCTAATGTATTATGTTTTCTAAATATAGACCCTTATATCCTCTAAACACAAATCTGAATTTGAACTTGTAAATGATTTCTTGACAATCTCCATTTAGTTTGAATTTGAACCATTAACTTACTTCTTAGAATCTCTATGAACATTCATACATTTAATTTAAACCTTGACTTATTCTTCTCTTTATGTCAGTATACCTATATGACTTTGATTCAAGCATATATGTAGCAAATACAACAAATATAATATATTATTTAAAAATAATATTATATATTAGAATCAAAACTAATAAGCTAACTAAAACATAAATTAATCTTGACAAATTTGGACTATTCTTGATTTGTCCAGATTGTTACCATTCCAATCAAATTAAACCTTTTGACCAACAATCTAACCTTCGAAGAAAGGTACTCAATTAAGTAGTCAAATGTAAATCATAACATACATGTTTAGAGAGCATAATATGTTGAATACTTAGAGTATATAGACTTTGGAGAGTAGAGTATATAGACTTAGATTTGTATATACTACATACTTAGTATGGTAGAGGAGCTAAAATAAATATATTATAAGTCCATGTAAATGCATCAAAGGATTTGATGAAACATTACATTGATTCATAAACTTTGCAGATGAAACATTATTTTGATTCATAAGCTTTGCTTGGTGAAACCCTTATGTTTCAAAAGGAGGTGTTGTTTGATGCATTGCTCTATAAATAATCTCATTCTTGTTCTTTCTTTCATTAGATATTGAGAGAGTAATTAACTCTCAATATCAATAAAGTTCTTAATTCAGCACAACACTTGTATTTACTATTGCAATTTCCTTGTGCTAGGATTTTGTTGAGAAGATTGTATCTCCTTGTGAATTTCATTTATCATCGCAAAAACATTTGTGTGAAGAAATATCACAATTGGAAAGTGCATGAACGCCTTCTACTTATCAAATATCACATGGTAGGGTTGATTTCAGTAGGGGTGGAAAGTTCTTCTAGTTGCAAAAAAGGGTGGGGGTTGGGCTGATTTCGGTGGGCTTAAGGGTTGGGTTTGATGTCGCGTGGTGGTGGCGATTCTAGGGTTGATTTCAGTGAGAGGGCTTATTTGGCTGCAAAAAGGGTGGGGATAGGAATGATTTTAGTGGGGGTTGGGGGTTGGGGGTTGGGCTGATTTCGAGTTGTGGTGGCGATTTAGGCTATGAGGGATGAGAGTGGTGGTGGTTGCGGTTATTGTTTGGCTAGAGGGAGAAGTGGTGGGGTAGGTGGTTTGGCTGGATTGGTGGTGGTGGTGGGTTGTGGTGGAAGAATGGGTGACGGAAAGGATTTTGGGATTTTTGTTTTTTATTTTTTTATATAATTTTCCTTTTTATTTTTGCAAAAGGTGTCTTTCTATCATAGGTTACGAAGTCGTAGAGTATGTCCTGAACAAATTCAGGTGAACGTTGAAATTATTAAAAATTAATGATAGTTGGGATTAATATGAATGATAGTTAAAATTATTTTGAGCAAATTTTCCTAAAAAAATACAAAAATCTAACCGTTACATCAACTTTTTCCTAAAGATCAAATGGGCCATTTTTGACTTGTGGGTTTCAATCCCAAATGACTTGGGTATAGGGATAATCTGACCCTTTCTTGAAGCAAAGAGCTAATAAAACAAAATGTCAACGTTCAACAAAACTAGACATAAAACATGTAAGATTATATACAAGAGATTTGAGGTATCAATCCATAATTACTCATCCAACCATGAAAGCGAATGGTAATACTTTCTTTCTTTGTCATCTTTCCATTTAAATAAATGTATTTCTTGTTCTATAATAAATTATAATTCCAAAATAATTTTAATGGATGGAATCTCATTTCTTTTTCTTACTCCTTGAAAGTAGTCGTTTATTTTACAATCTGCTACATAATCCACAATACAATATGTTTATTTTAATCCAAAGAATTAATCACTAAGTGTCCATTAATCCAATTTAATTATTGCAACATGACTCACCAAAAAGGTGATTAGCTGCAATGCTAGACCACAACCCCTTCACAGGATTGGCTGCTCAATTTGTCCTGTTAGTGGGTCTTATACAGTACCATCTAATGCATAATTTAGAATGCAAGCACATTTATACGTTAGTCCCACTCTTTTATTTACCTCAAATCGAGATATTTTCAACGTGAGACATATATTATACTTGGATTAAATAACTAAATGATAGAAACTTTTAGCTTATGGTTTTTTATTTTAAAGTTGTTAAGGAACCAACTCAACCAAAAACTCAAGCTAATGATTGAGGCCCCAAAATATGTTATATCCTCTAACACGCCCCCTCACACGAGAGTCCTTTGGGCTAGAAGTGTGGATGTAACACAGACTCTCCTCATACCTGGTGCTAAATATTCCACTTAAATGAGGGGTGGTTGAGATTCGAACCCGTGATCTCTTATCACATTGGCTCTGATACCATGTTAAGGAACCAACTCAACCAAAAACTTAAGATGATGGTTGAGGCCCCCAAAATATGTTATATACTCTAACAAAAGTGATCTCACCGTGAAACAGTCGATACAAGACGGGTTGAATACTGGCCAAAATATCGAACAATTAAACTCTAATCGGACACCACTTATGCATTCGTGTTGCGAATGACTACGTTAAGAAATCTCATGTAGTATTGAATCTGATTTAAGTCATCAAGAAATTACCTTTTAACATCAATGTGAATTTGAACAAAAATGACATAACATATGCCGAAGTATTATTGCTAATAATATAGAGTCGAATATGAACCCGAAAATAATCAATGTGAAATATAGTTGCCAATAAAACTCGTATCAAAATGCTAACAAAAACAAGTCATTAGCAAAAAAAGGCATGGAGAAGTTTCTTGTACATACATATGAAGAGCTATTGAATGCATTTTGCATGCTCGATTAATGTCAAAGCGACACTAATTTGAAGGAAGTAAAACTTAATTCCAAATAAATTAAGAGATAATGTTGACTATCTAATTTCTAGAATATGGACAGCGAGGTGAAAAAGATGATCTTGTATTGCTAAACACAGAAAATATTGTAGGAGTATAATATTGTGACTTAGCTTACTATTTATATTCAGCCACTAATTTAGTAATACTTCCGTTCTAGTACTCTTCTACGGGACGTGTTTATCTCAATAAATAAAGTCCAGCATGATAATTCTATCTAAATACTCAGCTGATTAAATTTGATAAAATACTAGTAATTTTATGATTTAATTTCGATAAAGCTTTCTTACACATAACCCTTCTAGATTAGAAGTCTGGATAAAGCATAGATTTTCACTATATTTATTGTCAAATATTCCACTATTGTAGAAAATCATAATGCGGAATTCGGTTTGGGTTTAAATCGGTGAATACTGTATTTGTATTGAATAATAATGAGAGGTACTACCTCTATTTATACATGAGATTAGTACTATAAATAAGGAAACAAAGTATTAACTTAAGCCTAAACAATAAAGAAATAAAATAACCTTGATATTCTAAATATTCTAAATATCTTAATTTTCTAAAACATACTACCTCTTATTCAGCCTAAATGTCTCATTTAGTTTTTTGACACTATTCACTCATCACTCTTAATTTGTATTTTACTCTTAATCTATAAGTTAAAACATAGTCATGTGAGATCTTTTTTAATTCGTCTCACTACAAGGATTATTAATATCAAATTTTTAAATTTTTTTATTAAGAATAATTTGAGATATTAAGGGTTAAAATGTTGTCTTGATAAGTTTGAAAAAACTAAATGGGACATTTAGGCTGAATAGGAGGGAGTAATATTCTTGAAATAATATTTTTATTTTATTATATTTCCTACTAGATAATCCCTGTGCGATGCACGACTTTATTAAATTTACTGACATATCATTTAAGAAATTAAAATTTTAAGATAAATTTTACATGATAGTTGTATCTCATTTCGCTCTGAATAGTTGTATATATAGTTCTATCTCATTTCGCTATGAATAGTTGTATATATTACATACATTGTTTGATTTGTACCATACTTTGCATTGTGCGTAGATGATTGTGAAAATTTAATTATAGATTTAACATAAATATTTATGTAAAATTATTTTATAAAACTTTTAAAAAAAATTTGTTTGTCATAAAAAATATAAGTGACTTGCATAAGGGTAGTCACAACCTAATCATATTAGACTTATGCATTGCATTTAAGTAACCAATTTCATTAGTATAAATAAAAAAATCCTCATAAAAGTATATTATCTTTTAACCAACTTAAAATATCCAATACACTTAAATAATACTCATTTAATAAATAAAATTGATAAGATTTTATAAATAATTGAAAAATGACATAAAATATATAGATTTCTAATATAGATGATGTGACCTAAAAAGTATAACATCAACATGGATAACATTATAGTCACAGTTAGAAAGTAATTAAGCCAAAGATTTTAATTAGTGATGATGTCATCATTGAGTTTTGGAGGGAAATTTTTTGTTGAGGTTGTGACACATAAGCAATATTAATTAGTGATGATGTCAGCGTGTTTTGTTTTAGTAATAGTTATAGATAGATTTTCCTACATATATGGATGATCAATGGGATTCAAACTTGTGAGTTGTGACCTTGTCACATTGACATTCGATATCATTTCAACAAACCAATTCAATTAGATATAAACAAGCTGATCGTTGAAGTCCTAGCATATATTATATACTTTATTATATTTACTCATAATCAACTAAAAAACGTTACAATATGGTTATAATAAAGTGATAGAAGCAATATTTGGCACTTCTTGTCAAGAAAAAATGAGCAAAAGAATTCTAAGTTCCAGTTGAAAATAAGCACGCCATTGAAAATCAGTGCGATACACGACATTTCGTGTAAATTTATACAAAATACAGAAACATTTGTATAAGGGGCAGGGGATGGTCAGGTTCGTTGCTACTTCCTCCGTTTCATTATACTTCTAAATTTTACTTTTTTACTTTGTTTATTTATATGTTGAATTATACAAATTCAAAAATAATAAAAATTTAATATTATGAAAGTATGTGATTAGACTTCAAACAAGATCCCACTTGAATATATTTCATCTTACATATTAATCGCAATATATAAAATAAGCTTGAACGATGAATAGTGTGCAAAATCGAAATGTAGCGGACTATTAACTAATACCAATAGCTGTAAAACACATCTGCACAGTATTGGGTGTAATTTGGGTTGGAGCATGAAAGGGTCAGGTCATAATCTAATAAAATGAGTCATGAATTTCATTAATTAGTTTAAAGATAAACTCTTTTTTAATTGATGACCCTACCATTACTTTGCCCACTATATTAACACAGTGTGCATCAATAGTCCAATAATGAGATACCAACCACATGAATTTTATAGATTCACCTAAATACACACATAAATAATTACTGGAAAAACCACGCACTAATTAATGCACTCTACGTTATAAATAGTTTTAAAAGTACATACTACATACTAATAACAGGAAACAAACAAATAAAAGAATGGATAAAGCTAATCGAGGATTCAGTGTATGAAAGCACGATACTGTAGATTGAAGAATCAAAAGAGCTTTTATTCTCTCAGATTCAACATGAACCCCATTTTTACTTTATGTATCACCTGCAGTAAAAGATAAATAAACTATCATGGAATCAGAATTTCGATTACGATCTACAATTTTACGACTCTATGATTAATAGAAGAGGCAAGTGATTTATATCTTAAATAGAATCTTAATCATGACAGGATAGCTAGTATGATCATACCAAGAGCAAGAATATGGTTGATAGGATCATAACAATTCTACGATCCTACAATCGGATTCTATGAGGATAGTCTCAATCATAAAAAGTTATAATATTCTAGATTTTACTTACATAAATGATATATCCTCACTGTATTTCATTCGGTTGATCGGATTGGTTTCGGACGGGTATCATTTGATTCGGCTGAATTTCGGATCATTTATTTTTCGTATGCGAGTTGTGGCGGGTCACACTCGGGTCTGATCTATTAGCCACAATTCAGTTGAGGATTGGTTAGTCGATGTAGAAACACTTGAGATGACGAATGCAATAAGAGAGGGTGAATTGTTGTATTGTACTTTTAAGTATTTTAGCCCTGTTTTTGCGGAATATAAAATGAACAACAAATACTTAAACTGAAGCAAGAAACATAAATGGAGACATGTATTTTACGTGGAAACCTTCTATGCCTAATAGAAGGAAAACCACAACCACTCGAGATTTTAAACTTCTCTTAATAAGTTTTAGGCAATTAATTACAATTACATGAAACACTTCTCTTTTATTCTCAACTAGGTCATTTCTCTTTCTCTTTCTCACGCTTTCCCTAGACTTCTCTTAAGTCTAGTTACAACAAACTCTCAAAAACTCGTACAAAAATAATTTATCTAAAAATGATAAAAATTAAGATATAGCATAAGAAACATATTCTAAATTAATTGGCAAATGAAAGAATAAGTATTTTTCTTACTTTGATGATCACTCTAGATTTTTTCGATTTGGCACACCACACTTATAACCGGTTGAAGAAGTCTCTCTTTTATATGAGACAAACCATAGTGTACTATTCATACTTGTAATACATTTGTAATCACATTATTTTGCAATAGAAGCAAACATAAATCTAATATTCTCCTTTTATTTGGAATTTCATTAAACTTGGGCATTGTACATGACATTATGTCAATCCCCCATGGGGATAGAACAACCCAAAGAGAGTAAACTTTTTCCAAAAGATGAAAAGGATCTCCAGGTTTTTGCGTCAAGCGCCAATATGTAAAACATGTTTTCGGACGTACTATCATGAATCTATGACAATAGCCGATTTCATTTAATTATGAGAATAGGGATTGTCATAGGTCTTATTTTAAGGATTTAAGCCTAATTTTTTTAGATATAGTGTTTTTAAGTTTGGTTCCTGGTCAAAAATAATAAATGTATACGGTTCGATCAAGGGTCCTTAGACCCAGACCCAACCCAGACACTCCTCTAAACTTCTTTAAGACCGTGACCCGCTAGAGCTGCCGTAGCTAGAGCTGCTAGATGCGCTTTAAAGCTCAACTATTATACTAGGTAAAATCTATTTTGTGTTTGTTTATAACATATTTCTATATATATTGAGACGCAATTTAGACTTATTTATAAATCAGAGACCTATTTGTTAGAAAATGTACTTTAATTTATAAATATACAATAAATTAAAATAAAAGTTTGTGATAAAAAAACCAAATTACATATGACGATCAAGCCTTGCTTATGTACACCACCGAAATCTCCGATACACCAATCTTCAACACGATCAAAGTAACTAGAAGATTTTGTTGGAACTTGATATAAATTCTAGGCGAGATGCTCTTTCCTAAAATGTTATTTCCTCCCTAACACGGTGCTTGGGAATAAACCGGAAATACGTTCTGAGATACAAAGAATTACACTAATTTCCTAGCACAAGGAAATTAGAATGACACAAGAATAACTAAAATGGAAGGCAATATGGAAATACACAAACAAGGATTGCAAGTTCTTGATTGAAATGCTTAAGAAGAGAAGAATCATAAATTATGGATATCTTGAACAATACACAAGCATTCTATATTTATAGAATAGCTCACATTACTTCATGAAGCAAGGTGTTGCTCCATGAACCATTAGGTTGATCCGTGAAACACGAGATCGATTCACGAACCGATATCGCTTTTCACTCAACCCATATAACCCAAGGAACACGGCTAATATTAACCATATTAACCGTAGGAAGTTATAATATAACCACCAAAACGAACCAGAACAAAGCACGAAACGAACCCGGAAAAAACAGGAACTCGCGAGCCGCGACAAGCGTGGTGCATTTTTCCAGAAACTTTTCTACTTATTTTCGCGAGCCACGATCTGGGTCACGAGCCGTGATTTTTATGTTTTGACTAAAACATATATTTTATAACCTTTTCTTCTTTAGAGTGTATAATCCTTTTCTTCTTTAGCAAACCATAATGACCAACCCATTTCATGCATCAATGCCAATGTTCGTACGAATTGAATTGACACCTAGTACCACGCATCTTTACAATTGATCATATCCCCTAATGTCCGTACGGATTGAATTAAGCAGATATATCCAAACAATTGAAGGAGTAGTACACATGAAATAATTCATTAATCTTATGTCCTTGACACGTTAAGGCCATGTGTCCATATCTATTCATAAGTTCATCGAAATCATAAGTATGCCCCTTGATTTCTTTAAGATGGCCAAATCTTGAACTTATATAGGTAGCTTCTTCATAATATACCATGCTTTCGTGAATAAAGCATTCAATCTAGAGATCTTCATAACTCTAGAAATGGAGACTTCGAGGAACGACTCTACTACCTCGTTATTTAACATCACGAACAAAGCAATTAAAGGGTCTCAAAATTGCTTCCCAACATTTGATGATCGATCAATCCACATTGAATTCAAGACTAGATGTTTCTTCTAGCGTCGAATTGGGTTTCGCTCATGGTGTTGAAGATGGGCATAAACCAATTCCTTGAATCATAAGATCAAAGGAATTCCTACTCAACGGCATAGTAAACTGATCCGCCATATTGAGTTTAGTATTAACATAGTCAACAGAAATGACCCTTCCCTTGATAAGTGCGCGCACAAGACTATGTCTTAGTGCTATATGTCTTGACTTACCACTATATGTTTGACTATAAGCTCTGTTCAAAGCCGAATCACTATCACAATGGATAGCTACCGGTGAGATTGGCTTAACCAACAGAGGAATCTCATACATGAGATCTCTTAACCATTCTGCTTCCTTGCTAGCAGATGCTAAAGCAATAAACTCAGAACACATCGTAGAATCTGCAACACATGTTTGTTTCTTAGACGCCCAAGAGATGGCACCTCCCCCAAACATGAATACTCATCCACTTGTAGAAGAATTATCTTCTTTATTGGATGCCCAAGTTGCATCAGAATATCCTTCCAAGACCGGAGGATCTCCACGATAATACAAACCATAATCCTTGGTTCTAATCAAGTATCTAAGTACTCTTCTAACAGCTCTCCAATGGGTAGGACTAGGTTTTTGAGTAAACATACTTAATTGCCCCACTGCAAAAGCTATATCTAGCCTTGTACAGGTCATAGCATACATCAAAGATCCAATGATCTTTGAGTATTCCAATTGAGAAATAGCTTCACCTTCATAAGGTAATAATTTCTCGCATGGATCCATGGGAGTGGAAACTGGAGCTTTCTCAATCATATTAAACCGTTTGAGAATCTTCTCAATATAATGAGATTGGATTAACATAAGACCTCCATTATGACGTATTATCTTAATACCTAAGATAACATCGGCCTCCCCCAAATCTTTCATAGAGAAAGACGTTGACAAAAATTCTTTTGTCATTTCCACTTGCTCTATACTTGTACCAAATATGAGCATGTCATCGACATAAAGGCAAATGATAACCCCATTTCCTTTATTATTAAACTTGCTATAAACACACTTATTGGCCTCATTGACAACAAAACCAAAAGACAATATCGTGTCATCAAACTTTTGATGCCACTGTTTTAGTGCATGTTTAAGTCCATAAAGAGACTTAACAAATTTACACAACTTCTTCTCTTGTCCTTTAACAACAAACCCTTCGGGTTGTTTAATGTACACTTCCTCCTCCAGATCACCATAAAGGAATGTCGTTTTGACATCCATTTGATGAATCAACAAATTGTGGATAGAAGCTAAGGCTATCAAGAGTCGAATAGTCGTAGTTCTAGCAACCGGTGCATACGTATCGAAATAATCAATACCTTTCTTTTGTCTAAAGCCTTGCACCACTAATCTTGCTCTAAACCGAACTACGGACCCATCGGGTCTACTTTTAACCGTAAAAATCCATTTACTTCCAAGCGGAGTACAACTTGGAGGTAGGTCAGTTAAGACGCAAGTGTTATTCCCCATGATGGAATCCATTTCATCATTAATGGCTTCTTCCCAAAAAGCCTTATCACGAGAAGACATTGCTTCTTCGTAGGTAGATGGATTGTCCTCCACATTTAAACAATAAAGTGTGGATGTACAAAGAGAATCTCTTATACCCTCTACTAAGTAGACTTGAAAATCTGGACCAAAAGATTTGGCAATCCTTCCTCTCTTACTTTTCCTAAGAGAAATCTCTACATGTTCATCATTTGATGGAACATGTTGAGTATCAAGTTGATCTTCATCAACTTCTTGAACATCGGTACTAAATTGTAGGTCTTTAGGCCTACCAATTGATGAAAATCGAGTTTCATCAAAAATAGCATCTCTAGACTCAATTATCAAATTAATCGATATGTAGTCATTAGGTTCTATTACATAAAACCTATAGGTATGACTATGATGTGCATAGCCAACAAAGATGCAATCGAAACCTCTTTCACCAAGTTTCTTTCTTTTATTACCGGGCACTCTAACAATTGCCCTACAACCCCAAACTCGAAGATAACTCAAGTTTGGTATCCTCTTGTACCATAGTTCATAAGGAATAACCTTTTTCCCTTTAGTGGGAACCCGGTTAAGGATGTGACATGCGGTCAACATCGCTTCACCCCAAAATCCTTCACTCAATCCCGAGTAGGATAACATGGAATTAACCATTTCTTGTAAAGTCCGATTTTTCCTTTCGGCTACACCATTTGATTGTGGTGAATAACCCGCCGTAGTTTCATGGACAATTCCCATTTCTTGGAAATAACAAGGGTTATAATATTCCCCTCCTTTATCCGTTCTAAGTTGTTTGACCTTAGAATCCAATTGTACTTCAACTTCATTCTTAAATATTTTAAACATATTTAAGGCCTCATCTTTAGAATGCAATAGATACACATAACAAAATCTAGAATAATCATCAATAAATGTGATCATATACTTTTTGTTACCTAAAGATGGAGTACTATGAAAATCACACAAATCACTATGGATCAAATCAAGAATGTTAGATGTTCTTTCTACTTTCCTAAAAGGATTTCTAGTGATCTTATTTCACATGCAAGTACTACACTTTTGTTTATCAACCACAAACATAGGGATAATATCTAATTTACCCATATATATTATATTATCATAATTTACATCACATAATCTATTGTGCCATAAATCATACATATGTACATCTTTATCATAAACAGGAAATATACTACTATCTATAAATGTTTTAATAGAAAGCTTAAATAGATTACAATTCAAATAACATCTACCAATAAATACACCACCCCTACTAATTACACATCGATCGGATTCAAATACTAAATTATATCCCATGCGATTTAAGGTTGGCCCTGACACTAGGTTCCTTGCAATCTTAGGAGCAAACATCACTTCCTTCAAAGTTAGAAGATCTCCCGAAGTGAAATGAAGATCAACCGTCCCTATCCCAAGAATTTGAATAGTAGAATTATTTCCCATATAGAGAAACTCATCACCATCAATCTTGTGAAAGGTCTTAAACCATCTCCTATCCATGCAAACGTGCCTAGAGGCACCCGAATCCATGTACCATGAATCATCCTGCACACAACAAATATTATTATTTGTTCCATTTAAATCCAAATTGGAATTAAATTTAATTAATTGTGAGGAAGTACCTTCATTCACGGGATCTTGGCTTGTAGAAGCCTCACCCTTGTTACCATTCTTTTTCTTGAAAAGAAAACAATCTTTCTTTCGATGACCCGGTTTTCCACAAAACCAACACCCATCAACCGTAGGCTTCTTAGAGGATTTAGTAGATTTTCCCTTGAAAGAATTGGAACCTCTTTTCTTATTCTTAACAAATTTTGACTTGTTAGAATTTTCACCCACCATGTTAATGGTTGGAACCGAGGATGGATCCTTAACCTTTTCTTGCTCACGAATCCCAACTTCTATGAGAAGATGGGTGGCAAGTTGGGTAAGATCGATTTCCTCCTTTTTATGCTTTAGGGTATTCCTAACATCTTTCCATGATGGTGGCAACTTATCAATAATACTTGAAAGACCAAAGAGTTCATCCATATTTATATCATGCCTTTTAAGATTATCATACATACGTTGGATCTCATGAAATTGTTCCATAATAGGCCGAGCATCATCAAATTTAAAATTATTGAAATTACTTACAAGAAACTTCTTGCTTGATGCATCTTCGGCCATGTATTTAGTTTCAAGTGAAGACCACATTTCTTGTGCAGATTCAACATTTTGGTAAACATCAAAGAGAGTGTCACTCATACCATTAAGGATATGTCCCCTACATATAAAGTCATCATTATCCCATTTGCTTCTAGCACGGGTATCCTCCGGAGTCTCATCTTCTTTTTCACTAGGCCTTGGTGTACTTATCACATAAGCAACATTCAATGTAGTCAATAAGAAAAGCATTTTCTTTTGCCATATCCTAAATTCATTGCCTACATACTTATCCAATTTCACAAAATTGGTTGTCAAATTCTTAAGACTTGTCATAATGTAATTCAAAGAGAATAACGTTTTAGATTGTTAAAAAATGTACTTTAATTTATAAATATACAATAAATTAAAATACAAGTTTGTGATAGAAAAACCAAATTACATATGACGATCAAGCCTTGCTTATGTACACCACCGAGATCTCCGATACACCAATCTTCAACACGATCAAAGTAACTAGAAGATTTTGTTGGAACTTGATATAAATTCTAGGCGAGATGCTCTTTCCTAAAATGTTATTTCCTCCCTACCATGGTGCTTGGGAATAAACCGGAAATACGTTCTGAGATACAAAGAATTACACTAATTTCCTAGCACAAAGAAATTAGAATGACACAAGAATAACTAAAATGGAAGGCAATATGGAAATACACAAACAAGAATTGCAAGTTCTTGATTGAAATGTTTAAGATGAGAAGAATCATAAATTATGGATGTCTTGTACAATACACAAGCATTCTATATTTATAGAATAGGTCACATTACTTCATGAAGCAAGGTGTTGCTCCATGAACCACAAGGTTGATCCGTGAAACACGAGATCGATTCACGAACTGATATCGCTTTTCACTCAACCCATATAACCCAAGGAAAACGGCTAATATTAACCATGTTAACCGTAGGAAGTTATAATATAACCACTAAAACGAACCAGAACAAAGCACGAAACGAATCCGGAAAAAACAGGAACTCGCGAGCCGCGACAAGCGTGGTGCATTTTTCCAGAAACTTTTCTGCTTATTTTCGCGAGCCGCGATCTGGGTCACGAGCCGTGACTTTTATGTTTTGACTAAAACATATATTTTATAACCTTGGGATTATATACATTAATTTAATTAAATTATTTATTTAATTTAATTAATTAAATCATTTCCGATGTCCATTATACACTCTAAATTCCAACACTATTATGGTACTAAAAAATTCATTAAGAAAAAAATTTAAATATGAACAATTTAATCAAGATCTATTTAGAACTCTAAACCTATTAGAACTAGCAAACCGGAGTCTGAGTAAAAACTTTTGATACCTTATAGTCCATTATAATTCTGTATTTAATTAAAAAACCGAGAATGCACAAAGCTATTTAATCATTAAACCAAATAAGTACTTTCCCATCCATGATCCATAATATATTTATAAACAAAAGCTATTTAATCATAATTTGGGCTAATTCATTTGAAGTCGTCTCATAATGAGACAACCTCAATAAAGAATTAGTGATTATGTTAGAGTAGACAACATATTCTCGGGCCTCAACCATTAGCTTAAGCTTTTGGTTGAGTTGGTTCCTTGACATGGTATCAGAAGCCAACGTGATAAGAGGTCACGGGTTCGAATCTCAACAACCCCTCATTTAAAGTGGAATATTCAGCACCTATGTGTATCCACACTTCTAGCCCAACGGGCTCTCGTGTGAGGGGGCGTGTTAGAGTATACAACATATTCTGGGGCCTCAACCATCAGCTTAAGCTTTTGGTTGAGTTGGTTCCTTGATACATGTGAGGGGGTGTTGGGATGAGTTATCCCACATCGACAAATTGAAAATGGTGTGCACACTTTATAAGCTATTGGAGACCTTCTTGTCATTGCCATATGGTTTTGGCCTTTGGGATGAAATATATCTTCTTGGCTTGTTAAGTGTGTGCACCCCGTGTTTTTCCGATAATTATTGGCATTTATAATAAGTCCAGCCTAATTTAACAAATTACATTATAATTAAAAAATGGGGCTTAGATTTTAGTTAAAGTTCTTTGATTTCCACCGCGCTATATAGTAAGTTAAATGTTGCTTTCAAGACAAATAATAATCGTACGTATTATTATACTCAAACGATAGAGGGCTCAGTTTCATGATTCCACGATTTGGGGTCTCCATCAAAATTGAATCCCACTACTTGGCAACCGTTGGTTCAATATATCCAGCCATTGTTAAAGAACGAAATTAATCAACTGAAAATGAATACCGGTATTGCACCATTTCACCAATTATTTGTCGTTTTCCATGGTATTTCCTTTTTTAAATAGTAATTACTTATATTTATTACTGCCTCCATCCTATTTAATTTATATTATTTTTCATTTTGATTTGTTCCACTTAATTTGCATCATTTATATTTTTGGGTGATGACCCAACATTTTCTTTTAATCTCATCCATACATTTTTTACCATCTTTAATTTCATCTACACAATTTATTGTCTCTCTTTATTTATTACCACATTCTTAAAAAATACACTCTTTCTCTTGGATATGATAATACGTTTTAAAGTGTTAATTTAAATAACTATAGGTAATACTTTTTTGCATATGTATTATTATTTTCAGAGTGTTACTTATCATTTCATATGCAACACTTATTTATAATTAGGTATCATTTTTTCATCACATCAATTAAGCTATTGTAACACTTTTCAATAATGTATCACTTTGAATTACGTTATGTAACACTTTGTTGAGGATTAGGTAACATTTTTTTCGTATTAGGTAACACTTTTTAATGATTTGCCCCAACTTCTCTGATATTGATTTGCACTCACTGCCAACTGAGATGCATGATTTTAATGATTTCTTATGACATCAAATATAAATATTCATGTTTGCAAACAATTATAAATACATACCACACTATATAATCTTAATCTACATCATTCAAAGTTATATATCTTGGATAATTAATCAATAGTTGTAAATTTTAAAAAATTAATTAGCCCTAGTTTAGATAGTATAAAAAATAAAAAAAATAGTTTGGAGTGTTGTCAATATTGTAAAAATATTAAATTAACTAAAATTTAAATTTTTTTGTCAATTTTGATTGTAAAAATAATAAATAATAAATAATAAATAAGTAAAATAGTGTTACGTTAGTAATGTAAAAAGTGTTACATATTAATTAGTGTTATCAATTTTTAAAGTGTTACACATTAGTGTAATCAATTTTTAAAGTGTTATATATCAGTGTTACCAATGATTAAAGTGTTACATATTAATGCTACCACATTTGAAAGTGTTACATATCAGTGTTATCGATTATGAAAAGTGTTACATACAAGTGTTACCAATTTTAAAGTTTTACATATTAGTGCTACCACATTTGAAAGTGTTACATATAAGTGTTACTAATTTTAATAGTGTTACACAATTGTGTTACTTAAAGATAAAGTGTTACCTAATTTTTTAAGAAGTTGGATATCAAAATGTGCTACCAATGTGTGTTACCTAACGTCATTTTTGTACTAGATAATTTATGTATTGAATTATAGACAGATATAAATAAACATAAAAAATAAGTTTGAACGATTGATAGTGTCAATAATCGTTATGTAACGAATATTTCAGAACGGAGAAAATATAAAAATATTAAAATAAAGTTAGTAGAAAATTTGTGGGGATCATATGCATTATTAAAATATTATAATGAGAATGAGCAGGGTCAATATTGTCCAAAATTTATGATACAAATTAAATAGAAATAGTGTTTGTGGGAATAACCAATAGACCACTCGAAATGACAAATGCGAAATTCTTTAAGAAATAGAGGGAGTTTATTTTTCTTCACAAAATTCATTCTAGTGCATTATCATTTAGAAATAATAAAAAAATTGAAGGAACATTTTTATCATCAAAATCTCATTATCATTGAAATGATACTTACATCATTGCCATTATCTTTATTTAGTATGATACATTGTATCAATAACCAAATAGACAGTAAAGTCATTAATGGCTCCCATCTAGACAGGGTTTGATAGGACCATATATTCATATAACCTTACCCTTAAAGTAACAGGAAAGTTGCAAAATGGTTTAAGATGAACCACCATATACTTCCTCCGTTCCATATTACTTGCTACTGAATGTGACATATTGTGTGGGAAAATATCACAATCAGTAGCAAGTATTATGGAAAGGAGGAACTATATTGTTAACCCAAATCGAAGATGTGCACATTTTGTTGAAGTAATACAATGTTAATGGGAGAACTGTTACGATGCAACAAGTTAAGATAACATTGACAAAGCCACTGCAATAGGGATTAAAGAAAAAAGTGGTAGCAAAATTGGTATGTGTGAATCCTATTACATTCGGGTCTACCAGGACACTGACCTGACCACTCAACAGAAGTTAAATAGTCTGGACTTTTAATTTAGGTCCCTACTCCCTACAAACAAGTGCTAATGAACAATGACAATTTGACATCATTAACAAGGTAATCTTCCCCAACATAATAATTAATGTTCCATTACACACAAAAATTATTCACCACTAATATGTGAATGTATAAGTAAATAACGATTATTTAAGAAAGTATAAAATTACCCTTATACGTTCTCGTTGTACAAAAGGGCTTTTGAGATTTATTTTATATTTTTCTTATCTTATTTATTTTAATATAATGTTTTTTTGGTTACTCTCTCTGTTCTTAAATGTTATTCCTATTTGGAATATTCTACCATAAGGAGAAAGAATTTTAATTAATGTTTTTGACATATATTTAAAAGATAAAATATATGCATGTGAGATCTTGTTAGAATTATCTTAATGTATACTTTTAATATGTATTTTTTATAATTTTTTATTACGTGTATTTAGAGATATTTGTGCAAAAAATAAACGATAAAAACAAAAGAAAACAGAAAAAGTAATTGAAAATAATTATTATCGTTTAGGATTTTCTAACACTAATATGATGACTTCATATATAGAATTTTCTGTGAAAAGTTATCATTTGATAAGTCAATGAGAGGCATATAACAGAGACGGTATTGAGAGTCTGTTTCTAAGGATCAAGTCACTACCAGCTAATGGACTAACTCAAACTGTACATATCAACATCACTCATTTTGTATTGGTCGAAATTATAGGTCAATTTTAAGCATTAATTCAACAATTTTAATCCAACAGGAAATATTTACTATCCAATTCAAAATTTAATTAACAATTAAGACCAACCTAATCATCGTCAATATTATCATTATCATACTCATAAAGGAGATTGTAGTAAAAGATTCTCTCGGCTCAAGAAATACATATTGAGATATAATCTTAAACTGCTAATATCTAGATTCCACATATACGGTCCAACATCCAATATGTTTTGTTAGAGTAGTCTAACGAATGCAAAGCGTGGGCCTAAAGGTAACACGAAAGGTTAATGATCATGGCTTGAAGGTGCTTTAATGAACCTTGGTTATGTGCAAGTACTAAGGTGATTTGAGTAATATAAATAAAGTAAACATTCACACCAAGATTTAAGGTGGTTCACCATTAATGAGGGTACATCTTCCATCCTTGGCTAGTATATCAATATATGTCTAAAGGATAGAACAACTTAAAAGTTCATTACAATGTTATAAAGGAATTACATCAATGGAGTTTGTCTGTGTGAGCTTTACATTTCACTGGAGAATTAAAAAGAGTATGATAACAATAAAGAATAAGAGGCTCAAGCTTGTAGCTAGCGTGGCTCTACACAATACAATAAAGCAACACACACGCACACATATATTAGACTAAGCAGAAGGTGTTAGAACCCACAACAGGCTCGCTCGACCCCATGCCCGGTCGAGCAGCTAAGTCGAGCAAGGAGCCGGTCCTGCAAATCGGCTTTTGTTCTTCCTTCACATGTGATTGAATAGTCTCCTATGCTCCCCTCTATGTTCCCATAGCAATTACAAACCCATGTGAACACTCCAAATACTTGTTTTATCAATTACAAACCCATGTGAACACTCCAAATACTTGTTTTATGCATACAATAAGAGTATACCAGCTCATGACTTGGAGTGTCCTTTACCACTCATCATAATACATGGTTAAGGTTTAGTAATCATATAGTTTGTTACTTTAAACTTTAAGACCAAATTCTTCTACACTTTAATTGTTATCTAACATACGACTAATTAATACAAGACTCAGATCACACTTCTTTCCTATTTTATAATTTCAAATAGAGTATCTACAATTTGAGAATATTGGGTAACATGGGAATTATTTTTAACATGTTTTTTGATATCAAATATGTGATTCAGTTTCACACTAAAAGGACATGAACTATGCAGAAATGAAAAGTGAACACCCAAAAAGAGGCAAGCAATAAAGACACATGGACAATGGCATTTTGTTTAGGGCTGATACCTACTGTTAAGTTTTCTACTAGATATGGGAGTACTTGTAACTAGGGGTGTTCAAAAATACCCGCTTTTGAAAAACCGACCCGGAATATCCGGTATCCAGTTTGAAAAATCAGGAAATTTACCTGATTAAGCACAACCGGGTATTTCGGGCCGGATACCCGGTTTATAAACCGGGTATTCGGGTCGGATCCGGGTAGCATTTTTGACAGAACCGGGTACCCGGTATCCGGTTTATTAATTTTTTTTAAAAAAAAAATATGCTAACTTAAGTAGTAGGAGACTGGGAGTAGAGTAGGCATTTAATTACTGTAGTCAGTCACTGCCTTCCCTTCACCTTTCAGGCCTTCACTCACAATAATCTTATTTTTAAGTCTTATTTTTAAGAAACCCTAAAAAAACTTAAAGAAACCCTAAAGAAGCGCCCTAGAGTAGGAGTAGGCAGTCTTCCCATCACCCTTCGACCTTCCTCATTCTTCACCTTTCATCAATCATTTTCTTCATTCTTCATCATTCATCAATCATCTTCTTCATCAACGTCATCTTCTTCTTTGGTATTTTACTTTAAATTTTAAGTCTTGTTCTTAATTTAAGTTTTTTTTAACTTTATTTTGAATCAAATTATGATATTTTGTTTGTTCAATTTTTTTCCAGACACTTTAAGACTTTTAGTTCAAGATCTACATGGATTCTTACCCTCCACCACCTGGATTTTCGGTATTTTGTTTGTTTTTAACTTTGTTTAACTTATGGATTTTCGGTATTTTGTTTGTATTTTGTTTTTAAGAATTTTTGTTGATGGTATTTTGATGTTTCATGGCAATTTCGGTATTCTGAATTTGTGATGGTATTCTGATGATGTTTGTATTTTGTTTTTAGTCTTTTCATTGAAAAAAGAAATGAGTTGAAATCGTTTTTTCAAAACTTTAAGTCACGAATTTGTCTAACAATAGACACTTGGACATCGGGGCAAAACTTAAGTTATATGTGTTGGACTTCACATTTTATTGATGATAACTGGAATTTGCAAAAGAAAATCATAAACTTTTGTCCTATTGCTGGTCACAAGGGAATACTTATTGGCAGAGCTGTTGAAAAATGCTTGATTGATTGGGGTTTGAAAAAAATCATGACATTGACCGTAGACAATGCAAGTTCAAATGATATAGCAGCCAGTTACCTTAAGAAAAGACTTAACATTCGGGATACTGGTTTGTTGGAGGGTCAATACCTACATATGAGATGTGCATCACATATTTTGAATTTTATTGTGAAAGATGGTTTGAGTGAAGTTGATTTGTCTGTTTTTAAAGTTCGTGCTCTTGTAAAGTATGTAAGGTCTTCTCCTGCTAGGCGTAAAAAGTTTAAAGAATGCATAAAAGAGGTGAAAGAGGAGAGCAAAAGCCTTGTTGTTTTGGATATTGAAACTAGATGGAATTCAACTTATCTAATGCTTGAATCTGCTATTAAATTTAAAAAGTTATTTGCTTCTTTATGCATGAAAGATTCTGCTTTAGTTAAGTTACTTAGAAAGTTTGGTGGTGCTCCTACTGAAGAGGATTGGAGGAAAGTGTCTACTTTCTTACCTTTCTTGAGTGTTTTTTATGATGCAACTTTGAGATTTTCTGCTTCTCGTTATGTAACCTGCAACCCTTATGCACATGAGATTTTTGGGACTAGATTATTGCTTGCCAACAACATGAGTGCCGATGATGAGGGTATGAGGAAAATGACTACCAATATGATGGCCAAATATGACAAATATTATGGAAACATTGATAATATCAATATTTTAGTGTTTGTAGCTGTTCTCCTTGACCCTAGGCACAAGTGAAATTATGTTGATTGGATTGTGCGTGCTTCATATGATGCTACAAAAGCTACTCTTCTGTCATTAAAGATTAAAATGGTTTTTAAAAGTTTGTTTGATTCTTATGCTTCTTCTATGCTTCCACCAAAGACAAGTGGGGCTACTTCCTCCACTTCAACCGCTTCTATTTTTACTCAAAGTGGGACTCAAGGAATGGGGAAGGTGGACCTTATTGAACTAATGAATTCAAGATATCAAATGGAGGCAGGTTGTTCATTGACCAATGTAGACAAAAGTGAGTTGGATAGGTATTTAGAAGCTAAGATGCATGTGAACCTCATGATTCTAACTTTGACATTTTAGTATGGTGGAAAGATCAAACAAAAAGGTATCCCATTCTTCAAAAGATGGACAAAGATGTGCTTGCTATACCTATTTCTACTGTTGCTTCTGAATCTGCTTTCAGTACTGGTGGTCGTATTCTTGATGATTTTCGAACATCATTGACTCCAAATATGGCCGAAGCTCTTATTTGCGCACAAGATTGGCTTCGTAAATCTAGAACTCCTTTAGCAATAGAGGAAAGTTTGCTTGCACTTGAAGAAATGAAGGAAGGTTGGTATAAATTTTTAATTTTTTTTCAATTGATTATTTAAGAGTAAAATATTTTTAAATGATGAGGTAATGCATTAACTATATATTGTTTGTAACTTTGGATTAGTTAATGCATTAACTTTTGAGCATCCAGAGGTCATAATCGATGAAACACTTGACACCGTTGAAGATGATTAATGGAGTTTGAAGTTTTAATCGCTTGCTAATTATTATATTTGAACTTCTATTGTATTTGATGGTTGTATTTTGCTTAACTAATTATTGTATTTGAACTTCTAAACTCTAAACTTTAGCATCATGAGTTGCATTTTATAACTAATTAAGTTAAGTATTTCTAGCGATATTTATTTGAATATATATAAAAAAAGTTAAAAGAAATTAAAAATTCTTTTTTTAGCAAATAAATAAAACCGGGTACCCATTTTCCGACCCGGTTTAAACCGGGTCGGGACCGGGTCGCAATTTTAGGTACCCGAAAAAGCGGGTACCCGGATTTTCGGATCCGGGTCGACCCGGTACCCGATTTTGAACACCCCTACTTGTAACCATCACTGCTAAATTTACTGGGCCTGTGAATTTCAAGGCCACCAGAAGCCATAAAGTATTATGCCTTTTAGGTATAATTCAGAAACAAATATATAAAATTGATTGATTATTCTTTCTAATACCAATTGATTTTAATAACTAAATTTTAGTTTATGTGTATTTAACTTTCCTCTTTTGCATGGGTCTTGTATACGAATTAAAATTTATCATGGTATTAAAACTGACGATTTACGACCAACACAAAAAAAATTGGGTCTTCCATATAAAACATGTGAGCGGGAGTGTTGCAAAACAACCCACAAATGCTCGATGGATTAATAAGTTTTTTTAGAAGAAGATGAGGACGAATTTGAGGTCCAATAATCTATATGTAGATATGGGCTACAACAACTTAAGTTCCCACTACATAAACTGAGCCAAATATTTTGAGTGTTGAATTATCGGGTACTTGGATAATTCGGGTAGGACACCAGTAACTAATTTATGTGTCAGTTGGATCATTTGAGCATAAATTCAAGTCTTAATTATCCTTTAATTTTCAAATAAACATGAAATTAAGATTGAAAAGATATAAATCGTCACTAATAGAGCATCAAATTATTTTGACACTGTTAGATAAGTGACTTTAATTTTATAAATCAAACATATAAAATAAAGTTACAAGTTTGTAGTAGAAAACCAAATTACATATGACAAGTTCAAACCTTGGCTTAACATACACCAATGCAATTTTAATCATCGGGAATCACCATATATCGATCATAGTAACGAGAAGATTTTTTTGGATCTTGATATCAATTCTAGGCGAGATGCTCTTTCCTAAAACATCATTTCCTCCCTACTACGGTGCTTGGGACTAAACCGAAAATATGTTCTGAGATACAAAGAATTACACTAACTTTCGAGCATACGGAAATTAGATTGACATAAGAAAAACTTAAACGGAATGAAATATGGAAATACACAATCAAGGATTGCATGTTCTTGATTGAAATGCTCAAGAAGAGAAGAAAATTAGAAAAATGGATGTATTAAAATAACACAGGAGCATCCTATATTTATAGAATAGCTCACACTACTTCATGAAGCAAGGTGTTGCTCTATAAAGCACTAGGTTGATCCGTGAAACGCGAGATCGATTCACGAACCAATATCGCTTTTCACTCAACCCATAAAACTCAAGGAACACGGCTAACATTAACCATATTAACCGTAGGAAGTTATACTATAACCACCAAAACGAACCAGAACAAAGTACGAAAAAATCCGGAAAAATCACACTACTCGCGGGCCGCGAGTTTGGTCACGGGCCGCGACCACAAGGTGAAATTCTCCAGAATCTTTTCTTGCCATTTTCGCGAGCCGCGATCCAGGTTACGAGCCGTGACTTTTATGTTTTGACTAAAACATATAATTTTCAACCTTGAGATTATATACATTAATTTAATTAAATTAATTATTTAACTTAATTAATTAAATCATTTCCGATATCTATTATACACACTAAATTCCAACAGACACTACCTGATTACATTAGCTTTATAGTCTTTATATGACATTGTGATGCTTTCAAATTTCCAAGAGAAAAAAATATTTGACATTGGTCTATACCAAGCAGAGTACATATAAGGAGCAACATTTTGTATCATTTTTATGTTGTAATGTTTTGGTAATCGCTGATTTCATTTTATATAAAAGCTGAAAAAATTCCTGCATATATTTAAACGTTCCATGGCTACCTGAAAATTCTTAACTCATGAGTCATGACCCATGACCCAATGAGGTACCGTTTAATTGGTAAGTACTAAGTATATCACTTAACAACATTCACAAAATATCTAGTAGAATACTCAAAAATATTTTGCAGTAAACATAGTTAAACAAAACAAAAACATCATCTGTTGTGATTAAGTATGACTTGAGTGCACCAAATAAAGATTATGCATAGAAGTAGAATCTTTGTGGGTATTTTTATTTAGTCACTTAATATGTAGTTAAGGTAGTGACTTAATATGGGTGTTTAAGTATGAGTCTTAATCATGGGTATAATGAAGATGGTGATAAATTGCATGATGAATGGGGGTACTGAATGAACATAATGAGGTGTTTGGAAGACCAAAGGATTGGTTCTGCTGTAGCATGCTCGAACAAGACACAAAGGAAGAACCTCACTGCCTTGAACGAGGCAGCAATCCAGTGTGCACCAGTTAGGCTATGCTCGAACGAGCACAAGGAGGCTCGAACGAGCGGATCACAGGCAGTAGGTCAGAAGCTCAGTTAGGGAGATGCTCGAACGAGCTGTGTGCATGCTCAAACGGGCGGTTTTGTGCTTGTAGTTTTGGCTTCAGTTTCTTAAACGTTTCAAGTCTCCAACAGCTGTTTTTTAACAGCTGTTTTAATATGCTTTAATATGATTAATTCATATCATTAAACATTGCTCATTATTACATTCATCTCTATAAATAAGAGGCTCATGTGCCATTGTAAATCATCCACAAAATATCCAAGCCAAACACTAGCCTTAATCTCTAATACGTCATTTTATTGCATTTTATTTCCAAGCCAAACAAGCCAAACATCCCTATATGCTTTGATAATATAAAAGTTACTACACACCAGAGGACGTAGCCTTAATTGAGTGAACCTCGTTAAATCTTTGTGTCATTTTATTGCATTTTATTTCCTACAAACATCGATTTCATATTGTTTGCGTAATTTGTTTCACACAGCTTCACACTTCCGATCTTGGCGATATTAGAGATTGAATCACATCGTTCGATCTCTAATACGTCATCGTTTTCATCATCAATTAAGTTTAAAATTATTGTAATGTCCCGCCTTCAAAATGACTTTGCTAATCAGTAGAGGTGTTCATTCGGGTGATCGGGTCGGTTTTGGACTGGTGTCATTCGGTTCGGTTGTATTTCGGATCGACTATTTTTCGGTTGCGTGTCACGACGGGTCGCACTCGGTTCGGATCGGTTAGTCGCGGTTCGGTTGAAGATCGGTTATTCGAGCTATCAGGTTAGCATCGTTTCGGTGTCGGTTGAAGTTCGTGTCGAGTGTTAATCGGTGTCGGGTTGTCATCGGTTAATAAATGGTTCGATTTTGTCGAGTACAGATCGAGTTCGGGTTTTAATTACTATCGGCTACGTATTACTAATTACTATCAATTGAGTCAATATCAAATTAATTTGTTAGTCATTTTTTAATTGATGACAAGATTCCCTTTACTTAAACCAAGATTCTCTTTACTTTGTTACTTTTACTTGTTTGACCGAAAATTAAAATTACAAAGTTCTATCAATTTTCATCTAATACGATTAAAAGTAGTTAAATATACATTGACAATTGATTATTAACTCTAAATTTATGAAACCATGTATTTATAAATTTTAATTTATTAAAATATCTATCTCTTTATTAGATTAAATAATAAAATGATGGAATATGAGTCTATCATACTTCTATGTTAAAAATTGTTTTAGATTTAAAGCAATTCGATCTAAAATTTGTTCGGGTTAAGTCGGATCGAGTTCGGTTTCGAGCATGATTCGGGTCGGATATGACTCGGGTAGGTTAAAAAAATCGGTTACAGTTCGAGTTCAGCTTTCCCATTTTCGATTGTCAATCGGTTCGGGTACAACTTCGGTTCGGGTATTGTCGGTTCGATAAACCTAAAAAAGAAACGCATTTTCAAGTCAGTTTACTTTCGGTTTCGGCTCGGTTCACTTTTGAACAGTTCTACTAATCAGCTATATCTAATTCCAGAATATAATCAGATATAAATACCTAAAAACTTTAATAAAAGGAAGCCAAAAAAAATAACATAAATAAATGAGAAATATATTAATGAAAATCTTACTTCCTCTATTCCGTTTTAGTTGCATCATTTGGTTTGGCATATTTTTTAAGAGCCGTCAAATCAGTATGGTAAAAGTAGGGATGATGTATGATTGATACTGATATGTGAGGTAGAAATAAAAAAAATTATTATAAGTAGATAGTGGTTGTGACTTGTGGATATATTAAATAATTAATAGGATGATGTATGATTGATGGTGATAGAGGGGTAGGAATAAAATGGGGATAAAATAAGTAGATTATTTTTGCCAAAAATAATAATATTGCAAGTAATATTCAAAAACGATAAGTGTTGCAAGTAAAATGGAACGGAGGAAGTACATGAGTAACTAGTCTACATAAAATGAACCACACAATATCAACATTCTACATACATAATTAAATGAGCACTTTTAGTTCTAATCAAAATAACATCAATCTATAAAAATTTGGAATACAAGCAAATGAACAAAAAAAACCTTAAAAAATCAAAAAATTAGCACTTGATGCTAGATTCTACACTTGATTCCATAGTGAAAATTAGCACTTGAGATTTGGAAGACCGAAGGTAATACTGTCAACCATTGGGACTTGCGTGGATGGATATGAAAGAAATAAAAAATAAATTAGAAAGCAAGAAAGAAGCAAAGGGTAGACCCTAGACTCTAGAGTAAGATGAAATATCTGGAAAAAATTTGGAGATGGAGACTCACTTGAAGGCTGAAGCAGAAGGTAAGAGAACCATCGTTTTCTGTAATGGAATCAAAGAACTAGGGCTTTCCACTTTTTATAACCAAATATATTTATGTAAATTAGTACTTGGGCCGGCAGGAAGAAGTATAAAGTTTTGCCTTCTCATATACATTTACTCTCCTGTGAGATGGCCTTAGCTGTTAAACTTCAATAAATACAATTAGAAGAAAAACGGCTTGCTAAGCCTTTATCATTCAACACAAATATATAGGCATACAACATTAACCTAACCTACCAAAAAACTCCTAACAAAATATTTACAAAATATTCACCAATATACACCAAAATATACTTACTATATAAAGATATCCTAATATTCACCAAAATATATCCCACAATATAAAGATATTCTAACACTCCCCCTCAAGTCGGAGCATGTAAATTACGAATGCCCAACTTGTTAAGAAGAAAAGCAAACTGTCGTTTTCCAAGTGCCTTCGTTAAAATATCTGCTAACTGATAACTTGTAGGAACATACGCTGTAGCTAGATTACCATTCACCAATTCATCACGAACAAAGTGACAATCTACCTCTATATGCTTAGTACGATCATGAAAAACAGGATTTTGAGCAATATGAAGAGCAGATTGACTGTCACAATACAACTTCATAGGCTTGGAATGCAAAATACCAAGAGAGGACAACAAAGATTTCAACCATTTTAATTCACAAGTTGTAACTGCCATAGCGCGATACTCAGGTTCAGCGGAAGAACGAGATACAATCGGTTGTTTCTTAGTCTTCCAAGAGACAGGGGAACGACCAAGAAAAACCATATAACCAGATAATGAACGACGGGTCAAAGGACACGCTGCCCAATCGCTGTCACAAAAAGCTGTCAAACATAGGTCCTTCATAGGACGTAACAATATACCCTGGCCAGGACTACCTTTGATATAGCGAAGTACTCTGATTGCCGCATCCCAATGTTGCACCTGCGGGTTACTAAAAAATTGTGCAAGAGTATGAACAGAATAACTCAACTCTGGACGAGTTACAGATAAATAAACAAGTCGCCCAACTAAGCGACGATACTGATCAGGTTGAGAGAATGGCTCCCCCTCGGCATATGCAAGACGATGGTTCTGCTCCATAGGAGTATCAATAGGCTTACAACCTAACATACCTGCCTCAGATACTACATCTAAAGCATATTTATGCTGAGACAAAAATATACCTTCCGAACTACGAGCAACTTCAATACCCAAAAAATACTTCAACACACCAAGGTCTTTCATATGAAAGCAAGTACTCAAATATTTTTTAAAACGAATAATTGCATCATGAAACGAACCAGCAATAATAAGATCATCAACATACACAAGAACATGAAGGGAGACCGTGCCCTGAATATAACTGAACAAAGAGTAATCTGCATATGATTGCTTGAAACCAAAGGATTTCAAAGCATTAGATAATTTAGAAAACCATTGCCGAGGAGCCTGTTTCAGACCATAAAGAGACTTACGTAACCTACAAACTTTCCCTGGAATAGAACAATTATAACCGGGAGGTAATTGCATATATACTTCCTCCTCCAAATCACCATGCAGAAAGGCATTATGAACATCCATTTGATGTAATTTCCAATTTAAAGAACTTGCAACGGAAAGAAAAAGTCTAACGGTCCCCATTTTTGCCACAGGAGCAAAAGTTTCATTATAATCAACACCTGCAACCTGTCGATTGCCATACACAACAAGACGACTTTTAAGTCGCTCTACTTCACCTGTAGATGTATATTTGATTTTATACACCCAACCACTATCAATAGCCTTCTTACCTGGAGGTAAGTCCTCCAAAGTCCACGTGCCATTTCGTTCAAGAGCATCAATTTCTTCTTTCATTGCCTTACACCACCCTTCATGTTTCACAGCTTCCCTAAAAGAGGAAGGCTCTTTACCCTTTGAAACGGATGTTAAAAAACACTTGTGTCTCATGGAAAAATTATTATAATCAACGTAGCAAGCTATATCAAATTTTTTACCTGAAGAACGTGACTGAGAGACGGGAGCAGTAGTTGTTGATGGAGTGGGGTCTATTTTCTGTTTAACAACTGTGTTAGTCACATAACCACGAAGCTTCGAGGATGGAATTTTTGTACGATGACCACGACCCAAAACCTCAACATTTTTAGATGACCCAAGAGAGGCAGTACCAACACCATCACTAATAGAATCATTATTAGGCGTATGCATATTGTTAACATCAATGTGCAAAGAGTCATTGTTACCATGCAAATTATTAACCTCCACATCAGAAGTACTGACATTCTCACGATTAGGAGTAGGCACATGCAAATCATTATCGAAGTCTTCATCATCCTACAGTCTAACTTGATTAAAATACTTTTCCCATTGCACTTTCTCCGACTCATCAAATATATCAATAAAAGGAAAACTATTTTCAATGAATTGCACATCTCGACTTATTAAAAACTCATTAGTCTCTAAATCATAAAACCTCCATCCTTTTTTTCCATATGGATAACCAACAAAAATACACTGTCGAGACTTTGAGTCAAATTTGTCCTTACCACGCGAATTATCCACAACATAACTCAAACAACCAAAAACACGTACTTCATCATAAGAAGGAGGTTTACCAAACAAACATTCATGAGGGGATTTTCCTTGTAAAATGGGAGTTGGAGTCAAATTAATAAGATGAACAGCAGCTAAAACACATTCCCCCCAAAAATACTTAGGTAATTTAGCTTGAAAACGTAAAGCCCGTGCAACATTTAAAATGTGCTTATGTTTTCTCTCAACACGACCATTTTGTTGTGCAGTATCAACACATGATGTTTGATGTAATATTCCTTTCTTATCAAAAAAGGACCTTAAACTCAAGAACTGTTGCCCATTATCACTTCTCAAAATTTTAATCTTTTTATTAAATTGAGTTTTAATCAAAGAATAAAAATTACGAATCAAATGTCCAACTTCATGTTTGCCAATCATTAAATATACCCATGTTGCACGAGAATAATCATCCACAATAGTAAGAAAATATTTAGCATGACAACTAGACGATACTCTATTTGGACCCCAAATATCACAATGTATCAAATCAAACAAACCAGATGCTTTATTCATACTCAAAGGAAAAGAGTTTCGAGGTTGTTTACCCATAAAACAAATATGACAATCAAACACATGACACTTTTTAGTCATATTACCACTAGCTACTCCAAGTAAAGAAGAAACTACTTTCATAGAAGGATGACCTAAACGTCTATGCCATAACAAACTGGCATCTAGAACCACCACAGAATTGACTTGAAAACTACGAGCACTGATCGACTGGAAGAGATAGACCCCATTATACTGCATCCCCGCTCCAATCAGGTTCTCCAAAGTATGGTCCTGAATAGTACATAGCTTGTTAGTGAAAAGAACAATATATTTTTGATTTTCTAATAATTGAGACACAGATAATAAATTACAATGTAATTCGGGAACAAATAAAACGTCGTCTAATATTAAACCATCACACAATTGTATTTTCCCTTCTTTAGTGGCCATTGTTTTTCTTCCATTAGGCAAACCAACGGGAGATAAAATATCACGCAAGTTATAAAATAAATTTAAGTCACCCGACATGTGATTTGATGCTCCAGTATCAATTATCTACTCATTCGAATTATACATACCGTGAGAATTATTATCTGTCGAAGGAGGGGTTTTTACACCCTTAATAGCATTCATGAATTGTGCCCACTGTGCATCACTTAATGTTGGAGCATTTTGACGATCATCATCAGTAATATTAATTTCATTAAGTTGCTTTGAACCATTATTCACACTGCCAGCAAACCCACGTCCATTAAAGCCATGCGTACGACCACCACGACCACCACGTTGACCACCACGCTGACCACTACGAGAATTAAAAGATTCGGGCCAGCCGTGTAGATCAAAACACTTCTCCTTCAAATGACCCTTTTTGCCACAATGATCACATACACGGGATTCACCATTACTCAAACCAGGAAATCGACTCTGAGCCGTACCAGACGCAGCAAATCCAACAGTACCATCTTGACGATTATCGTGAGCATCCGAGACGGTTTGCTTGCGTTCATCCGACACGACCTTTGCATACGCCACATTGAGAGAAGGAATAGGGTCCATCATGAGGAGTTTCCACACTACCAAATTTCTTTGGGTCTAAACCAATACAAAATTGATGAAGTAATTCACTCTCAACAATTTTAGCATAGTCAAGAGCAGCTGCACACTCACACTTGGGAATTTTGACATAACTAGCCAACTCATCTTGTAATTTACGTAACTCACCAAAATACACCGCCACCGGCCTACCACGTTACTTGCAATCAACAATTTGAGCCTTTAATTCTAAAATACAAGGGCCATTACCAAGGGAATATCTATCACGTAAATCATCCCACAAAGACTTGACATGGTCTGGAAATCGAACAGTGGATTGCACCGAAACGTCCAATGTATTAACAATCCAAGCAACGAGCATTGAATTAACAATGCCCCATTGATCGAAATCAGGAGACTTAGCGTCCGGCACCGTGATAGTGCCATCAATAAAACCGAGTTTGTTCTTCGCACGGAGGTTATTGCGTAAAGAACGAGACCACTCCTCATAATTGTCTCCTTTCAACATAATAGGGCTTATCACAGCCCCTGTACCTTCACGAGGATGGAGATAGTAAGCGGAAAACGGTTCGTAGCGAGAGCACTTAGAGGGTTGAACATCATCAGCACCAGCCATGACTACGTACTCAAGAGAAAAGATAAAGAAAAAAAATTAAAAATTAGCACACAAAGGGAAGAACAAACTGGGAAGATTAAAACTTATGTTTGTGTGTGAAAAAAAATCTCTAATTTAGAGGGCTCTTGATACCATGTTAAACTTCAATAAATACAATTAGAAGAAAAACGGCTTGCTAAGCCTTTATCATTCAACACAAATATATAGGCATACAACATTAACCTAACCTACCAAAAAACTCCTAACAAAATATTTACAAAATATTCACCAATATACACCAAAATATACTTACTATATAAAGATATCCTAATATTCACCAAAATATATCCCACAATATAAAGATATTCTAACATTAGCCGTGCAATCGATCTAGGTCCAATAACATTTTAAAAATATTCTAACAAACTAATTTTAAGATTTAAAAGGACAATTTCAAAACTTAAAAATCCAATTTTAAGACTTAAAATGTCTATTTAAAATTTTAAATATCAATTTTAATGTTTGAGAAATCCTATTTTAAAGTTGAAATGAGAATTTGATGTCTGGAAGTGATTTTTTAAGTATTAAAATTGATTTTTTAAGTCGTAAAATTATCTGGCTAGGTTTTAGAACTAAGTTTGTTCTTTTCTCCCTTCCCTCTCTAAAAAACCCCTAGTATCTATAAATAGTTTGGGCTATCATCAATCTTTAACGATTGATGGTAAGCCACTAATTTCTTCCTTTTAAGTTTTTTTAATATGATTAGAATAATTTTTTGTCCTCTCCCTGTAAGAGTTGTTCTACCCATTCATTAGGTTGATTCTACCCATATATTGGGTTTTGAAGTCTCTCCTCGTGAGAGTTTGGAGTTATGAATTTTGGCTTTTAGTTGATTTGATGGTAGAGATTAATGTGATGATGCAGCAGACACCAAAATTGCAATTATCATCAACTACATCAAATTCAATTCTATCTCAAGACTACAACAGATCGAAAGACCCCCTCGTAGAAGGTTGTATCAAACAGCGATGTGGAAGAGGATATTCAGAATTGTCAGATCTCATACACAACGATCGTAGTTTTGATATTTTTGAATTATACTCCCTCCATTTCAGTTGACTAGTCCCATTTGACTTTTCACGGATTTTAAGGGTTGAGTGGGGTCCATTAAAAAGGTGGTAGTTGGGTATTTTAATTGATTAAATTAATTGTAAAGGCGGTAGTGGAGTATTGGGAATTGGAAAAGTGGGGGTATTTAGGTAAGAAAAGGATAGCCAAAAAAGGAAATGGGACAAGTAAACTGAAACGGAGGGAGTATTTGGTTTTAGTTGCTATGTACTTGCTAATTTTTGTCTCTGATGTAAATGTCGTATGACTCTTTATTATTGAATCAGGTATTATTCAAACAAAAAAAGTCTTAAAATTATCAAATTATATGACTTAAAATGTCAATTTCAAATCCTTAAATTTGGTCTTTAAAGTCTTTAAGTTGGTCTTTTAACTCTTTAAATTGACAATTTAATTTGTAAAATTGATCAAAAACAATGTACAATTGGGCCTGCCCAATAAGATGCGTCTCACAAGTGAGGCGGTCTCACCCAAGTTTTTGTGTCTCATATATTAATGCGGGATCTGGTTTACCGTTTATGGTTTTCACTAGACCGAAATTTATTACGGTTTTTCGATTCTGTCTGGATTGAAATTTTAAAACCTAGACCGGATCGGAAACGTATTTTTTAAAAAATTAAAATCGGACCAGAACATTTACACCGTAGACCAGACCAAATACTTAAATTACGGTTTGGTTCGGTTTAATTTACGTTTTAGACCAAACTTTGTTTTAGCTCTAATTATAATTAGGGGTGTTCATAATAACCCGATCCGAAAAATTCGACCCGAATTATCCGGTACCCGGTTTCTAAAACCGGGTAATTTACCCGATTTCAAACCGGATAATCCGGGTCAGGTACCCAATTTTAAAACCGGATACCGGATCACGGATTTTTGAAAACCGGGTATCCGGTTTTCTTTAATTATTATTTTTTTTTTACTTTTTTTCGTAAATAAAAGATTATGATATCTCTTAAGCTAACCTTGGATTGAATATTTTTGGAGAGCTAGTATTTGAATTTTATAATTGCTTACTTAAAGTCATGAATAATAATATTATTCTTTCATTTTCTTAATAAATCTTTTATGACTAATTAAGTTAAAGATTTTTAGAGAGTTTGTATTTGAATTTTATATAAAAAAAATATTTTAAGTAAAAATGGAGATAAACAAATGTATGGTTGAACGACAAAACGACAAAAAAATAAAATATAAAAAACATTCTAATAAAATCGGATATCCGGTTTCCGACCCGGTTTAAACCAGGTACCCGAATTCCGGATACCCGGTTTAAACCGGGTCGGAACCGGAACGCAATTTTAGGTACCCGAAAAATCGGGTACCTGAATTTCCGGATACGGGTCGACCCGGTATCCGGTTTTGAACACCTCTAATTATAATTGTTATTAAAACTTAACTTTAGAATTTCTATTATATTTTAAAATTTTTTATAACAAATACCCGCCTACCAGCGTGTCCCGCCCGCTTTAAAAATGGGCGGGTAGCGACAAAAAAATATGCCCGAAAATGCGAGCGGGCTTCTGAATGTTTGAGCCAACGAGTAGATTTTTTAGGTATTATCTGGTCTGCTACCCGCCCAAGCCCGCACATGAACAACTCTACTTTGACCAAAGGTTCAATTTTTACTTGGAGAGAGTGTTCTCAAAGGTTGTGAGGCATGTCATTCATGTATTGTAAGTATACTAACGAAAGTAATCTTTGTTTGACGGAGAGGTATCCTTAGATACCTTATAAATCTTATATTTGTTCTTTGGTGTTGCGCTCTGTTTTTGTGAACTCTTTGTGTATTTGTTTGTTCATTGTTCTGCACCAAACTCTCCAACCCATTCATAATAGTTATAATTGTCGTTAAGCTTCTAAATTAACTCATAATCAAGTCAAGGATTACTCAGGTTAAGAATTTTCTTATGATCATCTTTAATGTCAACATAACTGGGGTGTTTTAGTGTGATTTTTTACATTTAGATGTTCTATAAATTGAACATTTTAGGCCTGAAAATACGCAAAATTTTACATCTAAATTTTTGATTAAATTTACATCTTATTGCTTAATCAAGAGTTTGATGTGCACACTTTTAAAAAGTTTTGACTACACAAGTGTGAGGTGGAGACGTGAAGTGTGTAAACCATAGCAAAGAATCGATTGTATTTTGACGTGAAGTGTGTAAATCTTCTTTAATGCATTAGTTTTCTTTGTAACACACAAATTAAGCACGATGACTTATTCAATTTTCTTTAGTACAAAAGTATCCATGAATTAATTAATCGGGAAAATACATTTGTGATCCATTACTAGTTTGCTACCATGATCCTCAATAAATTAACCACTTTTAAAATTGTTAATCGTATATGTGAAGTTTTACATCAGAAAAATAAGAAAGTATTAACCAACATAATAGTGATCCAACTCCAAATTATTATGAGATCTTTTGGGAAGATGCCCAAAAACTAATTCGTGTAAGGTCGTCTCAAAGCAAATAATATTATCATACTAATACAGATCATTCACGACTAATAGACAGAACAAAAATAAATAACAATACCAATGCTAACTACCATATAATTATGATCTCACTCAAAAATAGTAAAAATGGAACTCATAAAAATCACCAATGTAAGACAATAAGTAATTCCTTGTTCTATAGTGAAAAGGAAACAAAACTTCACAATTCTCAAACAAAGACACTACTAATCTTAAGAAACATGATCATGTACACCTTCTCATTTCAGGTAACTTGTCACTTTTTGAAATTTTGAAATGAATAAGATTATAAAACAAAAAAAATCATCAATCAAGAGCCAAAACAAACTATTCCAAAAACTAAGCGTCTACTAGGTTTGGACAAAGGTTTGGAGCTGTTCGCAGTTCCTAAGTGCGAACAGAAGAGAAGATTTCAAAAAAAAGCCTGGGCTGTTCGCAGTTAGTAACTGCGAACAGGTCAAAATCAGTCAACAGGCTGTTCCCACTTAGTAAGTGGGAACAGCCTGTTGACTCATTTTGACCTGTTCGCAGTTACTAACTGCGAACAGGTCAAAAAGTCAGCTCACCTGTTCGCACTTAGTAACTGCGAACAGCTCCAAACCTATGCTTTGGGAATTTGACGCTTATTTTTTGATATAGTTTGATTTGGGTCTTATTTTTTTATTTTTTTATATTAAAACTCTTATTTGTTTCAAATTTTCTCACTTTTTGCAGTTTTAAAGACGTAGAAAATACTTTTGGATCAAAACTTTAAACCAGATTCAACCCATAAAAGGTAAGGCCCAATAAACAACTTCGGACCAAAACTAAACCATAAAACTCCATCCTTGACAAATCAAAAAACCGGCCAATTCCCTTTATTGACAACAAGAGATTATTAGATAAGAAAACTTCTTTAATTAAACAGCTAGTCTTGCGTAAGACCGTCTCAAATTGAGACAAGAGTGGGTCGGCCCAATTCGCGCTCCTTATATGATTTCTTTCTTCCTTTTTATTTTCTGGACATTTTTCAATTTTACTCTCATTGGTATCAATTTTGACCTTAAAAGTATCAATTTCAATTTAGGTAGAAATTGATCAGTTTAATACCACAATTGATCACTTATAGGTTCAAATTGAAATTTACTTTAATTGATATGTTTAAGTACTACTTTACGTTGAAATTGATATCTTTAAGGTCAAAATTGATACCTTTAAGGTCCAAATTGAAAAATGCCCAGAGTATGGAAAAAACAAAAAAAAAAGGAATTTTGGAGGGAAACAGGCACAATGGACCGGCCCAATTGTGGTCTTAGAATAGGACGGTCTTACGCAAGTTTTTATGTTATTAAATCGTCTCAAGGTGAGACAACTTAATATGAGCTGACCCAATTTTTATTTTCTTAAAGTGTAATGAAAAAAAAATTATATTTAGTTATTTGTTTTGTAAATTTAACTCAATTAATTTATTTTTATATATAAATGATTTAGACTGCTTGTATAAGTCCATCTAACGATGAAATGATCTCATATCAGACTGATGAAATGATCTCATTTCGAATTTGACACTCTTAAGACCAAACAACAATTCCAATAGCCAAATCTTTAATCTCAACATATGATGTTAACTACATCAACCAAAACAAATCAACGTGAGGTCGTTGATAACAAAGGCTATACTTTGTTGTCTAATCTAATCCTTTTATAATATACAGTTATACATTAGAATTTTGAGAAAATAAATATTTTGGAAGTAAGTTATTAGTCTAAATTAAATTAGTTGAACTAACAAAATACTCCCTCCTATTCAAAATAAATGTCCACTTTCCTTATATGGTAAAGTCTCTTTACTTGTCCACTTTCTATTTTTGGCAAAACTTTTTACCTAAATACCCCCAACTATCCCAACTTATATTATTTAATAATACCCCACCTACCACCTTTTCAATTATTATAATCACTTAAAATACCCCACTACCACCTTTTCAATTATTATAATCACTTAAAATACCCCACTACCATTTTTTCTTAAAATCCGATCCAAACCCAAAGTGGACAATGTAATTGAATAGGAGGGAGTAATATTAAAAGTTAGGTTCGTTAGTTTCGAATCTACTTTTTAAATGTCAAATTCGAAATTGTAACGGAAAAGTTTTGATATTTCCAAAATAGTTGAACTAACAAAATAATATTAAAAGTTAGGTTCGTTAGTTTCGAACCTATTTTTTAAATGTCAAATTCGAAATTGTAACGGAAAAGTTTTGATATTTCCAAAATGAAAACAATTTAGCCAAAATGAGCTTCCAAGTCACCGCAATGATTATTTTCCTAGCAAGGGGCAGCAAAATGCTTCCAAAGGTATTTGAACCTGAGACCTACTACACACGAGCATTACCTTTGGTCAACTCAAACAGAATACAGCTCTCCTTCAAAAAAAATCAGACAGAATACAACTTACGTTATAATGTTGCACAAATTCTAGGGTGAGACCAATTCTAATTGAATAACCCATAAAGAAAAATACTCCTTATTCAAAGAGAATGAAATATTTGTTTTTTCACACTATCCAATGCAATCAAATAAGATCTCACTTGACTATATTCTAATATATAAATTAAGAATAAAATACAAATTAAGAGTAATGAGTGAATAGTGTCAAAAAACAAATGTCTCATTCTCTATGTATAGGAGGTAGTATATAATAAGAGTAAACTGGGCCTGAGAGACGTCTCTCAAAAAAACGGTCTATCAGAAGACTTCCGCATAACCTTGCACTTTTTCTATCTAAATGGTTTTTCCAGGCCCAATTTCAGTAAGCAAGTAGCGAAGGGGGGAGTTGTACCATTCATTCCTTTTAGCTTTCTTTCTCTTTTCCTCGCTTTACTCCTCGTACTATTTACTAAAGCAATAGAAGATTTAGACACATGTTATTGCAACAATAAAAGTTTTCCCTTCCAATCTTATTACTTAAATTTTATTTTAGGTAATTTTTTATCTTTAATATTATTAAATTATCATTTATCTATCTTTTTTGTTTGAAAATTTGGAATATATTAATAATATAATCAAAACACCAACACTGGGACTTGGGATCCAAAAACCTCCGGCATAAAAAAACCCCCGAAACGGGAAAAAAGCCATTGGAAGAGGGGAACTAAGAGACAGGCCACTCAAGACAGCATAGGAGTGGACTATGCATCGCCAAATGTTCAACAAAACAGCAGTTTACTACGTCATGCACACCAAAATAATAAAGAAGAGTAGAACACCATCGCAATCATCGTCAAGTCCTTTCATCTTCCACACCAACCACTTCGAATCAGACAGACATACACCATCCAGCAGCAGCAGCCGTACCCACACCAAGTGAAAACAACACACCAAGATGCTCGGGGAACAGCACTCTTCACCACACCAAAAGTAGAACCAAACCCTAGAGACAAAACACTCCATCCACCAAAGCTTAACATGCTTGACCTCACCATTGTAGTAATAATCCTCCACTACTTTCTTAAAACACACCTGTAGCCCATCAAGAAAAAGCCAACACCAACACCCATAGGATCAAAGACCAACCCCCACAAAAACTATTAGCCACCATCAAAGACCACCATCGTCAACACCACGCAAGACCGTACTCAGGAGCCCTAAGATTTTGCCGGTCCACGAAACAACATCCCAACAGCAGCCCAATCTTCAGACCAGACCCGAAGCCCATCCCCCATAAGCCATTTCACCACGGCAGAAACATGCCCCCGCCACCACGGTTCCCCACCGTACCCAACCGGCAGCCTTACCCACCATCCCAGCAAACTAGAGGCCCACAGAGAACCAAACACACGAAAAAAAGCAATAGATGATTTGGACACATGTCAATACATCAAAAAAAGTTTTCTACCTAAATAATAGGAGTATTATTTAGATTATTTTAGTTAATTTTAATTTTAGATTGGATATTCATACGCTAATAGCCATAAAAACATTTGCAAATTCAAATATTATCGTTAAATAAATAAGTTTAATCGATAATTTTATTATTTATTTTATCTATTTATTTTGATTCTAATGTTTTTTAGTTTTTATATTACGGAGAGTTCTAACATTGCTATAAACAATAATTTAAAAATCATATAATGATACTATATTCAAGAGTAACAGAAGATTTGAACATGTGTCACTGTAACAAGAAAAGTTTCCTCTTTCAATGCTACTATATATCTTGATTGAAGGTTTTTTTTATTTTTTTTTTTATTTTACCGGAAATTGTACCATTGATATAAAGCAATCATTTAAAAGTCATATAATAACTTAATTACATATATGAGATTAATAATTTTTTATTGAAATAATTAATAAACCGTGCTTGGCACGGGAACCTATATAGTAAACTCTAATTTAATTTCTTTAACTTTTCTTCTTTTTATATTAATTTTCTTAACCAAAACTTTATTTCATCGTTTATTTTAGATTTTTTTTGACCAAATTGTTTATTTTAGTTAATTACATTATCTTCTTTTTTATTAGTAATTATTCGAAGCGTTAAGGTAATTTAATGAAGTTTGGGGATGAGTATTTATGGATTTTTGTTATTTGTTCTCGAATCCTTCCTAAATTTTATGGGTAATTTCTAATCTAATTTATTTTGAGTTTTTCATTGTTTATTTATTAATTTTAGTTAGTATAAGGTTTTTCATGATTATTTTTGTTATTTCTTTTTATCCTTGTTCATGTTTATGTCATTTGTGCTTGAATGATAATGTTGATAATGGATTTGGTGATTATGATTATGAATAACAAGTAGTTTTCTAGGGTTAGAGCTAACTCAATAATTGAAATGACTTGATAATGATGATACTCTAGTTAATTTTGGGTTGACTAAGGCTTAGATGGGGGTTATTCTACCCATTGGCCAAATATTGTAACAATTGCTTCCAATATACCTACGAGGGTTGGATTTTGAGTAATCTAGTTCTTGATCAATGAATGAAATCGGGTGTACGGGATCAACGAGGACTTGCATCCACCCTCTAATCTAGGATTTTATCCTCCACTTACAAGAATAGGGAAGGATGAGCAAGTACATGAGAAGACCTAGTTGACTCTGGGACCCGCAAATGACCTCACTGATTTTTTTTTTTTAAAATAAAATTTGCAAAAAAATTACTGCCATGGGGATTTGAAACCGCAACTTGTAGGCTCCTCACATCTTGTGATTCTATTCTGGTATCTGCTAAATATAAGGAATGCTCCCAATCAAAAACTATAAATACCCCTTTACCGGCACCATTCACGAAAATATTCAATTGCACAGCAAGTTAGCAACCGTTCCTAATATTATATTACGGCATCTACAAACCGTCTACTGTACCACCACCTGTCCACTAGACCACCACCATTGTCTGCAACCAGCCCAATTTCTTACCCACCACTATTACTTTCAATTTTGCAATTTACATTTAAATTTAATCAAACGTATGATTTTTTTATTTTAATTCAATTTGACAAATCTCTTTAACTTTAAAATTTATATTCAAGTATTAATCTATGATAATATGGTTTTGATTGATTGCAAGTACTATTAATTTTTTGAATAAATTATATTTATATATTCTTGATTAATTGATCATTGTTCTAGATTAATTTCAATAATTATTAATTTTTTAAATAAGTTGAACATATGTTCTTGATTTATTGCTTATTTATTTATTTAAGTATGTTGTTGATTAATTGATTCTTGTAGATTTTTATTTAAATTGAAAATTTTATAAAAAAGTGAAATAAATGGAAAAATTATAAGAAACTACCTAATATATAGGTCTATTTGCAAAAAACTACCTTATGTAATTTTTGTTTTTGCAAATCGGCAAATGACTACTACTTAACGGAAAATATTAGTTGACCGTTAAGTTTGAGGGTTTGACCAATTTGAGAGGTTAAGTTGTTTATGTGGCAGTAAAACACATAAATTAACAAGATAAAAATAAAAGATATTTAACGTAAATTTTACCCATCATAACGATTTTTTTCTAAAAAAAGGACGTCGTGATTACCCTTATGGGATAACTTTTTGAAAATCCGGCCGAAACAAATACTTATTCGCTTATTTTTCGATACGTAAACCGAAAATCCGGTAAAAATGATGTTAAATTTCTTGTCGGTTTTCGTGTTGGAAAATAGGCGAATAATTACTTGTTTCGACTGGATTTTCGAAAGAGTTACCCCATAAGAATAATCATGACGTCCGTTTATTAGAAAATAATCGTTATGATGGGTAAAAACTAGGCCTGTCAAATAGATCAGGTGGGGTCGGGTTCGGGTTCGGGTCATATATAAGCAGGTCAAAAAACCCTTCACCGAAACCGAACCCATTTAGTTAATTGGGTCGAAAATCACAATCTTGACCCGACCTGCAACTGATCAGGTTGACCTGGTTTCGACCCACTTACCCGTTTATAATTTTTTGTTTTCGTTTTAAGGTGTTTAACGTTGTTTAAATCTTATTTTTTTGGCTTTAATTTTAGTTTTATGTTCATTTGTTGTTTATTTTGTATTTACTATGAAAAAAAAAGAAAATATTAAATAAACTAAGTTTAGCTTAAAATTACTAATTTAACTCGAAATTAACACATTATTTAAATAGATTATACATGTTTTTTTCAGGTTTAAAATTTTGACCTGAACCAAAACCATTTAAGTTTAGTTGAAAAAGTTTTAGAAGGCTTGAAAATGGGCTTAAATCAAGAAAGTACTCTTTCGATGGCCGGTGACGCAAAATGGGAATCTCATTATCATTCTCTTGTTAATTTCATAATTGTGTTTGATGTTGTCATTGACGTGCTTGATTTTCTTGCACAAGATGGTAGAGAAAGAGAACAAAAAGGAGAAGCATTATTTTTGTCAAGAATTTTTGATTTTATTTTCACATTAAAATTGATGTTACCTATTCTGGGCATGACAAATGTCTTGTTGAAAGCATTGCAAAGAAAGGATCAAGATATTAAGAATGCAGTCAAACTTGTCCAAATTTACAAAGAAGAATTAAAAAGACGAGGAGATGAAGAGTGGGAGTCCCTTTCGAAGGATGTGAAGGTCTTTTGTGAACGGTATGAAATATTTGTTCCTAATATGCAAGATAAGTTTTTCGTTGATGTGAAATCAACGCGCAAGACACTTCACACTAAAATGTTGCATCAATATCATGTTGAACTATTCTTGAATCTTATAGACAAGTTACTTCAGAAGCTGAACAATCTTTTCAATGAAGAGAATTTGAAATTGCTTCGTTCCATAGTCTGTTTTAGCCCTCTTGATTAATTTCATTATTTTGATCTTGACAGGCTGATAATGTTTGGTAAGTTTTATCCACGTGATTTGTCAGATAGTGCTTTTGTAGAACTTGAACACCAACTTAGATTTACATTTCAGATAAGCGAGATAATGATCGTTTTGGTAATTTAAAAGAATTAGTATTTTTCTCAAATGTTAGTGAAGACAAAAAAATAAAGTGTATCCCCTAGTTTATTTGCTTTTAAAGTTAGCTTTGGTTCTACCCGTGGCAATAGCTACAGTGGAGAGAGCTTTTTCTGCAATGAATATCGTGAAGACAAAATTGCGAAATAAAATAAGACATCAATGCATTAATGATTGCTTGGTAACTTTTATTGAAAATGAGGTATTTTGTAATGTTCTCAATGATCTTATTATTCGTTGGTTTCAAGATATGAAAAGTCGTCGAAATAGAATATAAAATTTTTTTGTAGGAATAAATTAAAAATATTATTATTATTGTATTTAATGATTTTTTAGTAAATTATTATTTATTAATTGTGCTGTCACTGAGTTTGGGTCCTAGGTCCGCCACTGGCAAGTATCGGACGATATATAGCCCAAAGCCTTTCATCTTCACTCACGAGAATGAAGATGGTGAAGAGCTTGAAGGCAATCCCAAGCCCGATCAAGGATCAAATTGCTCCCCTTAGCGCGATTCGCTACCCTTTATTTACCCTTAAGAAGCTAGTGTATCACCATTGAATAGTCACCCTAAATGAGTTAACCCGATCCTTTTTTTATCATTGATTGTTATCACTTATTTCTTGTTCGTATCTTTGTGTTATTATTTTTAACAACCCCCTTTTATATCTGACTAATACGCAAAAAAAATTTCATATTCTTCCTCCTTGTCTTCGACGCGTATGTGCTACAACACCGTGCACTTGCAGTAACTCACTCATTGAGATAAATTTGTGCGAACAATTTTCACAAGGAATCTTTCTATTTTTGTCACAAATTTTGTATAAAAATAATCTTATTCATCATCATTTTATTTATTTAATAATGTTTTTGATTCCTACATGTCTTTAACTTCATTTTAACATTTTTTTTATTTTTCTTAAATCCCATGAACAATGCTTCTGGGAACTTCATTAAGAAACAGTTCCGGTTAAAAATTAATAGTCCTAATTCTTGACCGAACACAATCAATGAAATGGTATGATAAGGGATACCTTAGGAGAAGGTACCATAAATGGTATAGATGCTGGTGGGGCTTGAAATTGCTATATAGTCCATGCCTTCAAAGTTCCCATAAAGTTCTCTGAAATAGGTTGGAGCGGGTTTCCAGTGGGCCCATCTGTGGTGGTGGGCTGGTAGTCTCCGAGATCCTGCAGGCAACACCGTCACCCCCGGGGTGGTCCCGAGGGGGGTGCCTCCAATGCCAAAGTCAGTATAAGAGTAAACGTAAATGTGTTTAGTTTAGTGAGAGAACATGTATCTTTTGATTTGACCAATGTGGTCTCAAATTACTTACTTACCAGATGACCCCAAGGGGTTATATAATAGAGTGCATGTGGGAGGCATCCCCTAACCCTAGTGGGTTATTTATGTTTGGGCCTAGGCCTTACTAATAAGACATATAAAATAGAAGGCCTATTTTATGTACAAACAGAAACGAAGGGAATGTAGCAAATGTATTGTTAGTTTGAAAGTAAATGAAGTAAGCAATTTTTTTGTTTTATTGTTACTTATAGATCATAGATTTATAGATTCTGGGAAAATATTTAGGAAACTTAATTGTTTGTCTAGATGCAATCAAAGACAAATCAAAATTCTAAATTATGATCCAACCGTCTAAAATAAGGTCTTATGTTTCTTCAAAAGCTAGCCAAATTTAAGCGTAATCCAACAAACTCTGCGATATGTATTTGAAACTTTCACAAATTCACTTCTCTATAACGGCCAACGAACTACTGGTGACTACTCATAGAGTTTGTATACTGGTCCTACAAATTAACATAAGTCTTCTCAGCGCATTTTGGCCTCATTCATCCTAAGAAAGACTTCCCAAGAGGTCACTCATCCTAAGATTGCTCCACACCAAGCACAATTAACTGTGGCGATTGTGTATTCGGTGCACCTAGCGGGGGAAAAGATCCTAAAATTACGGTCCAATGAGGATGTTCTATTCCTTAGTGGGGGTGAGTGCGATACCCCGGATTTAACTTAAAAAGGGATTAATAGACCACTCATATCAACAAGATATATCTCTTTTTCATAGGAGTCCGCTTGCTAAGAACTCCACAATTAAGCGTGCTTGGTGGAGAGTAATTTTAGGATGGGTGAGCTCGTGAGAAGTTTTCTTGGGTGCGCACGAGTGAGGTCAAAATGCACTGGAAAGACTTGTGCTAATTTGTTGGTCCAGTCTACGGTCTCCATGAGTAGTCATCAGCGATCCGTTGGGCCAGGGTGTTAAAATAACTAACAAACTACAACCGTCTAGAGACCATCTCTTTAAGAGACATCTCTCAGGTCCATCCCATTAAAGCTTAATGCATACTCGTACTCTGCATTTTTTTATGGGCCAACCCAATTAGAGATGATCTCTCAAAGTGACCGTCTCTCACAAGAATTTGTGAACAAATTAACATTGAAGTAAACAAATAAACAAACTCATTAAATTAAATGTAATCTCATGGATATACATTGAATTGAGAAAATGTATAGCTTGTAAATTAAGTGTTAATTGATGATTACCACTCTACTATCTAACATTCAATTCTACTTACCTACATGAACAAACCTTGTTAAAAATCCATAACCATGAACTATAAAATGTTGCTAAGAGTTGTACTGTTAGAAACCCATAATCCAGGAACGTCTAGCTCAGGCTCAGCGCTTTTCTTCTTACTTTCTCTTTTTTCTGCCTTCTTCTATCTTCTTGTTTCACCTGACTTCTTATTCTTACTTTCTCTTCCTTTTGATTTCATTGTTCTTATTCCAGACGAATGATAGTTTTTTTTAGTTTCTAAGTTTTGATTTTGTCTATTTTGGGTTTGATTGTGGTTGTTTCGGAGAAAAAATTAGGGTGTTGCTTTTCCAGGGTTAACTTTTTCTCTCCTCTTGGTGTTTGCTTACGCCATGGTTGCTGCACTATAAGCTCTTTTCTCTGTTTCTATCTCAATGATTAACCAACTTTTAAAACAGAAAACTTGTTTCATTTCAATTGCTCACGAATTTATCAACCAATTGCAGTATGACTAGAGATGGCAATGGATCCGAGCCCGGCCCGGATCCATGGATCTAGATCCGTTTTGACGGATCTGGGTCCATGTGAAATTGACGGATCCAGGTCTCAAAAAAATACCCGTGCCCGAATCCGTGGGTCCATTAGATTCGTTTTTATTTTAAAAAATCTACTACATGCAATATCATGCCTAATATTGTAGTGTGCGTGCCAATGTATTTAATTAGAAATGATATTGATATTAGCTATTATGTGTAGTGCAATGCTTCTGCCTTCTTCCTTGTCTTGATAATTGAAAACACATTTTGACACTACAATATCATGCTTCTACCTAATATTAGAAATGATACTACTCTCCTATACATATTTAAGATTATTATTATTATAAATGTGTTCATAGTAATTGAAAACACATTTGACAATGCTTCTGCTTTCTTCCTGGTCTTGAGATTCATAACCAAGCAACAATGCACATCATAAACTAAAGTTTAAAATTCTATCGTTATCGAAATACGAAGAAGAATTAAATCAAATACACAAAATAAGCTTGGAACTATTTTGGACCCGAACCCGATACTGGATTCGTGGGACCGGATATGGGTCCTGAAAAATTAAACCCGCGGATCCGGATTCGGATCTGGACCCTCATTGGAAAAACGGATCTGGACCCGGTCCAGATCCGACTTGTTACCCTCCCTAAGTATGACTTCTTAGTATGCTTCTTGCTAACGATGCTTGGGTACATTCATGGAATTAATTAACTTCTAATCTCCTCTCTTTTTCCTCGAGGTTAGTATTCAATTTTTTGTTTGAGTTCATAATCTTAGAGGTCATTTACCCGTGGACTTGATGAAACTTACAAGATTACTTTATTTTAGGGATCAAAACTAGGGATGACAATTCAGTCTGAATCCGACCCTAGTCCGACTTGATCCAAGTAAAATAATCCGATTCGAGTCCGAGGAAAAAGTCGCGTCCAACTTCGACTCCGACTTTACGATTCGAGTCCGAGTTAGAGACGGATCGAAGTTGGACCTTATTAAAAATTTGAGACTTCGACTCGACTCTGATCCTAATGGACATCGGACTTTAAACTTGACTTTTACGCTAATATTTTGTTTCCTTTAAAACTCTAGTAGTGACTAATTCAAGTTCTCTCTCATACTAATTGTAATTTTCGATTTTAAAAAACCACTTGGTATTTTTATTTGGATTAATGAATCAAGATACGACAAATAAAATCAAGAGAAATAAAATACGCCAAATCAAAATACGAGAAAATTTTGTCAAATTGTAGTAGTAGGTTTATTTATCTTGTTAAAATTGAATTCGAATTAAAGTACATACATTTTGTTAAATTGTATTTGAAAAAAATATATTTTGTTAATTTTGCATGCTTTAAAATCATTAGTACAATATTACAACGATACTGTTTGATAATAATCCGACTCCATTGGAGGTCCGAGAGTCCAAGTTGGGGCAAACTTAGAGTATGCATAATCCGACTCCGAGTGGAGGTGGACTGAAAACAAAAGTTCGACTATTATCTGGAGCAAAGTCGGAGTATGTATAATCCGAGCCGAGTCCGACTCATTGCCATCTCTAATCAAAACTGTGCAAATTCTGGGAAAATTTCAAATTTTTCTGAAACAATATTTCATCAGTTAAAAGAGCTAAATTTATTGAATAAATGACTTGTTTGGGAGAGTTCCAAATAAGTTATTGAAAAATTTTGGTGAAAAAAGCTTTTTAGGTAATGAACAATTATGTGGATAAGTTATGTAGAAGAGTTAGTTTCATATACGACCAAGAGTTGTTTTAACCGTACAAATTCAACATTACACAACTTTGAAGAGGTCTGTAGATGTTAGAAGATAATCTTATACATCCATGATCTAGCTCTGGTAAATTATGATATGAGTTTTGCTTGCCTCGCGAATTGATAAAAAGGTACTTAATTTTAATACTATCCTTTTAATATAAAGTCCTTCTAAGGGCAATAAACTGTTCATTGTGGTCATAATTAATGAACAAAATTTTTTTCACATCAACACTTCCCTACAACTTTTACATCCAGCCTCTACTCTTCCCCATATCTCACAGTTGATTTGCCTCTCGCTTTTCCCTTCTTCTTTCACTACACTTTCCTCTCTTATCTCCCTTCTACTCAGTTTTCTTCATCTAACCCTATTTTTCCTATTTCCTCCTCTCTTGTCAATTTCTTCCAAATATTAATCTTGCATTGTTTTTATTTTCACTCAGGCGAACTTTTGATTCAGGCGAAAAAAGCACCACAACAATTGAATTAAGTTGCAAAGAAACGGTCGGAGAAAATTACCATCACTCCGTAGGAAGATGGGAATGATCCCTTGAAATCCACTCCCCAGTCCCCACACGTCAAATACTTCAATTTCAAGGTTGTCGTTTAGTGACATTTCAATACATCTTAAGATATTTTCTTGTTCTTTGACATGAACCATATGCATGCTTGTCTTTGAACAAGGAAAACTAGTAGAACCTACATTAAAGGATTTTTGCAGCAGTCTTGGAGGTACTACAGGGCATATCGTGGCAATGAGGGATAATGAAGGGTATTTTTTTGCGCAACACATCTTATTATGCCATCAACACATAATCTATACAGAAACATGTCTTCCCAAAAATATCTCTTAAGATGAATACCTATCTAGAATAATTCCACTTGCCAAATAGTTAGTTTAATAAGCTTACCATGAAGAGATACTTACTGCTAATAGGTAATGATGGCCACGGGGCGGGTTACCCGGAACCGAACCGGTCCCAAACCGCTTGAAATCGGTCTCGGAACCGCGAAACTGTGAACCCGCCGGAAAAAAATTGCCAGAACTGTGATCACAAGAACGATGATGATCAAGACGACGATGATCCATGGATGATGATGGATACATCTACATCATTGTCGGGAGCAGAGTCGGCGGAAGCATCTAACCAACCACATGACGATGACGAATAGGATCATGAATACCAGACCACGGTCAATCAACATTCAACAACTAAAAATAAAAGGTATGACAAAGAACTACGTGAGCTTTGATTTCTTCGGGATACGTAGGTAGCTTAGTATTCCTTCGGGATACTAGGTTCAAGTCCATTCTCTCCCCTTTTTTTATTAATCATTTTTATCGTTTCTTATTAATTTATTTTTTCCTTCTTTTTAATAAATATTTTAATAACGATGACAAGCATTGAATTTCGCCAATAATCAAGTAATTGACAAAGGTACGTCCGCATTATTATAGTATTTTATATTAAAATTAAAGGAAAAATAAGAATGGAATCGATAGTCCGACCCACCGACCCGGGAATTAGAACCGCCGGAACCGCCAAGGAACCGTTTGGAACCATCCGGAACCGGAACCGAAACCGGAAATGTTCAGGTCAGGTTCCAAATGGAACCGAAACCGGGTGGAACCAGAACGGAACCGGCCCAACCTGGACCGTGGCCATCACTACTAATAGGCACCTATCTGGAAATGAGTTATCAATTGCAACTTCCAAACCTATTCCCTTATCATTGATCATATGAGATAAATGGTCAGCAACAACATTCTCCGCACCCTTCTTATCTAGAAGAGGCTTGATACAATAGAAGTGACCAATCTAGGGTAGGCTTGATCTCTTTTATGGTTATTAAGTATCTCAAAGTTGTATGATCAGTGCTGACAATAACATTTGAACCTAATAGGTAAGGCCTAAACTTCTTTATAAGAAACACTATTGCCAAAAGCTCCTTCCCCGTTGTTGCATAGTTCATCTGAGCAGGTCTAATGTCTTGCTTGCATAATAGATGACATGCAACTTACTATCCTACCTTTGACCCAAAACAACTCCCATAACATAATTGCTTGCATCACACATGATTTCAAAGAGGAGACTCCAATCTGTCGGTTGGATGATAAAAGTAAAGATAAGAGCTAGTTTCAACATGTTTAAAACCTCAAGACAATCATTAGTAAACAAGAATAACGCATCTTTGGTGAGAAGCTCAGTAAGAAGTGTAGCAATCTAGGTGAAATCCTTGATGAACCTCCGGTAAAAACCGACGTGACTAAGGAAGATCTTTACTCTTTTAAAATCGGTGGAGGAGGAAAACGCTCTATAATCTCAACCTTCGCTTTATCCACCTCAATGTCTCTATTAGAAATGACATGATTTAAAACCACATATTGTTGTACCATGAAGTGACACTTTTCCTAGTTTAGAGTGAAATAGTCTCTTTCCACCTACGGAGCACCTTTTTGAGGTTGTGTAATAAATGCCTCAAAAGATATCCCATACATAGAAAAATCATGCATAATACTTCATGAAATCAAAAAAAATAATCATCATGCATCATTGGAACGTGGCGAGGCATTAGAGAGACCAAATGACATCCTTCTATATGCAAAGGTCCCGTAGGGATTAATGAATAGTCTTTTCCTAATCATAAGGGTAGATTGGAATTTGGAAAAATCCATAGTATCTATCCAAATAAAAAAGTATGAGTGGTTCGCCAAACGTTCCAGCATCAGGTGATCTATGAAAGTAAAGGAAAATGGTTTTTGTGGGTTGTCTTGTTCAATTTTCTATAGCCTATGCACATTCTCCAACTCGCAACTATCCTAATAGATACTTATTCCCCCTTATCATTCTTAAAGAGGGTCATGCTACCCTTTTAGGCACTACATGCACGGGGCTAATCTAATTATTATCGAAGATAGGGTATATTATGCTTGTTTCAATTATTTTGTGAACCTCCTTTCGCATGTTAAGATTCAATCTTTTTTGAGGTTCTATACATATAGCATGATCATTATTAAGAAATATTCTATGCATGCAAAAAGATGAAATTATACCGAACTATGTGTAATGTCATCAATTGAATACCCTATAACACTTTTGAAATATTTAATCGATCAATCCAACTAAATGGTTAGGTTGAGTATTGTTTAGTTTGGATAAGTTTCATTTTCACCTAAATATGCATATTTTAATGATAGAGAAAGTGGTTAAAGATCTACCTGAGGAGGCGTGAATCTCTCCTCCTTCACAAATTCATGAGCTCGTAATGTTTCCCCTTTTAATATGTCCTGAGGGGCATAGATATTTGATTCATCTAGAACCTTCCTTAAGCTTGTGGCTTCGAAATATCTTTTATCACCAATCCCTTCTTGCATCGATCTCAATGGGTCATCATATTGTGGTTGCATGGCTTCAACTCTTGCTATGTCTTCCCAAAATAGTTTCTCATCAGCGAGCCCTTTTATCAACGAGGAAAGATGACACTCAACATTCTCCCCAAGATGAATATGTGAACATGTCACTATTAAATACATCAAAAAACTTTCCATTAAATATATCAACAAGAGAAAATGAAACTCTAACATTCTCCCCCAAGATATTCAATGGAAATGAGGGTATTTATAATATCCCAATATGGTTGGACAGGCTATGTAACGTCAGCACCATATGGTTGATGGATAGTTCTTTGCTTCAAAAATGGTCCTTCACAGTCCTAACTAATGCATATGAATTAAGAAATTCTTGTGAAAGACGGTCTCTTAGTGTAGGCATTAAGCATTAATGTGTTGGGCTAAACAGTGTCTCTCACTCGGGAGACCAGCTGATTGCTTTCAAATAATATTGAGGCTATTTGAGCCCACAAAATTATCAAAAGTGAAATAGAGGCAATATAGCAAATACTTCCTCCGTTCGGTAATATTTGTTACATTTAACTTATTTACGCAATCCAATGTACTATTTTATTTATTTATATGTCGAATTATACACATTCAAAAAATTATAAAAAGTTTATATTATGAAAGTATGCGATTAAACGTTCAAACAAAATCTCACTTGACTATATTATTACTTACATATTAGCCACAATATATAAAATAAGCTTAAATGATTTATAGTGCCCAAAAAACAAAATGTAGCGAATATTTCGGAATGGAGCAAGTATATAATACTCCTACATTAAACAAAGGAAATAGTGTCCGAGTTCATGCACAATACAAGTGAGCATTTAGTCTATACAATAAAAGTATTCTAAATCCGGCACAATCAGTTAGGATTCGTTCCTGATGCATCCGGATCAAGTAATCAATACCACTATCACATATGCTCATGGCATTCTATAACAACCCAAATCTCAAAAAATACTAATTGATTTTCCACATTATCACACTAAGAAAACCTTCGTCTATCATAAATCATCTAATTTTTATAACCTTATAAATCTACAATTTAAAATAGCATATTCATCACAATGTCATACCACATGCATGTAGCATGCATTTTTCCACCATAACTACATTTTAAAATATGAAATCCACATGCATTAACCAATCATGATCCATCAAAACATAAATATCACTAAAATATTAAACCCAGATAATATTCAGTAACTAAACTTAAACCAAACCTTAATGCATTACATACTAATATTACATCTACATTTACATTCTGTCGCATTATAATTTATAATTTTACCATTAGCAAAAACAACAAAATAAATTATCAAATTAAAAGGAAACCTCTACATTTCTCTTCCATATACATCAAAATTGAAGTGTGGAAGAAAAACAAACCAGTATATCCCCTCGAGTAGTTTCATTCTCAAAGAAATACGGTTTTGAGGGTTTTTTATAATTTGAAATTCGCTAACCTGGCTGTGTGTTTCAATTGAATGACAGACGAAAGAGTATCCTCCACGTGGAAACCCGAATTAGTTTATTCAGATTTCCCGGAAATCGGGTCACATCTGGATCCACCGAGCAAGTTGTGTAGGGTTTACGATACCTGGGATATGTGTCCCATCTGCCTTGAGCAGTTGCGCCACGTCAGCATAACTCCGATTCGGTTTAATCGAACCCGGTTCAACGGCTGCTTTTCTCTTCGGCTCAGCGGCTGATACAGGAAGAGCTTCAGCTCGAGCCGGGTCAAACTTCTGCCCAAATAAAGTCCCCTTAGTTAAAAATTCATGAGCCATGTACCCGGCTAAAAGACGGTTTGACGAATTAGGAATATTTGAATTAAAACCCGGTTCAACCATCCTTGATGTTGATGACAATAACGACGTCGTAGTGTTACTACCAGATGTCGATGATAAAAGAGGTTTGTGTGAATTGCCGTAATTAGCCTTGTGATTATAAAATGAGGAATTCTCTATCTCTCCTCTATCTTTGCGCTTTCGTGTGGCTGTTACAGCACTACGGCTTGTGTGATTCATCCTCACCGTCCGTTTTTTTTCCTCTATATTTAAGGCTATTTTACAAGGGTATAATTGTAATTCACCTTTTAGAGGGTTTTAAAAGACGGAATAGATAGTTACATCAGTGATCAGAGAAATGCTTTTTTGGATACAACGGTAATTTTACAACACAAAAATAAATAAAAATAAATTAATTTGAAAAATAAAGATTTTAAACACAGTAAAAAAAAACATGAGGAGAGAGAAAAATAAATGGTGGGCCAGGATACAAAACGACGAGTAAGAGAGGAGAATAGAAGAGATTGAGAAGAAAAAAAATAGGGGTTGAGGAAAGAAGAGAGAGAAAGTGTAATAGAAGGAAATGAGAGCACGGATGCTAATGGGGTATTTATATTGTGTTTGAAATTTTAATGCCCTTGAAATTTAAAATAATTACTTGAATGCCACTCATTAAGCCCGGCCCAATTTACATGACTCTTGAGAGACCGATTAAAGATGAAGACAAGCTTCATACATTTACATATTCTTAGTATTTAAATAATTTTAAATGGGACTAAATAGTTTAATTATATTAATTAAAAATATTCATACTTGATTAGATTATGTTTGTTTTGAAATTGGATTTCAACATATCTTTCGATGAGATGCTCTTATATAAAATTTGATGACTTCTTTTTTATATGTTGTGTTAGTGAATCGTAAAGAAAATAATACGTTGAAGCTTGGGAGGCTTAAAAAGGGGCGAGAATGGTTGAAGATGATTTGAAGAAAGATTGTGGAAAACATATAAACAAATTAGACTTACAAATTGAGATTGTCGAAAATCAAAGTGAATAGAGCAAAAGATTTACTAAAACAATCATTAGAATTGATATATTAATTAGCAAAAAGTCACAAGAGATCACCTCATTATGTGGTGTTACTAGAGTTGTTCAAATATCACCTGACCCGAAAATCCAAACTGGAACGAAAAGTTATCTGACCCAAAAATCCGAACCGGAACGAAAAGTTATTTGACCGGAAAAATGTTTTTTTTTTTTTGGTTTATCGAACTAACATTGCCCAAACCAAAGTTGCACCCAAACTACCCGAAAATGGATAAACTGAGACCGAACTGCAACCGATTTCGATAACCGACATATGACAGTTGACCGAGGTAACCCCAACCTAATAGTGACTGAACTGAGTCATATATTACCCGAATTATGCTTAAAACCAACCTCAATCTAAAATTGACTTAATTAACTTGAACTGATTTTTATTTGAACTGTTGTAAACTCGAACCAGCTTTTAACTTATCCATTGTAAACCCGAGCTGATTATTAATCAAAAACAAGTTGAAACTCTAGTAATTTATAATTAATTATAGTATATCAAATTACTACTAATTTATTGAATACTTTTAGCAAAATTTATAACTAATTAAATTATCAAATAAATTTTTGTATAATTCCTAAATAGTATGTAAGGATATAAATTGATTTAACCCACATGGATGGCTAAAGATATAAGTATAGACAATTCAATGTATTGTTTATAAATTGATAGTCTCATATTAAAGCTAAATATAGAAATCCCATATCGATTGTGGAAGTGAGTACAACATATTTCTTTGTTAATAAATATACACAAACTAGGTATTTACCCGTGTGATGCACCGATTACCTAAAAATCATATAAGTAATAAATAATTTGGTTTTTAACATCTAAGATAGAGTATTTGCTTGATTTCATTACTTGGTTACAACTCAAACTTTCATAGAGTTTATTCCCTTATTGCAAGAGTAAATGTGCATTATGATGTGATTTTAAATCTAACAAAATGAGTGTTTGGTAAAAGAGAGAATTGAGCATTAGTTGGTTGAGGGAATTAGTTGATTTAATTGGTAGAATAAGCTAAAAAAAAAATGTATTTGATAAAAGAACTTGTTTATACATATTATGAGAATGTTGATCATGACTTCACAATCATTAGGGTCCCTAACTATTCCGTTGTCAATTAAAGAATCTAATAAGAAAATTCTCTAATTTCTGTAGAGTTACATACACCGTTTAAATCTCTAGCTCAAATTGTTGAACATATATGCAGCTAAAATTGGAAAGTTTTCATTCTAGTTTTCATTCTTGTTCTCATGATAGAACTATATTACAACTAAAATTAGAGTTAGAATTTAAAATTATTAATAGGGTTCTAAGAATGTTGAAAAAAACTAAGAGTAATAACCCGTATGTTTATTTGCTTGAAATGTTCATCATATATGAAGTACTAAAGTTTAAGTTGTTTTAATTAAAAATTTAAAGTTATTGTGGAATTACGTATATAATTGAGTACTAATAAAATAATTGTAACTATATATTTTACATTATTCGCTAAAATATGTGGCTTTCTTCTTATAAAATTTGTTTATTAGGTCATTTTTATTAAGGTAGCAATGATCATTCTACTTCTAGATATTTGCACAATTGCACAAGAGTTATTCTAAAATAATTTTAACTTAAAATATATTAAAAATTATTTTAAAATACATTGTAGTTATTTTTTCTTAATTAACTTCTATTCTTTTTTACAATCATAATGTGACTAAAACGTAATACTAAATTATTTAGGTATTTACATTTTTTTTAAATATGTTCAAAGAAATAGGACACATGATAATGTTGTAGGCTAAATAATGTAAAATAAAAAAAAGATCGAAAATAGATTTGTCTTTAAATCCGGCCTAATCCGACTCGAACCATTTTAGAGATGAAATATGTAAACTATAAATGAATTGAGATGTCAATAAATAAACTCTCTTTGAAATTACTACAGAGTCTAGAGCTTTTCCCTGTTCCTGTCTCGTAATGGCATTGATCACTCCCAAGGAATCACCTTCAAGGTGGACACGATCATAGCCCCATCTTTTGGCAATTTCAATGGCATACACCGCAGCAGCTGCCTCCGAGATAAGCACATTCCAGTTGCTTCCATGTATCGGGTAGCCGTTAGCAACACTTTACCATTGTGGTAACGAACAACCACGCCCAACCCTCTTCGTCGAGTCGTCCCAATGTGAGCATCAAAGTTGATTTTAACCCAACCTTCACGGGGCGGTTCCCATTTTTGATACGAAAGAACACGTGGAGGATTGGATATGTTGAGCTTCCGAGAGTATTGTTGGTAGTCTGTTATCAGCTTGGAGAAGGATGATGCCATTTGTACAATATCACAAGTTGTGTTCGCCATGATTTCTTTGTTCCTGCAGTACCAGGCAGCCTAAGAGGAAGAGATAAAGGAGCATACCTCATCATTTGAAGCATGAGAAAACAACCATATCAAAGCAGCCGAAAAGGAGAGTCTAGGAGCATCATGAATCAAAGTATACAGTGGGTGAGTTAGCCACATCATACGGAGGCCCGCCAAACAAAATGTTTGAGTTTTGGTGGCCATTGAGAGCACCAGATTTTCTTCCATAGCCCGCTATTCTCACTCGTTTCATCAATGTGATGTCCACCCATGCTCAACCAGTATCCCAACTTCACCGTATACATACCATCCTTCGTGAGTCTCCAGTACATCATGTCCTCCCTTTCCTCAGGAGCAATTGGGATAGAAAGGATATTATCAACTGTATTGTGATCGAATATTAACCGTAAATCGTTGACCTTCCATTCCTGCAAATCGTGATCAATGAGATGCCAAACCAAAAAGTCATCAGTATTTGCATTAAGAAGAATTGGTTGACTCACTTTCCCTTCGGTAATAACCCACTTCTCGCTTTTAGCCTGTATTGACCCACCATTGCCGACCCTCCAAGCCAGATCTTCCAATAAAAGAGATTTTGCTCCCCAGATGCTCCTCCATGTAAAGCTTGGGTCGAAGCCCCTTCTAGCATCTAGAGCCTCATCATGACTGTAGTATCTTGCCTTTATCACCACAGAAAGGAAAAGGTTTAGCTTATTGTGAAGCCTCCACATTTGTTTAGCTAGGAGGGCTTGGTTGAAGCTCTTGAGATCTCTGAAACCCATACCACCATTCTTCTTCGGACGACACAAGCTTGCCAAGCTATGCCAATGAGTTTTCCTAGCATTTGTCGATGAGCCCCACCAGAAGCTAGCAAGCAAAGAGTGTATGTCATCAATAATGCCATCTGGGATTCTGAATATGCTCATCATGTAGGATGGAATCGCTTGAATCACCGCCTTGATTAGGACCTCCTTACCAGCTCTTGACATTAATTTCTCTTTCCAGCCCTGTATTTTCTTCCATATACGCTCTTTCAGGCACGAGAAAATCATCTTCTTCGACCTCCCCACTATGGTTGGCAGACCCAAATACTTGGAGTGTCGCTCAACTTCATCTACTCTAAGCAGCGCCAATATGTCTTGTCTTGTATTGCTCGGTACCCCTTTGCTGAAAGAAACCTCTGTTTTATTGAAATTGACTCGTTGACCCGATGCTCTTTCATATAAGCTAATAATGTTAGCTACCGCTGAGCATTCTCGAACATTGGCTTTCGCAAAAAGGATACTATCATCTGCAAAGAATAAGTGTGATAAGATAGGGGAGCCTCTGCAAATGCTAATACCATGAAGCTCCTTCCATTGAACAGCTTTCGATATAAGGGAAGAGATAACATCTGCACAAAGAAGGAAAAGGTAAGGGGATATTGGATCTCCTTGTCTCAGTCCCCTCGTAGGAATGACTTCTCCATGAATACACCCATTTATCTTGAAAGTAAAGGACACACTTGTGATGCAACTCATAACTCTTCTAGTCCATCCCTCGCTGAAGCCCATCTTTATCATAAATCTCTCCAAGCAACCCCACTCGACTCTATCGTAGGCTTTGCTCATATCTAATTTAAGAGCAACTGAGTTGTTCCTCCCATTGATTTTTCGTTTCATTGCGTGGAAAGCTTCAAAGTCTAGAAGAGCATTATCAGTTATAAGACGACCTGGGACAAAGGCACTTTTATTGATAGAAATGATCTCCCTCCAGAATGTCCTTAAGCCTATTCGCAACCGTTTTAGACACAATCTTGTATATCACGTTGCAACAACTAATAGGTCTAAAATTAGTTAAAGACTTAGGCTCATTACATTTAGGAACAAGAGAGACACATGTTTTGTTTATGTTCTTGAGATCAATCGAGCCTCTCCACCACTTCTTGACCAAATCTACTACATCACCCCCAAT
>CM033454.1:18773406-18812253 GCA_019425755.1 Amaranthus cruentus
TGCGAACAGAAGAGAAGATTTCAAAAAAAAGCCTGGGCTGTTCGCAGTTAGTAACTGTGAACAGGTCAAAATCAGTCAACAGGCTGTTCCCACTTAGTAAGTGGGAACAGCCTGTTGACTCATTTTGACCTGTTCGCAGTTACTAACTGCGAATAGGTCAAAAAGTCAGCTCACCTGTTCGCACTTAGTAACTGCGAACAGCTCCAAACCTATGCTTTGGGAATTTGACGCTTAGGATATAGTTTGATTTGGGTCTTATTTTTTTATTTTTTTATATTAAAACTCTTATTTGTTTCAAATTTTCTTGTTTTGTGCTAATGCATGAACCCGTAGATCAATAAACCCAAAATTGGAAAAAAGAGTCAATCATACTTATTGAAAATACCTACTCCTAAAATTTTTATATTCTAATTTCATCTCCATTTCTACATATTTCTCTGTATTTATATAGTACTAGTATATTTACACACGTTGAGTGTAAAGGAGGCTAGTACACTAATCGACTAATTTGTTGGAAACTTTTTCATTAAAACATTCTTAAATTTTTACAAATTTCATTAAGGTTCACCAATAAATTATCACAAATTCTTACTTGAGACCGTCTATACAATAGATGTCTCAAGTTTTGGGCTGACCCAATTTATAAATTAAAAAAAAAACTGATTGGTGGTTTTGTAAGTTAAGAGGGAGATATGGGCTGGGCTCTTGAGAGATGTATACTATAGACGGTCTCTCAAAAGAGGGCCTGAGTAATTATATAACCGAAATGATGGATTGGATATACATGGTGACAATGGTTACATAGTAAAACTTGGTGATGTGAGTTTTCAATTGATAATGGTACATGATTCTCGTCTCTTAAAGTTTAAATACATAAAATTATGATGTAATGGTTTACACATGTAAATTGTGTTATATATAATAGTTTATTTCTTCTCAAAATAATTTTCTATTAATTTTTGATCAATGTATATAACAGGACAAAAGTAAACATGAAAAATATTAATTCCAAAAGAACTTGTTATGTAACGAAGCATGAGGTAAAAACTATACTTCATACAGGAGAGAACTTGATCAACATTAGTAACAAATATCAATATCAAAATTAAAAACAAAAAAAAAAAAATATTCGATATATTTTAAATTTGGACTCTAAATTCAAATCTATGAAATCCTTAAAAATGTGAATATAAAATCATTTATTTATCTGGATCCATCTAATATGTCAATTTTCATCTATACTATGAGACGAGTGGTTGTAAGTACACTATAATTAAAAAGTTAGAGAAGAAAAATGTGTTTTAAAAATTGACGTCCTTGAAAATCTGATGCTTGTATGACTAAATATAGGATAAATGGTCTAAATAAATTAAACTCGAATAAAAAGAAACATGAGAGATGAAAATATGTACACTAACCATCTAGTTTTAAAACTGAAGTGGAACACATTTTTTTAGTAAATTAATTGTCCGTTTGGTTATTAGTACTAATTAATAATAATTAAAAAAAATTAATGGTTTTATGTTTTAACCATCTCAAACTAGATAATGCCCGTGCGATGCAAGGTATTATTAAATTTTTAATATAATTTTTTGTAAACAAAAAAATAAAAAATTGATGGCTTTATGTTTTAACCATCTCAAAATATCCTATACTCATTTAATGAATAACATTATAAAGATTTTATAAATAAAAAAGAAAAGAAAATAAAAATATGTGATTTTCTAATATATTAAATAATATGATCTAAAAAGTTAAAAATCAATAAATATTGATTATAGCCATAATTAGAAGATAAAAAAGTCAAAAGATATACACATTAGTAATAAATGCAATGACATCATCATTGAGTTTTAGAAGGAAAATTTTCATTGAGGGAGTGACACGTAAACAACTTTAAAAAATAATGACATCATCGGTGTTTTGTTTTAGTAATAGTTATATTGATTAATCAAAAAAGTTACTTCTCATGGCATCAAATTGATATTCTAGTAATGTTAATTCTATAATTTCTTTTCAATTGCTAGAGGTCATTGCACGCAATAATAGTCAAGGTGAAAGTTGATTGTGCCGAGTTTTGTCAAGGACGAATATATTCCATCTCTTTTTTTATTTAATTACATGGTAATTGGTAAGTAAGAGAATATAAAGGTTAAGTATAAATTGAATTTAAGATATAATTAAGAAAAATAATACTTACATTCCTATCAATACAAGATTTGATTTTCTATTCTTTATCTTGATATAAAAAACAATAAACTTTATTCTTTTATTATCAATAAATTAATGTATGTATGTAAATCAATAATAGTATAGTATAATCAAATATTGAAAAAACTGGTATTCCTATACTTCAATTTTACTGAAATTATATCTACTACTAGTATATTTTTAAAACAATCACAGGTGGAATAGTAGAGTATCAAAGCTAAGTCATTGGTGGCTTACACGTAAATATGATTAACTTTATTGTTACCTAAAAGTGAAATTAGATTAAGAGTAGGGATGAGCATAGTCATGGACTCATGGACTCAAATAAAAGGGTTTGGATCCATCTGATTTTGAACTTTATGAGTGGGTCAGATATCAATTCGTAATTTAAGATACAAGTTTCGGTCGAGGTTCATACTTTTGACTTTTGAGATTAAGATTCTATTTAATTTATAGACATGTTTGCATTTATTTTTAGGAAAAATTACCTAGAATAATCCAAACTATTCATGATTTTCCTACAATAATCCCACGTATTGATTAACTATGAATAATTCCAACTTTGAGGGGTATTTTCCTAGAGTAAACTTGGGTAGTCCGATAACCTGCTATAGTAAGTAATTCACCAAAAAATTAAATTAAATATTAATTTAAAATTAGAAAATATTTTTGAAAATTTACATAAAAATTAATTCTAAATAATAAAAAAAATCATAAATTTTTTATGAGTATTTTTTTAACATTTTTTCGACATAAATTTATCTTTTTTTTTAAAAAATAAAACTTGCTATAGCAAGTCATCCAGTCACCGGGTTTACTCTTGGAAAATGCCCCTCAAAGTTGGGATTATTCATGGTTAATCAATAGGTGAGATTATTGTAGGAAAATCATGAATAGTTTGGATTTATTCTAGGTAATTTTTCCTTATTTTTATATATAAAAGATATTATGTATGTATGTATTCATTTGATTGATTTAGTATTTTAGTAGATTTTGAAATATTGCATGATTTAGAACTATGTTAGCGTATGTAATTTTAAATATTTTCGTTGTATTTATATTTTAAAATCAAAAGACTAAATGAATATTTTGTTTAAAGAATTTAAATGTTCAAAAACTTTATATATGTGGTTGTTCAATTAGTGTAGAGTATTATAAAATACTCATTAATTAGTTGAAAATGTTTAAATGATATTGTAGACAGTGGCGGATCCACTAACAGGCACCCCCTGGCACGTGCCCCAGGGGGGTTTTTCAAAAACAAATAATTTGTTTTTTTAAATTTGATGTTGTTGCTGTTAGGGGTCTAAATTTGGGTTTCATTTCATCAACATTTGTAATCAGTAATGAATTGTATTTCATTAGTAATTAGAGTAGCATACAAGATTGGCTATATATAGCCTTACAATATGAATGATACAGGAAGAGAAAGTTAGTTACAAATGACATAACTAACCATATAACAAACTAGAGACCTATTATAACAATATTAATAAAACCCCACATGCCAAGTAGAACAGAAGACCAAGATTGCATACACTGCCACCTGTATACATATACTATTGCACACACTGCCACCTGCATATATATACAACCAAAATACCCTGTGATATCTCAATACCCAATACCCAATACCCCCCCCCCCCCCTCAAAGTAGGGGTGAGGATAAGAAACGCCTAGTTTGGTTAAAAAATTCTTGAACTGAGCTGACGGGAGAATCTTGGTGAGAACATCAGCTAGCTGATTCTTCGTTGGGAGGTAGGTAAGGTTCAAGATGCCTTCAACAATTTTTTCCCTAGTGAAGTGACAATCCACTTTTATATGCTTGGTACGATCGTGTAGAACTGGATTCTTAGCGATGTGTATAGCAGATTGGTTATCACAGTGGATAGTAACAGGTTGTAGATCACTCAAACCAAGATCCTTGAGAAGTCTAATAAGCCACACAACCTCAGAAGTTGCATTGGCTATTGCTCTGTATTCAGCTTCAGAGCTAGACCTTGACACTGTATGCTGCTTCTTTGACCTCCAACTTATTGGAGAATTCCCAAGCATTAAAACATATCCAGTGACTAATCTCCTTGTGTTGGGACAAGCAGCCCAATCAGAATCAGTGAAGGCTTGTAATACAAGTTTACTTTCTCCTTGTAAGATAATACCTTGGCCACAAGTAGAGTGAATGTAATTAAGAGTATGTTTCAAAGCTTTCCAGTGTGGAACCCTTGGACTTTTGCATAAACTGACTCAAAGTTTGTATGGTGTAAGACAGATCAGGCCTAGTATGATTGAAAAAATTTAGCTTGCCAATCAGTTTCCTGTAAAGAGTAGGATCAACAAATAACTCCCCTTCATTTGCTAACAATTTTAAGTGCATAGGTAAAGGAGTAACAACCTTGGTGAATGACTCAATGCCACTGTCTTTTAGGAGATCCTTGGTGTATTTGTGCTGAGTAAGGTTTAATCCTTTAGAAGAATAGCTTACTTCTATTCCTAAGAAGTAGTGCAAAGGTCCTAAGTCTTTGATGGTAAAGGAATTGTGCAAGTGTTGTTTAAGGGAACTAATTTCTTTCTCATTGCTCCCTGTAACTAGTATGTCGTCAACATAGACTGCTACCAAAGTGATAAAACCATCAGTGGTTTTAGTGAATAATGAATAGTCATTTTCGGACTGAATAAAACCCAATCCCTTTAACTCAGTGACAAGCTTGGCATGCCATTGCCTTGAAGCTTGCTTCAAACCATATATGGACTTCTTTAACAAACATACTTGGTTCCTAGGGTTAGATAAGCCTTCTGGCATTTTCATATAAACAACTTCATGCAAATCGCCATGAAGAAAAGCGTTGTTGATATCTAGTTGGTGAATTATCCACTTATGGCTAGCAGCAATGGCCAACATACATCGAACAGTAGGCATTTTAATGACAGGGGAAAATGTTTCTTCATAATCTATCCCATATTTTTGATTGTACCCCTTTGCAACCAATCTGGCTTTGAATCTTTCCAATGTGCCATCAGATTTAAATTTGATCTTGTAAACCCATTTAGATCCTATGGCTTTCTTTCCCTTTGGAAGATCAACAATCTCCCATGTTTGGTTGGCCTTTAAAGCTTGAATTTCACTATCCATGGCCTTAACCCAGTGAGAATTCTGACTAGCTTCATGATAGTCTCTAGGTTCATTATATGTATCATATACTTTAGAAATTTGTTTATGATCTAGGCTTAAGTCATGATACTTAACTATATTGCACCAATGCTGCTTTGATGTGTGATTACACACATAGTCTTGTAAGTAAATGGGTCTTTGTGTAGCCCTTGAAGATCTATCTCTTAAAGAAATATTTTGATCATTTTTGTTCTGATCAGTGACAAGATCTTCAGCTGAAGTGTAAGTGCCTTGATTACTCTTGTTCTGTTCATTTTTATTCTGATAAGTAACAAGGTTTTCAAAGGGATTATGAGTTTGAGGTATATCATATAATTGTTTGCTACTAGATAAAGGAAGGAAAAATTTACTGACACATGTGGAAGGAGAAGAGCTAACATGAAAAGGAAAAAACTTTTCAAAAAATTTCACATCTCTGGATATAAAAACCATCTTGGTATTAAGATTATATAACTTGTATCCTTTTTGGTGTGAAGAGTAGCCAATGAAAATGCAGGCTGCTGCTCTAGGGTCTATTTTTGTTCTGTCTTTGCTTAAAGTGGAAGCAAAACATAAACAGCCAAAGGCTTTAAGGAAATTGTAGTTTGGTCTGTTTCCATACATCAGAACATAGGGTATTTTGCCTTTTAAGGCTTGTAGAGGCATTCTGTTGATGAGGTGCACAGCACACATCAAACAGTCTGACCAAAAGTGAACGGGTAATTTAGATTGATGCCACAAAGCTCTATTAACTTCCAATAGGTGTCTGTGTTTGCGTTCCACAACTCCATTTTGTTGTGGGGTTGCAACACATGTAGTTTGAAGTTCAATACCCTTTTCTTTATAGAAGTTTAGGGTTTCTCCCATAGACAATTCTTTTGCATTATCAACCCTTACACTTTTAATGTTTTTATTAAATTGTGTAAGTATAAAGGCATAAAAATGTTTGAAATGCATCAAGAACTCAGACTTTTCTTTGATGAAGATTATCCAAGTAAATCTTGAGTAATCATCCACAATAGTAATAAAACTTGTGCATTTAATTTTAGAATTATGCCTCAAAGGGCCCCAAATGTCAATATGCAAAAGTTGAAAAACATTAACTGATTTTATTTCACTTTTATAAAAGGGATCCCTTGCCTTCTTGGCTAAAGGGCAAATAGTACAAAAACAATCCCTATCTACATTATTGATCTTAAGATTAGGAAACAAAAAATTTATTTGCTTTAAAGGAAGATGGCCCATTCTTAGGTGCCAAAGTCTTGCATCTTTGCAATCAATGCTTTGACTACTGTGTTGAGCAGCTGCTGCTGATTTGTACTCACTTTTATGGTCTTTTGAGAGTAGTTCATGACTATGTTTTTGAAGAAAATAAAGCCCATGCTCAGCTTTACCAAGAAGAAAACGCCTCTTCATCAAAAACTCCTATATAACACACTGATTAGTACTGAAAACTACATGACAATTAAGGTCTTTAATCAATTTACTCACAGAAATAAGATTGAAGCTGAATCTTGGAACACATAGGACATTCTTTAACAATATACCATTTTCTAATCTAACAGTTCCTACTATTTCAACCTTGAATTGAGTGCCATTTGGTATAGTGACAAATTGAGGTTTCCCTTCAACTTTCACACACTTATCAAAAGAATGCAATGTGGAACAAATGTGGTCTGAAGCCCCACTGTCCACAATCCATCTTTGACTTCTATGAACACTAAGATAAGTCTTACCTGCAAGATGAGCAGTACTAGATGTGGATGGTTCTTTAGCTTCAATTTGCACATTCTACTTGTTAAGTAAGTTGAGGAGTTGTCCAACTTGTTCATCTGTGAATCTGCTCTCACCTGATCCATTATTGTGATAAGTGTTCACACAATCTCCATTTGAGACATAGGATGCCACTTTGTCTTCTTTTCTCCAGCTGTTTTCTTTTCTCCAGCTATTATTTTTCAGTTTGGGAGGATACCCATGCAATTTCCAACACTTATCTTGAGTATGTCCAGTGATCTTGCAATGATCACAAAAGAAATTGCTCTGTCTTTTACCCCCTGTGTTGATTCTGTTTCTATTGTCATATGTCTTTCTTTTCTCCACCCTACAAGCCATTGAATCTTGTTCCTCATTGTAAACATTCTTGCTTATTTCTTGGTGAATTTGATCTTGCAAAAGAACTCCATAGGCCTCAGCAGCTGTAGGTGTGGGTTTCATCATCAATATGTTGCTCCTAGTTTGGTGGTATTTGTTGTGAAGCTTCATCAAGAATTGAACAAGTCTTCTACTCTATTGGCTCTTATTTGCCTTTTGTGAAAGATTGCATTCACACCCATTGCAAGAACAAGAAACAACGGGGTCAAGGGCATCAAGTTCATCCCAAATTCCTTTCAATTTGGTGTAAAATTCTTCAATGTTCATGTCACTGGTTTGTGACACTTTACTGAGTTCCTCTTCAAGATGAAAAAGTTGTGCTGAAGAGGATTGCCCATATCTGTGTTCTAACTCTTCCCAAATTTCCCTTGCACTTTTTAACCAAAGTATACTCTTGGCTATATTCTCATCCACAGCATTCATTATCCAACCAATAACGGTGTCATTAACATGATCCCATGCTCTCCCTTGAGAAGAACTAGTAGTCGATCTTGTTATGGTTCCATTGATGAAACCTATTTTATTCTTGCCTGAAAGTGCTATGGTCATAGCACGTTTCCAACCCTTGAAACCCACCCCTTTAAAGACATTAGTTACAAGTTTCAAACTAGTATCAGTGGGGTGTAGATAATATAATGATGAAGGGTTCAAGGTAGGATCATTGTTCTTTTCTGTTTTCCCCATTAGGAGATGTCTACTGAACATAAGCATGGGAACAAGAAAAGGGAAGAACAAGATGCAAGAAAGAAGGACAAGAGGGTTATGGCTCTGATACCATGTAAAATCTTGAGCCAAAGAATACTGATCAAGAAAATCAGTAATGAATTGTATTTCATTAGTAATTAGAGTAGCATACAAGATTGGCTATATATAGCCTTACAATATGAATGATACAGGAAGAGAAAGTTAGTTACAAATGACATAACTAACCCTATAACAAACTAGAGACCTATTAAAACAATATTAATAAAACCCCACATGCCAAGTAGAACAGAAGACCAAGATTGCATACACTGCCACCTGTATACATATACTATTGCACACACTGCCACCTGCATACATATACAACCAAAATACCCTGTGATATCTCAATACCCAATAACATTCAAAAAACCAACCCTTATCTCTCCTCTCTTTTCCTCTGAAAAAAGGCAAAATTACTCTAAAACCCTAAACACTCCTACAACGCCTGCTGCCGCCACCGCCACCTACGCCTGCCACCGCCAACCAGAACATGTCGCCTGCTCGCCTGAGACCTCCGGCCAGCCGTTGCCGTCCACTTGCTGCCCTGTTCGCTGCCTTGCTTTCCTCTCTTCTCCTCTTAAAAAAACAACCCTAAAATCAGAATTTTTGTTTTTTTGAAGGTATTTTTACTCATTTCAATCTTAATCTTTAATTCTTTATGTTCTCATTTTTAATCTTTATAATTATGATGTTTTACTTTTTTTTTTATCTTAAATTCTTAGTCTTAACCTTGATTTTTGAATTTTGTTAGAATGTTAATTTTTTATTTTTTTTATGTTATTTGAATTATTGAATATTTGTTAATGTTATGTAAATGTGTTTGTTAATTTTGAATAATTGAATGTTTCTTGATTTTTATGTTATCTTCTTTAAGTAATTGATGAATAATTGAACATTTACAATCTGTGAGGCTCTTTTGTCTTGAGGCCAAGTTGGATTAAATTTTAGTAAAGAAACGACCAAGATCATATTTTAACCTATCCATTCAGTTACTTTAACCTATCCATTCAGTTACTTTATCAGGCCAAGTTGGAAAGACATCCATTAAAGTATCCCGGAATTCATAGCTTAGAGTATTTTAAGAAATTTGGCTATAGTTGGGATTGTACTTGTGATTTTTTCCTATGAGATGCCTAATATTTGCATTATTTCTTGATCCATTTGAAAAATCTTTACACCTCTAGAATGAAGAAACTTTCTTTTGAACTGTTTGTGCGCATGAATACATTACATAAAAAGGAGAATATCATTTTTCCGAATGAATCACATCAAAAGTATTGTGCGAAACAACATAGGAGAACAATTGTTGAATGATAGCTTAATTATTTGTTTCTCAATGTTAGTATTGATTCTAGTGTCATCGATTCCAAAATATGAGAACTAGAACAATCGTAGTTTGTTCGTTACTTTATATTTCATTTTGTTGGACTATGTTTTCATTTTAATTTGAACAATTGAAGTTTATTCGTAGCCTTTTATATTACTTTGGCTTTATCTTGGAATTATTGCGCTTTTACAAGTCATTTTGCCAAAATAAAAAATTTTGTCTATTCGTTGGTGCCCCAGGAGACTCTAAATCCTGGATCCGCCACTGATTATAGAATGGACAAAAACTACATAATACTTCTTCCAAAATCTTATTTGACATTGTTCTATATTACTTGCAAAATTTTAATTGATGGTAAAAAAGTTCCCTTATTTTTAATTATAATCTTATTAAATTAATATATTTTGCAAAACTCTAAGAATTTACCATGTGTGTTATAGTTATAGTTATGATTTTTTCTAAAAAGGCATCATTAGTTTTGTTTGGTAACTGGAGAAAATTTATTAGTAACACTACAAACCTTGTTGCTTCTAACCACACTTAATTAGCCACACTTAATTAAGTGTGGTAAATTTTTGAAAGCTATTATAGGTAAAACAACTTTAGCCACACATAATAAGTGTGGAGAGAATAGCGTTACTTATAAGTGTGGGGAAAAGCTACTTTAGAAAATAGAAATATAGTGATTATTATAACCACATATATAAGTGTGGGGAAAAAATCATACAAATAGCCACACATATAAGTATGACTGAAAGGCTGATTAAAAAAATTTGAAAAACATTTAAAAACTTAATTAAAAAATTTTAAAAAGAAAATAAAAAAAATCTAAAAACCCACGTTTGGCGCGCCATTTTCTAAGAAAACAGTTTTCGGTACATATTGAAATAATAGACAACTAAATTAAGGAAGTAAAGAAATATCTAATTTTTTAATATAAAAAATAAAACTAATTCCTATATGCCACTTAAAGACTAATCTCATATTGTAATTCATTCCTGTATGCGCCATTATTTCTGAAAAACAATTTCATTAAGCGGTTTCACAGTGTTCTATTCTTGGTCCCTGCTCTTCGTTTTCAGCAGTCCAATTCCATCAAGTGGTTAGTTTTGCTATTCAATACTTGTCTAATTCCATTAATTTGATCTTGATGTTGTGATATAATTGATTTCATAAAGATAGTTTATGCCCTAATTTCATTGATTTTTTCACAGTGTGCGATATCTTTGTTCCAATCCCATAGTTTATACCCTAATTCTGTTTTCCTCTTCCAATTTGCACTATTTTTTAATGATTACTTGAAATTAGTTGATTTTTTCCCCAAAATTTGCCCTATATTTGTTTTTAGGCATGATTACTAGAGTAGATTTTTGATGGTTTGTTCGAATTTAGTTGTTCTTTCGATGAATTTCTTGTTATCTATGTATATATAAGATTTGTAATTTGGTTTTTTCATATCAAGAAAGTGATATATTCAGTCTTGGATGAATATATTTTTTTTGGATGAATTTGGTTCTTAAAGAGATTAATTATTGACATGTGGTGTTAGATTTTGATTAAACTGAAAAGTATTAAGGTTACCTTAATATAGGTTATCCAATGATTGAAATTTTGTGTTTGTGCATATTGTCATTTGTTTGATATTGTTAGGGTTGCTGATAATATGTACATGGATTACTTTTTAGGTTACAACTAGCCAAACGAATAGTCAAAGAGAATGGATAAAACTTGGATTACTATGAATCGTACTTCTTTTGAGTACATAAAGGGTGTAGAGTCTTTCTTAGATTTTGCCTTTGCGCATACTTTGGATCGTAACGTGATAATTTGTCCCTGTAATAAATGTCAAGTTGGAAACAATAAGTGGTTCACTAGAGATATTGTCGAATATCATCTGATGTTTAATGGATTTTGGCGTAATTACACAAATTGGGTACATCATGGGGAAACAATTCAAATTCCTGAATCTTCTAATCTTAATTCAACTAGACCTAGCACAATCAATATTGATCCTGGTCATGTTGATACTACAGGATTATTGTATGATATTTTTGAGAATGACAATGTTGATCTTGATTTTGATATGGGAGATCCTGGAGATCATGATAATGTGGGTCATGGTTTTTATTTCAATGATCCAATTGGTGAGGGAGAAAATCACAACGATGCTGGATATGAAAGGATTAGAAAAGTGGGAGGAAGTCTATATTAGGTCAAGTTTTTGGCTGTCTTTTATTTTGCAATTATTACATTTAAAAATCCATCCATGGATGGTACATCAAGTCATTTGATATCTTATTGAAGTTGTTAATAAGTGTTTTCCGATATAAATCCTTTTCCTTCATCATGGAACAAATGTAGCGTTGAAAAAGGATTTGGGCTTTCAATATGAAAAGATTCATAGTTGTCCAAATGATTGTATCTTATATATTGGGGTGGGAGGAAAATGGGATGAGTGTGACAAGTGTAACACTTCCGATGGATAGATAAGGATAGAAGATTAGAACAAAGTCTTACGTTATTTCCCCCTTATCACAGAGACTACTTAGGATGTTTAAGTCATCTAAAATAGCAAGAATATGATTTGGCACCATAAGGATAGAAGCTGTTGATGGAATCTTAAGGCATCCAGGCAGATGGTAAAAGCATGGAAGGATTTTGATGGCGATACCCGATTTTGCATCTGAACCTCGAAATGTTAGGTTGGGAACTGCAGTGATGGATTTAATCCTTTTAGCATCATGAGGGAGTACATATACTTAGGCGCGTTCTATTGGTTCCTTATAATTTACCAGAGCTTGCATGCAATCACGATAACTATGATTATTCACGGGGAAAAAGCTCCGGTAATGATATTGATGTGTATTTGCAACCCTTGATTAAAGAATTGCTACAGTTGTGGCAAGGGGTTGATGCGTTTGATGCCTACACTAAGACAAAATTTAAATTAAGGGCAACTCTTCATTCCACAATTAATGACTTTCCGGATAAAACAAACTTGCGGTTGGAGTACCAAGGTTGTTATGCATGTCCATCTTGTGGTCAACAAACTTGTTCAATTTGGTTAGAAAATGGACATAAATTCTGCTACATGGGCCATCGAAGATGGTTGCCTTATAACCATCCATTACGTTATGATGATGTTGGATTTGATGGAAATGTTGAGTTTGATTGTGCGCCTGTGCCGTGTAGTGGTAGTGATATTCTTGCTGAGTTAGAACGAACAACATTCACATATGGAAAGTGTGTTTCATCACTTGAGGCTGATGAAAAGGATGAGAAGCAATTATGGAAAAAGAAAAGCATTTTCTTTGATTTACCATATTGGGAGTTTAACAATCTTCGACATAATCTAGATGTGATGCATATTGAAAAGAACATATGTGATAACATTTTAGGAACTTTATTGAACATAGAGGGGAAATCGAAAGATAATTATAAGGCACGAAAAGACCTTTAAGTTATGAAAATTAGGCCGGAACTTCATCCCATTTTATTGCCTAATGGAAAATTTCAGCTTCCCAATGCTCCATACACAATGTCATCTGAGGAGAAGACACGTTTTTTAATAGTGTTGAAGCATATCAAAGTTCCCGATGGGTATGCAAGTAACATCTCTCATTGTGTTAACTTAAAGGAGCGTAGGTTGTTTAATATGAAAACCCATGATTGTCACATTTTGATGCAAGACTTGCTTCCCATTGCCTTAAGAGCTGCAAAGGATACAGATGTTGTAGAAATTATGTCTAGTTTATCATGTTTTTTCAAGGAATTATGTGCAAAAGAGTTGTCAACAAAGAAGTTAGATGAACTTGGAAATGATGTGGTGTTGATATTGTGTCATTTGGAGAAAGTATTTTTACCAAGCTTCTTTACTATTATGGTTCATCTAATTGTTCACTTAACTGAAGAGGCAAAGCTTGGAGGGCCAGTCTTATATAGATGGATGTATCCCATTGAAAGGTTAGCATTTATTCACATTAATAAGTTTCTATTTTTAGCAATAGATATTCATATTAGCTTTAAAAGAAAAGGCTATTTACTCTCGTAACAAATTCAAGTGGACTTGCATATACGGATACTGTAGGTATTTGGCATCTTTAAAGGCCAAAGTACGTAAATGAGCTCAACCGAAGGGATCAATGGCGAGAAGGATATATTGCACAAGAATGTATAACCTTTTGTTCAAGATACTTTGATGGGTGGAACCGGCTTCAATCGACCTAAGAGAAATGATGATAATCGATCAGATGACATATATTTATTTGAAGTAACGCTGGTATACCAAAGGAAGGTATCGATGGTTGAGATTGATGGATTAGCCTTCAACAAGCCCATCGATCGTCTTCTTTCATCTTGATAACGTTGAAAAATATCCGAGGTTTGACAAATAATTCCTCTTAATATATACCCTTATCTTATATATATATATATATATATATATATATATATATATATATATATATATATATATATATATATATATATATATATATATATATATATATATATATATATATATATATATATATATATATATAATTCTCAATTTTGATCGTTGTTGGTTTTAGGTTATTTTTTGAATGAACGCGTGGCTTCTTATGATAGAGAAATAAGTATAGAGTTAAGCAAAAGTGGTTGATAGAAGCATTTCCTAGATGGTTTCAAGAATGGTAGTATTCTTTCCAAGCGGAATAAACTTTAGCCACAAAATATATTATCAACACTAACCTCATGTTATCAATGTATAATCTAGGTGCCAAGGCTTGATGATCCGCTCGACACAAGAATGTTAGCGGTAGTGGGACGTGGTCCTAACTTTTATAGTAAAGAGGATGAAAGGCTTTATTATCAATGGATATCGGTTTTCACACCCAAATGAGAGATAAAATCAAAGAAAAATCAAAATTTTGGTGTGATGGTAGAATGAAGGCAAAGGCATATTATGGAAAGATAAATGACATGTGAGGTTGGATTACTTTAGAAAATAAGGTGGTATTATTCCGTTGTGATTGGGTGAATGTGAACTCTAGGGGTTGAAGAAGGATAAAAAAGGGTTCATTCTTGTTAATTTTGCACATCAATTCATGAAGGATCCTCCAAGAGATGATCCGTTCATTTTATCATCTCGGCACAACAAGTCTTTTATGTTGAAGATGAGAAAGATAAAGGATGGGAACATATTATTAGAGTCAAACCAAGGGATTCTTATAATTTAGGATTCAGGTGAATGAAGTGGAAGAGTTCTTTCCATTAAATGATTTGTAGAGATGAATTATCAAATAATCATTGAACCATTGGTGACTAGTGCATCAATAAAAAGAAACTTTGAGTTTCAAAGTTCTAAATTTTGTGTGTTTGGATTGAATTCTCTATCTATTGCATTATTTAAATAACATTTAAAGATATGATGTATTTATCTTATGTTGAATATTTTGTGATGTTAACATATATATTCTTTCTATACTATTTAGTTTATGTTTTAGATCCGGGCGTAATGAAGAGTACATAAACTCTTTAGAAAATGAAGAGCGCAAGCGGTGATTTGTTGAATGATGAAGAAATTGTTGAAGTTGATGTTGATCTTGGGTTGAAGGTGATGAACTTCACAGACTTCAACCCTTCTCTTGTCCCAATTCGGAAGATTTTAAGGATGATCAAGAGGTGTTAGTCATAGGTATTAGATCTTCCTTAACTCTCTTTTTATAGATGAGCAATTATGTATTATATATTGCAAGTTTTTCATGATATTGTGTTTCAAATTATTGTTGTCAATTGTCGATTTTGTCTGCGATCTTTTGCTCATTGCTTGTTTTGTTGTGTAATTAGTTGATAATCTTTGCAATTGTGCATGAACTTCCTGATCTGTGTTGCTATGTTGTGATGCATTTTGTTTTGCGATCTTCCGTCTTATTTATCGTTTTTTCACTTTGCTGATCACTGCGATTTTTGCCTTGTTCGATCTTTTCGATCTTCCAGCTGATTTGTTGCTTGCTTTGTTGTGTAATTATGTCCTTTAGGCTTTTGAATTGTAAGGTTGGGTTGAAGGACCAAGAAGGTAACTATGTTCAAGTGTCCGATACTAAACAGAATCGGTTTTATATACTAATGGTCGTTTTGAACCCGGTTCCTTAGCTTACAGACCAGGGCCAATTCTACCTAGGCAGTTCGGTGCTCCCATTTTGGCCATCTCTTATTGTCCATATGACCCAGTAAAACAATATAAGAACCTTTCTCTTAACATTTAACATCATCAATAAGAACATTCCTAAGTTTAAAATTTAAAACCGTTAAGAAACCAATATTTCTCATACTTTTTTTTTAACTACCAACTTCTGAGAATATACAAACTAATGAAATCGAGTTGAAATTGTAATCCATGAAACACCTTGTCAATATAGTTTAAATTCCGAAACACTCGGCATTGAAATTAGTAATCAAGAATGAAATTGGTTCAAACTTCGGATATATAAATGTTTTCCTATGCCAAATTGAGTTAATAAAAAGTACTCATCTTGATTGCAGATGGTGAGGAATGTCGTATTATTGAAAGGAAAATTGGGTGGTTAAAAAAGTTCTTGGTGGATGCTTCAAGTAAGGATCATGTTGGATTGAACAAGTTATTTAACTTGAAAAGGGGGTCTATTTTGTCTTTCCTTTCGATGTGGAAAGCGCCCGGCCTTATGTCCTATAAATTATAAGGTTGAAGCTTGGTACCTCAATATTTTAGAAAAATCATAACCTACATGCCGGTGGTTACATTCTTTGAAGTAATATGTATTGAAGTAATATGTATTGAAGTAATTTTATGCGGTTAGCGTAAATAAACATACTACATGTATTTTTTAGGCAAATTTTCTTCTCTTAAATTACGAAAAAGTTGATGGCAAAGTGTTGAGTTCTTTGGTGAAAAGTTAAGACAATACAAAACGAACTTTAAGAATGGCGCAATCAACGATAAAACTACTAGGAGGAACTGAATTACCAGTAAAGTGGTTTTGAAAATGGCTAAGCCCTAAATGGGAAATGGTGACGCTTATGTGGCATGAGTTTGTGGACTTATGTTTTACCGATAAGTTCAAAGGTAATAGTTTTGATTTACTTTTATTAATGTTGTTTATACATTGATTCTTTGAACTTTTTTTTAATGAAATTCTCACAAAATGGAAAGATGGCAAACGATGGTGTTCATCCTCAAACAAAGTGGCTACAGAAAATAGGGCCATGACATGTTTGTGAGTTTTTATAAACGATTAAATTATTATTATAATTGTTATGGTGTCATTTTGATGGCATAGAGTTTTGATTTTAGGGTTTTAAAGGGGCATGGTGGGGAAACGAGAGCAATTGAATTTTTATAGACACTTCTGGAAAAAGGATGGCACATTCTTAGGAACCAATTACCAACGGTTTGGTAAGGACATATTTGTCAAATAGTCATATAAACTATATTTGCGATTTCTCATATTACTCTATATCTTGTTAAGGTTATTATTAAATATTGTTTGGTATAAAAAGAGGTAAGGGCGGGGTAAAAGAGGGGTCCCAAAAGTATCATGTTTGTTTGTGAAGCCAAAAATAGGTAACTGAAGCTAACGTTTATTTTTTAACATTAGGACACGGTTGGAGATTGTAAAAAAAAACAGGACAAGAAGTTTGTTTTTCAAAAGCTACAACAAATGTTGAGAACTGACATACAAGAAGTTGATGGGGAAAACAAAAACCCTAGGAAAGGTTAGGGATATGGTTCTAAGAGTGTGGCTAAAGACCAATAACATGCCTATCCGAATGAATCTAAACTTTTAGCAGAACTTATGAAGACAATTCATACTTTGAAGAATGATGTGGTGAAATTGAAGGCAAAATTTGGGGAACAAGCTTCGACATGGATCGGTAAATATGTATTTTATAAGTTACAATTAATTCTTCCTAAATGTTATTCTTATATGTAGGGGTTTGCTTTTTTGCGGAATTGTAATTCGCTGAAGGGCTGAGAATTTGAATGGTGTGTCACCAACACTTGGGGATGCTTTACTTTGGTCTCCGTGAGGTAAATTTAATATGTTGATTTGAGATACAACTACTTTTATTACAAATATACAAAAGAATGTAGTACTTATTTAGAACTTTGATATCATTAATCTATAGGATCCAATTGAAGCGTGGTCTAAATCCACAAGTTAATGAGACAAGTACTCCACTTCCGTCCAACAACTACTATCCATTGTTGGTACAACTACTCCAAATAGTGCTCAAGGCTGCTAGGATTCAATCAAATCCTATTCAAAATATGGGACCACATGATCAAGGACAGGCCAAGCGATTAAAGCAAAATGAGGTAATCTGCTTTTTGTTTGGCTGATTTAGTTGTATCATATATGGGGTAAAAGTTAGAGAAAAACTAGATCATTGACGAGTTTTTTGCTAAAGGGGGTACTTTCTTTGCAAATATGATCTGAACCATTCTGAATTAAACTAATGATAATAGGGTCTGAACCATTCTGACTAACGACTTACAATATTATTTGATTTGTGTTTCTTTTTTATATGTGACTAATAATTTTTTAATTTTTAGTTGACTTGGCCGGAACTGGAGAAAGTAATTGATAAAGTACTCAAGGAGAATCCTGAACCAATTAGAAAATTCATTCGTGGAGACAAAACTAGAAAGGACATGTCACTTTGCTTTCTAGCTGGCATTGTAAATGGGCTTCTTATCACTTTTTGCATTTTTTTCCTAAATCAAGTACTTGAACTTATTTCCTAAAATATTAATTATTTTATATTTGTAGGCAATGAATGAATCTAAAAAAAGAGCTAATGCAGAAATGTTGGACAAGATGTTAAAGTTTAGACTACAGAAGATGGAAAAACAAGTAAGTCTCCATTCGTATATTTATTGCTGCAAGACATAAACAATTTGACCAATGTCGGATTACTCTTCTTTGTAGTGACATTATTATATGTTTTTTATATTATAGGTGACTTGCAGGGAATAAATACGACCGCAACAAGTTCTAAACACAAGCACATAAAATCAAATATATGATGGCATTGCATGATTTATGTTACTTTTTTAGCATTGATTGTATTTCTTTAAAAGTATATCGATCAAGCTAATTGATTGTAATTTCATGACAATGATAGTTTTTTTTTAGATTTTTTGTTTTGGAATAGCAACATTATTATTGGGTACTCTTTTTTTATTATTAATGATAATAAATTTTGTTCAGAAAGAATTATTCATGTTATCTTTGTTTTTTCGATTTTAATAATAATTAAGTAATTAATAATATTAATATATTAATAATAATTAACGACAATATAATAATTAATAAGAAAAAAAAATATTAAATGTGTAGAAACGATAATAGAAAAAAATCACTAGTACCAATTTTCCCTTACTTATAAGTGTGGAGATGTACCAACACTTATAAGTGTTACTAGAGATGCATTTTACGACACTTATAAGTGTAACCGAGCTATGAATTAACCACACTTATTAAGTGTGGCTAATATTTCCCCACACATCCATAGCCACACTTATTTAAGTGTAGGGAAATATTTTAGGCACACATGTATGTGTGGCTACGTGCATTTTTAAGTGTGGCTATATGCAACATATTTTGTAGTGTAATAATTTTCTCTATTTATACCAAACAAAACTAATGATACCTTTTAAGAAAAAATCATAATCTTATCATAACTACAAGTAAAAAAACTGAAAATTAACACATGTGACATCTTAATGTTTTGCAAAATATATAAGTTTAATAGGACAATAATTGATTGTGTGATAATTTTTTTCCTTAAATAATTTCAAAGTTAAAATAGGTAAGTATTTTTAATAATGTTGTAATTGATTACGTAGAAATTTATTTTCCTAATTAAATTAAAAATTAAAAAAGATAGGTATTAAAAAATTTCTTTACATGTAAAATATTATTTGTTTATACCAAAATAAGAACCTTTAGGAAATTAATTTTTTTTCCATGTAAAATATTATTAATAGGAAATATATTTGTTTATATATGTGTCTATATTAAACCTTGTGCATTGTACGGGCATTTAAACCATTATTCTATAATAATTCAACGTTTTCATGATTTTCTTACAATAATTTCACCTATTGATTAACCATGTATAATCCAAGCTATAGGAGTTAGTTGCCAAGAGTAAACCCAGTAAACGTTTAATTTTTTTTAGAAAAAGAAAAATTTAAATAAAATATTGAAAAAATGTAATAAAATGTTAAAAAAATTTACTTATTATTATTCAGAATTTTTATGTAAATTTTTAAAAATTTTCTATAATTTAACATTAATTTTTAGTTTAATATTTTAGTAAACACCTACAACACATAACATAAACTCCTACAATACATAACATAAATACTTACAACAAATAACTTAAATACTTTCAACACATAATTTAAACTAACTACAGAACATAATAAAAACACTTGAAACAAATAACCTAAAAATCTACCACACATAAACTAAACACTTACAACAAATAACCTAAACACCTACAGGCTACAGCACATAACACCTATTCGACAAATTTAGCATGTTTAAAACATCCACTTGACATATTGTGAATTCCTACTTGACGTATCCTAAATTTCTACATGAGGTAAGCTAAAACCCTATCGAGTAAGCGTGTAGTTACACTACATTTTTCGTTTTTGTACTTTTAGAAAATCTAATGGCTGACCCAATTAAGATCGTCTTTTTAAAAGACAGTCTCTCACAACAGTTCGTGTTAATATAATTAGGATATTATCCAGTTGCATTCAATCCATGCCCATCTCTACAAAATAGTGTGACTTTTTAATATAACGAAAAATAATGCTTTGGAAAAATAATTCGGAAATTTCTCGTGATAACCCTGAGGTTATGGGTTTTTCACGTGGTAACCAAAACTTGTAAAAAATCCACGTGGTAACCCTAAGGTTCACCAAATTGTTCCTCTATGACCTTTTTGCACATAAAATGTTAGCTAAACATTATCAAACATTAATTACGAAGCTTTAAGGTAGTCGTACGCCTATTATGCGACTCACTATTTCAAATGACATCAGTTTCAACCTTTTCCCCCAAAATATAAACCCTAACTCTACCATCATTGGATTTGGGGAAAAAAAATATGATTTAGATGAAAGATGGTAGAGTTGGAGTTTATGTTTTGGGGAAAAATATTGAAACTAGTGGCATTTGAAATAATGAGTCGCATGAATAGGCGTACAACAACCTTAAAGCTTCGAATTAACATTTGCTATCGTTTTTATTTGTAAAAAGGTCACGGTGGAACAATTACGTAAACCTCAAGATTACCGCGTGTATTTTTTAAAAGTTTTGATTACCACGTGAAAAACCCAAAACCTGAGGATTACCATGTGGAATTTCCTAAAATAATTTTATATGAAAACTATATTATTCATTTTATTTGATTTAATTGAAAAAAACTAGGGCAACTGGAGGCGTTGAGATAGAACGGTGGAAAAAAGTTAGTTTCCTTCAATTTTCTAACAGTTGTTCTCTTGAGAGATCATTTTTTGTAAAGACGACTCTCAAAAGTCCAGCCCAAATCTATATTTAGAGTTGTAATAATATATATTTAGCATTGAACTGGGCTTTTGAGAGCCGTCTTTACAAAAGATGATCTCAAGTAAGAATTTGTGATTTTCTAAAGGAAAGTATATGCATATTATGAAAACCTAGATTTCACTAATTTTAACTATTTAATTCCTTTTATCAAATGGAACAATAAAAACAGCCCAAAATAGTTTTACTAAATCAATTAAACACCCACTAATGCTAACGTTAGGGGTGTAAAGGGCCGGTTTGATCTAGTCTGATACTAAAATTAGACCTAACCAAAAATTTCGGTGTGCGAAATTTTCAGATCGGACTAGACCCTTTAAATATCGGATCAAGCCGTTCTACAACGGTCTGGTCTGGTCTGGCCTACGGTTTTTATTTTATACTTTCTCTGTTCCGTTTTAGTTGCACCATTGGGTTTGGCACAATTTTTAAGGGTCGTAAAATCAGTATAGTAAAAGTAGGGATGGTATATGATTGATGGTGATATGTGGGGTAGAAATAAAAAAAAATTTATAAGTAGATAGTGGTTGTGACTTGTGGGTATATTAAATAATTAATGGAATGATGTATGATTGATGGTGATAGTGGGGTAGGAATAAAGTGAGGATAAAATAAGTAGATTATTTTTGCCAAAAATAGTAATGTTGCAAATAATATGAAACTTCCAAAAACGGTAAGTGTTGCAAGTAAAATGGAACGGATGAAGTATTTTTTTCGAATTGATATGTATGTTTGCAAATATTTCACATCAACAATCACCAAATATAATATGAAATTAATCGATTATATTAACATCATTCAATTATATATTACTATCAAAATAACTAACCTATTATAATACATTATTATAAAAATCTAGGAAAATTTCAAGTGTAATCATTTAAAGAGGCATGAAAGTATTTATCAAATTTAAAATCTCATATTTTTGTTTAATTAAGTTTGAAAATAAATTAAGTAAAGTATTTGTATGATATACTATAGCAATTGTATCTTGTTAACTTAGAATTTAATATATTCAATTGAATGAAAAAAAAAGTTATGTATCAGGTAAATAATAAAATGAACATCAGTAATTATGTTTTGATTTAAAAAATCATGAGTTTGGTAAATTTAAGAACGATAGTATACATTACTTACATTATTATTTGAAATTGTTGTATATATATATTTCGCACTAACAAATTCGTGCATTGCACGAGTTTCTATACATGTTTATTATAAAAACTATGTTTTTAAAAATTAGTACGCCTTGCTGTCTGGTCTCGTCCGAAATATAAAAAACCGGAACCAAACCGTAAATAAAAAGTTAAATCATACATCATACCATACAATCATATTATCATACAATACTATAAAAGTCTTGGAAAATTCCAAGTGTCATCATTTTATCATACATCATACAATACTATAAAAGTCTTGAAAAATTCCAAGTATCATCATTTAAATCATACATCAAATCATACAATATCATACAATACTATAAAAGTCTTGGAAAATTCCAAGTGTCATCATTTAAAGAGGCATGAAAGTATTTATCAAATTTAGAATCTAATATTTTTGTTTAAGTTTGAAACTAAATTAGGTAAAGTATTTGTATGATATATTATATCAATTGTATTTTGTTAACTTAAAATTTAATATGTTCAATTGAATGAAAAAAAAGTTATGTATCAGGTAAATAAAAAACATGAACATCATACAATACTATAAAAGTCTTGGAAAATTCCAAGTGTTATCATTTAAAGAGGCATGAAAGTATTTATCAAATTTAGAATCTAATATTTTTGTTTGAGTTTGAAACTAAATTAGGTAAAGTATTTGTTTGATATATTATAGCAATTGTATTTTGTTAACTTAAAATTTAATATGTTCAATTGAATGAAAAAAAAGTTATGTATCAGGTAAATAAAAAAAATGAACATCAGTAATTATGTTTTGATTTACAAAATCATGAGTTTGGTAAATTTAAGAACGATAGTATACATTACTTACATTATTATTTGAAATTGTTTTATTTATATTTCGCACTAACAAATTCGTGCATTGCACGAGTTTCTATACTAGTTTATTATAAAAACTATGTTTTTAAAAATTAGTACGCCTTGCGGTCTCGTCTCGTCCGAAATATAAAAATCCGGAACCAAACCGTAAATAAAAAATTAAATCATACATCATATCATACAATCATATCATACAATACTATAAAAATCTTAGAAAATTCCAAGTGTCATCATTTAAAGAGACATGAAAATATTTATCAAATTTAGAATCTAATATTTTTGTTTAAGTTTGAAACTAAATTAGGTAAAGTATTTGTATGATATACTATAGCAATTGTATTTTGTTAACGTAGAATTTAATATGTTCAATTGAATGAAAAAAAAAGTTATATATCAGGTAAATAATAAAATAACCTTAAGTAATTATGTTTTGATTTAAAAAATCATGAATTTGGTAAATTTAAGAACGATAGTATACATTACTTACATTATTATTTGAAATTTTTTTTATATATATTTCGTGTTTCTATACTAGTTTATTATAAAAACTATGTTTTTAAAAATTAGTACGCCTTGCGGTCTGGTCTCGTCTGAAATATTAAAAACCGGAACCAAACCATAAATAAAAAATTAAAAAAAAAAAACTAAAACATACCGTAAAGGTAGACCAGACCAAATATTAAAACTATTTCAAATAATAACGTAAGTAATGTATACTATCGTTCTTAAATTTACCAAATTTATGATTTTTTAAATCAAAACATAATTACTGATGTTTATTTTATTATTTACCCGATATATAACATTTTTTTTCATTCAATTGAACATATTAAATTCTAAGTTAACAAAATACAATTGCTATAGTATATCATACAAATACTTTACCTAATTTTATAAAAACTATGTTTTTAAAAATTAGTACGCCTTGCGGTCTGGTCTCGTCTAAAATATTAAAAATCGGAACCAAACCGTAATTAAAAAATAAAAAAAAAACTGAAACATACCGTAAAGGTAGACCAAACCAAATATTAAAACTATGATGTGTCCGACTTAATTCGCAGTTTAGACCAAACTTTGTTAAGCTCTAGCTCACTTAGTTTTGATAAACAAAAAAGTTTCTAGGTCAAATTGGCTAGTTGTAGAAGCATTAAGGATCTGAAAGACATCTGAGCAAAGTAAGGTTTTTACCGATTGATCGAAATCGACATGATCAAATTAATTTCGTACCTAAACTAGATGATAGCCACAAATTAGGAAAGCAGTACCCAAAATGTGATTGATTTTTATAATTGAGATATAATTGTCAACCGAAATTACCTTAACATGCTAATACCTATTACAAACAATAATGAAGAAAATAAACTACAAATACAAGATTATATTTGTAGTGTCTTCTTTGTGTATGGTAACGAACTTCTTGCTTGAATGAATTACAAATTGAACGAAAACTCCGTAGAGAAGATTAATTTGCGATGATAATCGTCACCATATTTCTTGATATAGATTGAAGGCGACTACCAGCTTTCCTTTCGTGATATTTCCCCAACAAAGGTATTTGGGTTATGATACCGGAAATTCACAATGAGATACAATCAATCACAATAACTGATTAGTATGAACCGATTGAAATAAATGATTATGTGTATATGTAGAAATTAAAATCAGAAAACAATAAAAGAGTTAATTACTCTCTTCTATATTTCAACAGATTGAGAGAAAGATGACAAAAATTGATTTTTCAAAGATGTGTAAAATAGTTTTCATGCACTCACTCTTATTTATAGAGTTGAAGTGATATATGGATTCATCCAAAACCATACATCAATGATAACTGATAATTATCAATTAATTATGATGTAAAACATTTATTCATAACAGCACTTTATTCCATGAAACAAAGTTTCGTATCACGAACTGATGTTCTGTTTCAATATGCTCGAAGGACCATTGTAGGTGCTCGAACGAGCATAACCCAAAACACTATCTAGAAACAATCTGACGTGAAATATCTTAAGTGCTCGAACAAGTAGTACCCAAAGTGCTCGAACGAGCAAATGCCCAGACCATCAAACAGAAGCATTTGAACCAAACTGTTAAAAGCTGCACATCAGTGCTCGAACGAGCATGTTGGTTGAGTAGGCTAATATTTCTTCGTTGTTATGTTCTTGCTTAGTCTATGCCTTAGTACATGTCTTAAGCCTTTGGATATGTTCTATATGCTCTAAATACTCAACAATAACCAAAGCTTTTGTTAACCCGAAATTGTTAATTGACATAATTGACTAAAATTGTGCCAAAATTCAATGAGATTCAGCTAAATTCGACTTAACCTATTGATATTTAATCGAACCTGTTTTAAAGCTCAAACTGACCATACCTCATTAGTCATTACCAATTCAGAATTTTGAAATATGTCAACAAATTGCTTTTTATTTACAATTAAGTTCAACAAATTTATAACTAAAGATTGCAACTAAGGGTGTGCATTATAAATAATTTTAATATGTAAAAAATTTAAAAAAATGAATATTTAATCCGTTTTGTAAGCGAAATAATTTTATCTAGTTTTTTAATCGAATCACGGGTCGGGTTTGATTCACCATTTTCATAATTGTTATAATCCAAAATCTTGTATTTAGAAAAAAAAAACAATTTTTGACAAAAGTTACTCAAAACAATTTTTGACAGAAGTTACTCAAATTTGCTTAAAGTACATTAAATCTAACATTGTTTAAGTTTAAGCCCAAAATTAAGTAATGGACCATTTACTTGATATTGAACAATGTCAATAACATCAAGTGTTTGAGACTTAAAAGTTCTCCTTATTATAATTTGATTATTTTTATTAAATAATTTTTAAGTCATTAAAAAGTTATATTTTTGAATCAAAAACATAAACAATTCTTATTGACTTTTTTCATTAGAATTTGAAAAAAATAAAAATAAGAATTTCATAATATTAAAAGCTTCAGCGGAAAACAAAGAGCTCTTGTATACTAAAACTGATTCACAAATTCTTGTGAGAGATGGTCTGTTTGAGAGACCATCTCTAATTAGGTTAGTCCATTAGGGAAAATGTACAGTAAATGTAGTAAATAAGCTTTAATGGATTGGACCAGAGAAATGTCTCTCAGCAAGACGGTCTCTCAGGAGACTGACTGAAATTGATTTCATTTGACAAAGATACTTAGAAGAAGAAAAGATGCTTAAGCTCCAAGGGTAGAAAATTGTTCTCTAAGGCCTTGTTTGGATTGAGGAAGATAGAGGGAAAAGAAAAGAAAGGATTTGGAGGGATAGAGAATCTCTTGTTTGGATAGCAAAAAGAGAGGGAGAGAATTTGGAGGGAAGAGATTTGGAGGGATTAAGTCCCTTTATTTTGTTAACATTCAAATCTCTCCATAAGAGGAAAGATTTGGAAGGAAATTAAAATTCCTTTTTTTTCCTTTCCATTTTTCCTATACAAACAATGGAGTATTTTCCTACATTCCCTTCCCCTTTCTTTCCTTTACCTTCTTTTCTTTTCTTTTCTCTCCTAATTTGCTATGTTAACATAGTGTAAGGGAGCTCAAAACTTTTAACCTTTGAGTTGAGTCAGGGATAATCCATTGGCTTCTTTCCTTCCTGGGCATGAATGGTGAAAATCCCAACTAACGTGTCTTGGTGTAAAGCTTCGAGCCAGGCCGGGTCGGATAATTATAGGAATTGATTGCTAAATTTTTTTGCCTTTTTTAAATATTTTTACATAATATTATTATATATATAGGTGGGTCACCCAAATAAATATAAAGTAGAATAAGAAACTATTTTATGAAGTTTTAAAAATGAGGTTAAAGTGGGTCGGATTTAAACGGGTTTGTACCGCTCCAGCTTGTTTAACAATTGACATGACCCGCCCCATTTTAATTTTAACCCAACCCGATCCGACCCGTTGAACATCTCTAATCCAAACGCTGCAATTGAGGATCAGGTGAAGTTGAGAGCTTTCCCATTTGCACTCAAGGATCAAGTTAAATAGCCTAATAACAAAAACTTTTAACTTATGGACTTCTTGTTTTAAGGTCGTTTCACCGTGAGACGGTAGCAATATTTCTTGAGAAGTACTTTGCAATATCAAAATCCTCTATTGATCTTATTTTTTATTTTATCGAAAATGATATGGACATGATGAATGCTACAAGTGGTGGGATCATTCTTAAACAACATTCCATGATGAAAGAGTTAAAAGATTAAATCCTAAAATCAAAGATCAAAATTAGAAAATCAAAAGTTTGCAAATTTTGAAGACCAAATCACTTCAAGGAAAGAACATGCTAAAATTTTCGAGTTGACTTCTTAGTTTACCTCAGTTGTTCATAGCCATCACTGCGGCCCATCACGCATCATAGACGTATGGACTTCGGCCCATTTAAATATGGCCATCTCTTTTTACATGACTATATTCAAGGCCCATAATCTGATTCCCATAAGCTCATTTTCTTCACACAAATTCTTACTTGAGATCGTTTTTTGTAAAGTTGACTCTCAAAATCCCAGTCTAATTCTAAATATCTATTGTTACAACTCTAAATATACATTTGGGCTGAACTTTTAAGAGTCGTCTTTACAAAAGACGGTCTCTCAGGAGAGCAATTGCTTTCTTCACGGCCTAAATTTAAGACAAATTCTTTATTCAGATCATCTCATTGTAGTGTGTAATTTTTAACTTGCCATATTAATATTGGTACTTTGGATACAAAAATATGTAATTTAGTTGTTTTAAAACGGCACTTTAACCACGTCTCACATTGACATGACTTTAATTATCCTCATACAATAGTTTTTCAACTTTCCACATGATCGCTATGTATATAGGTTTTCATTCGGTTTATCGAGTTAGTTTGGGACAAGTGTAATTTGATTTGGTAATATATTAGCCCATTTACTTTAGAGATACGTAATACGAAGGGTGACACTCAGTTAGGGGTAGGTTGAAGATCAATTATTTGAGTTATCTGCTTCATGCTTTATTTTCGAGTAGAATTTAACTACGAATTACTGTCAATCCACTTAATTGCTGGTTGTTTTTTTATTGATGATCAAAATTCTCTTTATCGAAGAGAAAATAGTTACAGACATTATTACTGTTACTTTCTTTTTTGATTGTAAATCAAAATTAACTTCTATCATTTTTTATTCTAATTTGAATAGAAAGAGTTTAATAAACATTGGTCGTGAATGTTAACTCTACATATATAAAACTATGTATATATTTATAAAATTTAATTTATAAAATTATTTATTACTGCTACTATATTAGACTATTTAATAAAATAATAAAATATGAGTTGATCATACTTAGTCTGTTAAAGTCAATAGATTTATATTACGCTATTAGCTACTCCTTAGATTATGAAGCGATCATATGGAAGAGTCAAATAACTAAAACCCAAATTATTAGAGTAAATGAAAACCTTAAACTTGATCTAGTTGAGTTAATGAAATTAATCTAAATAATTAAGGAAAAATTGATATTAATAATCTAATCTTTCACTCATCCGCTATGAATAATCTTATCTTTAGATTATTTTCTAATAATCCAACCTTTGCGATAAATTTTCCCACAACATACCATATTACTAATAATTGATGATAAAAGGGTATGCTGCTACAAACAAAAATAAAGGTTGGATTAGTCACAGCAAACTAAGGGCAAACATTGGATTATTAGAAAATAATCAAAAGGTTGGATTATTCACAGCAGATACGCAAATGGTTGGATTATTAATGTCAAATTTTCCAATAATTAATTAGTCTACAATAGATGTATTTTATTTTTGAGTTATTTTAATTACATTAAAACTTTAAACTAATTAAACTATCAGATTATTTATTAATTAATTATACACTTAATTAGCTCCCCTATTGGTTATGTCCCATTGAAATTGCATCGCAAGTATTCTGTTTTCGTACGACTTATGCGCAACCTTATACCCTTCAAGACTTCCCTCCACTCTTCAAATTTACTATTAGTTACCTCCTGCTTTGTGCGACCAAAACTATATCGTCGGCAAAAAAATGCACCATGGTACGGTTTTCCAGATGGATTTAGAGTTATCCTCCATAATGACTGTAAAAATAAAAGGAGTTAGTGCTGATCCCTTATGCAGTCCCACGTTAATTGGGAAAGACTGTCATACTTACTGGTGTATGTATGTTAGTTGACACTCTATCATACATGTTCTGTATTACCTCAATTTACCTTCGTTAAATACATTTATTCTTGAGGCTATTCCAAACAATACATCATGCTATGCTATCGTACGCTTTTTCCAGGTCAATGAACACCAGATGTAAATCCATCTTTCACTTCCTATACTTTTCCATCAGTATCCTCAAAAGATGAATTGCCACGGTGGTTGATCTTTTCGGCATGAATCCAAATTGGTTCTCTCAAGTTATCGTCTCCCGTCTAATTCTTTTATCCATCACTCGTTCTCACAGTTTCATAGTTTGGCTTGGAAGTTTGATCCCTCTATAGTTCCTGCATACTTTTGCATCACCTTTGTTTTTAAACAGTGGGATAAGTGTGCTAATCCTCCATTCTTTTGGCATTTTACTAGACTTCAAGATGACATTAAAGAGGTTGGTAAGCCAATGAATTCCCCCCTCTCCTAAACCCTCCACACCTGAATCAGATAGTTATTGGGTCCAACTGCCTTTGATCCCCTCATTTTTTTTGAGAGCTTCTCCTACTTCCGTCGTGGTAATATCAATAGTCGACACATGATCCTGTATTCTTTGGATGTCTGAAGTTTGTCGAATTTCCTCGTTTAGACCCTTAGTCTCATTGAGCAGCTGGGAAAAATATTGATGTCATCTCATTCTGATGTCTTCTTGTCTAAGGACTACTTGTCCACCTTAACCCTTCACAGTCCTTAAGTGGTTCTTCTATCTAGATCTTTATTTTGCCAACTTAAAAATATACTTCTCCCCCTCTTTGGTGTCAAGCTTTTGATAAAAGGCTTCAAACACGCATCCTTTGCCTCCGCTACTGTTTTCTTTGTCGCTCGTTTTACTTTTTTATTTAAATTTGCTAAATAAATATTTGCTTTGTATTCAATTTCATCAATTTTTGATGACGATATTTAAGAACTAACTTTATGAAAAATGATAAATTATATTGAGATTAAAACAATTTTAATATGACAATATATTGCGTAATACTCACTTTTAGAATTTGTATATTTAGCATCTATATGAAAATATCAATTTAGTTGCAGGAACTTATCTTCATCTTTATCGAGCCGAGGGACTTTTTTTGGCCGTGCTCTCATTTAAAGGTATGAGTTGCCGCCGTCCTTCCTTCTCCAGACCGTGTCTATAGTTTTCTATAAGCGAGATACACTGAATTTGATGATGATGAGAATATCAATTTAATAACATTGCATTTTATCCTTGCTTTTCGCCATCAAAATGGGATAAACTATTTTTTATCATTATATGTATGAATCATACAGAAATTAATCAAATGTCTATAAAAACTAAAAAGTTAATTTAAGATTAAATCGCAATCAAAAAATTACAGCCATGAATAAATAGTACTTTTTAATTACTATAGTAAGACTCGATTTTATTTTTAATCCATTATATTGAATTTTTCTCATAATATATTATTACTATTGAGTATTAATATGTTACACTCAACTTTATTAACAATGTATTGCATTATACTCAGTTCCACATCCGATGTGGGATTACTAGATTTAAAGTAGATGTGAGATTATTAATATATAAACAATGCATTTAGTTGTCCCTAGAGATTATGATTTTTGTAATATATTATTGGTTTATATTTGATGCCAATTTCTTGGGAAAACTTAGTTTATTGATGAATTTATTTATAATAATGTTGTAATACTATAAATAAGTTTTCAAACATTCATGACAATTTTATAACTTAAATTAGACATAAATTTGAAGAAATTATTCGATTTGATAAACTAAAAATAATCGTGAATTTCTAGGATTTTGACTTTTATTTCAATAAAAAAATCGGTTAAGGTTTCGATTAAAAGCTTGTGTGGACTTGTTCCACACTAAAATTGTGTAGACCAAGTTTTAAAACTCTTACCCCTGCTCTTCACCCTGTTCACTCTTCATTACATACTCCAAAGTGAATGATAAAAACTTTTTGAAGAAAATAACTTTATTTTTTATAATTTTATAATTTTAATTTTATTTTTTTCAATGTTTTAATTTTAACCTTTTTTAATTTATGTATTTTTTTGTTTGTTTGATTGTTTTAAAATATTAATTTTAATGTTTTTTTAAATTTTAAATTTTTTTAAAAAAATTAAATTTATTTTTTAAAAATTTTGAATATTTTAATTTTAATTTTTCAAAGTTTTAATTTTTAACTTTTTAATTTTAATTTTTTTTATACATTTATTTTTAAATATAAGAGTGAAATGGATGAAGTGGGAAAGTATAAAGTGAAAGTGTGGAGTGAAGAGAGGGGTGTGAAATAGAGTAGAGTAAAGTAGAGTGTAAGACTTGGTCCACACTAATATTAGTATGGGTCAAGTCCACAGTAGACTTTTTCTTAATTTAACAAAATTTTAGTTAAGTCGGTTTTAGTCGAATCAAGTTTGATTTCATGCATAATTCTAGTCAGATATGACTAGTGTCTGTCACTATCAGGTTCTAGTAATAATGTGGGTCATTGGTTATATGTCAGTTACAAAAATTGGTCGAAAATACAAGTTGGAAAGTTAAATTTAGGGCTGGCAAAAGTTGACCCGACCTGAACCTAACCCGAAATAAGTGGGTTTGGGTTGAGACTTTTGACCCAATTAATTAAATGGGTCGACCCGACCTGATCTGTTTATTAAATGGGTTAGGTTCAGGTCAAAATTTTAAACCTGAAAAAAACCTGTATAACCCATTTAATTAAATATTTTAATTTCGAGTTAAATCAATAATTATAAGCAAACTTAGTTTATTTAATATTTTCTTATTTTTTCATAGTAAATACAAAATAAACAACAAAAAAACATAAAATTAAAATTAAAGCCTAAAAAAATTAGATTTAAACATCGTTAAAAACCTTAAAACGTAAACAAAAAAATTATAAACGGGTTAAGTGGGTCAAAATCAGGTCGACCTGATCTGTTCCAGGTCGGGTCAAGGTTGTGATTTTCGACCCAATTAACTAAATGGGTTGGGTCTGGGTCAAGGGTTTTCTGATCTGTTTATATATGACCCGAACCCTAACCCGACCCAACCTGATCTGTTTGACAGGCCTAGTTAAATTGGTCGAAAATACAAGTTGGGAAGTTATCAACCGATTCCAGTGCAATTTCAGTTCGAAACTCAATCGAATAGCTCTAGCTATGTTGAATAGTTCAAAATCAAGCTAAATAGTCTAACTTTGGATATGAAAAAACTCATTAATTTGAAACTTAGGCTCTTTCAAACTCAGTCACTATTGGGCTGCACATTGTTAAATTAGCTGTTAGTAGTTGGGAAGATGTTCTTTCTCTAATTAAACTTCTTCTCCTTAAGTGTGTCACAGAAAGTATTGTTAATGAATAAGGTTTAGTGTTCCTTCTTAGGGTAAACTTGCTCTTCGTTAGTTTCTTCCTCGCTATCAGGACCACTTGCTACTATCCTCTCTAATGTTCGCAAACTAGTTAGATAGGAAAGGTTCTAAACATATTTAACTGCACAGGATCTCAAAAAATTAGGGACTTTAATATTAAATTACATAGTATATTTTAAGTGTTTAAAGACATAAAATTCTAAAAATTAAATATAATAATTTTTGAAATTAATTATCGCCTTATAAAAAGTTTAAAATTTTTACTCCGCTGGTGTAGTTAGGAACATATGACCAATTATGATAATATGTATGTGAAGACACGACTACTTCTTCTATGTCCCCTAGTAAGAACTTTGCTCTTGGGCTTATTTTTCTCATGAATTAGGTGAATGGTCTAGCATCGGGACAATCGTACTTATAATGTCGTGTATCGTGACACTTGAAACACACTTCATCTTAAGAACGGGGTTTAAGATGTATATTAGACAAATTCTTTATTATTACCGTGTCACCGTGAGACAGTTTAATATAAGTTGTTTCAATTTTATATTACTAAAAGAAAATTTAGAAAACGGTTTACAGGTAATTTTAAAATTATTTATTTTAAAATAAATAATTTTAACTGCTTATAGGGGTCGTCTTACAGTGAGACGACATCATACAAAACTTGTTAGAGATGTTGTTATGCTAAAAACTATGGAAGCCTTAAAGTGTCTGGTATAGGAAAGAGGTTTGGTAGTCTTGGTCGCATCTTTCTTCCCAGCATGCTTTTTGTCAAGGCATTGTTACATGCCCCTACAAAAAAAATGTTGTGCACCACATTTAACTTTTCAATCCGTCAATTACATTTTATTTAATTATTCAATTTTATGTTAAGAAAAAGTCACCATTAATAATACCAACTTTTGTTTAATCATTAATTTACATTTTTTTTAGTCAAATATCCTACTATAAACAAATGTTTGTACTTATTATTCTAGGCTAACATTTCCCAAGTTGGTATTATTCATAGTTAATCAAAAATTAATATTATTGTAGAAAATCTATAAAACTTTTTATTATTCACGATAATTGTTTGTTCTATGTTAAATACATATAACATATTGAAAATTACAAAGGTTCTCAGGTGCATGTAAAATCACACATGTTATGCTTAATATATATCATATAATTCATAGAAGAACTTTAAAGCACTCATGTTATGCTTAATCCATCATAATTAAAAATACACATGCTATGTTTGGTTACTTCTGCTCCTCAATGTAAAAAAAAATGTAAAAAACAAAGTTCTTCAATGTTTTTTTTGAGTAAAAGTAAGGTTTAGATCTGTTCATGTTTTTGTTACAATAATTTTGTATAATTACAATAATTTCTAGAATTATTATTCAATGTTCTTCAATATTCTTCAATTTTCAGGAATTGTTCTTGATACCAAGCATAAATTAAAACGAAAAAAACAAAAAAGGGTTATTTGCTGCGGTTTTTAGGAAACTGCAGCATATAGTCCACTTTTTTTTTTAAAGAAAAAAGTGGAATATATGCTGCGGTTCTCAAAAAACTGCAGCAAATAGCATTTTCTTATCTGCAACTATTATAAGTGCTCCGAGTTAAAACCGCAACATATAACGGTCAAAAAACCGCAGCAATTGACTTTTTTATTAATACTTTATAACATAGTATCATTTTTTATATATATAGTAACCAAACAAAATCAAACAAAAATCTTTCTTATTTGCTCCTACATCTATATATATATATATACTAGTTGTGGGGCCGCGTGCGTAGCACGCGGTCCCCCAAGTGACACTATTTTGTTTAACGACATTAGTTTGCGTGATTCGATTTCATATAAAAAAAACAAGAACAAAGCGATTGAAAAAAATCTAATCTTCAAAGGTATTAGTGTAAAGCTTGTGAAGTAAGTATAGCAAAATTGGGATCCAATTATGGGTGTTGGAGTTTAAAACAAACCTTAGAATTGGACAGGCATAGGAGGTACATATCAGCAGCACCAAACATCAATTTCAGCACCTAAACTTTCTTTTTCATAAAATCTGAAGCAATAGACCAAACCAAACAACATAGATGCACGAAAACAGTAATATACAGGAACATCAATTCAATTGTGGAATTGATAAGCAAGTTGTTCATATACAACATAATGTCGATATGTTGCCATAGTAATAAGCAAAATGTAGCATACTTGTTCAAAATACATGCTTCAAAAGACAATGTTCAACCACCAAGCATTTGTTTAAGTTCTAAGAAAAGATATTATCTATTACAATAGGTAGTGAGGAACCTTAGGAGAAGGAATCTTCTGGATTAACTGATCTTCAGTACGGGTTGTCATCAGGTTTAGAAATGCATTCGAGCTGTCCGAACTCTAAACGGTGACACACTTGCAGCTTTTGTGCTGGTGGCTTTGGCGAAGATGATGAGGCAGCTGCAGATGGATTATAGGTGGGTGTTTGAGAGCTATCTTGAGCTGCATCAACAGGCGGAGAGGAAACAAGCTGCGAACATTCTGATGGTGGGTTTGGCGAGGATGTTGAGGCAGCTGCAAATGGCTTAGAGGTGGGTGTAAGAGAATTATCTTGATATGTAGCAACAGGCGGGGAGGGAAGCAGCTGCGAACTTTCTGATTTTGCAGGTGGTGGAGAAGCGACAACAATTTCGGTTGTGACTACGGGCTTTGATGAAATGTTCTGCTGGAGCTGGCCGCTCTGTGGTTGATTTGTTTGTGGTGGAAGCGGTTCTACCAAAATCGATTTTAACACCCACTTGAGGGCTCCGTTCTTTGATAGCGCAGTTGTGGGGCCTACTTCAATGCAAACAGCTTTATCTTTAAATGAGCTTGCTATCTCTTCGTAAGTAGTAATCTCTTCCTGTTTTAAGCAAAACACATTAGTAAATTTGCTTTTTTTAAAAACATAAATATATTTATAGTACTTACAGAAGTTGTGGGAGCATATAAAGCATCAATTGGTTTACCAAACAACTTAGCCACGTCGTCATTGAAAACTGTGAGATTGATAGAGCCAGTACTATCTACAGCATCGAATGTTATAGCTAATCTGAAAATTTGACAAACAAGAGAGAATATTCATTAGAGAAGAACAAGAATGTTAGCAAATTTAACTTGCCTATAAATACAATTAGGGAGGAAACCTGGGCATAGAAATGGACTCTTTTTTGTGACACCACTGACAAGTATAAACTTTATACTTATCTGTGTCTGTTTTCTTGTTGCAAGAGTCACAGCCCAAAAATTTGCGAATATCATCGTAGCTGCATGCGGGGATGACTGCTTTAATACAATAGCGCTCATCTTGTATTGTGTTGCTTGTCTGCATATTGTAAAAGTATCGTTGGTACTAAACTACAAAGAAACTAAAACCAATTAAAACAATAACATAAGCAATTAAAAGCAGACCAATTTCTTCTTAGTTGAATCAAAATGTCAAGTAATTAGAATTGAAGAACAAAAACATTAAGAGTAAATTTTAAACAGATAAGGGTGAGATGAGGAACCTTGTAATTTTACTCAAATTGAATTGATTTCATAAGTGAATAATAGTATTGAAAGAAAAAAAGGTTGAAGCGAAATTGTTGCTGACGAAGAAGAAAAAGATTAAGATAACATAATAATTAATATAAAGTATGAGGCAATACTTTTTTGTTCTTGATGAATTCTATCGTTGTATGGCGTCGTTGTTCTATTGGTGTGCGAGTTTCTTGAATCTGCGCTTTCCGTTCATCAAGCAACTTTCCATGCGCACAGGCCCTATGTAAATGAAACTTTAGTTATGATAAGAAGTGATGAGCTTGATGATAATGCTGGAAATGAATATGTCTTTGGAATTGACTGCTTGCACACCTTAAACGAGATTGAAGGAAGAGAGGTAATGTAATAAACTTTATGTAAATGGGAGCATAATGTAATAAAGTTTAATGATAATGCTGGAAATGAATATGTCTTTGAAATTGATTGCTTGCACACCTTAAACCAGATTGAAGGAAGAGAGGTAATGTAATAAACTCTATGTAAATAGGAGCATAATATAATAAAGTTTATGTAAATCAATAATACATGTATTATTTATTATACTTTTTATATATTTTATATCATTTATTTGCAATTAGAGTTTAAGACTTAAATGTCTTTAAACAATTTTTGTTTTGTGTATAGCTTCATTTCCTTTTTTTTCTCTTTAAAAAAATTGAAGTTCAAAGGTGTTGAATTATGTGTGGGATATATACTGGTGTAAAATCCAAAGCTCTTAACTGCACAAACTGTTGAACATGGCATGTACTTAAAGTGAAGTTCAAAGGCTGGAGTGATTGTCAACATTAGTGTAAAAACGACACCCCAAAGCAACTAAAACAGCGACGTAAACAAGACAACAACAGCCACATTTTAAAAGAGAAGCAGCAACGATATCAAAATCACTGTGTGGCAGCGACAGAACAACGGTCAAGAACAAATCGTCTTTGTCAGCATTAACCAATACAGCAACAGGCATATCACATAATAAGTGCAAAAAAAGGACAGCGAAGAAGCAGCAGTTTGAAGAACATAGAAGGAAAACAAATGCGCGACGTAAAAACAAACCAATGGTTGAGCTGGGCTGCCTTGTTGCCACTCGGTGTCAATATGAAGGTGGAGGACATTGTGGTTGATAAGCCAAAGCCTAACAAGTGTCATAGAAAGGTTTAAATGCATATTTAAAAAGTTGGTATGCAAAATGGCATGGGATATAATTTGACGTAAGTAAATTGCAACCTTTATGCGAAGTCACTTTGAGAGAAGTAAATCCGATAATAGGATATAAAACCGGCTTCTCCTTAAAGAAATCTGCTAAGTCATTCCATGTTGAGATCGTCAAGGGTTGATGAGAGCTGTTTTAGGAAACATGTATGACCATAAGATGTTATAGATACATAAAATGAATAGGCGTGCAGGTCTATTTGTGAGGAAAAAAGACCTGTGATCCGTGATTAGAATTTCACAGACCTAAATATAACCTAATGGTACCAAAAGATTAACTTCTGCAGCTAACCCAATATCAATAACATATAATTCATGCACCTAATACAATTTAATCTAAAGGTAATTCTATTGCAAGTAAACAAGACAACCGCACAAGCAACACAAAACAGAGAAACACATATAGCAACACTAATCTATGCTATATTACACTTTAATGAACATGTAGACTCATAATTGTATCGCAAGCAACCTCTTTAATTTTCAAGTCTTTATCACTTGTTTGTTTTTGGGCTGTGAATTGTGATTGACTAAAATTAAATGCCTTGCAAAGCTTGTAAGTAGCACCTATTGACTATTGTGCAGTTAACCCAAATTTTTATTAGATTATTTTTTGGGATAAAGATACGTTATACTTGTCAATTTACCCCTGTATAGAATATCATTTTTGCAATACATTTTCATGTCTATTGCAAGGTCAACTCGAAACACAGATTGCACTAAACAAAGTTTCCACACAACTTCTGTTATCTGTTTCAGCTACTCGTACCTATTTACAAATATACCCACCATTTTCAACACAATATATTCAAAGTCTAACCTATACCTATTAAAACTGAAAATGCAATCCAAACTTCCAAATCAAGGGCAAACACATTCAACTCAAACTTCTCAAATTTACATTCAATTAAAACTTCTCAAATTAAAAATTCAATTATATAAAAATTCAATTAAGTTTAAACATTCAATCTAAACTGAAAATGTAAATCTAAGCCCTCCAAACTCAAACTTCTCAAATCAAGGTCAAACACATTCAATTTAAACTTGTCAAATTAAACATTCAATTAAAACTTCTCAAATTAAACTTAAATTCAATTATATAAACTTTCAACTAAAACATTAATTCAATTTTTGTCAAATTAAACTTAAATTCAGTTCAATCTAAACATTACCCGATACACAAATCTAATAAGAGTCAACAACATCAAACAAATTAAGCATTAGCCATTCATCAAAAGTTGCTTTAAGAAAATCAAATTGAAAATAAGCACAACAAAAGCACCACAAAAACTCGGTTTTAATGGATTCT
>CM033454.1:18812263-19056219 GCA_019425755.1 Amaranthus cruentus
TGAGGGGTGTGTTATTGCTAGGATCTTCTTCATGCATAAGTCGGGGGTCGATCTCAATTCCCCCCTTTTCTCGGAGGGTTAGGACGGATCCTAAATCTCTTACAGCATCCTCTACACATGCTCGCTTGTTCTATTTGGCTTTTTCTTCATCTCTTTCATTCCTCCAGGGCTTTAGCTTAGACGATCGGACGACCTTTATCATGTTGCACGTCCTGGCCATCTGTTGGCAGCCCCTGGCTCTCCCCACCTTTCCTTTAGCTCCAAGAAATAAGAGCGTCTGGTGGTAAGAGGATGGGATCCCAGTGACATCTCCGAGAAATTTCCTCCCCAGGATACAGTTGTATCTGGTGGGAGCGTCGATGACATAGAACTCCTGCGAGTAGGTGATCGTCACACCTTTACCGTCCTGTAGGGTGACGGGCAGCGTAACTTTCCCTTCGGATTACATGGATTCTCCTGAAAATCCGACGATCGGAGTTGTTGCCTTGAGGAGGTGTTGACCCCCAACATCCATCCTGTCCCAACAGCTCTTATATATGACGTTAACCTCTGCTCCTGTGTCTATCAGGACCCTGTAAATCGGCTGTTCTGCTATATCCATCACCATGACTAATGGGTCTGAATGCGGGAATATGATTCCTCTGCAATCTTCCCTGGTGAAAGTCATGTCGGGACAGTGGTGTGCCTCAACGCTCTTATGAACTTCGTACACACGAGCGGCAGGTTGGGCCACGGCTCTCAGATGTGCCTCTTCATCTGTTATGCCCCCTGATTTTTCAAAGATTACGAATACAGTGGCCTTCTTTTGTCTCTTTGGTTCTTCTTCTCCTTCTCGCTCTGGACCAGGATTCCTTTTCTTTGCTGCCCCCACTTTGTTCTTTTGCTCGTTATCCCATTTGACGTAATTCTGAAGTACCCTCTTTGGATAAGATCCTCCAGGTTATTTTTGAGCGTCCTGCAATTCTCGGTAGAATGTCCTGGAGCCCCGTGAAAGTCACAGAATTGGGCCAGATTATTCCCAGACCTGCGGACAGGCGCAGGTCTTTCCCATAGTTTGGAGCTCTGGTGGAGTTCGAAGATTTGTGCTCTTGGGGCATTCAAGGGTGTAAATCGAGCAAATATTCAAACCGTGGGGCGGTTGGTGTCTTCCTTGGGGTCTTTTTCTTCAGCCGGGCCTTTATTCCTTCTCCTGTCTTGTCCATTGCGAGATCGGTCGGGATATTGTTCCCTGTGACCATGATTTTTCTTCTCCTGCCTTTCTCCCCTGAGGCCGGCGGCAATGTGCTTAAAGTTCTCCGATGCGGTGAACCTTTCTGCCCTTGCCCTGACATCATCCATGTTATGTATGTTAATCCATCCTTCATCTTCTTTGAATCGCAGGCTCTCCGGTCTGTCGTCATTCAGCCCTGATCTGAATGCCAGAAGGATGATGGAATCCTCAGGCTTGGATATCGTTAGGCATTCAGTGCTGAATCGGGCGATGTAATCATTAAGGGATTCTTCCCTTCTTTGTCTGCACTTCATCATCTCTATAGACTGTTTGGGTCTCCTGATAAATGGTGCATATTGGCTCATGAAACGGGCGGCAAGGTCGTCGAAGTTGGCGACGGATCCTTCCGATAAGCATTGGAACCATGTTTGCGCTAGTCCAGTTAGGGTTAGCGCGAAATTTTTGCACCAGGACGCATCACTGTGGGCCCCTAGAGACATATGTCCCTGGTAGGCGTTGAGGTGGTCTGTGGGGTCTGCTTTTCCTTCATATCTCACATGACCAGGTAACTTTACTCTGTCTACCGGGCCGTTCACGATATCCGTTGAGAATGGTGAGGTGTTCAGCACACGGTTCTTCTAGGCAGGAGAGGAAGCGGATGGTTTCCCGTTCCTCTCCGATTGGCTCTGCCTGTTTCCAAGGTGTCTTTCACCTCTTGGTTCTTTGTCGCTTTGCCGTTGGCCGGCTTCTTCCCTGTTTTTCTCACGCCTCTCTGACCCTGGGGTCTGGGAGTGGCGTGGCATCCTGGAACTATGTCCAAGGTCTTCTTTTTGTTCTTTACTCTTCTGTGGGCCCAACCGCTCTTTGATGGTAGAGTTTATGGGTCCTAATCTGCTGTATATTCCCTTTCTTCCTCCTGAAGATGCGGCGGATTCCTCCGAGAAGCGGCTCTCGGTGGGACTTGGCCTGCGTATAGCTTCTTTCAGGGAGGAAAGATTCGTTTCCATTATGAGAAGGGCCTAGCCTCTCTTTGATGGAGACTTTTCGGGGTCCCAACCTCTCCCTGACGTTACTAGCCCTTTGCCCACCATTATCTTTCTCGGGGACGCAGTTCCTTTTCTCCGTTTTATCTTCAGTGGTAAGACCTTCACTAGGGGGAATGACGAGTCCGACGGTGGTGGGTTGTGCCCTCACCATCGAGGGTGTTGCTTCGTCATCTTCTGAGACTTCGTTGTTTCTGATGATCACCGGGTCTCGGTTTAGGGTTTGATCCCATTCCCGTTCAGCATGTGGGATAAGATCGTGAATGAAATGGTTGTCGCAGTTTTGCTGGGGACCCGAGGATCCTCCAGCATCGCCATACTTGGGTTCTCCAGATTTGGAGCGTGGTGTTTGCTTTTGGTTGGTCATTCTTGTAAGAAATAGTGTTTACGGTTTGTTTTTATCTTGAATGTTAAGGAAAAATGGCTAGAAAGAACTGTAGGCCCTCCTTCTAGCGCCAAATTGTTCCTGCTGGAAAGAACAATCAACACCCTCTACTAAGGAAGAAGAGAATGTCTTTTAAGATTCACAATAGATATGAATCACTGGGGAGGCACGAGATGCGTTCTAGCTAGTTTTCCCAACGTGATCTGCACAAGACAACAAACAAGGGCCGGAGAGGGGACTTCCGGGGGTCCTTCTCTGATGCTTAAGTCAGTAATGGAAATGAAGTAGAAGTATGTAAGAAATGTATAGTAAAATACGACTTAGACTATCTCGAATTACGTTACCAGCTATGATGTATGGCACTGTATATTTATAGTAGGGGGGTTTAAGAGAAGGTTCCCAAACCCTAAGAGGCATTTTTGCCTTTTACCTCGAATGGTATCTTTATGGTGTCAGCTAAGAGGGGACAAAGGATATTCTCTCAGCTGATGTGGCGTCTGTGGCTTGGTGGACATCCATGGATCGTCCTTGATTTATGACAATAGTACAGCAATATACGAGGTAGGTGTGTTGCCCCGCCTTACCCAAGTTATAGTGGTACTATGCTTGTACTTTTACAGCTGTCTTCTTGCCACGTCATCATATTCGTTGTTATCGTTCTACAGGACTGATCGTCCTGCGTGTGTTGTAGTATTCATGTCTTTCTGCAAGTTTTTAAGGACCTGCAGGCATCGGTATTTGTTGTGTCCCCACAGGACGAGCTGTCCTGGAGCAGCATGGTTTCATCCCAAGGACAAGTGTCCTGGGGGCTCTCTTTATTCCACAGGCCTGATCACCCTGTGGGTATTTCGTCATATACAGTGAGGATGATGAATGACGAGATAATCAATTATTGAGATTATGTTTACAAAAATTTAGAAGGAATGGCAAATTAAAGGCGTGGGCATCCTTGCCTTATTTTCCAATAACCAAAATATTGTCTTTCGTAAGATTTGAACCCACATCTAGGCGTTAAACATGTGGGACTTTAACCAATTCTTTTACTAGTAGCACTATTTAATATTTGAGGTTCCTTATTTCAAGGGGCCCTAGGCGGTCGGCCACGCGAAATGGACTGAATGGACTTAGAACCAGGCTTGGTTCTAGGGTTTGGGCTCCCTAGGTTAAGGTTCTTGGTGTTTTTGGGTGGCCGTCTTATGGCTCATCTATGGTATATGGTCGTTGTGTTTTGGGTTATTTAGATATTTAAGTGAGTTGGACTGTGACTCAACATCAAGTGTATGACCTCTTTGATCTTGGCGTTTGTACCATACTAAAAGTATGGTCTAAATGTGTATAGTGGCTTGCCCACTAACTTTTAAAGGGCGTTCTCATGGATTTGAGCCCAGCATTAAGTACTCATCAAGAAATCTTCTTAAATCTTTGAAAGATGTAGCATTAAGTGCATGTCAATCTTGCGTAGCGCAAATATTGTAAAAATGATAGCCCGTATAAAATAACAAATATATGCCTTTTCTGATAAAGTTTGAAAGTTTCCACAAAATGAACAAAATGTTAACTGTATAATTAATGCTCTACTACACATTCAATAGGAAGCTACCACATCAAAGGACATTGTTAACTTTACTAAAAAAAATCTAAGGATAAAGTGTTGAACCATTAATGAGTAAACAATACACACAAAAGTTAAACAAAACATTTCTTAGAGAATTAGGGATTCCATGACTACATCAAACATGAGATACAAATACTTTTAATATTTTCCACCTCAATGGTATTTGAAATGCACATCTACCCACTTATTGCTCCCAATCATATGTAAACTATCACTCATTATCTACATAAAAAACGCATATTTTTTTAAAGGGATAATTATGAGGAAGCTTCAAACTCTATTTTGTTTTTGATAGAAAGCTTCACACTCTATTTGTTGAATATATATAATTTTTGCTATGATTTAAGTTCATTTCAATCTATATAAATTTAAAGTTATTATAGTTTACTAGTTTTTATACAATAAATAATTTTCAAGTATATCCACAATTTGGCCCCCCTCTCAACTCAAAATCCCGACTTTGCCCCTGGTTGGGGGTCTATCGACATTTCGTGATTGATTTGTGATTAGGGGTGAACAAAGCTCGGTCAAAATCGTAATCTTAACCGTACTTTAAGTATTTTGTCTGATCTACGGTCTAAACGGTCTGATATGATTTTTTTTATTACAGTACCGATCTAATGTAGGACCAAACCATAAATGGAAATATTGAGGGACATAGGCTGGTAGGCCCAACTTTGAAAAACACTTTGTCGGCCCATGCTAATTTGTGAATGAAAAGTTAAAATGCATCAAACCCTATTGGGGTCTAATCTACGGTCTAAAAGGTCTTTTTTATTTAGTAGTACGGAGTTCATTATTTTTAAAATTTCAATATAGTGTACTAGTATTTAGTCTATTGTCGACCTGTGGTGTTTATAATTTCAGATTTTTTGGCATATATGTACATATGTAAATGAGTGCATTATCTATTTAAATAAGTGCTTTAAAAAGAAAAAATAGTAAACCAGATCAGACCAAACAGTTCTGACCCGGTCTGGTGTTTTTATAGGTCTGATTTAGTTTAAAAATTTTTCAGACCGAAATATCTAGTCAAGTCTGATTTTTGTGTCAAATCAGACCATACCGAATCAGACCGTGTTCAGCCCTAGTATTGAGTTTATTCATTTAGCTAAATAAAGAGTAGTTTCATGATCATAAAAAGTTTTGGTATATGTCAAACTATTCAAGAGTCTAATTGACGTAAAAAATTAAGATAAATAGAAGTTTGACGTCCCAAATGATTGGTTATGGATCAAGTTGATACAAAACTCAAGGAAGCACGTCCAATAACTGAATTATCACAAGCAGTGTAAGAGGGGTTTATCCTCCATATCGCAACAAGGGCTAAGTGATGAAGAGGTCCATACCGCACAAGCATTGGATATTGCTAATATAATCATTGATATTGATATAGTGCAAAGTTTGACTTTATCAATTATAGTCATCATTTGGTTTGGTCATTTGGGTATTAATTCTTATAATTTTTTCATAAAATTATTAAAATTCATGAACATTATTGAATTAAACGGTGAATTAAACATTAAAATGGTGAATTAAATGTTAAAATGATGAATTAAACAAAAACTGGATGCTACCATGTAGAAAAAACTTACAAAATGATGATTTAAACGGAATCTAACAAAAACTTAACGGAAAATGCTACGGTAATTAGATAGTGCATAAACTGGACGCTACCCTGTGAAATTTTCTTAAAAAAGTGCTACCACTGGCATTTCATTAAAAATGGATGTTACCATGTGGAATTTTCCTAAATATATTTTATGTGAGATCTCATTAGATTTTTCATAATGAATACTTTGTTATTATATATTTTGGGTAACTTTTTATAATGTGTATTTTTAGAGATATTAAGGCTAAAAATTTACTTTGAACAGTATGCAAAAAGTAAACGAGAAGAATAGAAAAGAACAGTCTAAGTACTGTAGATAATTCGTAAGACATAAATCCAAAATTTTAATCTTAGATTTTTTAGGAAATACCTTAGATATATATTTTATTAGAAATTTCTAAATAAGAACATATTGCATAATTATAACCCTTCATTAAAGAAATATAAAATATATAAAAACCATTTAAGGCCTATAACTCACTTGTAAATAAAGCTATAACAACACATTTATTTAGAACTCTTTACTTATTTTTGTTAGCAATCTTTTTGTTAGTTAACCAATAAAAATATTTAGCAATTAGCCATTAATTTTGCTGTCTTAGCTTACTTGCTGAACAAGCTGGTATATAAAAAAATTACTAATATATATATATATAATAATAATAATAATAATAATAATAATAATAATAATAATAATAATAATAATAATAATAATAATAATAATAATAATAATAATAATAGATTTAAACTTCAAAAAATAGCCTTAATTTTTTTTAATATATCCTTAAAATCATGTTACAATTATATTTTTGATGACTTGCATTAAACATCGAAAAAAAGAACAAAAAAAAGTGTTTATTACCTTTTAATTTTTATCCTTTATTTTTTATAAAAATATGTTTATTAATGGTTGAATGAAAAATAAAACACAAATATATTTTAAAGCATACATATAAAGTTGTTATAATATTATAATATTAGGTTGAAAAAAAATTATAATAGAAATATAATCGATTTTAATTATATTGTTAAAAAATTTGAAACATTATCGGATTTAGAAAGATAGAGGAGGAAGAAAAGAAAAAAAATTTCAAAGAAATTTATAGGAGGAATTACGCGAAAGTGTTAGTATATCAGTTTATCGTGCTTTTCGTATAACTTATAATGAAATTGTACCAATTAAGAAAAAAATTTGATGATATATACATGTGAAAAGTGAAAACTCTTTTCTTATTTTTATTGCAACTATAGAAGGTACTCCCTAGTTATTATGATGAGAATTAATCCATAAATCTCAATTAATGTTATGTTAATACTTATGCACATCTATCTCATCATGTTATTTACATGTGCCAAAAATACATTATTTCTTAGCCATTAATGAACAACGTCACATGTCATTTTTAGGTACAATAAAACCCTATTTAACTCTTTATTTCTTTCTCAAAAACCCTATTTTAATTTAATGTATACTAATTTAATGTATACTAGGATTATACTTATAGCATGCACGGTTAGGGTTTATTTATGTTTTTTTATAAATTGTTTACATTTATAACATCTAGGACATTTTACAGAATTTAGCAAAGTCATATATAATCTTTTACCACTTCTTAGATATGCATGATAATTATCAATTAAGCATAACAATTTTATACTAAACGTAATCATCATACATAAAATGCTTATGATGTGATACATTTGAAAATATATCATGATTAGATATCCCCTCTTAAATTGGATGGTGGAAATAAATCTCAGATTGGTATAATAAAATTGGGGAACTTGTATGTTCTTGATATCAATTGAAGTAGTAATTGAAAAATCTTCAATCATTCTATATTATGTTGTTACATGTGTATTTTGTTTGTATATGACATACTATGTGTATCTTTAATGACTCTTTTGTTGTGAATTTATAAGATAAGATAAGATAAGATTGTATAAGTTACTCCTAATGTACTATTAACTAAATTTCTCTTTTCACCTTCTTTAGTAAACTCCCAATTTTGTAACGCTTGCATTAGGAAATATGAAGAAAGGAGTTAAAAAATAAATACCTTACATTAATTAGCCTTAAGTATTTTTTTGTGGGTTAGATTAATATTCATATTTTAATATTAATATGAATTTGTGGAGTTTATGTCATCATCAATTGTTTTATTACAATCACAAACACTTAAAATTTGTATTGTAAGTGTGACTCTTGGCACACATGCTTGGTAAAATCCTTTGTAATAGTAACACAGATCATAAAATAGTTATAAATTAGTATATTATATGATGATTAAGTTTATATACAACTTATTATTCCTTTTCCTACACAAATTTCATTTTAGAGTATTATCCTTAGTTATATCAGAACTTTAACGTATGATCTCTTGAAAAATATTAGCTTTGTACATCTAATACTTATCAAGAAAAGAGTCTACGTAGAGATGACTTTTCTAATTTATCAATTTAAAATTATAAGTGATCACATTAAAATTCTAAAAAGTTTTCATTTTAAAATTATAAATGATAATTTTAAGGTTATAAATTATAAGTAATCACTTTAAGGTAGTAAGTAGACATTAGACTAAAACTACTCTCCTAATATGTACTTATAATAATCAATATATAATTAAATTGTTAATAATACTATATATGTAATTGTGCTATATTATGACATCCCATCTTATATGAGATCGTCTCACCATGAAACAAATCTATATAAAAAGCCAATTAGTAGAAACATAAGAAAGAAAATGAAAATTGAATTCCCACTAATATAAGAAACGATTTTTTTTGTTAAATAGTTTGGGCTGACCTAATTGAAGTCGTCTCACGGTGAAACGACGTCAATAGAGAATTAGTGATATCATGAAGAACAAAATTGTTGAGATGGTTGATCCCATATCGAAAAATTAAAGATGGTGTGAACCCTTCTTCTCATTATCATATGGTTTTAAGATGGTACATATGCATGGCTTATGAAGTGTGTGCACCTAGGATTTCTCTAATAATATGTTTGTATTCACAATAAATCCAACTCAATTTAAAATCACAAAAACTTGTATGCGGCCGCTTCATGCGTGCGATCAATTTATTTTATACTTGCCGAATTCAAGCCTTAAAACTAGGGGTGAGCATAATCGGATATCCGATCCGAAACATGCAGTCGGATCAGATATCCGACATCCGAAAATTGATATATCTGATATCCGATATCCGATTCGATCCGACTCAGATATCCGATATCCGATATCCGATAATATTCGAATCGGATATTCGAGATATCCGATATTCGATGGCTATGAGAAAAAGTTGAAAAATTCCTGTCGGATATTCGAAATATCTGATATCCGATATCCGAATTTAGTCAAAATAATTTATTTATAAAAATATAATTTTATTCTTATGAATAACGGATATTCGAAATTACTTATAATATGCGGATATCTGATATTTCATATTCGACATCCGAAATAATTTCGGATATCCGATATCCGACAATTCAAAAAAATGTCGGATATTCGAATCTACAAACATTGATATCCGAATTTGTATCTGATATCCGAATTTTCGAATCGGATGTTTGATCCAAATTGTAATTTCGAATCGGATATCCTAAAAATCGAATCGAATATCAGATCGAATCATCGGATAATCGGATCATCAGATGGTTTTGCTCACCCTACTTAAAACACTCATTTCAAGACTTAAAATCCTACTCTAAGCCTCAATGATCCTTTTCCAGAAGATTAGTTTAATAATTTAGCTATTAACTTCAACCCTTAAAACACCCATTCGACCACTTAAAATGTCAATTCTAACTCTTAAAAGCCCTACTCCAACCCATAATTTTATATTTTACTTACCTACTCCAAGTGTAAAATATTCATTTCAAGACTTCTAAATGTTTAATCCAATGGTTTAAAGTTTGTCCAAGACTTAAACTACCTTTTATAAAGTCTAAAATGTTTAATTCAAACTTTAAAATTATGAGCTGGTCCTATGTGTGATCGCACGTATGCGACCGTCTCACAGTAGACTTGTTTAAAAAATCACAAAAACTTGGACGAGACCATCTTATTCTAAGATGAGATATGGGCCGGTCCATTGTTAGCCGCGTGTACTACACGCGCATGCTTTGCCCTTCAGATTTTCATTTTTTTGGTTTTTTTCATTTTCTGGGCATTTTTCAATTTGTACCTTAACGATATCAATTTTGACCTGAACGATATCAATTTCAACGTAAAGTATTACTTAAACATATCAATTAAAGTAAAAATTTCAATTTGGATCTATATGTGATCAGTTGTGGCATTAAACTGATCAATTTCTACCTAAATATGATTTTGTTTCACAATTTGAGAACGAAGTTAATAAATTAAAATGTTATTATTTTTGTCATTCTATGGATGAATTTTAAACAACAAATGAATGGTTAATAACACTATCAATAATAGTGTTAAAAATATTGTACAATACAAGTAATTTATTCAATGCAACATGATGGTTTTAATGGAACATAATAAGAGTACTAGTGAGACTACATATTATAATGTAACTGTAAGTTTTAAACTTAATAGTATCAATTATTACCAAACATGCATCATTTATGACTTTATCTTGTTTTTGTTATGATGTTAACGATATCAATTATAAACAAAAGAAACAAACGACATAACAACATACAATTTAAGACTTATCACTGTCAATTATTACCAAACATGCATCAATTATGACTTTATCTTGTTTCTGTTATGATGTTAACTATATCAGTTATAAACAAAATAAATGAAGTACATAACAACATACAATTCAATACTTATCACTGTCAATTATATTAGGTAGAAATTGATCACTTTAACGTCAAAATTGATCACTTATAGGTTCAAATTTGAAATTTTCACTTGAATTGATACGATTAAGTACTACTTTACTTTAAAATCGATATCTGTAAGGTCAAAACTGATACCTTTAAGATTAAGATTGAAAAATGACCAGAAAATAAAAAAGAAGAGAGAAAGCATATAAGGCTCGCGAATTGGACTGACCCACTCTTATCTCAATTTGAGACGGTCTCGCCGAATACCAGCCGTTAAAAAATAGTTGAAGTTGAGAATTGTTGGGCTGGAAACAATACATTTATCGGGCTAGCCCAGAATAATTAAGAGACAAAAAGCTCGGTATCTAAATCTAAATCAAATCAAAAGTTATAAAACTAACTCGAAAGATAGTTGTATTGAATTAAATAACAAAAGTATCACCACTTTTGTAATTCAAAGATACTCCTAAAACTCTGAAAAGTCCTCACTCTTAAATCATTAGCCAGAAAACAGGTTCTAATTCCAATTCCAATTCCATGGCTACTGCAGAGGAAACAGGGGCCATTGATGATTACACCAAAGATGGCACTGTCGATCTTAAAGGAAACCCAGTTCGTAGATCCAAACGTGGTGGTTGGAGAGCTTGCTATTTTTTCGTTGGTATTTTTTTTTCTTTCCCTTTTTTTATGATCGAATTCTTTTTTTTTTGTCGCTGCACTTTAGGCAATGGTTTGTTAATGGGTATTAAATGATGATAATCTTAATGAAAAATGAATCTACTTTTAATAGGAATAATATCCCTTTATAAGTTTAATAGTCATATTTATTATCTATACGGTTTGTTTGGTTAGGTATTAAATGATGGCAATTGGAATAATTTACGAATTTCCATTACCATCTAATACAACCTAATACCACATCTCTTCATAATAATGCATTAGATGATTGGAGTTGGACAAGCATAAACATGAATGTAACCAAGAGATTTTTCAACAAAAATTACACTAATTTTTCATTTTTCTTACTACCTATCAAACAGGCCGTTAAATCTATTTTTTTCTCAATATTCATTCAAATCATCACCATTTTGAAATGTAAAATTTTCATGTTATGGTCCATTGCACCGTATGAAATTCCATTATCAGTTTACCACCGATAACAGAACAAACTGTTATTTTATAAACATTTTACCAGATTAACAATTCTCGCATATTTCTCATCAATAAGCGGCTATATATAGTTTGTATTATATGACTTGGCTGATATATGTGAAAAATTCAAAGCGATTATCGAGACATAGAGAAATACATGTGGGATTGAATGTTGAGTTCCATGAATTTCCTATTTTTGCCTCTAAAACTGGGATATGTACAATTATAGATGTATAATGTTATTATATTATTTTAGAAAAAATATATAAGAATTACAATTTTTTTACATGACATTTGATATAATGAGAAATAAAACAAAAATTAAGAAAGAGTGAATTTATTAAAATTATGGAGATTTAATTAAAAAAAAGAGATCGCAAAGAGGAAAGCCCGTAGTAAAAAATCCCAAAAAACCCTATGAAAAGAGGAATGAGTAACGCTAAGCCTGTATAGGAAATATTACCTCAAATTACAACATAAGCTAAACTACTAGTAAACATACAATAAAAAAAAACAAGTAAATAACTGTAACACTAAATAAAAAAAAAACAAATTAGAAAAGTAGCTGGAAAAAAGAGGCAGGGTAAAAGGACTATCAATAGTTTTAACTACATCGTCACAAAGTCATCCTGCTTATAGTCAATTAGTCACGTTCTTATAGACTTAAAACTCACTCAAGTCGATTTTAATTTGTTCCTCTCACATTTCGTAGGTTTATCTTGATTTCTCTTCCACTTCACTATGATCTTATCTATCCTTCTCACGAGAGTGTTGACAGTCTTTTTCCGTCAATCCATATCCATTATCTCATTGACTTTTGTGCTAAACCTTGGATTACAAAAGATCTTTTCAATATAAAGATTATTAAAATTAATTTACTCTCTTGTAAAGCATATATTTGACCTATGCTATTCTAATGTTCCAAGTTTAATGATGGAGAAGATATTTCTAACAACCACTACGTTAAAATAATACTACAATTTCTATCAATGCATTTATCTTTGTGCTTAATAAAAAAATAAAACAAGCATATGTTAAACAATAATAATTGAATAGAAAAAAGATACTTATTCACTTTGTTTTGTCTACTTTTTCATTAATAATAATATATGCTTTTGTCTTCCACATATAATTTCCTGGATTCTTGAAAGAAGTTTGTTGTATTCGGTTGATGTGTATTTTTAGTCAAGGCTAGACAAAACATATTACTTCATCCTTGACTTTAACGGAAGGTCTCCTGAGAGACCGTCTATAGATAAGACGACTCTTTCAATAGTTCAGCCCAATAATTTTAAATTTAAAAATAAGGCTGATGACTAATCAGTTACTTATTTTGCAAAATAGGTTGACCTATATTTCCCCGTCTATACTATAGACGGTCTATAGCAAGAATTTGGGTATATTTAATGGGGTTTATAATGTAGAAACCATTGTAGTTTAGGGATTGCTTTAATAAGTTTCATACCTCTAAAAAATTCAGCTTTTAAAGTAAAATAAAAAATTCAATCGGTTATATACAACTTTAAAGGCTACTATACAGTACACTCCATCTGTTTTAGGAGTCGTTTGGTTGACGTAGGAATTAAATTCCTATGAGAAGTTGTAATTCATTGGAATTTACTTCCTTTGTCAATTTCCTAGGAATTACTTATTTTTGTTTGTTTGCATAGGAATTAACTTCCCTTGGATTTTATAATTCCTAGGAATTTTAGTTTTTTTGGCAACCAAACAAATTACCATAATACTATTTCCTAGGAATTTAAAATTCCAAGGTTAATAGTGGGTAACCAAACAAGCCCTTAATTAGTTGGTTATAGTTTGTCCAAAAAGCTTTTACAGTTTCAATTAAAGTAACCGTACCAACAAATTAAAACAAAAAGAGTAATTGTTTTGTTTTTTTTTTTTTTTTTTAAAAAAAATAGAGAATAGTACAAGAGTTATGATATATCATATATGTAACGCTAAAGAATATTTTTTGTAAGTATAATCATATCATATCATATCATATATTAACTATACAATATAGGGAAAATTACATTAAAAATTCTCAACTATTCGCGATTTAAATATAAAACTCCCAACAATTGATTATTATTTAAAACTCTCAATTTTAGGCCCATTTTATATTTAAAGTCCAAGATGACTTATAACAACGGATAAATTGGTTTTAATTGAGACGTAGTGGGACCCAATTGTATTTATTAATCACCTCACTTCCTTTGACCTTACACGGCTCTTCACGTACCCTCCCATTTCAACAAAAGGTAACCGGTTAAAACAGGTTATAAAATGTATCGGTGCTTTATATTTAAGATGGGTCTATAGTTGGGAGTTTTGAATAATAATCAATAGTTGAGAGTTTTATATTTAAACCGCGAATAGTTGAGAGTTTTTAAAGTAATTTTCCCTACAATATAAGAAGAGACTCAAAAATTATAAATAACATCTTAAAACATTGTCAAATTGATCAATTTAATACGGTAATAATTGATGATGTGATACTTTTGTTTTTGTTGAGAAACACTACAACAAATTTAGCTTTTTACGATATCGGATTTAGTGGTATTAAAAAATGACACTGATTCATATTTGTAGTGTAATAATTATTGGTTTTTATTTTTAATTCCACCATGAAGTGATTTAGCGACACTTAATTTGGTCTTTAGTGGCATATGTAATTGTCACAATAGTCTATAGTGACATTTGTGAAAAATGTCAATAGATCCTATGTCGCTAAAAGCTTTAGTGTGACTTTATAATATGTTGCTAAAGGGTCTAATAAATGTCACTAAATCCTCTATATAAACCACAAGAAATTTGAAATAGCAACATTTAATGTCGCTAAATATATCCCACTAAAAGTAAATTGTGTTGTAGTGAAACTTGAATCGACAAGAGACCTTATGAACACCTGAAGATGAAGTGTTGTGGAAGCTCAATTGTCTTTTATAATTTGAAGATGAATGATTTCGCTTCTTGCACCTATGACCCTGCACACAACAAGTTAGCCTTGCCCGGGGGTGATCTCCCGAAAAACCCCTCCGATGCTTAAGTCAGATCGGAGATAGGAGATCAAAGGATGAAAAACTGAATGAGTATGAGATAGTTATTAGAGAATGGTAGTTGGTGAGAGATGAAGGTATTTAAGGGTGTGTGTCTTTGCAGAGAATTGCTGGTTGTGTCTGTAGAACTTGCTCGTGAGTAAACTCAGGAGAAGGTATTTATAATAATTGATGAAGGGGTAAGGTAGCAGATAATTAAGGAGATCATGGGTGATATGAAGATCATGGGTAGTTATCTTAATATATCAGGTGGTTATTTCCTTGGAAGCCAAACAATAGAAAGGAAAAGGTCAAAGGGCATTTGACTGTAAATAAAGAAAATTAACGGAATATAAAAATAATTTACAATAAATAAATAAATATAACATAAATGTTACCATAAGAACTTTATTTTTATAAATTAATATAAAAATAATTTACAATAAATAAATAAATATAACATAAATGTTACCATAAGAACTTTATTTTTATAAATTAATTAGTATAGAAACTCGTACAATGCACAAAATTTTTTAATAGAGATGCAATTACATGCTATCAATATAAAATTATAATATTTCTTATAAAATAGGTAGAGAATTTTAGAATATATAGTGCTTCTAATGAAAAAATTTGATCGTTAATTAATATAAGTACTTATTATTTAAAGCTCTCATACTTTTCAAGGCAAATTTGGGTTATCTTCCAACAATGTTATCATAATATTTTTTGTCATTCTCAAATTAATTTTTGATTATCATGTATATTTTAATTCTTGTTGAAATATCTTAGAAATTAAAATTTTAATAAAAAAACTTTATTAATTAGCTAATATTTCAACATAAAAAACAATTATATATTCTAAGAAACATTAAATGAAATTCTTATATAGCTTTTAAATTCAAAAATATAATATTTCAAGAAAATTTAACAGATTATATCTAATTACGATATACCACTCATATATTATAAGAATAAGTTGATGTTAAATGAGGTAAGTATGATTTCATATGGCAAATCCCTATGAGAATGCCATGTGGAATTTTACATTCTTTTTATTAGAATGTATGATATGATATATGATTACGATATACCACTCATATATTATAAGAATAAGTTGATGGTAAATAAGGTAAGAATAATTTCATATGGCAAATCCCTATGAAAATGCCATGTGGAATTTTACAGTTTTTTTATTAGATTGTATGATATGATTTTGACTTTAACTAAGGCAAAATATTTAAAAGATTTTATATTACATATATTCTTTATAATAACATCAATTCTTTATACTATAAATAAGAATCTATAATAAGATTTAAGAATTATTATATGTTTAATTCAAAAAATTAAATATCTTTTTGTATGATTATATGAATGATGATTAAGTTCGCAAACAAATCATATTGTAGTTTAATCGAGAAAATTATATTGTAGTATTTATATATTCCTAAAATTATACATATATTTCACAAACAAAATTATACATATATTTCACAAACATTACTAACATCAATCTAATTTCAGATGATTAATTGTCCTTTATTTTGCTTAAAACAATATGACAAAAAATAAATTGTTACATTTTATTGAAAGCATTTAAATTTGATAACAATAATATGCTTCCGTCTTTCTTTTATTATATTTATATATCTCTATATACTAATGACATCGTACCATACACATGTTTCTATACTAGTACATTATAATAAGAGAGTTGAAAATAATTTTTTTTTATAGAAAATGTATAAATTTCATTGCACCAAAACAAAGCCATAATACAAACACTAAAACAAAGCCATAGTACAAACACCAAAACGAGGAATCAAACTCCAACCCTAATCGTAAAAATGAACATACTTTAAACCCTTGCTAAATAGATTAATTTAAAGTGTTAGAGTTGATTACATGATACTTCATTTTCATGAATTACTTTAATGATATGTTTGGGAATGATGATTTCATTTGCAAATATGGATTTGAATTAAAATTAGTGTTTGGCAATAACAAGAATTCAAATTTGGATTTGAGCCAAATCCACCAATGTTATAAAAGTAGTTACTAAAATGAGGATTTGAGAATGACACCCCAATCCTTTTCATTTCAAATTCTTAATTAATGAATCCATAATTGAAATCTACAATTTAAAATGAAATGGACGTTCCCAAACGCAACCTAAAGCTAAATCACTAATCAGGTTAAATATGTGGCTTTTATTTTGTCAATTCTTTTTATACATAAATAAGAATCGAAAAAGATTAAGGAATATATATACTTTTTCCTTAAACAACTGAATATCTTTTTGCTTGATTATATGAATGATAATTAAGTTTATACGATTTATAATTTATGTAATTAATTAATAAATATTGTTAGAGTATATAACATATCCTGGGGCCTTAACTATCAGCTTAAACTTTTAGTTGAGTTGGTTCCTTGATAAAAATTATATTTAAAAATTATATCATAATTACACATAAAAATTTAACAGAATATTATTTAATTAGTTTTTAAAATAAAATTGAAGATAGATGCTCATAATCTTTTTAATTATAAGTTATATAAATTGCCGAACTAACACAAATTATGCATTGTATGGGACTTAAACGAGTTAAATATTATATCTAAAATACTCAAAAATGTAAACATGTTAAAACATAGATGTATGTAATTATGACTTATAAGGGGCATAAAAACAACCTTTAATTCTTATGAAAAGTATAGTTTGAGAGTAATCTTGCACCAAAGATGGTTTATTTTATAACCTTTGAAATATTAATTAGTGTAAATGATTAAGGTGGAAAAACAACAATATATATCTTTTGACCTTTATCATAAGTCCATGAAAAACAATTTACACATGATTTAACCTCTGACCAATAAAAATCTATTCACTATTTGTTATTGAAAAGGAAAGCATACATAATGTATTAATGTATTTTTCCAAATATATGATCACTCCCCCGTTCCTAAAATGATGTTCACATTTGTCAACTTGAGTAATTTTATTTCTTGTTCCTAAATACATAAATTCTTTTTATTTTCATTTCTATAATATTTCTCATATTTAATCTTTATTTTTACTTTTGTTGAAAATATGTATCCTAAATTATTACCTATTTTTTTATGATTGAAATCTCAATAATTGATTCTTATGGTCTGCTTCCAACTTATACTTCAAAAAAATGTTAAATCTCTAATACACAAAAATATTTTAATTTTATCTATTTTTTACTTTATTTTATTTAATTCATGTGATCCCTATATGTTCTCCATTCATTAGAGGTGTTCGAATTAGAAGTTTCGGACTTTGGAGTCGATTCAAAATCGAGTATTGTGTCCGCTTTGATTTTCACATTATTTTAAATTCTATTCAAATCAGGTTAAATCGGATTCGATTATGTAATTAAATAAATATCGAATCATCAGATTTGTTTTAAACACCTCTAACATTCATAATCAAAATCAAACATAAAATAGTATCACTATCTACTTTATCAATATTCGCATCAAAATAATTTTAATCTTTCTGAATTCCCGTGAATATATATTATTAGAACAATTATAGATGAATGCAAGTTGATTTAGAAATCAACGGTCCAATGGTGCATGCTAACATCAAACGCATGAGTCAAAAAGGAAAAAGGTCCACATTCCCACAACCTTTGGACTATAACAACTGGCGTTTAACAGCCCTTCACTTTGGTATTATAAAGTTTCTAACTATGTATGGTATTGCTGATACTCGTATAGTTGACTTGCTATTTCTATTTTGGACTTTTTTTATTCATTAAATTCTTAAATAATACAGTTATATTGGTGAGATTATTTTTATTGGGCTAACTGATATACATTTTATCTATCAAATTAATCACTTATAATTTTAAAATAATCATTTAAAAAATTGAGTTAATTACATAAGTTTGTACCATGATGAAACGATCTCATACAATAATAGTTGTTTATTATAACATAATCCTTTGTTCAGTTCAAATTATTTGATATGGATGACACAAACGTTAAGAAAAATGAAAATTAGGTATGTAGTGAAATATTTTAGGTGAGGTTACATTTATACGATACGATAATTATATTTTGTTATAAAGTAAAAATTTATAATAAATAATATCATAATCTATGATTAAATTACTGAGTACTACTTCTCTTTTCTCTTTTATTTGCTAAATTTTACTTTATATGCAATTCAATGTGTTATTTTGATTATTTAGAGTATATTGAATTGGATACATTTAAAAATTATAAAAACTAAGTATTTTAAAAGTATGCGATTAGACAAATCAAACAAATTCTTACTTGACTATATTTTTTCTTACACATTAGCCGCAATATATAATATAAAATAAATTTGAATGATGAATAGTGTCAATAAACATACTATAGCGAGTATTTCAGAATAAAATAAATATATATTTTTAAATATTCATTATTTTTCTTGTAGCATAATTCATTACATGAATTAAATCGTTGCATTGTTTCAATTTTTCATATTTAAATAAAACAAAATTATAAACTAATGCAAATGTCTATTGTATAGACGGTCTCAAGTAAGAATTTGTGATTAAGAAATGGTTGTTGATGATTGGGCAGTGTACGAAGTATTCGAAAGAATGGCGTTTTATGGGATATCATCAAATTTGGTACTTTATATGACAAAAAAACTCCATCAAGGAACTGTGGAATCTGCCAATAATGTGACCAACTGGGTTGGCACTATTTGGATTACTCCAATTTTAGGTGCTTATATTGCTGATGCCTACCTTGGCCGTTACAAGACTTTTCTCATTTCTTGTGCCATTTATCTCTCGGTATATTTTTATAATTATCTCTTTCTTTTTTTTTTTTATTATTATTATTTTTAAACTCAATTATGCTTTTTTTTTGTCTTATTGTGAATCATTTACTGGCATTAAGATTTAGGATGGATATTATTTAAGGGTCAGAATTAGAGGTGTTCAACGGGCCGGGTCGAGGCGAAGTCTTAACGGGTCGGGTCACTATTAACTTTTAATGGGCCAGGCCGGGTCAAAGCCCTTTTGACCCGACCCGACCCGACCCATTAAGATTTTATTTAATCTTTTGATACATAGCAGCAGATTGTGTAATCATCATAAGTAATAATTCCATTTGATTAGTCTAATTCCATAGCAGACAGTTGTTCCATCAAAATCAATAGATCAGAAGAAGAAAAGACCGATCCATAGTACCACCATTCCCACAAATTTGCCTAGTAGTTTCTCATCTAATTCCATTTGATTAGTCTAATGAAAAACCCAAACTCACAGAAAAATTCCACATATAAACGAAGGCAAAAACCCAAACGAATTACTGAGGAAGAAGGCAAAAACGAAGAATAACTGAGGAAGAAGGCAAAAACCCAAACTCACAGAAAAATTCCACATATAAACGAAGGCAAAAACCCAAACGAAGGCAAAAACGAAGGCAAAAACAATCAATCAAAGCGAATTACTGAGGAAGAAGGCAAAAACGAAGGCAAAAACAAATTTCGAATCCTACTCAGATAGCACTAGTAAACATTGAAAATCATACCTTCAACTTGATTAATCGATTGAAATTTACGAAGCTAGGGTTCTTGATTGATTAATTTGGGGGAAAAAATAGTATTGATTAATTTGATAAACACATTTTGGTAGAGCAGAAAAAATAGTGAAGAGGTAAAAAGGAAAAATCAAGTATACTAAAACCAATATTGACCCGACCCTATTATGACCCTTTAATGACCCTTTATTGATCCATTATAGTAAAGCCCAATATTGACCCGACCCGTTAATGACCCGCCCCGTTAGTGACCCGTTAAAATTGACCCGACCCTTGACCCATTGGGTCGACCCGCCCCGTTGAACACCTCTAGTCAGAATTAGACCTACTTAGACTCTTATTTTTTGGTTGGGTTCAATTTCTAACCTTAAGGTCTGCAATTCTAAACTTAAGGTCTACAATTCTAAACCTAGGAAAATATTTAATTATAATTTATGTATCATTTTCTCTAATTATTCGATATTGGATTATATATGTATTAGAGGTGAAGTCAAGATTTTGAATTAAGGGGGTCAAATAATTGAGATATTAGGAAATTATTTACTATTTAAAAACCATTTAAATTATAAAAATTCTAAAACCATTTGGAATGAAATGAACTTAAATGATAGCAAAAATTATACTCAACAAATGGAGATGAAGCTTCCTTATAATTTTCCCTTTTAAAAATATTAAGTGTTTTCACTCTATATTCACTTAGTAAGACTCCAAAAAGTAAAATACTACTCCTTCCGTTTTTTTTTTGTTTTTTTCATTTACTTTTTGCACAGTTTTTAATGCAAATTTTAAACGTTAATATCTCTAAATATATACATAATAAAAAAGTATACATTAAGACAAATCTAATGAGATCTCACATAGATATATTTTATCTTCTAAATATGTGTAAAAAACATTAATTGAATTTCTCTATCTAGAAGATGAAATATTCTAAATAGGAAGAACATTTGAGAATAAAGGGAATATTATAAGTAAGATAGTAAATATATAAACACACACTATAAATGGATGAAAGCAAAATCATGTATGATAAAGAAGACTAATATTATAATATAAATTTATAAGTTATCAAAAAATAATTATTTGAATTAGAAATTTGAACTCTTAAGTCCCTAACTATGGGTTATAAATGTGTTACATTAATAATAGAGCATGCATTTTAGCTATAGTAATTTTTGTTATTTTATACTCCCTTCTATTCTTTCAATTAATCCCATTTGACTTTTCACTAATTTTTAGGTGGGTCAAATGGGACCACTTAAAAAGGAGAGAGAAAGGATAGTAAGTGAATTGTTAGTGGTTTTTCATTAGATTTATTGTAATAAAGTAGTGTGAGTAAGGGTAATAAGGTCAAAAATACATACTATAAATAGAAATGAGACTAATAGAGTGACTTAACCCTATTTAGAAATGGGACTAATAGGGAGAATAGAAGGGAGTACTTTTTAATAAAAAATATTAGTAAAGAAGACCAAAGCTAAAAATAAAAAAAGATTGCATTTTTTATAGGCCCGACCTCCTTGTAGCTTCTATGATTTCTACCCCAAACTGATAGAAAATTGTTAGTTGAGGACACAAGATATTTGCTATATATACCTATCAATATCATATACTCCTTCCGTCCTTTTCTTATTGTCCACTTTTCCTTAATTGGTTAGTTCACTCTAATTGTCCACTTTCTATTTTTGGTAAAGATTTTTTATCTAAATACCCCCAACTACCCCAACTTATATTATTTAAAATACCCCACCTACCACCTTTTCAATTTTATAATCACTTAAATACCCCAACTATCACTTTTACAACTATTATAATCACTTAAAATACTTCACTATTATTTTTCTTAATTTGCGTGTCCACTCAAAAGTGGACAATAAGAATAGGACGGAGGGAGTATGACTTAATATTCAATTTGATTAATTTAACTACTTAGTTTTAAAAGTATCAAAACTTTTTATTGCAATTATAAATTGCTAGATCTCTTCTATAATTGTATATTTGTGTAAATTCTTACATATACTCTATGGACTAAACAAATTGTTGTTTGAATTTATTAGACTCGCCTAATGTTAATCGAAGAGGACACACAATAGATGAGACAATAGGGTTCAAAAAGACGGAATGATTCGATATTTATGTGATTTTGTAATGATATTTGATTTGAGCCAAAATGAAAAATAGATTAACAATTATGTAAAATCTAACATGGACATATGATCGATTTTCCAATCCAAAAATTAATAATCAATAAACATTTTTTATGAGACTTGATAAATTGTATTTTGTTAGGCTTTAAGCCTTCTAACATACTTCTCTTTTATCTATACTTGCTTATCTGATAAATTAATCATCAAAATTTTTATTTTATGTTATTATTTTGTAACATAGAGCTATGAATATATGTTCACAATTTGTTATGAAAACGGTCTCTACAAGAGACGCCTTAGATATATGGGCTAAATAACTCAATTAATTCAAATAAAAGAGGACGTGAGCTTCTTGTTTTGAGGTCGTATTCTTGAGAGACGTTTGTTTGATGTAAATTTTACTTATATTTTGTTGATTTGATTAGGGAATGACGCTATTAACCCTCACAGTTTCAGTCCCTGGGCTGAAACCACCACCATGCAATTCAGCCAACATGAGTGACTGTAAAAGGGCCTCACCACTCCAACTAGGCGTGTTCTACACTGCACTTTACATCCTAGCAGTTGGAACTGGTGGAACTAAGCCCAACATCTCCACCATAGGCGCCGACCAATTCGACGATTTTGAGCCCAAAGAGAAGGCTCAAAAACTGTCTTTCTTCAACTGGTGGGAGTTCAGCATTTTCTTTGGAACCCTCTTTGCTAATACAATCTTAGTCTATGTCCAAGACAATGTAGGTTGGGCTCTTGGTTATGGACTTCCAACTATTGGTCTTGCTATTTCTATTGGTATATTTTTAGCAGGAACACCATTTTATAGGCATAGATTGCCTAATGGAAGTCCCTTCACAACCATGGCAAAGGTCATTTTGGCAGCTATTCAAAACAGAAAACAACCATTACCTAACCACTCTAATAAACTCCATGAACTTGACTTGGATGATTATTCCAAACAGGGCAAATTTAGAGTTGACTTGACTTCTTCCTTGAGGTTAGTATTAATGACCGATCTTGAACAATTTTTATATATTTAATGTTAAGTACGAGGAGGGCTTGTGTTGCATCTAGAAGTGTTCAACGGCCCAGGTCGAGTCAACGTAAATGGCACGGGTCAGTGCGGGTAATGGTAAATCTAAACGTTCCGGGGCCGGTCAAAGCCCGTTTAAACCCGACTCACTCTGACTAATTTTTAAAAAGGTCATATAATAGTTTTTTATTCTACTTTATTGTTCGTTGGGTCGACCTATTTATCTATATAATAACATCATATAAAAATATATAAAAAAGGGTAAATCTTTTTTGCAACCAAATTTCATAAGTATCCGAGCCGACCCCTCCCGACCCATTACAAACAGGCCGGTCAGCGACCCGACTCATTATTGACCCGAGCCGCTAATGGCCGGTTAAAATGTGATAAGACTCTTGACCCGTTCGGTCGACCCGCCCCGTTGAACACTTCTAAGTTGCATCCCTACATCTACACTTTTAGCCAGTATATGGCATGTCATGCGATTACAACCATAAATTAAAGCTTTTGGTTGAATTGATTTCTTTACGGTTGTATATAATACATCAATTTTTGTAGGTTCTTTAACAAAGCCGCGATCAACACTGGTTCGAATAAACCATGCACAGTTACACAAGTAGAGGAAACAAAACAGATGTTAAGAATGATTCCAATCTTAGTGATGACATTTGTTCCAAGTACAATGTTGGCTCAAGTACAAACCCTTTTTGTCAAGCAAGGAACTACCCTTGATAGGAGCATGGGCAAGTTCAACATTCCTCCTGCATGCCTAACTGGATTTACAACATTTTCAATGCTTGTTTCTGTGGTTATTTATGATAGAATCTTTGTAAAACTCATGAGAAAACTAACAAAAAACCCAAGAGGAATTACTTTACTACAAAGAATGGGATTAGGACTAGTCCTTCACACAATCATCATGATCATAGCATCTATAGTTGAAAGGAAAAGACTAAGTTTTGCAAATGAACATGGTTTGGTTGAAAGTGGTGCACAACTTCCCTTAACAATATTTATTCTACTCCCTCAATTCCTACTCATGGGGGTAGCTGATGCCGTCCTAGAAGTCGCAAAACTCGAGTTCTTTTACGATCAAGCTCCCGAGGGAATGAAGAGTCTTGGGACATCCTATTCTACTACAACTATTGGTATTGGGAATTATATAAGTAGCTTCTTGTTATCAACTGTTGCTCATATCACTGCAAGGAATGGACACAAAGGTTGGATATTGAACAATCTTAACGCCTCGCATCTCGATTATTACTATGGATTCTTTGTCATACTTAATGTAGTGAATTTCATAATTTTTATATTTGTTTCTAGGTTCTATGTTTATAGAGCTGAGACTTCTAATTCCATGGAGGTTCTCAAAGAAGAATTAGAACATTAGGTCTTGTAATGTATTCCAAGGGTTTGGGTGTTTCTTATTCTAAGAGTATGTATAAGCATTGCTATTTCTAGAGACAAAAAAGTGTGTGGAATTTGGATCCTTTGGAGTTTGGTAATACATAAATTATTTACCATAGAGACAAACAAAGTATAGATCTATAGTTTATGTACTCAAGGCTTTATTAATCTTAGCAAAATGCCAACGACCGAACCTATCACATGAACAAAAAATCGAAAAAATAAAAAGAAAAGATCTCCGAGTCAGATTAGTACAATGTCCACCTCTAGTAGGGTAAATGGTTTCTGAATACTGATATAGATTGATACAAGCTTTTTTCAGTTAAATCTCCTTCACATAATGAAAACCATTTCTTTGATATCTATATATGTATAAATGTATTTATAAAATGTTCTATAACCACAACATTATCTCCAATCTATTCGAATTTTCTTCAACAAAATGTTTTGCTGATTATCATCATAATCATCTTCTCTTGGGCAATTGGAATGTTCTCTTTAAGAAAAGGTTAGCAGACCGATCATTTCGATGACATAATACTCTAAGTATCGTATTAGGATCTGATCTATTCCATCTTCCTGTCGTAGGTGGCATTGGTAGCCTTTTCCCTGTTGCATTTACTCCAATTCCACTCCTTTCACAAGCTACAATGCTGAAATCTTCAACAAGTTGTTCGGTTGACTGTCCCATAAGATCGACCACCCCTTGAACTACCTCGGCTTCTTTCTCTACTTCATCTTCAGCTATCAATCCAACTCCACTAGTACGAAAAACCCGCTTTAAGCTTTCGAAATCCTCCTCTATCATCTGATAATCTGACCTGCAAAAGGTTCTGGTACTCCCTCCTGCAAGCAGCACCATTAAGAAGCATTCAAACGCGGCCTTCATCACTTCCTTTGCTGCTAATGGTTGTGCATGATCAATCAAAATCGCGCTTAAAAGTGTGAGATTTTGCTTGAGTGTTCGCAACGTAGGCCTAATCCTTGAGTTGGAGACACTGAATACATAGAGACATTCATAAAAAGCCGTATTTGAGTCTAGGAAGACAAGTCTGTAAGCCGTGACCTCAGCAACATGTTGGATCCCACCCTGTATTGAGGCGCGTGCAAGCTCAAAGTAAGTGGTTGAGTTGCCTAAACTTCTCCTGCTGTTTGCGTATAGTTTTTGGGTGTTTGGATTGACACGTGGTGAGAGGGCAAGGGTCTTTTCAAGTGAGTTAACATGGGAGAGGAGGAAGTGCAAGGTGTTCAGGCGGATGTAGTGACGTTGAGTTCCACGACTTGTTGATGGCCTTCCATGATGACCTTCAATCCCAGCCATATAATTTTGAAGCTCGTGCATGCCAACGTTACAACCCGCTCTTTTCCAAAGTTTTATAAACTTTGAATCTCTATTGCATCTTGTTAGAGCAGGAAGTGTAGGGACATAACTCTGCTTTGTTCCTACATTCAGCAATTGTGTGTCAAAATGTATACACTCATATAGGATTATTGTCAAAGTGATGATAAAATTATCTTACCACAAGCTGCAACAAAGCTCGAATATTCTCGTATTACACGCTCTAGACCATCAGCTAGATCTCGGACTAAATCATCGGAGAGCCCAATGGGAATTTCAAAGAAGTCTTCAATTGTTTGCTTAACTATCTTCATTAGTTCCACTGCTGATAGTGCAAACGGCTCTGCTTTTGATTTTGGATTCCACGTCTTAAGAAAATTAAGAAAGGCGTTAGTACTCCTTTAGCATTTAACGTGTACATATTTCGACTATAAAAGAGAATACTTTTTGCATTATTTACAAACTTACTTCGGTTTCCTTGGCTCTTTGGACAAAATCTCTACCCTTCCGTAGCCTCTCCTCAATCCACTTTCTCAAAAGTCTAATAATGATGGAGTCGACTTCATAAGGAACCATATCTCGAACAATAGACTTTCCTCCATCATCACAATCAACAGTGTCTTCAACTACCATCTGCACCAATATCTTCTCAAGTCTTCCAGCTTTCTGAAGAACATTAATGGTCTCGCTTGTTAGCATGGATGCTCCGGCCAAATACTGCTGTAAAATAGCTCCATAACAGTTTTGTAAGGTTACTGATGCAATTGCTGCCGATACTGGGTGCCATTTCTTTAGTATGTTGCTGTAAGTTTCCTTCTCTTTTGCAGCCAATTCTTCTGTTCCTTTTGCTAATGCTACAAGAGCTTCGCTCACCTCTTTTTCGCCTTCCAGTTGCATGTTCGCTATTTTCATACTTTCTGCCATCTGAAACATTCCATAGTGTTAAATTGAGCTGAATCATTTTGAATGCCAGCATATTATCCAAAAAACACGAAATTCACACACTTCATAAGCCAAGGATATATAACATTCCAAAACCATAAGACAATGGAAAAAAGGCTCTAATAACTTATAAAGTGTGCGCACCATTTTCAATTTGTCGATGTGAGATAAATCAACCAGATTAGAACAAACATAAAAGATTCAAGAACATAATACCTTGGTAAATGCATTGCTTACAGAAGACCGAATGTAAAAATCAACTCGATTATCAGACAACTGATGTACATCCTTGGCTTGATCTTGCCTAGCGGCCACAGTAGCAGCAACATCATCATCCAAAATCTTCCTAGCTTGCAATACAACAGGCAATAAGTTTTCAAATCCAGAAGAACTCTTGGTTGGAAAAGAGTGATGATAATCAAGCAGCTTTTTTTCGGACCACCCAATAATAGAAGTCATGACAGAAGCCAAAGTCTTAACATAAGCATGATCCCTATCTTCAGTCTTCTTAGCATCATTTGCAACATCAAGAAGCATAGTTAATGTAGCACACAAAAGATCAGGCTCGGTTTGACCAGTTAAAACATACTGCTGAAATAAGACCCAAGTAAAACACAAATTATGAAAAGCTCTATTAATTCCCAATGTTGCCCATGTCTTTTTCATCAACTCGAGAAGTTCATCCACCTCGTCTAATACAGCCGTTTCATCTTTGAGATCGAAAATAGAATAGAGTAGGGAAACATAGAGGTGTAAGTTAAGTGGGTATCCGTCAGCCCAATGACAAACATCAGTGGGGTTGCCATTAGCCCCGCGCCATGCTAAAGACAGGACAGCATTACAGAGTTGTTTCATGGTTTCAGAGTTTTTGTTAGTGTCAATTGGTTTGTCTTGATTTTGTTGAATGATGTTTTGGAGTTTTGATGCAAAGGAATTACGTTTCTCTAGTGGGAGTGATGGATGAAGGATTAAGCCTGTTTCTAGGATTTTTAACTGTCTTTTTTGCCAGTAATGGAACTCTGTATGATCACGGAATTCAGATGGTTTTAAGTGGCGTAGTAGTTCTAGTGGAAGAATTATTGTTTCTGCTCGTCTTCCCATCTGCACCAAATCACACCATTCAAATCATTTCAATTTATTTCAAGAGAATTAAATCAATTAATACTGATATATGAGACCGTCTCATCAAAAAACATATGAGTTCAATAGCTTATCTGATACCTATTATGAGAATATAAACTTATTTTTTGAGACCATCACACTAAAACTCACTACTTATCTTATTACCAAGCTTTACCCTCAATGTAGGCAAAATATATCTTGGACCAATTAATGTCAGGATAATTTTTTAGTTTTAAAGCCAACAAATATAATCTTATAGTTTAAAGTTTTAGTTATATATAATACGTATATAAATCATTGATTCTTTTTTTTTTTTTTTGTAAAAATATTTAAATATAAGTAACAATTACATAAAAATTAATGTAAATATAGGTAATATTAATAATCTAAAATCTTATTATTCTTTTGTTACAAAGATATCATTTAATTCTTTTTTATTTGTAGAAGTAGAGGAGTTTAAAATAGACATAACAAACCTATTTATCCAACCTTGTAACATAATTCAATTTGAGTATACTCTATAAAATGGATTTAATTATATAAAAACTAACGTGGACACAAAATATAAATTTAAATCGACTTAAAACACCAGATTCAAAATCAACACGATAAGCAGAATGAACACCTGTACGTAAATATATATATCCCTATTATTTCAATGAAACAAATTAGATGTAAGTATCATGGCCTCATGGGGTCGAAAGTAGCATCAAATTTAAAAGTATATATTTTGAGTTAGTCAAATAGACAAGATTTGATGAACAACGAAAAGCATGCATACTTGGCCAACAAGAGTTCTCATAAGGGTCTTACGAAGCCGATTATCACTTTGTTCAGTAACCCTCATTTGTAACCTCATTATTTCCGCCGATGTTAATGGCCGTCTGATTGTTCGTGTTGGCACGCTCAATGAAATCCCTGGACTACTCTGACTATACGAATGCCCAACATGTCCATACACATGCGGCAACGATGCTGTTTTATTATTAGACCCAGACCCAGATCCAGACCCTGACCCTGACCCTGTTACTCCACCCAGAGATGACCTTCTAGAAGGCATTCTTTTCAATGTCCGTAGTCCTAAGGCCCTTTTTATTCTACTATTAGTCACCATTCCTACCCCGGTCCCACGCGTTGACCCTGGTGAACCCGGCCCATTATTGTTAGTATTATTAGTTTCTCCATGTTGGTCATTATTATGTGAATAATATGCCAATGCGGTCCGACCCCCAAAACCAGGGGCGGACCGACACGAAGTAAAAAAAACTTCGTAGGCAGTTTCACGTATATCATCTCTATCTACCCCATTCAATTTCCCAAATGGCCATGATAAGTCCGGGTCGAGCTCTGGGTCGAAACCCATAGCTCGAGTGGTACAATTGTTGGAGCCCGATGATCCTTGACGATGATGAATTTGTTGATTTGTATGGGTCGTCTCACGGCGGGTTTGGAATCCCATTAATTAATTATAAATTCCTTTTTGGGTAAAAAAGAAAAATATTCAGGAGATTAATGGGAGAATATAGGGGTAGAGGAAATAGGGAGGTAGCTAGCACGGATTTCGATGAAAAGAATTAACGGCCAGCTACCCGGCGGGAGAGGAGGGGAAAGGAGAATAAGAGCATTCAAAAATGTGAGAGACCGTAAAAAATGGATGTGTTGTATTATGGGATATTACAACAACGAAATGATAGGTGGGTAATATTGATGATTAATTTGAAAGTTGAAAATTAATCTAAAAATTGTTTTTGCCAGAAAAATGAGGAAAGTATCAAGGGTTGTGATCATTCTATTATTAGTAAATTTATAATTTGGTGTTTACTTAATTATAGGGTAATGTTAACTCATGATATATTGATTTAATGTTACATTTTATCATTTTGGGCACTTATTTGTTCATGTTTGAATGTGTGATTAGATAGAATATATGCTACATCATTTTATCTATTGAGCAATTTATTTGTTTAATTTGAATCATTGGCAAAATGTTTTATTCATGTTAGGTACGGGGTTTTGCATTGTAGGTCCTATTAAGGATGTTTAAAAATATGCGATTTGTATTTTTCGATCTGAAAGGAGAGGTAAATACCTCACTCAAGGATCACTAAATAAGGTTTAAATGTTGGTTTGTGTTGTGTCAATGTATAGGAACCAAATATGCAATGTAATAATGAATGACAATAATAAATAAATAATCAAGACAAGTATTTAAGGTGGTTCACCAATCTTGGGCTACATCCGCCATCTAGCCTAGGATTATATTTATGTGTTTAAAGGAGAGAATTACAAACTTGAAGGAATTACAATGGAGTATAAGTGTGGGAAGAGAGGAGCTAGATGGGGTGTAATACATGAGCAACAAGGTAGCTCTAATATGTGAGACTTTGTTGCATCTTAATAGCCTAGTATACAAGTGTATTTGTAATGGGAATAATGCATTAAAGTGGAGCATAGAATGGGGCAGCAAAAGAAGTCAGCAGGCTGCCATAAACTCACGCAAGGGAGCTATTGCTTCTTCTTATAGTCTTTCCTTTTTCATGTATTCCCACGGTTTCCGATGCTCTTAATACTTGTTCTTAGGACTGATTTTTGCACACTAAGTCTTCACATGTCAAAGATTTACACCCATAAAATCTTGTACTAATGATTTCCATACAAAACAAATCACAAACATGTGATATGTCCTCTTCTAACCTTTACTAATTAAAATGATTAATTTTCTTAATCATGTCTTGATTACTTGGTGAACATAAGTCACCCTTTATCATAACAATCTCCACCTTGACTTGTGTTCTCCAAGTCAACATCACCTTCAAAGATCATCCAACAACACTCACAAAAATCTCTAGCTAGCAACATACTCAAAACATGTGCACAACAATATACAAAGGCACATGTACTACAATGCCCTCTAAGGGCTTACAAAAGAGTATGATTAATTACCAACCAAGTCCATACAACCCATGGACTTGTTGGAGGATATTGGGATTACATTTTTGCTATCAAAAGAAGTATCAACATCACAAAGCTTGGTCGAGGTAGTAGCATCACAAACCGAACTAATTAAGGTTGAACCAATTAGCTTATACAAGCCATCATCATCAATGAACCCTTTCAAGAACACCTTGTGGCCCTTTTCAACCTTCATAACTCCACCTTCACCAATGCACACAAAACCTTCTTTATCAAAAGTACCAAGGGAAATTAAGTGCCTATTCAAACTTGGAACATGAAGGACATATGTTAATGTTCTCACAACACCATCAAACATAATGATTCTAACATCACCCATACCAACTATCGGACAACTAGCCTCATTGCCCATAGTGACATTTCTTCCTTCAACCTTTTGATAAGTTGAGAAGAAACTAGAGTTAGAAGTCATATGTAACACCCCTGAATTTTCGACCCTCTGAATGGAACTAGAACCGCAAGAGAACGAAGGAAATTCGGGTGTTACATTTGGAATAAATTAAGATAAATAAATAAATAGAAAGATAGAGTTTAATTAAAGAGGTTATAGAAAAACTTTCAAACAAAAACCTACGGAAATTTCGACAGCATTTGCCTTGAAATTTCGACAGCATTTGCCTTGAAATTTCACGCACCAAAAGGATTAAACAGTAAAAAGAAAAAATCATCATGAAGAAGAGACATCAATAACCTCATAACAAAGATCGTGGCGGAAAAATAATCGCCAAATCCTCTGTCGACATGCTAAGCATGGATCGTGGCTCACTAAAGAAAATGTTGCAACTTCAAGAATAAATTAAAACAACATTTAGTGAGAAAATAGTTTTGAAAGATATGTAATCATAAACACATTATATATTAAATATGAAGTAATAATGTTAAAATATATATATGACAATGCTTATATCATTCTATGCAGCAAAATTTTTTAGTTGATTAGTTTTATAAAAATATTCAAATTATTTATTTTTAAAAATGATAAACTTATGGTATGTGATAAATTTCGATCAATAATTTATTTTATATAGCTCAATCTAAGCAATTATAATTCAATTTATTTTGTTTTTAAATTTATAAGTTACTCGGTTTAAAAATGGTAAACTTATGGTATGTGATAAAAAATTTTTGGTACGGCTAAAGTTAACATGTTAGTTAATTATATTTTCAAAGTAAGCCAACTTCAACCAATAAAACTTCTTCATATAGCAGATTTTTACAAGGATAACACGTGTGATTTTTCCAACCTTTTTATTAGATTGCATCAAAAAAATTACATCTAACATACTTTTACAAGGTTGACACATGTAATTTTTTAAACGTTTTTATTAGATTGTATGACTTGATATCATAAAATTTTCCTTCTAATAGGCTCTTACAAGGATGACTCAGGTAATTTTCAACTATTTTATTTGATTATATGGTATGATATATATCATAAAATTTTCCATCTAACATGCTTTTACAAGGATGACACGTGTAATTTTTCAACATTTTTATTATATTGTAGGATAGTTTTTTAATACATTAGATGCAATTTGACTTTAAAATGTAAAATAACAATTAATAAGAATAATAATATAGTCACAATACGAAAGTAGTAAGTCAAAGTTAATTATAATAACAATACATCATCATTAAACTTTGGAGGAAAAATTTGTAATAAGGAAATGTCACATAAGCAATTTCAAAAATTGATGATGTCAGTTGTATTTTGTTTTTATAATAGTTATAGATTTTAAAATTGAATATTTATAAGCTAATAATGGTGGGATACTTACAAGATTAAATAATTTTGTTAACTAGTTACGTTTGATTGATAATTAATTTATTTATTTTATCTATTTATGTTGATTAGAATGTTTTTTTATTTTTAATTTTTATATTATCGAAAATTGTATAATTGTTATAAACCAATAATTTAGAAGTCATATAAAAACTTAATTATATATATAAGATTAATTATAACACCCTGATATTTTTTTCACGATATTTTCCTGGATATATTTAATAGTTTATTAGTAAAATTATTATTATTTAATTTAGAGAAGTGTAATTTTTTGAGCTAGACCATGAAATCTTAGCTCTTCAAAGTAATTAAAATCATTTTGAGCCCAAACCTTCCTGAGATCATTTTGAACCTATTGTTAATTTCAAAAAAAATAAAATAAAATAGGAGGTTATATCTCGTGATGGCCGGCCCGTAGGGACTTTGTGAAGGAAATTTTGTAACTCCCATTTTGAGAGAATCAAAAGTTAAGGCAATAATCAATTTATTAAATCTTACTTATTCCTCATAATCAATTCTTACCTTATATCCTCTCATTTTAATAAAAAAACCCTTGCAAGAAACCTTTGAGAACTTCTCCATTCACAGGCCTCCTACTACTCTTTTGCTTCAAGTGGTGTTTTGATCTTTTGCTAATTGTGTTTAAAATTTCTTAATATATTTTATTTTAAGTTTTAATTTGAATTTCTAACATTATTATATATGTTATCATGTGAATTATAAGTTGTTTATGATTTGAAAATCTATGTGTGAAAGTTGTTTATGATTTCTTCTAAGTTTTATGATTATCATAGGGGTTTAGGGTTTTTTAAAAAAGAAAAATTTGCTCAAAATAATCTCAACTATTATAAATGTACACTAAAGGAATACCTCTAGCCTGAAGGCTATCTAAGATGACGCGTCGTGGTATGCTATTATACGCTTTCTCCAAGTTGATGAACACCATATGTAGATCCATCTTCCGCTCCCTCTATATTTTTCCAGCAATCTCCTCAAAACATGTATAGCCTTGATGATTGACCTTGGCATAAAACCTAATTGGTTCTCTCTAATCACCATTTGCTATCTAATTTTCCTCTCTATCACTCTTTCCCAAAAATTTATTTTGACGTACAACAATCAAACAACAAACTTGAATTATTTGTGTACAACGTACTTGAATTATTTGTGTACAATAATCAAACAACGTACTTGAATAATGCTTCTTGTAAGGTGATGGGCATTGGTTTCTTGAGGGTCAAGATGTTTGATGATATTATACGTACGTCGAAAAATGTGAGACATGTTCCCGATATGAAAAAGAATTTGATATCGTTGGATGCTCTTGATATTAGTGGATGTAGGTGCATTCTTGAGAAGGGTATGCTTAGAGTTACTTTGGGTGCTCAAGTGGTTATGAAGGGCAAGGAGGTGGGGTCGCTATATGAGCTTACTGGTTCTACCATTAAGGGTTCCGTATGTGTTATTTTCTCAATGAAAGTGTCTTCTTGGGACACATGAGATTGGGACACATGAGTGAGAGGGGTTTATTGGAGTTGTTAAAGAAGGGTCTTCTTGGGAGTCAAGTTATTGATTCTATAGAGTTTTGTGAGCATTGTATGCTTGGGAAGAAAAGAAGGGTTAGCTTTAAGGCGGCCATTCATAGGACTACGTCAACACTTGACTATGTTCACTCGGATTTATGGGGTCCATCAAGGGAGCCATCCATATGAGGGTTTAGGTATTTGCTCACCATCATAGATGATTACTCTAGGAAGGTTTGGATGTTCTTCTTGAAGAGTAAGGATGTGGTCTTTTGGGAGTTCAAAGATTGGAAGACTATAATAGAGAAGAAAACTGAGAAGCAAGTGAAGAGGATGGGGATGGATAATGGGCTGGAATTTGTGAAAGATGATTTCACAAGCTATTGTCAGAAGCTTGGTATTGTTTGTCATAGGACTTGTGCCGGGAGACCACAACAAAACGGAGTAGCGAAGAGGACTTTGTTAGAAAAGGCCATATGTATGCTTCTCCATGCTAGGTTGAGTAAGGGATTTTGGACCGAAGCAGTCTTGATGGCGGCATTCGGCGGCATTCTTGGCAAATAGATCACCGAATACCGCTCTTAGGTTGAAAACGGCGAAGGAAATATGATCGGGGTCACTGGTGGATTATTTCAGTATTAGGATCTTTGGTTGTCTCGCTTATGCTTATGTCAATGATGGGAAGTTAGAGCCATGTACCAAGAAGTGTGTGTTCTTGGGTTACACGGATGGGACCAAGGGGTTTAGATTCTGGGATCCTAGCACATCAAGCATCATCACGAGCCGAGATGTTACTCTCAATGAGTCTGTGTTTCTTCATGTTGAGAGCTTAATGAAAGTCGCAAGTGAAAGAGTGGAGAATGAGAACGGGTAAGAAACTCAAGGGGAAGTTATAGATGATGTTCTTGATAATAATGTTGATATGGAGACACCTCAAGAACGTGGAGATGCTCATTCCACGTCCTATTCTAGGAAGGCCACTACTTCTAGGAAGAAATCATCACCTACAACAAGGATTACAGAAAGAAGAACTAGAATGCAAATTAAAGCAGCTTCTAGGTTGGGATATGAAGATGATGATCTTAGTTGGGCAAGAAAGAAAGTGAAGTGCCCGGTGGAGGTTCTAAAGAAGCTTGAATTCAAAGAAATGGTCTCTTAAGCTCTTTTGGTGGCAAGTGACATTTTCTTTTTGGAGTCATCTTCATATGAGGAGGCCACGGAGTGCAAAGATTCCAGAAAATGGATTGGGGCGATGGAAAAAGAAATTCAATCTCTTCTAAAGAATCAAACATGGGAACTTGTAGAGAGGCTAAAAGGTAAAAAGATTCTTAATTGCAAATAGATCTACAAGTAGAAAGAAGGGATATCGGGTGTTGAGGAAGTAAGATGCAAAGCAAAACTTGTTGCTCGGGGGTTTAGCCAAGTACCAAGTATTGACTACAATGAGATCTTCTCTCCGGTGGTAAGTGTAATACCCAAGATGTATCTTGAAAAAGGATTGATAAACTACTCATATCAACAAGGTGCATCTTCTTTTCATGGGAGCCCATTTGCTAAAACGTCCACAGTTAAGCGTGCTTGGTGGGAAGTAATCTTAGATGGGTGACCTCCTGCGAAGTTTTCCCGGGGACACATGAGTGAGGTCAAAGTGCGCTGGAAAGGCTTGTGTTGGTTTTTAGAGCCAGTCTATAGTCGTCATGAGTAGTCACCGACGGTTTGAGGGGCCGAGGTGCTACAGTAAGACACACTTCTATTTGCACTCTTTTAGCTCTTGTTTCTTTGAGTGATTATGAGTTAGAATAATTAGATGTTAAGACCGCATTCTTTCATGGAGGAAGAGATTTACATGAGCAACCGGATGGATATGTTGTTGAGGGAAAATAGGATCATGTGTGTATAAAGAAAAAGTCTTTGTATGGTCTAAAACAGTACCCTAGACAATGGTATAAACGATTTGATAAATGTATGACTGAAAATGGGGTTTCAAGAAGTGAGTGTGATAGCTGTGTCTATATGAAAGAAGTGATTACTTATGGTTCTTTGTTGTATCTTTTGCTATATTTGATGATATGCTTGTGATAGAAAAAGACATGTTAGAGGCGAAGAAGGTGAAAGAGATTTTTAAGGGTGCGTTTGAAATGAAAGACTTGAGGGCAGCAAAAAAGATAATCAGCATGAAAATCACTAGAGATCGTGATTAAGTGAGTTTGTACTTATCCCAAGAAAAGTACATTGAGAGAGTCTTGGAAAGATTTCACATGGATGATGCTAAGCCCGTTGCTACACCTTTAGAGTTGCAAACAAGGTTGTCAAAACAAGATTGTCCTAAAACTAAGGAGGACAAAAAGTTCATGTCATTGCTTATTATGATTGTTTGCTCATGGGTGGTTCGAGTGTTCTTTGAGAACTTGGATTAGGTTTATGTAACCTTCATTTATCATAATAAGAGTATTTCGGGTGGACTTATAAAGTCTCGTGATTTTTACTCTTTACACCGGAGAGCTTTTCCACGTAAAAATCTCGTGTCTTCTTCTTTGACTATTACGTGTTTTACCATTGTTTGATTGATGATTATTATTGTATTTTATTGGTGATATTTGAGTGTGTTAATTTAGTGATAATTTGTAAACATAACTTTTGGGAATTAATTTGCTATAGGAAATTTCCGCAATTTTAGTGTTATCAATTTATGTAATTGGTAACCTTCTAAGGCGTTATATCTCATCAATAGAGTCTAGGATGAAAGCATTCAATGCTTGTTGTTTAAATGCCCTTTTGGTAGTAGCTTTGTTATTTCAATGCACCTTTGGTAGTAATTTATGTTGCTTCATGAAGGACTACGTCTTGCTAATGGAGTTCTACACAGGGGCGATTCTGGGGCCGTGCGAGGTGCCCAACCGCACAGGGCCCCGAACTTAAAAGGCCTCATATTAAAAAATTATACTATAATAATATATTATTGTTGTTGTCAACCTTGTTAGTCAGAATGGTTTTGACTAAATTTTTGAACTAACATATTGTCTGTCGAAAAATATTCAGGGATTAAAAAATAGTATGTACGTAGCTGCAAATTTAGTCGGAGATCCAAACTCTCCCACCTCTGCTTCACATTCGCAGATGATTTGATGTTGTTTTGTAAAGGGGAGCTCTCTTCGGTGAAAGTACTTTATCAATGTATTCGCTCTTTTTCCGCAGCTTATGGTTTTCAAGCTAACACTAATAAGTCAGCCATTTATACAGTGGGCGTGGATTCAATTACTAAAGCAGCTATTCAGGATTTTACCACTTTCTCCTTTGGGTCTCTTTCTTTCCTTACTTAGAAGTCCCTCTCTTCTCTAAACGGTTATATATTACTGAATGTGAATGTCTGGTTGATAAAATAATTAGTAAAATTAAGGGTTGGTAAGTAAAGCATCTTTCTTATGCAGCTAGACTCCAACTTATTAACTCAGTGGTGATGAGGATTTCTTCTTATTGGTGTCATATTTTTATTATTCCTAAGAGGATTATCCGTTGTATTAACTCTATCTGTCAGACCTTTTTATGGATTGGCATTGATGGTTCTCATAGGCTAGGTATGGTCATATGGAAAGATGTGTGTAAACCTAAGAAATTAGGTGGTTTGGATAATAGGGACAATTATACTTGGAATCAAATCACGATGGGTAAAATAGCTTGGCATATTCATATGATGAAGGATTCTTTGTGGGTGCGATGGGTTCATGGCATTATACTAAAGCAGGTCGTTGGGAGATGTATAATGCTCAGCCTTCTATTAGTTGGGCAATAAAAAAACTTTGAGATGTTAAAAGATACATGGAAATCTTAGATCTTTCGTGATAGTTATTCCATCAATGAAATTTACATGGAGACCTTCTCGTTGCATCTGAGGGTCAAATGGCATTCTTTAGTGTGGAATAATATTTCTATTCCGAAGACGAGTTTTTGTTGTTGGCTCTTGGCGCTAGGAAAGCTCAAAAAAATTTTAAAAGCTACAATCAATAATATATTTATATGGAATGGGAATGGGAGATTATTGAGGGACTAGGGTAATAATTTGTTTCGAAATGAAAAAAAAAAAGTTTATGTAAAAGGGTTTTGAACCTTAATCATTCTTGTGAAAGGAAATATACTAAGTCAACACTCAACACACTTAGGGTAGTTTTCATGTACTATATGATTTTATTTTGGATTTAAGTGATGTCAACATACATTAGTGACTACATTTGTCCTTTGATTAATAATTTTACTTCCTCTATTCTTTTTTATTCATTCTGTTTAGAAGAATAAACGTGTTTTAGGGTTTTCAATAATCAGTTTGTTCATTCTCCTTCATCCAATATACACAGCTATCAATATATACATGAACCGTTGCCTAAAATAACAATATACAGAAATATTATGTTGCCTAAATATACTCCTAAATATATGCTAATTATTCCGGAGAATAATATGTTGTCTAATATTCTAACACTCCCCCTCAAGTTGGGTCGTGGGGTCACCAACACCCAACTTGCATAGAACATCTTCAAAGAACTGAGCTGCTACTGCTTTTGTGAGGATATCTGCCAACTGGTCTTCTGAGCGTACATGAGGCAATTTGATAATCTCATCTTCCAACTTTTCCTTTATGAAATGCCTGTCAACTTCGACATGTTTCGTGCGATCATGTTGCACCGGATTCTCTGAAATGTTAATGGCAGCCTGATTATCACAATATAGCACACAACTCTTCATCGGCATAAAACCAAGCTCTGTAAGAAGTTTCCTCAACCATAAGACTTCTGTAACTCCTTTGGCAACTCCCCGAAATTCAGCTTCAGTACTTGATAGGGCAACAACTTTCTGTTTCTTACTTCTCCATGTCACAAGATTTCCACCTACTAGAGTGAAATAACCTGATGTCGATTTCCTGTCATCTCTATCACCTGCCCAATATGCATCTGTATAGGCAACTAAGTCAAGGTGACCATTCTTCTGATATAGGACCCCTCTTCCTGGAGTTCCCTTCAGATATCTCAAGATTCTGATAACCGCCTCCATATGTTGTATCTGAGGTCGATGCATAAATCTGCTTACAACTCCAACAGCGTAAGCAATGTCGGGCCTTGTATGAGCTAAGTATATCAATTTCCCCACCAATTTCTGGTACTGAGCACAATTTGTTGGTTCCCCATCTTCAAGAATTTGTAACCCATGGTTGATTATCATCGGTGTCTCAATGGGCTTACAATCTAGCATACCGGCTTCTGCTAGTAGATCCACCACATACTTTCTCTGAGATATAAAGATGCCCCTGTTAGACCTTAGGACTTCAATCCCCAAAAAATACTTGAGCCTTCCTAGATCTTTCATTTCGAATTCCTGGAACAACCTGTCTTTTAGGGCTTTGATCTCTTCTCTATCGTCCCCTGTAATGATCATGTCATCTACATAAATGATGAGACAAGTTATCTTACTTCCGTTCTTCTTCAGAAAGAGTGTATGATCGGAATTACTCTGTCGATACCCAAACTTCTTCATTGCTGAAGTGAACCTGCCAAACCATGCTCGGGGTGATTGCTTCAACCCATATAAAGCTTTCCGTAACCTGCACCCTTCATTTTTCCCAAACTCTCCTGAGAAGCCTGGAGGAGCTTGCATATAAACCTCTTCCTTCAGCTCTCCATGAAGGAAGGCGTTTTTGACGTCGAATTGATGAAGAGGCCAATCAAGATTTGCCGCTACGGAGAATAGAACCCTTATAGTATCCAGCTTAGCAACCGGAGAGAATGTCTCTGAGTAATCAACTCCATATGTCTGTGTATACCCTTTCGCCACAAGTCTAGCTTTGTACCGTTCTATGGATCCATCTGCTTTATACTTCACTGTATACACCCATTTGCATCCCACTATCTTCTTCTCCTTTGGTAAGATGCATTTCTCCCACGTTCCATTTTTCCGTAGAGCTTCAATCTCCTCTTCCATAGCCTTCCTCCATTTATCATCATGCATAGCTTCATCAACATTCTGTGGAAGTTCGGTAGCATAAAGAGTGGCTTTGAATGCTAAAGCACTCTGTGACATGTTTCCCTCCACGGTCGGCTCAATCGGGTATTTTGATCTCTTGGCTTCGTAATCTGGATCATACCTCTTAGGGGGCACACCTCGAGTTGAGCGAGGTGGAAGTGTGTACCCCTGAGGTTCACCTGTTTGCTCTTTCCCTGTCTCCACATTTTCGTTAGTAACATCAACAATATCAGCATCACAGTGCTCATCTTCCTTAAGCAAAGAACTAACCTGATGTTCAGACATAACTGGTTGTGGTATGGAGTGCACAACTTAGGGAGACAGTTCGGTAGCATTGCCTAGTTGCTCTTTGTGGTCTGGGTTCGGCATCCATGGACTGGCTAACCATCTGAGATCGTCACTCTCCATCTCCCCTTGACATCGAGGATGGATATAATAGCACTCGGACTCAGAGAAATCACAGTCCATCGTAGTGTACATGCGTCGATCAGTGGGATCATAACACCTATATCCCTTTTGATTTCTTCCATAGCCCAAAAAAACACACTTAATAGCCCTTGGTTCCAGTTTACTTCGTACCCGCTTCGGACAATGAACATAGACAGTGCACCCAAAGATCCAGGGAGGTAAGGAATGTGAGGATGGTATAGGTAGGTAGGTTTGAAGGGTTTCTAAAGGTGTTTTGTAGTTTAGGGCTTTTGTGGGAAGACGGTTAGTGAGGTAGGTAGCAGTGGAGATAGCGTCGGGCCAATGTGTGGAAGGAACATGGGATTCAAGCATAATGGCACGGGTTATCTCTAGTAAGGTTCTATTCTTGCGTTCAGCAACACCATTTTGTTGAGGTGTGTCTGGACACGAAGTTTGGTGAATAATACCTTTACTAGCAAGGAATTGGTGCATCTCAGTGTTAACATATTCACGGCCATTGTCAGTTCTCAAGATACGGAGTGGGGTTTGGAATTGGGTGCAAATCATGTGATAAAAATCGACAAACACTTTAAACACCTCAGATTTATGTTTAAGAAAATAAATCCAGCTCATTCTAGTACAATCATCAATAAACACAATATAATATAAAAAACCATGCATTCCACAAACAGAAGCGGGTCCTCAAACATCAAAATGAACAATCATAAAAGGTAAACTAGATTTATTCAAACTACTAGGATACGAATGTTTATGACTTTTAGCTAGAATACATGTCTCACACTTAAAATCCAAATTTAATCTAGCTAAAGTAGGAAAAAGTTTCTCCAGATACCCTAAAGATGGATGCCCAAGTCTACGATGCCAAGTCCACAGTTGTTTTTCCCGTGACCCTTGACCCGTGAGCAATTTAATCTAGCAAAACAAACTGTCGTAACTATATTGCATCAAAAACGTTTAATAGCCGTTAAATCTGAAAATTACAATTTTTGCCCTTGTTTAATTCTAATAAAAGGAAGCTTCATCTTCCTCTTCATTTCATGCATTTGTCCTGAGTTCAAGAAAACAACAAATATTCTACTGGAGCATTTTCTGATTCTTCACTCTAAAGACTCAATTTTTGATTGGAAAATTTGCTCAAAATAATCCCAACTATCACTCGTTGGCCAAAAATAATCTCAACTATCAATTATTTTTTAATAATCCCAACTATTATTCGAATTTGTTCAAACCTTCCCTTGTTGTGACCACTTGTAGCAGGTATTTCCCTTCCCCTTTATTTTGTTTCTTTTTTTTACTCATGTCTTCAAAAAAATACCATTCTCCTTCATTTTATTAATCGTCTTCTTCTTCCCCATTTTTCTCCACTGTTGAAACCTGGGGGATGTTTTTCATATATGTGTTTTTTATGTTTGGATTGTGTAAGTTTCTTGTTTCGTTTTGGGTTTACAAGGTTTTTTGGTTATAGTTTAGTGGAAGGATAGAAATTAATTCAATATGTAAACTGCTCCCTCCTCTGCTATATACTCAATCAAATGCAATCTATCAAACGAGTATTTATTATTTACTAACTATATAATACCCGTATGCACGGATATTGGAGAAATAATTTTTGAATAATAGAATAATTTTTTAATTTTTTTTAAAAAAGAGTCAAAAATATTGCAAATTTCATCTTATTTTAAAGGGGAAGAGAAATACATGTTGCAGCCGGTCAGCTTGGAGGAGGGTATGTTTTAAAAAATTTGAATAATAGTTGGGATTATTCAAACATAATTGATAGTTGGAATTATGTTTGGCCAACGGGTGATATTTGAGATTATTTTGAGTAAATCTTCCTTAATGAAATGAAGGAGAATGGTGTTTTTTGAAGAGATGAGTAAAAAAATACAAAGGGGAAGGAAAATACTTGTTGCGGCCGGTCACCTTGGGGGAGGGTATGTTACGAACAAATTCGAATAATAATTGGGATTATTAAAAAATAATTAATAGTTGGGATTATTTTTCGCCAACGGGTGATAGTTTGATCAAACTTTCCTTTTTGATTCTTCACTTAAGATAAATAGGAGGGAGTTTTAAATATGTTTACGATAATTTGTAAATCAGCTAGTCTCATACTGTCTCACCATGAGACGGGTCTATATAATAGTTCATTTCTTCAATTGATTACTTTAAGATTATAAGTAATTATTTTAACGTCATGAGTAATCGCTCTAAGACTATTAAAGTTATTATATTAAAATTATATAAGTGAACACTTTACGTTATAAGTGATCATTTTAAGACATAAAATGTATATTGGGTCAGCCCAATAAAAATGGACTCACCGTGAAACCGTCTCATTTAAGAATTAGTGTTTTTAATTATTTATTGATTGAATTAGCTCCATATTTATTACTAAAAGATTGTGTTATAACCGATAGTCTTATAATAATAGTGAATTTTATTACCAAAAAAAAAATAATAATAATAGTGAATTTTTAGTTCACCACTAATCATAGGCGATTCTGGGAGTATACGAGGTGCGCAACTGTACATGGCTCCCAAACTTAAAGGGCCTCATATAAAAAAATTATAGAGTACAATTTTAACATAGTATTGAGGTAGAGTAATAATTGGTTGGAGCAAATCCTATTGATTATATTTTTTTGGAAATTACACGTAATAACTCCGAGGTTTTGAGTTTTCCATGTGGTAACTAAAACTTTTAAAAAAGGTCACGGTGGAACAATTACGTAAACCTCAGGTTATCGCCAGTGGCGGATGTATATTGGAGCACGCGGAGTCACGTGCCCCTAGGCGTTTTGAAAAAAAAATTAAATTAGACTTTTCTATTAATTAGTGTAAAAATATAAAATTAATATTAAAGTCTTTTGATGATAAATATTTATTTAGTCTTATTTTTTTATTAGGTCAGTTGATTTATTAAATTCAGGTAATGCATATGATTAAGATAGATGTTAATTAATAGCATTCTTTTATTCGAAAACGTTATTTAATTACTAGAAACTTTTTCAAGAATAAGATCACAATTTTGATAAATTTGTTGTGATTCTACTTGTCATTTTTTCAAATTTTAAATTTACTTGTTAATTTTACAAATGAAAATAAAAACTCGTTAGAATTTCATCCGTTGGTGCCCCTGGAACTTCAAACTCTGAATCCGCCCCTAATTATCGTGCAGATTTCTTAAAAGTTTACCTAGAGTTATCACGTGAAAGTTTTTTTAAAAAATAATGTTTATCACTACGTTAGTGAGATAAGTATATAATTATATGCGAAAAGTTAGTGAGATAAGTGGTGAGAAGATCACCACGTTACTTCGAATAAAAATGAGACTTTGAGTTATTTTGTTTGTAGGAGTACCAACTTGGATTAGCTTTTAGGATTTGTGACGGGAGGAGAGAACTGCTACGTGGCCCTAATTTTTATCACCTACTCCTCTATTTCCTTTATTTTCCCTATTTTTTAATAAAATGATACAAAATAAGTGAAATGGACATTTTCAAATTCACACTTATACATAAAAAATTAGTATTAATAAAGGTGATTTTAAAAGGGAAGATCATCATCATCAACCTATTATTCCGCTCGAAAATAGAGTCTGGATGAGAAAATGCGACACACAAAACATACTCATATTCCCTTGGGAGGAAATACTAGGGGAAAGCGGTCAATTTTAAAAGGAAAGATATAAGATATAAAAAATTAATATAATATAATATGAGAAACATGAAGGAAAAGGAAAAATATAAACCTTTTAAAATGAGGAAAATAGTTTTCCTCCATTATACTAAAGTAGCAAAGTAATTAACAGAAATTTAAATTATACTCCAAATGCATAATTTTTTGCAATATTTTTCTCTAAAATCTGGTTTTCATGGGAGCCAAAAAAAATCTCAAATGCCATGTCCTCACTCATGCCATATGACAATACAATGATAAGCATATTTAGGAGAAATGCATAAATACATAATAATTTCTTTTATATATTTTTTAAAAACTTAAAACCCTTAAATAAGTATTTAAAACTAAAAAATATGTAAATTAATTATTAAAATCACGTAAAGTTGTGGTGATTTGTGCAAGCAAGTATTATGGAATAGAAGAAGTATATATTTGGTATCACCCTAAAAACACGTCTTATTATTCCCTCCGACCTCTTTGATTTACATCAAAGAGAAAGATTGGTGTTTTTAAAAAAGTAGTAATAAATGAAGCGAGAATATGAATTATGTAGATGAAATTAAGAGAGTGTTAAAATGTATGGATAAAATTAAAAGAAAATGGTGGGTTATTATCAAAAATAGAAATGATGTAAATTAAATGGGACAAATCAAAATAGAAAATGATACAAATTCAGAGAGAAATAGAATATTGATTTTTAATGATAGAAATAATAATGAATTTCTTCTACCCAAAACAATGATCTTGAATTTCTAATGTTATTTAACTAGAAAAATTATTACTAGACTCCATTTATGATCAATCTTGTCCAATTTTAATTATATTTTTGTTCTACATATAAATTTTATTTTCATTTATTATCAGTTTTTTTTCCCAAATTCATTTCCATCTGTGGAAATGAAAAACCATGAGAAACACATTTTTGATGGTGGGATCTCGACCAAAAAATGTTAGTTTCTATAGTTGCTTTAAAGTACTTGATATTTTAAGATTTTTCTAAACCTTATAAATTTAGGACCGTTATTGGTCAAGAAATAAGAGTGAAAAAGATAGTTTTTGACGATTAGCTTCAATGTTATCTTTTTGGGTGACATTAAATTTTAAATTTTTAGATTTTTATTGGTTAAATAGTTTAAAAAGTATGTGATAAATAATTTTAAATTGAGATAAAAAACTAACTTAAAAGATAAAATCAAAAACTATATTTTTCTACTAATAATTAACACAAAATAAATAGTTTTTATCAAACACCTTCATAACAGCTAGTTTAAATATCTAACTTTTTAGTCAATAAACCAACTAACAATTTCAGCTAATAGTTTCAACTAACAGTCATTTATCAAACAATCTCAAAATTATAATATATGATATTAAAGTACACCTCCGAGCCATGAAATTTGCCTTGCTTTCATTTTTAATCCATACCATTAAATTTGATTCATTCTATTTTTGGTTATGACTTATACTCCGTTGTTGCTTTCATCCATATATTTAATTAATATTTTCATCTTATTCACATTTTCTGATAAATACTTATATTAAGTTTTTTTTAATATTTTCCGCTGATTACCAGTGCGGCAAATTTGATGTGACGGATGGAATACGAAAATGAGTTGGTGGTTTATTGGCCACAGGATTTCCTAGATTGGAATTGATATACCAATAATGTTTCTACAAGTAGAAACCCGTGATATCCCATCATTTAGGATTGTGCCAGTAGGCCACAAGTGTTTGTATTTTATTATTTAGAAGTTCTAATAAAAGAAGAGATCGTCTTTAATTGGGTCTATTATAAAGATAAATACAAAGTAAGAATAAACATTAAGTTTTAATGGGTTGAATGGATCTGACAAACGTCTCTTACAAGGGTTGGGTGGGCCTAACAAATGTCTCCTACAAGGAGACGGTCTACAAATATAGTTTATTGGGCGATTGTAGTTTATTTGTTATAATCGGTACAGATATATGGTCAAGTAATCAAATTTTCTAATTCTAGTTTTTGCAAAATTAGTTCATTAAAATCTTATTATTATGAATAATTTAATTTTGAACAAGTTACAATTAGTAGCGTGTTCAAAAATCAACTAGTTACACCGACTCATAAACTCAATTAGTCAAATTACTCACTCTAATCATCTAACAGCTAACAGCTATCTGAAAAGTCGGTCAAATATGTGGATGTGATGAAAATGTAAATTAAATATGCTATATGTGTATGAAATTGAAATAATATCGTAAATCGTGGCCAAAAATAAATATAGGGAAAGTTCAATGTAACTAAATGTATACTTCATTCCTTTCTAATATACTTCATTCCTTTATATAGTGAATGTATTATTTTATTTAATAATAAAGTTAACTAAAGTGGGGACCATAAGCATTCAAAAATTATTTAAATAAAATTAATGAGAAAAATGTGGAGACTATAATTATAAAAAAAAATTAAAAAATTTAGAGAAAAACATGTGAGTACCGCAATATAAAAACTTTATAATAAAGTTATTGCATAAAATATATGAAGACCATAAGTATTAATAATTTATTAAAATGAGAATGAACGATGTTAATTAAATCAAAAATTTGTGATAAAAATAGAAAAAAGACTTTGTAGAGGAAAAAAAATTTAGGTAGACATAAAATAACAAATAGAAACAACTTTAAAAAACAGAGTAAATACTAATTAGTAAGTGATTATTAGTATAATTATTATAAGTCATTAATTATGGTACAATTGTAATGATGCTTAATGATTAATTAAACCTTATAAAAAAGGAAGGCAACATAATTTTTTATAAACTTTTAATTATTTTTAAATTATAGCAAAATTTTGATCATTTATTAATTATAAAAGTAAAATTCATTTGTTACTAATTATAACCACTACAAATAAAAAAAATGCATGTTCGTATTTTATATAGTAATAATGTTACGCTTTTGAAATTATCATTTGGTTCCATATCTTTATTGGTACTGCAGTTATTGAAATAGTCGCTACATTTTAGTTATCGACACTATTCATCATTTAAGTTTATTTTATATAGTGCGAGTAATGGGTAAGAAAAAATATAGTCAAGTGAGATCTTGCTTGAATCGTCTAATCACACACTTTCACAATATTACTTTTTTATAATTTTTAAAAGTGTATAATTCAATATATAAATGATCAAAATAACGCATTTGACTGTATGTATGTAAAATGTAATAATTTGAATTTTGCACATAAGATGTATGATAGGTTGGTTGACTGAGATTTCACTAATGCTTTAGGGTTTGGCCTATTTGGCTAAATTTTTCAATGTTTGGATCGAATCCGGATTCTAGTTGAAATGTGTTGTTTCTACTCGTTTGTTTGGCCTCGTGGAGGAAGATGAGATTTTCTAAGTCGTTCATTTACTAGGTAACTTGGGTAAGGTCATTGATAATAAGTTGAGTCACAGTCATCAAAAAGTTTGGTTATAATAAATGTACTTTTTATTTAATAATAGTTATAACTCGTTAAAATTGATATTTAGTGCCATGGTTATCAGAATTGAAATTCTGATCAACGATTTTACGATCTAAAATTAGGTGATCAATCTGGATTGTAGATAGGATTTTAATGTTGGTGTAATTTTACGATCCTACATAGCTCCAAGATTTAAGTGGTAGGATCATAAACACGATTCTACAATCCAACGATCATTTGATCCGATCCTACAAGGGTAGTTTCAATCGTACAAAAATTCTAAATAATTATATCAATATGACTACAATTCAAATTTTTCTTTATTCGTATTTTAAAAATGATTATTAAAGGTATTCTTTTACAAATCTTAATAGCCAAATAAGTGTTACTTTAAATTTAAAACTTAAAAAAAAGAACAAATACAATTGAAAATCAGTTATCTAAAGCATGTTAATGCGTATATGTAGGATCACACAATCCTACGATCCGATTCTACCGATTTCGATCATACCCTCTCTGCGATCCTACGTAGAATCCCCATTCAACCTTATTTACTACTATAAATAATAAATGAGCTAAAATAATTAATTATAATTTAATAACTTTTATTTTACTTAATAAAAAATAAAAAGAATAAAAAAAGTTAGTGGGGCCATTGGACACACATCCTAGCTATTTCCAAGTTGCGCAGAGAAAAATGTGTTGAGCTTTATCTTAATAATTATCCTCCATAACTTTCTCCTATCTTCTTCTATTGATATATGATTTTCTGAACGCCACAAAGATTTGTATTTCCATTCTTAACCATTTCAAACTTTTACTTCTTCTTAGTTTTAGGAATTAGCTTATACTACACCCCATTGTGCTATTACCATTTACCGGGCCAGCACTTTGCGTCCAGATTAAATCCAAACCGAATTCCGCATTACGATTTTCTACGCTTTCATACAACCTTTTAAGGTAAGTCCACATATTATTATACATTTTTTTTACATTATAATGCTATGTTTATTAATGTTAAATTATGGAATTGTTCTCCTTTTTTCTTTGTCCTTTTCAATAATATATAGTATTAATTACTCCTAAACCTATTTTAAGATAGGAGCCTCAATATAATTACTAGTAGGATTAATTAGAGTATTTCTTTTTGAAAAAAGTACATGCAAAATCCAATTAAGATAAGTCTCGATTCTCAATATGAATTCGAGTATAACGAGACTTAATTATGTAGTACATTGTATAATTTTTGCTATTGAAAAACATCTAACAATGCATTTAACGATAATAGACATTAAATTTTGACATAATATTGGTGTTAACTTTCAATTAATTAGAAATACTCTTATTTAAGTATAATTCAACTTTATTTCTTTATTTTAGGAACTCTATAAAAGGAATTGGGTCCAACAAAAGGAAAAGAAAAACAATTGTTGTCTATGTTGTTTATGAGTTAATGATAAATATTTATCTATTTTTGCGAGAGGTCATCTCTTGTTGAAACAATCTCAAAATAATAAACTCATTTGTTTAAAATTTATATTAATTGAGTTATTTGAGTTATGTGTAGTGCGTCTCACTGTGAGACTGCCATAAATAATTATTTATTGATCAAGTTTTTTTTTGAATGTATGTAGTGAAAATGAGAATAGCAGTGATAGGTGGAGGGATAAGTGGATTAGGGGCAGCATATGAGTTGGCAAAAGGAGGAGTTGAAGTGGTGTTATATGAGAAGGAAGATTATTTAGGTGGGCATGCCAAAACCGTACGTTTTGAAGGGATTGACTTGGACTTGGGCTTCATGGTCTTCAATAGGGTAAATGTCCTTTTCTTTTGTTTATTTTTTTATGTCCTTTACCTTAATGAACCTACCGAAACAGTACTAAAACGAAAGAGACTATACCTAAATACTTAATTACTTGCTCCGTTCTAAACATGGGCGGATTTAGAAAAAAACAAGTGTTAGTCACTTGAAAGGATAGATAATTGTCGAAGCTTGAACTATAGATCAAATGATTAAAACAGAACTACTTAATTAACTCAGCCCCATACACTTATTTACTTTTACTATTTGTTTTCTAAATTTAATTAATGTAACTTAACTAGCGTGACACCTCTTCTCTCCGCCACTGGTTCTAAAATACTTGGTACATAACGATTATGGTGACTATTCATCATTCAAGTATATTTAATACATTGTAGCTAATGTGTAAGAAAATATATATTGTAAAGTAGGATTTTGTTTAAATCGTCCAATCACATATTTTTACGACATTAACTTTATATATATATATATATATATATATATATATATATATATATATATATATATATATATATATATATATATATATATGTTCATTCTGGTGATCGGGTCGTTTCGGACGGGTGTCAATCGGTTCGGTTATTTTTCGAATGCGTAACACTCGGGTTAGATCGGTTAGTCACGGTTCGGTTGAAGATCAGTTGTTTGAGCTATCGGGTTAGCATCGGTTTGGTATCGGTTGAAGTTCGTGTCGAGTAGTCAATCGGTCTTAGACTATCATCGGTTAATAATTGATTCGGTTTTACCGGGTACAAATCGGGTTCGGCTATTTTAATTCGGCTATGAATTACTAATTGATGATCAGATTTTCTTTAGTTAAAGCAAAATAGTTAAAATGCACATCACTTAGTGATTATTACTTTGGTACTTTTACTTGTTTGACAGTAAATTAAAATTAAAGTTTTATCACTTTTCATCTAGGTAGCAACTTGATTTTTTAAATACAAAATTATGATTTTTGACCATAAAACTGTTTGCGGTCCGGTCTGGTCTGAAAAATAAAAAAGCCGAGACCAGACCGTAAACCGTAATTTAATTAGAAAAAAAACCAGACCAGACTAAATACTAAAATTCCGTTTTGGTTCGATTTGGTTTACGGTTTAGACCAAACATTGTTCAACCCTAATCCCTTTTTTATATAAAGTGACTAACAAAAAAATTTTCTTATCTTTTGTGTGTGTATATGGGAGCAATCCAATGAGAAGGGTGTTGAAAAAGAAAAGGATAAGAAGCATTTTACACCCCTAATTTCAATAAGATTAAAAAATCTAAAGTCACGATTGAGCCAAACATACTTGATTGCAAAAGTCACTCTATAACACAGAAAAGTAACAATGACATAAGTTTGAATGTTTTTAGTTTATAACATAGTATCATTTTTTGTGTATGTATTGATTAAACAAGAATCCTTCTTATAAATTAAAATTTTTTTTGGTTATGTATTATAATTAGAACTTTTTATCTATCTCATTTTAAATACCTTTCTAACTGAATCCTTCACACACAGTGTATATATATATATATATATATATATATATATATATATATATATATATATATATATATATATATATATATATATATATATATATATATATATATATATATATATATATATATGGTCAAGTTCAAATGAGAACCAAGCTTATATGAGAATCGTGAGAACCAATCTCCCTGATAAAAATGTGTTACTTTTTTACAGAAAATGTATTACTTTTGGACAAAAAAATGTTACTTTTATTTTATAAAAAAGATGATACTTTTTAGCAAAAAAAGTCTTACTATTAGAAAAAAATATTGTTTTCAATAAAACAAACATATTAAAAAGTAACACGTTTATTTCGAAAAGTAACACCGTTTTATGTAAAAAGTAATTTTTTTCAGAATTTTTTTCTTAAAGTAACACCTTTTTGCCTTATAGTATCATTAAAAATAGTAACATCTTTTTGCCTAAAAGTAACACTTATATAGTAAAAAGTAACACATTTTATTTGTAAGTAAGATTGGTTCTCACGGTTCTCATATAAGGATGGTTCTTTTATATATATATATATATATATATATATATATATATATATAATTCAAATTCTTCCCCTTAGTAGAATATATATTATAATTAAGTAAAATAAAAAGAACGATAAGAAATATACTTCTTAATATTTGCTCGAACGAACATCTTTACCACAAAAAGAGGAGAGGAAAGAGGGAAAGAAATTGGGGGGAGAACTCTTATAAATCTTTTTAACATCATAAAATTTGTAAGGAAATACAAGATCTGTCCTCAATCCTCACTAGGGGTGTTCAAAATCGGGTATCGAAGGATGCGGATCTGAAAATTCGTAGATCTAATGTTTTGGTTAGTAAAAATTATGATCCAGTTCCGATTCGAAATAACCAGATATCTGAAATTCGGATATTCGATTTAATCAGAATCGGATACCGAATATATGGTTTTTAATCTCTTTTTTGGCTTTTTAAAGAAAATATGTTTTTTTACGCTTAAATCTTTAAGCTCACTTCACTTTTTTTTTTTAATCAAGCTTATTTTTTTATACTTTGAAAACAAATCATTTTGGCATTGTGATTGGTTTTTCAAAAGTCTAAATTAATTAACAATAAATTAGTTATGCAACTTTGTTACAATTGATAATTTTACATATAAGGAAATTCAACAACCTAAACAATCTTCAAAAAAGAAAAAACAACCTAAACAAATTTTTTAATAAAAAAATATATATGTTGAAAATAAATATGCAAAATAAAAACTGAAAAACCGGATAATTCGAGTATTCGATTTTGCCACTATTTCAATTTGAATTCGGTTTTAAAATCGGATATTCGGTTGAATTATCCGATTTCCAGAAAAAGGATAAACAATCCAATTTTTAAAATAGGACACCAAATATTCCTAATTGGATAATTCAAATCCGATAATTTTGAAACCCCTGGCACTCGCCATCTCCTTTCTCTAATTTTTAAACTTTTCTAAAGTGTTATTCATACCTGAAACAAATTTGTATCGAACTAAAGATAAAGATTGAAAATTAGATTTTATCTCATGAAAGAATGTATCACTATTTTGGGTCCGCTTGAATACAATGTATATATTTAAGGGGTAAATAATAATTAAAGTAGGAAAACAAAATTAGTTAATAGATGATTTGAAAATTTTGATTGTTAGAGAGGTATAAAAATTAGTTAGAAATTAGAAATTAATTAAAAATGCATAAAATAACAATTAGATCCCTTATTTTGGATGGGGAAGAAATTCTTTTCCAACAAGTTAAGAAAAAATTATTTTCTTTTTGTATTCATATTTTTTAATTAGTTTACTATTATTCTATCTCTTTGTTCTATTAATGTGACTTTTACCTACTTAAATATTTACTCTCAGTCCAAGCGTGTCCTTAGAAAAACAAATTTAAATTACATTTTGACTATCTTTTTTTCTTCATCCTACCAGGTAAAAAAAAAATATTAAGACATTACAAATAAAAAATCTTCCACCCAAAACACATTAGTTGAAATTGCTTAAGCTCACTATTTTAGCTTCTAATTTTGGTTAACTCTGAAATATATACTCGCTCCGATTTGTTTTGCGGGTGACATTTGGTTTTTCAATACTATTCATCAATCACTTTATTATGTGATTTGTTCTTAATCTATAAATTACAACTTATAATATAGTCATGTGGGATCTTATTAAATTCGTCTTATTGTGAATTAATATTAAGTTTATATAATTTTTACTCAAGTACAATTAGAGATATTTAAGATTGAAAACGTGCATTGGCAAATGTACCAAAACCAAATGGGACAAGTAAAGAGAATAGGAGGGAGCAAGGTTGTTAGAATCGGGATTCTACGTAGGATCGTTGAGGGGTAGGATCGAAATCGGTAGAATCGGATCGTCGGATCGTGTGATCTTACAAATATGCATTAATATGTTTTAAATAACTAATTTTCAATTGTATTTGTTCTTTTTTTAAGTTGTAAGGTTTAAATTAACATTGATTTTACTTCAACTATTAAGTTTTGTGAAAGAATACCTTTAATAATCATTTTTAAAATGCGAATCAAGCAAAACTTGAATTTTACTCATATTGATATAATTGTTTAGATATATACATATATACACATAAGTAAAATCTAGATTATAGGAAATTTTTGTACGATTGAAATTAACCTTGTAGGATCGGATCTTAAGATCGTAGGATCATTGAATCGTGTTATGTTCCTACCACTTAAATCCAGGAGCTATGTAGGATCGTACGATTCTACAACATTAAGATCCTACTCACAATCCGGATCGGTGGCCTAATTTTGGATCGTATGATCGTAGAATCATTGATCAGGATCGAGATTTTGATAACCATGGGAGGGAGTATTAGTATCGTGAACTTGGCCTACCAAATAGATCAGGTTGGGTCGGGTTCGAGTCATATATAAACAGGTCAGAAAACCCGTGACCCAAACCCAACCCGTTTAGTTAACTGGGTCAAAAATCACAACCTTGACCCGACCTGCAACAGATAGGTTGACTTGATTTTGACCCACTTAACCCGTTTATAATTTTTTTGTTTTCGATTTAAGATTTTTAACGTTGATTAAATATAATTTTTTTAGGCTTTAATTTTAACTTATGTTTTTTTGTTGTTTATTTTTTTATTTTCTATGAAAAATAAGAAAATAATAAATGAACTTAGTTTAGCTTATACTTATTGATTTAACTCGAAATTAACACATTTAATTAAATGGGTTACACAGGTTTTTTTTTCAGATTTGAAATTTTGACCTGAACCTAACCCATTTAATAAACAGATCAGGTGAGGTCGACCCATTTAATTAATTGGGTCAAAAGTCTCAACCCAAACCCACTTATTTCGGTTTAGGTTCGGATCAAGTTAGCAAGTCGGGTCAACTTTTATCAGCCCTACGTAGAGCTGTTCAAAAGTGACCCGACCCGAAATCGAAAGTAAACCGACCCGAAAATGTGTTCCTTTTTTAGGTTTATCGAACCGACAATACCCGAACTGATTGACAACCGAAAATGGGAAAGCTGAACCCGAGCTGTAACCGACACATAACCGTTAACTGAGATTACCCGAACCAAAAACTGACTAACCCGAGTCATATCCGACCCGAATCATGCTCGAAAACGAACTCGATCCGACAAAACCCGACTAAACCCGAACAAATTTTAGATCGAATTGCTTTAAACCTGAACCAATTTTGAACATAGGAGTATGATAGACTCATATTCAATCATTTTATTATTTAATCTAATAAAGTGATAGATATTTTAATAAATTAAATTTTATAAATACGTGGTTTCATATATTTAGAATTAATAATCAATGGTCAATGTATATTTAACTATTTTTAATCGTATTAGATGAAAATTGATAGAACTTTATAATTTTAATTTCCGGTCAAATAAGTAAAACTAACAAAGTAATAATGATCATTAGTTGATTTGCATTTTAACTATTTTGCTTTAAGTAAAGGGAATTTTGTCATCAATTAAAAAATGACTAACAACTTAATTTGATATCTACTCGATCGATAGTAATTAGTCATACGTAGCCGATAGTAATTAAAACTCGAACCCGATTGATCGACAAAACCGAACCAATTATTAACCGATGACAACCCGACACCGATTAACACTCGACACGAACTTCAACCGACACCGAACCGATGCTAACATGATAGCTCGAATAACCGATTTTCAACTGAACCGCGACTAACCGACCCGACCCGAGTGTGGCCCGTCGGGGAACGCAACCGAAAAATAGCCGATCAACCGAACCGAATGACACCCGTCCGAAACCGACCCGATCACCCGAATGAACACCTCTAGCCCTACGTGAAACTAATGTTAAAAGAGTTTCTAGTCTGACTTGAGGAACAATGATTGGGCAGGTTACTTATCCAAATATGATGGAGCTTTTTGAGAGGCTGGGCATTGAAATGGAGAATTCTGATATGTCATTTTCTGTAAGTTTAGATAATGGTCGTGGATGTGAATGGGGAAGCCGAACTGGTCTTAGTGGCTTGTTTGCACAAAAAAGCAATGCAATTAATCCTTACTTTTGGAAGATGATCCAAGAGATAATCAACTTCAAAACTGAAGTCATTATGTAAGCCTTTTTCATTCCTTTTTTATGCCTTCAACGTATTGAGTTTTTGTGACTATTGTTTCTCACTTTTTAAATTTTCTACTATTAAACAAACCTAAGCTGGGTGAACCTTAGTTCGTTTATTTATTCATTAATCATTATAGTTCTAGAACAAGCGTGTCAATACCTCTGTTCTTTGATGTTTTAGGTGTAAAGTTGGAACCTTTAGACCATAAACAATCTTACTCATTTCAAATGTTGTTTTCTAATGAAGTAAAAATTGATAAATTTTGGGATTTTACGCAAAGTCCGCACAAGTCTGATGAAGTTCAATTCTAAAATCAACTGGTAATTAGAGGAGTAACCCATCCAGCTTATATGTTACTGAGCCTTTCTCTAGTTTTTCGATGCGGGATCAGATGTGGGTTATTTTTGTAAAAAAAAATTATATGTGAATTGTATAGATTTAGACAACATTGCACACAGAAGTATTATTTTCAACTTATGGCATTGACAATATGTTCCATAGGTACCTTGAAGAACTGGAAAACAACCCGGACATAGACCGTTCTGAAACTCTTGGTCATTTCATTAAGTCAAGAGGTTACTCTGAGCAGTTTCAGAAGGCTTACCTTGTAAGAGATACAAAGCTTTGTTATGATTGTTTTCAGCAACTGAAAATGTCTACAAGTATGCAGTAATAAGATAGGCCTATTTGTTAACAATTGTAGATTCCCATGTGTGCTTCAATCTGGTCTTGCCCTTCAGACATTGTGATGAACTTCTCCGCTTTCTCTATTCTCTCCTTCTGCCGCAACCATCACCTGCTTCAGGTTCACTTCACCGATCATCTATGCTATATCTTTATCATCCATTTCAATCCGCGTTCTTCTAATTAATCAACTTGATCATCGGTCATTGCTGACAGGTATTTGGCCGCCCGCAATGGCTTACTGTGAAAGGGCGTTCCCACTGTTATGTAAAAAAGGTTTTCTTCCATCGTTCAATACTTGAATATCGGTTATTATTTACTCATTGTCTTCTATGGATTGAGATTAAGCCATTGGTATGTTTGTTTCGTATTCTATAGATTAAGGATGAGTTGGAGGCCAGAAGAGTACAAGTAAAAACCAGTTGTGAGGTGATTTCTATTTCAACGAGTGATGAAGGTGAGTAGTCATAAGAATACGATGGATCAATGAATTTTCAAAGTGATCAATGAATTCCATAACTTTGATCATCACTTTTTGTAGGGTGTACTGTGTCCTGTATTGATGGTTCGAATCATGAATACGATGGATGCATTATTGCTTCTCATGCTCCAGATGCCATACGAATACTAGGAAAAGAAGCAACCTATGAAGAAATTAGTATACTCGGTGCTTTCAAATATGTTTACAGGTTTGGCTTCCTTGCGATCTATCCTTTGTTTTATCGTCACTATTATTTACGATTACGAAGTATTTAGTAAGGGTTGTTATTGTGTATTAACTTTGTTCTCTAAGGTACACATAACTTCTTTTTTCACAGTGACATATTCCTTCATCACGACAAAAGTTTCATGCCTCGAAATCCAGCTGCATGGAGTGCATGGAATTTTCTTGGAAGCACAGACAGTAAAGTGTGTTTAACATACTGGTTAAATGTACTTCAGGTATGTCTAATATATCCTACTCCACATACTTTTAATGTAGTAGAATGATATTTTGTGCTTATACCCTAAATGGTTCCATGGCTAACGAGCATGCAGAACCTCAGTGAGACAAGTCTTCCTTTTCTTGTGACTCTTAATCCGCCTCATGAACCAGAAAATGTGCTGCTCAAATGGACGACAGGTCATCCTGTACCCTCTGTGTCAGCAACAAAGGCTTCCCTTGACCTTGCTAATATTCAAGGAAAAAGAAGAATATGGTTTTGTGGAGCTTATCAAGGTATACTATGAATCAAAGTCTAATCATGTTCGCATTATGGAACACGTACAGTTCTTTTCGAGATAGATGCACTTACCGTTTCCTTCTTTTTTTTACTTCAGGCTATGGTTTCCATGAAGATGGCTTGAAGGTATGAATTTTAGTTACTCTCAGACACCCTCGATGCATATGACTTAAATGATTAGAAGTGTTTAATATGGGGATAAGGGAACAAACACCTTACCCTTCCCTAGGAACCCAAATCCCACTTAAGTGGATTACCCCTTTTATGTTCCTGTTGTACATGTTGGGATAGTTTGTCCAAATCGCTATATGATTTTAGGATGGTATTCTTTGGCTTAAGAGTGTATGCACCTCGTGTTTCCCTGATAATATGTTGACATTCACAATAACTCCAGCTAAACTAAACAATACATAGGTAAGCTAGTTAAGTTTCTAAAGATATATTAGGTTTTATCCTCAGGCTGGTATTATTGCCGCACAAGGTCTGCTTGGAAGAAATTTGAACGTTCTAACAAACCCGAAACAGATGGTACCTACGTGGGGAGAGACAGCAGCTCGCATTTTTGTAACAAGATTTCTCAAGAGCTTTATTTCTGCTGGCAGTCTAATGTAAGTTCAGTACCCTGTATAGATACAAACAATATATGACAAATTTTCCTTAACACTTTATATAAATGTTGATGCCACCAATATATTTAGATCCTAGGTCCGTCATTATGTCGATGAAATGATGAAGTTTGAGCTAATAGAAGACATTAAAATACTTGAAAACAAAGTGTGCATAATCTACATTGTTCATTGAAGTTGCCTCAAAATTTACTAATTTTGTTCTTTTTTTTGATTTTGTTCTATAATAAATATTGTTTGTTATTTGTACTGTTATGAAATGTTACAGTTTATTAGAGGAGGGTGGCACAGTTTTGGCATTTGAAGGCTCCAGCAAAATCTGTCCTATGAAAGTTGTGTTAAGAGTTCATAGCCCGCAGTTTTACTGGAAGGTTCTCTTCTTGATTTTCTCATGATATCCCACTTGTGGAAAAAATCTAATCTGCTGCGTGATATTTGCTGCGGCTTTTTGTAAATGCAGCATTAAATGGCATGAAAAAACGCAGCAAAATTTGTAATTGCCTATTTGTCGTTAGCACAAGTGCTTGGGTTCAAAACCACAATATATGATAGCCAAAAAACCGCAGCAATTGATGATTTTTCCACTAGCGTTCTTTAATTTCATAAACATTATCAATGAAGGGAGCTGATAAGATAAGATATGTCTTGCAGGTGACTACAGAAGCCGACTTAGGTCTTGCAGATGCATATATCAACGGAGATTTCTCATTTGTTGATAAAAATGAAGGTCTTTTGAACCTTTTCATGGTAAAACAGAACTTTTTTTGTAACAATCCATTTGAGATTTCTAGTTAGTACTGAATTCTAGCAACATATATTTCTTATGCAGATCTTTATCGCCAACAGAGATCGACATTCTTCTAGTTCAGTAGCTAACAAAAAGAGGTAAATGCTGATAAAATGACTAAAACGAAATGGATTATGTACGATACTTGAATACCAATATGTTTCAACTTAAGTTCAGGGGATGGTGGACTCCGATGCTTTTTACTGCTGGTATTGCTTCAGCAAAATACTTCTATCATCATGTTTCTCGCCAAAACTCACTAACACAAGCTCGTCAAAATATTTCTCGCCATTATGACTTGGTAAAATATTTTAGTCGATCCATTGTTCATTTTACAAACTACAAACAATTCACCTTCTTCTGATGTGTATTTCTAATGTTGAATACAGAGTAATGAAATGTTTTCTCTCTTTTTGGATGAGACAATGATATACTCGTGTGCTATCTTTGAGGTCAAAATTGTTCTCCAACTCAATATTTAATGGTTTTAAGATTCGCGGCATAAACTCTTGTTCTTTGATTCTTATTTTATATTCTTCTTTTGTATTTCACAATGGTGTACAGTCTGAAAATGAAGACTTAAAAGATGCCCAAATGAGAAAAATATCTCTTCTACTTGATAAGGTATGATAAACTTCTTTCTCTATGAAAAGAAAACGGTTGGATTATCATAAATATTATATCCATAAACAATGGTCAGAATTTAAAGTGTACAAGATTTTAGGCTCGGGTAGAGAAACATCATGAAGTGCTTGAAATTGGTTGCGGTTGGGGTACCCTTGCTATAGAAGTTGTAAGGAGAACAGGATGTAAATACACCGGTATTACACTTTCTGAAGAACAACTCAGATACGCAGAGCAAAGGGTAAAAGAGGCTGGTTTACAGGTAGAATGATTTCCATTTCGGAGTGCACTATTTGTATCTTATGTTATTGTGCTTGTCTCCTCTTTTTCTTAGCTGTAATATGTAATTGTGCGTTGCAGGATCGCATACAGTTTCTTCTCTGTGATTATCGTCAATTGTCAGATGTGCACAAGTATGATAGAATCATTTCCTGGTGAGACCCGAATCTCCTGCTGGCGAAACAAAGTTGTACTTGTAGATCACTTGGCTGTTAAGAATAGTATGAAATTATTTAATAATAGTGAAGTATGGCACTTGCTTATGTGTTTTGTTTCTGATTATATAGTGAGATGCTAGAAGCTGTAGGCCATGAATACATGGAGGAGTTTTTCCATTGTTGCGATTCCCTCATGGCGCCTAATGGTCTTTTCGTCCTCCAGGTATTGGCCAAAGCTCAATGACAATTCATACCTTTCATGTTATCATTAGCTAATCGCTCACTTCGCAGTTACTAGTTTTTCTTGAAAAGGTGATAAATTGACCATACACTTTGTTGATAATTTGAGCAATCTAAAAGCCAAAAGTCAGTCAAAAAGCCAATAAAAATGTTAATTGCTAAACACCATGGTATCTTTTAAGACTTTTTACTTGTTTCATGCATCTTGCTAATGTAGTTGTTTCTTCTTTAGTTCATATCTATACCAGATGAACGGTATGATGAATACCGGAGAAGTTCAGATTTCATTAAAGAATACATTTTCCCGGGTGGATGTTTACCTTGTTTGAGCCGAGTTACCTCAGCAATGGCTGCTGCTTCCAGACTTTGGTACGTACATCCAGTGAAGCTACACAAATTAAATGAACTTGTCCAGAAAATCTAAAAATAGTGCTTTGTCTGCATTCTGCAGTGTGGAACACCTAGAGAACATCGGAATACACTACTATCAAACACTGAGATGTTGGCGGAAAAATTTTCTGGAGAACCAAAGGTTAGTCAGTCTGAGTTATTCACCATCACCACGCAACAGTCTCAGCATATTAGTTACTTTTCTTATCAAATCGTATAGTAGCAAGAAAACGTTACTAGGTATTCACAGGATTGGAACCAATCTACAACATTTCATTACCTAAATGTCGTCAAATAACATCCACTAAGAAGGGTTCTTGGGTTTAGATTGAGATGTATGCAACCTTAGTTTTCTTAAACTTATTGCTGAATTATTGTTTTATTTGCACATACAGAAAAATTGTTTCATTGGGTTTTGATGAGAAGTTCATCAGAACATGGGAATACTATTTTGACTATTGTGCAGCAGGATTCAAGACGCGTACACTAGGAAATTATCAGGTACCTAATGCAAAATGGACTATTATCTTGTAATGTTTACTCAACTTTCTTGTTTAGAATGTATAAGAACAGACACTAATTCAAAGGTTTTGTATAATGCAGATTGTTTTTTCAAGACCTGGGAATGTATCAGCCTTTGGTGGACCGTTTGCAGGCTCACTTTGATCTCTGGCTACACATGAAGTGTATCCACCGATGGCAACAGATCGGACTCAAATCGGATTATGCATACTCTGTCTCTGCTTCAAAAAAGTCGAAAATTTTTTTCACCTCCACCTCCGACTTGGACTCGGATTTTATGCCTCCGACTTGGATTCTCAGATCTCCAATGGAGTTGGATTATGACATTTTTGTTTTTGATCAATCAAATTTTTTTAACTTTGTGTAGATTCATAAATCATTTGAATAGGCTATGATTTGCCCAAATTCTATTCTAACAAATAAATATACTTAGAGCAATTCAATAACTCAAAAAACTACAAATTTGTCTTAAATAAATTAGATAGCAAATATTTGAACAAGTTGGGATCAGATGTCAAATAATATGGGAGTCGCAGTCGAGTTTGAATATCAAATTTAAGAGATCCGAGTTCTGACCATGGAAACAAAATGTGTTGCGGATTCACTTACGAAAACGGTCGTGGCGACAAGAATGACTATAATGGAGTAATAACGTAAATCGCAGTGCGAATGTTCAAAAAAAAATATATAAGTGTTTTGAACTATTAAATTGAATTTTTGTTGTTGAACTACTATTATTATCACTATGCCAAATACCCAAATTTATTGCACTATATGAGACACTTTCAATTAGGGGTGTTTATAATAACCCGATTCGGAAAATCCGACCCGAATTATCCGATACCCGGTTTTAAAACTGGGTAATTTGCCCGATTTTTGCAAACCAGATAATCCGGGTCAGGTATCCGATTTTGAAACCGGGTACCGGATCCGGATCCGGGTCACGATTTTTTGAAAACCGGGTACTCGGTATCCGATTTTTTTTTATTATTATTTTTTTTTTTTTAAATAAAAAGATTATGATATCTCTTAATCTTTCATTTTTTGAGAGCTAGTATTTGAATTTTATAATTGTTCTTACTTAAACTCATGAATAATAATATTATTCTTTCATTTTCTTAATTAATCTTTTATGACTAATTAAGTTGAAAATTTTTAAAGAATTTGTATTTGAATTTTATATATAAAAATATTTTACGTGAAAATGGAGATAAACAAACGTATGGTTGAACGACAAAAAAATAAAAAATAAAAAAAACATTCTAATAAAATCGGGTATCCGGTTTCCGACCCGGTTTAGACCGGGCACCCGGATTCCGGATATCCGGTTTAAACCGAGTACCGGATCGCAATTTTAGGTACCCGAAAAATCGGTTACCCGAATTTCCGGATCCGGGTTGACTCCGGTACCCGGTTTTGAACACCCCTACTTTCAGTGGATAATTAATTAACTTAACAATTATTTTTAGGAAAATTTGCTCAAAATAATCCTAACTATCATCTGTTGGCAAAAAATAATTTCAACTATCAATTATTTTTTAATAATCCCAACTATTCTCATAATTTGTTGAAAACATACCCACCCCTGGCTCGAACATGTAACTTTTCCACTTTTTTTCTTTTTTTACCTAATTGTTCAATATTAACTCTTCCCCTTCATCTATTAATAAAAAAAGAAAAAAAAAGTGGAAAAGTTACTTGTTGCAGCCGATTAAAACGGAGGTGGGTATCTTTTCAATAAATTATGAGAATAGTTGGGATTATTAAAAAATAATTGATAGTTGGGATTATTTTTGGCCAACGGGAGATAATTGAGATTATTTTGAGCAAATTTTTCTTATTTTTATGCCATGTTTGGGAATAATTATTTCATTTGAAGATTTAGAATTGTGTCAAATTTATTGTTTGACAAATCAAAAATTTTAAACATGGATTTGGATCAAATTCCACCATTGCTTTTAAAAAAGTTAAGGTTCAGAATTTGAGAAAGACTTGTCAAACCTTGTCATTCTCAAATTCTTCATTTAAGATTTCATAATTGAAATTCATAATTTAACATGAAATATTTGTTCCCAAACACTACATTGAGTTATTTGAATTTTTGGTTAATAGTTTTGTTTGACGACTAAAATTATGAGTAATTATAAGTTTAGTGATTTATAATAATCAAAGTTAAAAGGGAATTAATCAAATTTTAATGATGAGACAAAAAACGTTCTAACTCTCGACTCTCAAACATGTTACGTAATGGGCGTTATGCAACGAAGGGGGGGATTTTTTATTCCATGGATCTGATTCGGAGTCAAAGTATATAAACGGATTTGGAGTCGGACTTCTTTTTCTCGAATTCGAATCGAATTATTATTCTCGGATCATATTGAATTAGCGTCAAATTCAAACTAAGTTGCCATCCCTATCCATGAATTTTGCTTAATTATTGTTTTGTTAACTACGAGGTTCAGTTTTCTATTAAATTAAAACTTTTTTTTCATTTTTCTGAAACTCTAGTCACCAATTTCGAAATTCTTTTCAAATAAGTTTCTACGAGTTTTGACAACACTTCAACAATCTTGGTCGGAACTATGAATCTTGATTTTCCATATATTTAATAATATATTTATCTTATATATTCAATAATTTTTATATGAGACGATTTCTTTTAGTCACTAGATTCACAAATTTATTTTGAGAAACGCAAGAGACCATCTCTAATAGTCAGCTCATAAAGAAAAATGTAGAATAAGTTATTCGGTGCGCATTAATGATATTGTAAGTACGCTTTTATTGTAAATAGGCATTAAGGATATGTCAAGTAGGCATTTAAGGATGATGTAAGTATTGTAAGTAGGCATTTAAAGACAATATAAATAGGCATTAAGGATATTGTAAGTAAACATTAATGATACGATAAGTAGACATTAAGGATGATGTAAGTAGGCATTAAGAATAATAAAAGTATGCATTACGGATACAGTAAGTTGGCGTTAAACTTTAACGGGCTGGGCCTAAGAGACGTCCCAGAGTGACAGTTTCTTTGGAGACCGGCGGTACTAATTAGCAACGCTAAAAAAATCAATTTTAACCTTAAAAGTATCAAATCTGAATAAATAAGAACATATTCAATTTTAACATAAAGTGATCAATTTTGACATTAAAATGATTAATTTCTACTTTCAAGTTTATGAACTTAAATTGATCACCTATTTTAAAATCTTCAATTTCGACTTTAAAGTGATAAGTTATATATAAATGATTAATTAAATGTTCAGTTATAACTTCTAAAAGAAATCAATAAAAAATTTCAATGTTGATCTATAAGTTATTAATTTTGACATTAAACTGATCAATTTCTACTTATGAGTTTTTAACCTTAAATGGACAATTATTTTAAAGTCTTAAATTTCGTCATCAAAGTGATCAATTCAGACCTTAATGTTATCAATTATATATAAAAATCATCATTTAAATGATTAGTTATAAGTTATAAAGAAATCAATTTTAACCTTAAAGGTATCAATTATGACCTTAAATTGATCAATTATTAATCACGCAGCCCATTTGGGCTATTGATCTCAACATGAGACGGTCACTCGCTGGACTTGCAAAATTAGCAACAAATCTCCTGTGAGACGGCCGCATGCGTACGACCTCTTACAGGTTCATCCCATTATTTTAAAGTTGTCATTTTAAAGCTTAAATTGGCATTTTGGACCAATAACAAATAGACAATTTAACTCTTGAATTTGACAATCTTTAAACCATTCGAATAGACATTCTAAGTCTTCAAATAAATATTTTACAGTTGAAGTAGGTAAATAAAATATAAAATTAAGGGTGTAGAGACTTTAAAAGTTAGAAATGATATTTTAAGTGGTGAAATGGGTGTTTCAAAGGTTAAAGACTTAAAGTTAATAACTTAAAAATTATATTAAATTAAATTAAAACTTAGGAGGAAGATTTAAATTAAGTCCTAGGAGGAGGAAGATTGAGGTTAGGACTAGGGTAATTTTAGGAAAGATTGACATTAATAATCTAACATTTTGTTTATCCAATGTGATTAATTCAACTTTTTGATTATTTTCTAATAATTCAACGTTTGTCCTTAGTTTGCTGTGAATATTTCAACCTTTAATTTGTTTGCTAGCAGCATACCCTTTTATCATCCTTTATTAGTAATATGGTATGTTGTGGGAAAATTTATCGCAAATGTTAGATTATTAGAAAATAATCTAAAGGTGAGATTATTCATAGCGGACGAGTGAAAGATTGAATTATTAATATCAATTTTTCTTTTTAAGTATTAGATTTGACTTTTTAAATTTTGAAATGAATGTTGAGTTCAGAAACTAGAAAATTTTTTTGGTTCCACAGTAAGACGCCGCAAACAAGTTTTTGTGTGTAGGAACAAAAATGCTAGTGAGAGACGGTCTCTTTAAGAGACTTTCTCTAATTTAGTGAGCCCATAACAAATAAAAGGCAAAAAAAATATTATAATAAAAAATAAGTAGATAAAATAAATAACAAAATTATCATTAAAAATTATATTTCACTTAGTGTTCTCATCGCCATTAGCGTATAAATATCCAATTTGAAATTAAAATTAACTGAAATAATCTAAATAGTAAAATTGGGAGAGAAAAATTTTCTTGTTGTAGTGATATATGTCCAAATCTTCTATTGCTTCTATAGTATCCCGTTAATTTTCGATTAAATTTTTTTCGGTTATTATATGAGTATGTCATATAATAATATTTTATGCATTGTGAGCATTTGATATTTAAAAATCTTAGACCAAAATTACATGTCAATCATAGTTATTTATATTAACGTGAATGTCATATTATAATTAAAATTGGGTAATTGTTGCTCCTTAGTTTCTAATAATAATAATAATAATAATAATAATAATATTTTCCATACATTTTCTATAGACTAACTTTCTGTATTCAAAAGAGTGTGGGGGTTCAGCTTGTTGCTCCGCTCCCTACTAATTCTTTGTAAAGTATTTTTTTTATGAAAAAAATAATAATAATAAAAAATAATAATAACAGTATCGTGTTCTCTCTCTCTAATAGACCCAATATAATAGACCCAATGAAAACCCTACTTATTCTCTCTCTCTAAAGATGGGATAACTCTATCAAATCTTCATCTCTATGCCAATTGCCCGCCGTTTTTGACATAATCTCTAAATTTCTTAATTAATCCCATCTTATTCTATGGTTTTGTCTTTTAATTTGATTCTAATCGGTTAATTGAAACCAATTTCTTTGATTCTCTTTGGCTTTTTGATCCAGAAAATCATATGTAAGTTCACTTTTATCTTTTTGTTTTTTGGTTGCTAAAAAAATTAAAGGGTTGGTCTCAAAATTTCTTTGAAGATACAATAAATTAGTACCATGTTATTGTTAATACTCAAAAACAAATAAAAATTGTTTATCATTGTTTTATGCTAATGAAGTGTGTTTTAGATAGTCATATGAGTTATGTTAATATATAGAAATTTAAGAATAAGAGATTTAATTAATACTCAAAACTTTGAAAACATCTAAAAATATTCTGGAGTGATCTGCAGGGGTAATTATAATTTAATATGGCAACTTGGCAAGGAATTGTCTTGAAATTGGCTGATTTTGGTCGGGTAAGATGATTTATTTGTGGGCAATTGTAATAATGGTAATATAGCAATAAACTTATTTGAAGGCAATTGTAATAATTGTAGCTAGTCAACTAAGAATACTTCTTAAAATACTAATCCGTGTAGTAATTGTAATGTGACAAGAAACATATTTGAAGGCAATTGTAATAATTGTGATATGCGTGCCTTCGGCGGGAAACGAATCATTGTGCTAGCGTGTCACGTTAAGATATTGTTTTAGTATAGTTTATGATTGGTTCGGATCATTTGGACGATTGAAAATATGATTTGGATTTAGGAAAAAAAAAATCCAAATCAAATTTAATTTGGTTTGATTTGTATTTATATTGAATTGAATTCAAACTAAACACCAAACTTAGCATCCACAACTGAACTAGTCAACTAGATTATGGCATTTGAACTTTGAAGCCTTTAGGTGACAAGGTAACTGTATCCAACAAGGCTCCGTCTTTTGTATTATTCAATTCTTTCACTCTATGCACAGGGATGGAGGGAAGGGGAGCGGGCCGGTGGTGGTGCAAAGGGTTTGGGGGCTAGCCTAGGGTGGTGCAAAGGTATAAGGGAAAGGTTAATGTTTTCTTTAATTTCCCTTCTTTTAGTTTTTTGAAATCCAATCATATTTTCCTTTTTTTGGGCAATTTACCTTCTACGTTTGTGGTTTTAGAAATTACAAATCATCCACTTCAATTTCCCGATCTATTGCCCAGAAATTTTGGGGTCTATGCGTTTTCTAATTGTAATTTGAACAACTTTAGAGTTTCTGTGTTTGGTCTCATTGCTGTTTGAATATGTGATTGTTTTTTATGAATTACTCCATGGACCAATTTTCTGTGTTCAGATGTTCAATGATATGTTCAATGGTTATGGAGAATAATAACATTGCAATGTAATTTTGGATGAGAGTTTTAGAACTAATTTTGTGGAAAGGAAAATAACACTAGGATTTTGTGCCCAGAAGTACAACACAAAGGAGATGTGAGGTGCCCTTTTTAAGCTTATAATTAGCACCAATCTTGATGCTACTTGTCATGGTGTTCATTAATTGGACTTCCAGCTTCTGAAGTCTATCTTTTTTTTCATATAATAGTACAAGTTTTTGTACCTGTGATTGCTATATTTTGAACAATATGAGAAATTAGCTGTTTGAAGTTGTATAGTTTGCTACCATTATACAAGTTACTTAATTGTATGCAATGTATTTGTATTCTTATTTATAATTGTAGTTTGGTGTTTTTGTCGTTGTTTTCATGGGGGGTCGTGAGGTTTTGTTGCTTTAAGAGTATTATCATTAGCTTGGGGGGATTAACATTTAATTTATTACTTGTGGCGGATATCTTGCAATGTATAGCCTTACTGCTAATCAAACTACACTTCGAACATATTAGGGTGAACCGGTTACACATTTTGTTGTTGGTGTAGGATGTTCGTTCCTTGTTTTGTGAATACCGAGTAGCTAATTTAAAAACTTTTATGCACTTTGTATTTTCTTTGAGAGGTTTTGAACTTTTTGTCCGCTTAAGAGAAGTGTTTATAAGTTATACTCTATTAAAGTGGAAAGAACTCCTACAAAAGTCTCAATTTGTTTATTTTTTGCATCTCCTATACAAGAAAACTGAAAGATGATTTCTGAAGTTCACTTGTAGTAATTTTGCACCATGAATAGGATACATCATATCGTCCCTGTCCAAAAAATAAATAAGAATATTGTCTACGCGTCTTGCTGATTTCTCCTCTCTATGCTGCAGCTAGAAGGCATGATTGTATGACCTTCAGTGGTTGATAACATACATCACATTTCTTTGTCTGTATTATGGCCTTAGTGGTGATCTGTGGACAACCATGCAGCGGAAAGTCAACTGCTGCAACATGCTTAGCAGAAGCTCTCAGAGCCTCTGAATCTAAGGCAACTGTCAGGGTTATTGATGAAACTTTCTTTCATCTGGATCGCAACCAAAGCTATGCCAATATGATTGCTGAGAAAAATGTAAGAGGGGTACTGAGGTCTGAAGTTGACAGATCTGTATCAAAAGACAATATCATCATTGTAGATTCCTTGAATAGCATTAAAGGTTACCGATATGAGTTATGGTGTTTAGCTCGTGCATCAGGAGTTAGGTACTGTGTCTTACATTGTGACGTCGAAGACACTGATTGTCGTAAATGGAATGAAGATCGGAAAGAGAAAGGTGAAGCAGCATATGATGAGACAATCTTTGAAGATCTGGTGAGAAGGTTTGAGAAACCAGATAGTAAAAATAGATGGGATTGTCCTTTGTTCGAGTTACAGCCATCCAAAGATGGGATAGAAAAATCATCCCCTGCCATTTTGGATGCTGTGTCATACTTGACAAAGACGGTTGATTCAAAGACTAGAGATGTCAAAATTTTGCAGCCTACAATTGCTACCCAAAGTGTGCGACCTTCAAATGCAAACTCTCTTTATGAGTTGGACCAGGCAACACAAGAGGTAATGAATGCGATTATATCAGCTCAAAGTAATTCAGTAAACGGACCAATTTCCATTGGTTCAGGTTTACCAACCCTCAACATTCGAAGTGCGGTTGGATTTCCTGAATTACGTAGACTGCGTAGGACTTTTATAAAATTGACAAGCCAGACTAGCTTAAGTGGTCCACCCCCTCCAGCCGATGCAGAAAGTGCAAAGCGAATGTTTGTTGATTATTTAAACCGAGAATTGGGAGATTAGAGTACAAGGGTGTCTTAAAATGGTCCTTGAGAAACAAAATACGGAGGTTTGTAACTGTTGTGTTGTGCATTTGTGTTGGTTCAGTTTACTTGGGACTCTGAAGAACCATATTCTGGTCAAGCTTTTGTTTTACAAATAAATTGTCATCTTGAAGTTATAAGTGCTTATTTATGGATTTTTTTTTCTGTGAGCGACTTGCTTATTGCCAGTTGAATTGAGAGTGTTCACATGGTTTCAGTAAGATCAGTCTGTAGGAGTTAGATAAGATATGCCTTCCATTTTTAGAATATTTTGAGTTTTCACCATCCTATTTTATGCCATAGTACGATCTTGTTGGAAAATCATTTGTATTTTCGCCTTCGTATCTATTATTTACTCGAAAGTCGTAAGCATAACAAAACTGTGGCAGTTCTTAAGCTTTCTGTTTATGGAAGTGGGCAATTTTCATTGCCCGATAGTTCTGATGTTGTGTACTCTTTCCCAACTGTGAAATGACTATCACAGAGGAGAAAAAATTGTAGCCTCGACTTTGAATGCAAGCGGAAGAGTTAAAATGGACAATGCGAAGGACCTCGTGTATTTCGTCTTTCAAATGTCTGCCATAGTTAGAAGCTTCTCTACTCCTCGACTCTGTAAATTTCCATTGTACGTGTGGCTAAGAGGTTGTTGACGAGAAAAACGAGCTATCAAACCATCGTGTGAGGCAAATATGCAATACATGGAGCTAGCCGAATCGTCTGTATGAAGACTTACAAGCAATCAATTGTGCAGTAGGAGTCCATATAACAAATCAATTGTATCATATTCAATTCTATTTTCAACTTACATAAGGCCGAAAGACTCCTCGTATAAGGTTATATCAACATAAAATGTAAAAATGTTAGATCTCGTCTATAATGATCATGCTTTTATCAATTTAGAGTATTGATAAAACAAAAACGCTATATATCTTTTATCTAAACTTCAAGAGATGGGCATTTCAATTATCTAGTTATTAAGTCAAATTTTGAGTTTCATTATAAAAATGTCAATTTCATTTATATTCTAAGAATGGTAATCTAGGATTCCAATGAGAAAGCAAAGAAATAGCAAAAGAAAAAGATGTATAGCTGTCCCATTTCTGTCTCATAAAAGAACAAAGTAGAAGCAACATAAAGTGCACTAAATCTTGGTCATTTCATTGATGAACACAGTCCAAATTCTCCAACGTTCTCATTTTCAAAAACCAAATTCCAATGGAGCCAAACTTTTCTTACAAAAATCACAATTTTCTCGTGTCACCTTACACCCCATCATTCCTTCCTCTTCACTCTAAAATCAACAGTCTATGATGATTTGATCTAATTCATCAACCATATTCTTCTGTTTCCAGATACAGAGAAAGGGTCATGGGATGGACCTTATTTGCATGTTTTGGTTATACAAAGAAGCGAAAACGCCCTAAGCGACCCTCAAACTTCGGTTCCAAGATCAAAAGAGTTGAGACTTATACCATTTCATTCTCTTTTCTCATTATTTAGTTCATTTATATTTTTAATAGTTTATAACTTGTAAACTTCATTTTATAAGTTTATGTTGGATGGCAGAGAACACGAGCTCGTGGGTATCAACCATTGGAGTCTGGTGAAGATTCTAGAGAATTGGATGTATCAGTGCCTCTTGCCGGTCAAAGGTTGTTCTTGTTCACTCCTATTTGCTGAATATTTGCTATAACTTTTATAGAATAACAATGGGTTTTTGGTTATGACTGTAGAGAGAAGCCAAAAGATGAAAAGAAAGCAAGGATTCAAAAGAAAGTGAGGTTCAATTTGGATGTGGTAACTTATGAGCCACTTAGCTCATATCATGATGAACATGAAGATACTGACTCAAATGGAGACGATGAAGGGAAAGAAAATATAGACCCAGCAGCGAAAAAAGCCTGTGTAATCTATGCACCTGTGGATGTCAGCAATAGTATGTCAAAACTGCCATTAATTTCATCAAATCATAGATACAATAACCGTTATGATGGCGAAGATGAATACGAAGATGATGGGCATGAGGATGAGGATGATGATCATATTACTGATGATGAAGATGCAGATGAGGATGATGAAGGAGCTGATGAAGATAGTGATGATGGTTGCGTGACTGATTGTAAGAAGTTGTACTATGAGGAGATAACGGATGAGGAACTCGGTGACTGCTCGTCAATGCCTCTCATTGGTTCTGCAACAAATGCTCGACTAAGGAGCCACTACATTGTACCAGTGCTAAACCCTATAGAGAATCTTTCTCAATGGAAAGCATTGAAAAACAAGAACAAAATGCTAAAAACTTAAGTAGAATGTGTGGGAAGAAAACTAAACGGGCATGAACGATTTCATTTTACTATGTCTCAGTTATTCTTGTTCGGGTTTGTGAGTGACTAATGTTTTTTTGGAATAAATATACTACTGTATTCTTCTATCGGGCAACGCCTAGTTTGGAGCAAAAATCTATATAATTGTCACTGAATCCGAAAGATGTCTAGAAAAAGCCTAAAGACCTCACTAGATCACTTAACATGCAACCAAAGCAATCACAAAGCTCAAATTCCGAAAGTTCAAAAACTATCACCGTGTGTTAAGCGAACACAAGGTTAAGACATCATTTCGACTTTAGCACAAAGCTGCTATAAACTTCACCGCACGAATAGATCCTCAGGCCTTTGTACCTTCGTAGAGCTGTAAAAACCATGTTTGAAAAGTTGTCCTTACATAAAAACAGAATCATACTCTACCCAAGAGAATGTCAGAACTCAGAACGACTAACAGGCTGATGATTAAAAAGGATAAATACACAAAAAGTATGAAATGTGCGAGATTTTACATATAATCATGCGAGAACATATAATCATGCGAGAACGAGGAGAGATTCATAAACTTTAGTTAGCTTCATTCTACTAGCAGGTTTATATATTAAGAATTTCTTCCAGGAGTAACAAAAAAAATACAAATCCTTCTAACTGACAGTAATAAAAGATGAAAAAACACTCTTCAACTTACAAAAGCTTCGGCATATACCTCCAGTTTAAGAGGGCATGCAGCAATTGTTGTTGTCGATTTCACATCCTCCGTCTGCCTTTAAAGTTCACACCCTATAAAGTTAATTTACTCCGTAAAACAAGACAACTGTCGCATTCAAAAGCGTAAGCTGATGCCTATGAGCAAAAAGTTTCATGGGCAAAAGAATGCTTCCCATATTCAGTGATCTTGACATCGAGATTCACTGCAGGTAAGAATGTCGGATCCCATGATTCGAAATTCACAATAGGAACAGGAAGTGGCAAGCTTCAGTGGAATTTTAGCAGTATATTTGCTGATTGATGATGGTGTAAAAAAGTATCAGTGTAATCTACAAGCTGCTGTTTTTGGTATTGAAAATACATCTACATGATTGTACAGTAGCATGAATCTGAATCGTCATCGTCATCGCTGTCGCTCACATCACTGCACCAAATAAAGATCCTCCAATAAGATACAGGATTTATTAAAAAAAAAAAAAACATGTGTAAAATAAGATTTGGTGTTACATAAGTTTTACATGTCTCATGTGCTGCAAAATGCCACGTTTTGAAGAAAAGAAAATCATCTAAAATGTTTATAATAGATTTAAGTTATAAATTGTTATTGGGCTTGTACACAATTAGACCAGCATAAGAGGAGAATTGACCAATACACAACAAGACCCACATGAGAGGAGAATTGAATGCACACAAATTCGACGAGGTTTCATCCTAAAATTGGTAATAGGAGAAGTAACCCATCTAGCTTATGTGTTAGTCAACATCTCTCTAATTTTCCAATGTGGAATCACATGTGGGGTTATTTTTCGAACAAATATTTATTAGTATACAAGATATTATAATTGATCACAATCACAACTAATGCATAGACAAGCAGCTAACTTGTGGATACTTCAGGACAATATTTTATGTCAACACCATAATGCAAAAATGTGACAATGGGAGTGATGCAACGCTGTTATTATGACACAAAATATCAGCCGAAAGCATGAGAGGTCTCTCAAAACGACCAAAAACACAGTTTTTTGAACACACTTACAACAAGAGGAATATTTGTTGCTTTTTTTTGGGAAGAACTTACAACGCAGACGATGCTTCCTTGTTTTTGCACTAGTCAAAACACAATCCTTACATCAAAAATCAAAAGGCATATGTATATCAGTTTTAAATTCAAGGGTAAATTTCGTCGGAAGCCTACATGTGGCTATTTCAGCATTCTAAGTCAAATTACAAAACTCGTACTTGCATCAAGGTTCCTTAGTAAAGTGGTGTAAACTATATTGAAGAGGATGATTTCTAGGTAGTTGGCAGATCAAAGATGTTTGTTGGTACAGCCTGCTTATCCCAATCTGTCTTCCAACTAATTATATTTTTCATAAAACTAAAGTTGTAGTATTAAAGACTTGCATATGCAAAAAAGTACATGTATACAATTCATAAACTCCTCAAACCACTAGACAACTACTCCTATTAAGCAAATACTTAACACTCCAGCTGTATCATATTTAAGGCAGTACACCAGTAGAAACTTTTAAAATAACACATTATACAGTAAGTACATAAAGTCATTGAAATTTATGATACTTAAAAAAAAAACAGATTAGCAGAGAAAATCATTTATTCCTTCACCAGTACTAGCATCTAATGCAAGTTAATGTGAAAGATCAAGAAACATAGTTCACAGTTCGTACCATGAACGAAAAACAGGGCATGGAAAAATGGTGAGGAGAAAAATTTCAGTCTTGAAATACTTCTATTTGGGTAAAGTCCGAAATGACATAAAAAATAAAATTTCAAATGCGAGTACATCCCAGAAAAATAAGTGAAATGAAATCATCAAGCAAGCTCTAGTGTACGGAAATCATTGACCTTAATTGATCAGGTGGCAAATTAGAAACTAGCAGATGATGGTCCATACTCAATAAGACGTTCCATGATTTTACTTACGAGCAAAACTAAGAAGGCAAGCAGAAACCAGAAATAAATACTTCTACATCAAATAATAGTGCTGACAAATATATCTACAATTTAAAAATGGCATTCAAATTTACCATTTATATAGAGTACCAAAGAAAGGGGATTATAGCAGATCAAACTTAAATTCCTTTTCCGAAGTAAATCAAAATCAAATGTAATAAAAAGGTTGCAAAGAGAATGATATGGATGTGGAGGACTGTTCAAGCAATTTTAAATCAGGAGTATGTTCGTGAGGACAGCTTCAATACTGATTCAGGTGTTATGGAGATGAGTAAATGCACTTGTTCCTGGAGTGGTCAAGTGGCTGCGTTAGGCTAGGTTGCAATTCCAGGGGTACTTACACTCAAGTCATATCACGTGTCGGCACCTTTTGGGGTCACAATACACTATGGTTAGTAATGGTCGCTCGTCGTGCTTAATTTATGTCAAAGCTATTCTACTTCTGCCTCTTTGGTCTATGGAGATCATAGCACACTAATGTTGAGTGAGATTTTTTTTTCTTATTTAAACCAACCGAACTTTTAATGTGGAAAGACGTTACAAATGACTAAAGGCTGTAAAACGTAAAAGCTAATACTAATCCTTACCCTTTCCTGAAAGCGTTACAAATCCGCCCAAATATAGAAAGTTACCTGAAATTTGTGTAAGCAAAAAGCACACAGCTGTGCAGCAAAAACAAAAGAGAAACTCTCCCTACCTACACCTATGAGCCCAATTGCTACCAACTACCAAGCAAATTTTTACCCTACAAATCCTCAGCAAGTTTGCAAGGTGTCGAGTCATGCGAACTCATTCAATTCAAAATCCTCCAATCAACTCATGCTCGCAACTTTAAATCTATCTCCCACTCACACCAAAAAGCTAACAAAATCTAAGTCTTCCGCTAAACAAAATAAGCTACATTGGTCTCAGTTAGAGCCAAGAGCCTTGAACCTCGAGGTCAACATGTAGTGTCTATTTGAGAACCTCCCAAGAATGTTGACACTTAACTGAATTATCTGCCTTCATACACATTTAATTGACCCATGCTGCAAACTTAAAATCAAAACTCTGGCTAAGATCTCTCTATATTCATGGTTTAGCAGCCAATAAGCTGTATGCTAATCTAAAGTTCACAAGCCTAGCTAACACCCCACTTTCTCCTTGGGCTAAATATTGGAGGATTAAACCAGTTTAGTATTAGAAAATTGTATTGATGATTCCTACACTTCACATCAACTCAAAAAGCACCATGCCAAAATAAAATACACAGCTTGCAAACCAAACATATCACTGGCTGTAGTGGCGGGTTCATGAAAAAAAAGTGATGTCAACAATTTAAAATAAAAAATTACAATCACCATTGAATGAATTAAGACAAAACGCGTTTCATGTCCTACTCACCCATGTAGAAGACAATACACTAACCAACTCATCTAAGAAATACTTACATGTACTGCTTGATTTTATTTGGATTTAAGTGATATCAACTGACGACTACACACTACATCTGCTAGTATATCAACAAAACATAAGATGAAAAATCAATAGAATGGAATATAGAAATTCACACAAGTACTCTGAGCAAATTATAGTCACAATAACACATCATACAATTTATATTTTCCTTGAAGAACATTAAAAAGGGCAAAATGACATGAAGGACAAAAACATTAAAAGCCCATATTACCTTGGTAGAAATTCCACAACTTCTGCAAGCTTATTCCCTCCATTAGTATCATTCCACTGAACTTTCCTTTTTGGTTTTGGGGAAATTTCTTCATTTCTAGGTGACAAGAGCCTCTTTGACTCCTCCTCCCTTTCCTCCATACCCAAAACCTTCTCTTCTACTTCTTTATTAACCTTCAAGCTACTAATAAGTGGCTTAGTTTTATCATCCCTACCATTATCCATTGAAAACCCAACAATTGAACAACCTTTGATCACAACTCTTGAAATACCACTTCAACAGCCCCAAAAAGGTTTCAACCTTCACAAAAATAACTAAATTATCATGTACCCATTTGGATAAACACCATAATCATAAACAATAACAAAACAAATTCACCAGCAACCTCACTTTTACTCCCAAAAATGCAAGTTTTGCAACAAGTAACACAAAATTCAAGTTTTTAGATTGTTAGAAGAGGACATAAACAAAACCCAAACCTCAAAATTCAATCTTTTCTTAATTAGGGGTCATTTTGCGCCAAAATAACCTTAAAAACACAACAACCCAGATAATATGACCTTTCAAAAAAGAAATGGGGTTCATAAAAAGGGGCAAAATTTAGGGGATCTAAAAACACACACTCAAAGCTTTGAGACAAAAAAGAGTGACATTTATTAAAGAGATCTGAATAATACTCTATCAAACCAACTTTTAGGAGAAAAGTTCCATTCTAATTAACTGTATAAAGACCCAGTTAAAGGAAAGAAGGTAAGGATAATAAAGAATGACCAATTGACCATAAAATAAGGGGAAGATTAGAAGTGGGTTAAAACTTAATAAAAACTTAGAAGAAAAAGATTGTTGTAAAATTAATGTTGTAACGGGTTGAGACTGGAGTATTGAAGAAATATCTGAATACTGAATTCGATTCGTTTTCTTACAAAATCATCATGTTTGTTTGTTGATGACTTCACAATTTAGATCTAACTTTAGTTTGACAATTCAACGGATCATGTTGTTATTTTATTTACCGCCAATTAATTTTGCCCCCACATTTCCTTTATTGGTCCAATTTTAAGTCAATGTTCCCCATTAGATAAGGTAAATATTTACTATGAGTCGGTTTCGTTATGAGACGTGCTTCGTATTTGAGTTAAATAGTCTAGTAATAAAATTTTTCACCATAGTGGACCTTTTGTATGGATTTGTCTCACGGTGAGACGGTCTCATACACAAGAATCTTTAAAAGAAGAGTAAGAGGATTAGTCTTTCTAGTAAGATGAGAATTGAATTTCATCACAAGAATGAAAGAGAAAATTATTAACTACTAGACTGTGTTGGAGGAAACTGAAAACTCGTCTTCTAACTTTTTGAGTGTATAGGGGCAGTTATGAAGCAGGTGCTGAGTAGTTTCGTTTGGCCTATTGCACATCACACAGTTTGCATCCACGATTATCATTCATTTCTCGGCTCGTCAAAGATGATTCCAGCACACAAAGTTGATTCAGGGTTTGCCCTTTCAGATCAAAAGCTGACTTTATTCCAGAACCTAAAGCCGACTCATTTTTAGGTTCGCCCAAGTGAAAGTCGAGTCGGCTTTTTACTCTGAACAATATTGTGCCTCTATTTGGTGTCAAGTTTCTAAAGACAATGCAATATTGTCTTAAAGCATCTTCAGTTTATGGTTATATTTATTTAAGTTATTATTTGAATTGAAATATCAATTTCTAGATCATTGTAGTAGGAATTAAGATTTTAATCTGAGTTCGGTGCTTATGATCTCGATTTGGTTCTTATAATCTCTTTTTAAGTTTTTCCATCTAAAGCTTATAACAATCTAAAACTGCTACCTTTAGATTTTACATTTGCAAGTTTATTGGGTATTGGGAAACATATACTTCTTCCGTTTCATTTTATTTGCAACACTTACCGTTTTTGGAAGTTTCATATTACTTGCAACATTACTATTTTTGGCAAAAATAATCTACTTATTTTATTCTCACTTTATTCCTACCCCACTATCACCATCAATCATACATCATCCCATTAATTAATATACCCACAAGTCACAACCACTATCTACTTATAATAAAAAAAAAATTATTTCTACCCCATATATCACCATCAATCATATATCATCCCTACTTTTACCATACTGATTTGACGACCCTTAAAAAATGTGTCAAACCCAATAATACAACTAAAACGGAACAAAGGAAGTATATAACAATAGGTAGCATTTATTAGTAAAGTTTTTATACTAGCACTTTTTGTTTCCTTTTAATTTTTCTCCTGTAGAATTTTCACGTTAGAAAAGTGAATTCCAAATAAGATATTGAGGGATATGTAAAGATAAAATTTAATCATTTACGATCATGTTAGATTGTCTTAATGTATAGTTTATTATTATATATTAATTATTAAATAAAATTTTATGATATACAAATTTAGAACATTAAAATTCAAAATTCACTTTGAAAAGGTGAAAAAATAAAATAGACAAACAAAAAAACCAAAACAAGTAGTAATTACGCTGGGATTGAAAAAAATAAAAAATTACTTTAATTTAGTACTCCGAATCAATTTAGATGTCCCATTTGGAATTTTACGAATTTTAAGGGTTGGGTGGGGTCTATTAAAAAGAAGATAGTTGGGTATTTTAATTGATTAAATTAATTGTAAAGGTGGTAGTTGGGTATTGGGAATTGAAAAAGTAGTGGTATTTAGGTAAAAAAAGGATAGACAAAAAAGAAAATGAGACAATTGACATGGTTTTGCCAAATAAGGAAATGAGACATCTAAACTGATTCGGAGGGATTATTAATAAAGGAAATCCTAAATAAATTGGAGTATTAAATTACTCTGTTTTAGTAAAGGAAATCATGATTCAGAAAATGGAATAGAATTATGAATGACTATGCCGCATGCTCATTGCTCAGGCTGATGGTTAGGAGTGTCGGCTACGTGATCCAAGCAGAATTGGAATCTTCTTTAGATGTTGGAATATCAAACGAGGAAAGAGAAAGTTGAAACATACTTCGTGTTGTTTAATACTTTTGCCTTTCATAATACTCATTCCTATTCAAAATAATTGTCCACTTTAGGTTGGACACAAATTTTAGGAAAATGGTAGTTGGAGTATTTTAAGTGATTATAATAATTGTAAAGGTGGTTGTTGGGGTTTTTAAATGATTATAATAATTGAAAAGAGGTTAGGTGGGGTATTTTAAATAATATATGTTGGGGTAGTTGGGGTATTTAGGTAAAAAATCTTTGCCAAAAATAGAAAGTGGACAATTAGAGTAACTTGACTAAATAAGAAAAATGAACAATAATTTTGAATAGGAGAGAGTACTTGCTACCGATAGCGACATCATAACATGTCCACAATCATACTCAGTAGCAAGTATTATGGAACGGAAGAAGTATTTCATAGACTATATTAAATAATTAAAATAATACTCCCTCCGTTCCTTAAAGAAGTTCCCACTTTCCATTTTGGGGTGTTTCAATTGTTCCTACAAGGAATCTTTCCATTTATATCACAAATTTTGGTTATAAATAACCTCACCCATCCTCATTTTAATATTTTAATAATGATTATGGGCCCACATATCTTCCACTAACTCCATTTTAACATTTTTATATTCCTTATGGTCCCCACATGTTTCCCACTAACTTCATAAAAATATTTTTTAATTAGTTAAAGTCCCCATATTTTTTCTTTAATTCTCGTGACCATTCCCTATGGGAACATCAATAGAGAACGGAGGGAGTACTTTCTTTCTTTTCAAATGTTTTTTCCATTTAAAATATTGATTTAAAGAGAGAGAAAAATAATTAAGATTTTTCAAATGATACAATTTAATAAAAAGTCTTTAAATTCCATGTGGCATCCTCATAGAGCCCCGCTAGATAAAAGTATTTAATTGGTTGATATTGGCTACAAGACAAATCAAATTAACCAATCTGTTATTTATTACGCTTATAATAATGAATTGAATTGAGCAACTTACCATTTATAAAAACAAATTGGATTAAATGTTTCTTGCTTAGAATGAGGTATATGAAAAAATTTATTGATTGGGATTTACGTATCGTAAATTTATAACCTTTATAAACTAAATAATTTGAATATTTTTATAAAACTAAGCAGCGAAGCATAGAATGATATAAATAATGACATTTATATACTCCATCCGTTTCTTTTTATTCTTGTCATTTACTTTTTGCACAGTTTTCAATGTAAATTTTAAACGTTAATATCTCTAAATATACATTTAAAAAAATTTTAAAAAAAATTACATAATAAAAAAGTATACATTAAGACGAATCTAACAAGATCTCACATAGATATATTTTATCTTCTAAATATGTGTCAAAAATATTAATTAAATTCTCTCTTCTTAAGCATTAAGACGAATCTAACAAGATCTCACATATATATATATATAATATATATATATATATATATATATATATATATATATATATATATATATATATATATATATATATATATATATATATATATATATATATATATATATATATATATATATATATATATATATATATATATATAAAATGACGATGACTTGACTATGATCCTAATTCGTTGCAACTAGGGTGACGACCACGAGTCGTATGCTCATAGCTAAGCGGTGGTCATTTGCAAATGAGTTAAAATAAAGACAAAATGGATGAGAGGATTTAAGGTTGATTAGCTTCAAAGAAGTGCTTGTATGATTATAACTTAAAGGACACTCAAAGTAAGTAGTTGTTGAATTTGTTCATAAGTCATTCACATTTTTAACATTTACCTCTTTTCATCTCAAATAAAAACAACTCACACTTCAACTTCATCAAAGATGGCTTGTTTTGGGTTGGATGCACATAAAAATACACGACTTCGTAATGCTTCTTTTGAACGCTCTTCTCCTGGTTTACTACAAATTTTACTTCAGCAATTCCGGTAAAAACATTTGTGTATTCTTTTATCGTTTACTTAATTATTGCCATTAATGCTTTAGTATTGTTGTTCTCATTTACTAAATTTAAATAAAATTTCCGACAATAAAATTAAGTACGTAAGTACTATTTTCTTAGATAAGATTTTGATTTCGATTCTCACCTAGCCGTACGTATAATTAATGTATCGTTCATACATACATAAAACTAGTGTATACATACAAATCAATGTATGTATTCATGTATGCATATAGTAGTAATTAATGTATGAAACTAACAAAAACATTCTATGAAAGAGTTTAGTTTGTAACATCGAGGTACTTTATTTCGTCTCCTTCTTTCAAACTCCTCGATTTTAATAAAATTATTATATATTTCTTTTAAAAAGGTCTTTTACATTCAAAAAGTATATATATGTAGTGATTTTATTGGAAAAGAGAAGATAAATATTTAGTTGATGATCATGGTGGTGCAATTGATTTGTTCATCCAATCAACCAGAAAGACATCTCAATTTCTAATTCAAGTATCAACCAAAACAAACATAGAAAATTTGAAATAAATAAGATTATTTATCAAAAAAAAAGCATACAATAAGATCATAATCAAACTTATTCCAAAACTAAGCGTGTAATCCGCAAACCTTAGGTTCGGGTTGTTCGCACTTACTAAGTACGAACAACTTTTATCTTAAAATTAGCACGTTGACCCTGTTTAACCTGTTTGTAGTTACTAAGTGCGAACAGACACCTGATTTTTTTTTTACCACTTTATTACTGTTCGCACTTACTAAGTGCGAACAGACCCGAATTTGTACTCTGGGGTATCAGGCACTTATATTTAGACTAAGTTTTATTTGAATCTTATTGCATGTTTTTCTTTAATTAAGAATCTTATCTGAAACATACATTTGATGATATATCATGCAATTTAGGTCTTTCTTTTTAAAGTTTGTTGCATTAATTTTGATAAAATGTGTGCTTCAAGAAAGACAGATTTAGTGGGTTGGACCTACACTCATTAGTTGCTTGAGACTTGCCCAAACAATCAATCCCTAAAGTATTGGGAGTACATGGCATTAGCAAAGCCAAACTAGTAAATAATGTACTTTGATCCCAATTGCTAACCGTTTAAATGTTTGTTCAAAAAACAAGCCATGTTCTCAAGTTGTACTCAATAGTAATATCCATTAATATCCCTTCACATTCTATGCCTACTCCTAAGGGGATTTTGGTTATATTTTTTTAATAAAGTCAATTTAAAATATCTGTCTCTAAAAGAGATTTTACTTGTGAACTATGATAAATTTAAGTTTCTATTTCTTGTTAACAAAGTCTAAGGACTTTATTCGAGTGTGGCACACTCTACTGTATTGCGAATATTAATATGAAAAATAATACATGTTTATGTTTATAGAGAAGCCTATTGATCGAGTAATTCAATCCATATTAGTATCGGTTATGCCTATTACATCAAAAAAATGCAAAATGTTAACCGATTTCATAATTCAAAGCTTCCAAGTTCCATCAAACAGTGGTAGGGTGGTAAAAGATTGCCACCGAAAATATGGAAGATGAAAACTATATAGATGAGAAAAAAGAAAGATTAAGGTAAATAATAAAGTAAAAGATTGCATAATGCTAATTGCGTTGTTTTTATTTGTTTTTTAGTAGCTTATTTAAATAGTTTAAACGACGTCTTCCAAAGATTTGTTTGCAAATTTAACAGAAAAATTTAAAGCTAATCATACTTGTTTTATGACAGGGCTCAAAAAGCAAAAGAGATAGATCATCATTTATATGAATTTGGGTCTGTGGAGTATCACGTCCAGGTAATCGTCTTACAAGAACATATTCATATACTCCAAACAATTTCATCATATAACTTCATTGTTCATGCATAAGTACTAAACATTTCTAAATTTACATAAGATTCTGGTCCGAAATCTCACCGACTACTCGACAGTGTTGTACTTCAGATCCGCACAACCTGTATATATCGATATCGACACCAATACTAGCTTCCGGATCAGTTTGCTCATCCACAACACAAAAGGTTAAAGATATAGCCCCTAATGTTGTCGACATACTTCACGAACCAAGACATGGATATCAACTCACATTACAACTGAATCTTGCTCGTATTCCACCAGGCAAAGGTTTGCAACTCCGTAATTTTCTTTTTCTACACAAAAATACACATGTCAAATAACACCAAAGAAACTTCTGCATTTCCCGCTTGTTTACCAACGAACAGACTTGTAAGAACCGACTAGTGGGTGTTTGGCAAAATAGCAAGTTGCTCATAGCAGCAGGTTCAAGATCAGCGAGTTAAATTAGTCGCTGTAAACTATCACCTACCAGCTATCAGCCATTTGTCAAACACCCCATAGAAAAATCTTTTGTAATCCGCTTTAGTAAAGGTTTTAATTTTCCACAGGCGGAGTCAAGATACTAAAGAAGATGGCTGCCATAGAATCTGTAATATTGAGCTCTCAACTTAAAGAAATGCTCGGAAATTTCAGTACAGAGAATGCCTCTGAATGTACAAGCAAACCAATCAGGATTGTGTATCGCCCAGGAGAACCTTTCTTTGTTCTCAGACAGGTATTTTCTCGGCAGCTCAATGATAAATCATTGTAGGGGATTGTGTCTAATGCATGAATGTATGTGTTTGACAGCCACAAAAAGTCACCGTTGTATTCCCTATGCGATTTAAGGAAACATCAGATGTCGTTATTGCAACGTCCTTTTTCCAGGTTTGTGGTTCATCCAGCACACTTTTAACTTCACGGCATATCTAAACGCAGTTACGCAACTTTACGTTGATCATCTAAATAAACAGATAAAGTTTTGTATTAGGAGCTGATGGACATCGGAAACTCTGAAGCATTTAGTAAAGCACCTCAATGCACATGGACAGCTATACCTCCTCCAGAGTTGAGAGGATCACTTATAGAAGACTTAAGCACCAATGGAGGATTTGTCTCTTTTGGTATCTTTCCATTATATACTGAGTCTAACCACTATACTTCCTCCGCATTCAATAATTGCAACGTTTTTCTATGGCACACAAATAAGAGAATGAGATTTAGGGATCAGCTAGATAAAAGTATTTATGTGAATGTGAGGAAATGGTTCCTACTTCAATCGAAACATTATACTCCCTATGAGCCATGGACAAGGACAGTAGTAGGATTTTACTCCAAAAAGTATACTAATTGAGGAAATTTTGCAACTATGATGAAAATTTCCGTAAGGAAATATGTTGCAACCAATAAAATTCAGACGAAGTAATAATTTTCGGAAATCAGGGAAAAAAAGAAATGTATTAAGACAAATCTATATGCGTCATTAGTGTAAAAAAGGAATATATTGAATGTGATTTGGGAAGAGTCTTTTCTTTACTACCATTCAGGACTGGCTTTGATATCAGCGGATGACTATCTGTTGCTGTACAGATATCTTTTCGTGCCATGTTGATGACAAAAGACTGGAAAATACAGTATGGAATCTACTCAAATTTTACACCTATGTTAAATATTATATAAAGGTATAGTTAATAGAAACTGCTGCTTCAGATAACGATAATTTTACGACCTGATTCTGATGAAAGGATTGCTGCAGAGCACCAAGAGCTTTATTCAAAGAAAGATGAGGAGTAAGTTGGAGGATTTGGTCAAGGTAGGAATCAGGAACCTCTTATGTTACAAAATAGTACAAATACAATTATTACTTTTTATCCTACTTCTTTCGGTATCTCATCGACTTGTCCATTTAAAGGGAAAAATTTATATTAATGGTTTAACACCAACATAAAATCTATGTTTGTCTACTGTGGATTACAGGTCTTGAATAAACCAGAACACGATGATTATGATCATGAACAGCAGGATCAAGGTATGTCTGGGATTGGTCAAAATCTGGGAAGTTTTTGTTATCAGTTGCTAGTCTTTCTAATCCAACATCGCGTGTCACACATCATTTCTTTCTGACCTAACATTGCCCGTCACACTTTATTTCTAAACTAGCCCCTTAGCTTGGGCTCTACGTACCCTTACAGCCTTAGAGCGCCTCGCGCCTTTAAAAACTAAGTTAACATCTACAGTGGATGTTTATGGTTGGGTTTTAACCCTCATTTTCATAACCACAGTAAACTTGGTACGTCCAATTTTTCAAGATAAGGATTAGCACTAGGAATAATTTTTCAAGATACGAAAGTTTCAAAATGATGACAAGAAAGTCAGCAATCTTCACATCCTTAACCTCAAACAAATGTATTCTAAATTTTAAACATCATCATATGTGCATTGCATTTCTCATTCAAGACTAGCTGTAAAAAGTTGATACAATAAGTTCAGACTAAAAAAATTAACTTTGATGCAGGATGCGGCTGGAAGATGAAGCAGGTCAGTTCCTCAAAAATCAGAAAACTCAAAAAACAATATGGTGACTTCAAGAGAAAGATCAACAGAATGAGATACCGGATTCGAGTGCAAGGAATCAATGAAATGAACAGGAAGATCAAGAGAATCCACCATCAGATCAAGATCCGCAACCTTGGCTTACATCGCCGATGGTTTTCTACCCCCAGATTTCACTCTGCAAACGGATACACGAGATTAGAGTAGTTCTAGTTTACACGTGTTCAAATATTTTCTTGTCTAGATCAGCTGTAGATGCACAAAGACCAACAAGCAGACAACAGGTTTTCAAGAACGTAGGCCGACTGATAACAATTAACTGAAAGAAAATGAAACAAGAGAACACCTTCAGATACATTTAACTGCAGCCTTATGTGCTATTCAACTAAGGTGCATATATTAACACACTTCTTCACAATGGAGATGTAGGAATTACTGCCCTACTAATTATTCTCTGGTTATACTGTTCTAAGATACGGATTTGTGCAGAAAGATCAAAATACTATCAGTTTACGCTCCTTGTTCTTAAATTAGATTCACATTTTCTAGAGGAAATATTCATAACTTGTAAGTTGTAAGTCACAGGCTCATAGCATGCAAACATCAGGAACTTGTAGCTTGCATCACCGTCTTTACATGTAGCAGTAGATTGAAAATGAAAAAATCAGTCATGAAAGAGACTGATTGTGTCTGCATATTCGTGCCTGGTGATCTACCGACGCTTGAATCTAGGCATAAGCGATAAAGCTATTACTCTGTTAGAATAACATAGAAAGAAAAAAATATCAAACATACTGAGAAGTGAGAACCTCAATTGAATAATGCATAAAAAATGCCATGCAAGTTCACATGAGCAAAACATTGCAGAACCTTTTATTCTCAGATCCTTCAAGGTTCAAGAAAACATAGCTAGGTTCCCAACTCCCAAGGTTCAAGAAAACATAACTAGGTTCCCAAGGTTCATCACCAGACAGTAGACACTAATACACTACATGAAGACAATTGTTTCCAAAATTCATCATATAAAGCATTCATTTGTTCATACAACATTCAGAAATCAATAATTATTTGGATCACTCAGTTCATCATCATTGCAGTGATTTGAAATGAATGCAATAAAACACAGATCAATTGCCAAATACATATAGGTTGCAGCGCTTGTAGCTCAATGGATAGAGCATTTGCATGTAGAGCAAAAGGTTTGGGGTTCGACCCCTACCGGACGCAGGTATCAGCTGGGGGGTTTCTTGACAGCGCGCATCCCTCTTTACTCCCTCCTTGAGGGGTATAGGTATGGTATGTCCGCATCTTTCAGGAAAAGAAAGCCCCCCACCCCGAACACTGCCTTATGCTCCTGGGATTGTCCTTTACCTTTTTTTTTTTGAAGTTTCCTTTACCTTTACCTTTATATAGGTAGCAGATTTAAGAGTTTTGGGTAACATACAACTTCTATTGGACCCAAATACTTAAGCATCTGCCAAAGGAAGGACTGGGCCTTCTGATTCAATCAGTTTGATAATAATTCCTCCAATCTTTTCTAATTCCATCATTTCTGCCTGAGATGCGAGATTTTGAAGGAGACAGAGCAACTGAAAAAGAGCAGAGGACTTATACTATATGTGTGTTATGCATCCACCAAAAACAGTAAAAACTAGGAATGAAGAGCAAAGAATGAGCGAATTCACATAGAGCCATAGAGGAGATACAAAAGAACATCCAAGTTTGAATGTACCCAAAGAAAGTATTTCTTCAAATATTTAGTATTCTACTCAGATGCAAAATGAAAACACAGTTCCCTTAAAGAAAAATAAACATATCACCTCTATGAAACTTGAAGTACATAGATTAAAAACTTAGAGACATATGAGAACACTTATTTAAAGGAAAAAAAATCAAAAGGTTTGCAAAGTGCAAGATGAAACACGCACAGCCAAACAAGTACCAAGAACAGCGACATGGAAAATTTGGGAAAGGGTCGTTAAGCCTTCTAAAGCCTTACCGACTGATACATATCATATAGAGTCATATATTGTCTAACATCCTATATTGTTGATTCACTTGTCCTATTCCCAAATATAGCAGATTTGTTGATTCACTTCTCTGTTCCCAAATATAGTTGTAATGGAAACTTACTACAATCTAAAGTAATTTTTAGCCCATGTATGATCAAATCTCAAGAGACGATTGCACTGGCAATATAGAGTAAAAATGACAAGTAAATACGTTTCTTTCCTCTTCACCAAAGGCAGTTCCACCTACCAGCATTACTCCATTTGCTGGTTCCCCGCTTGATTGGATCATGCTTGGAAATTCTTTCAGAAAAACTTTAAGAGGATATGCAAGCATTAACTTTGCTAAGATCTAGCATTTAACCTTTTATTCAATCTATTTGAATCATAGTTTCAAAAGGCATGCCTAAGGTGAGCGCGTTGGGTGGGAGATTAGACTAGGCAGGCGATTCCTTAAGACGCCTAAGTCAAGCACCAGAGAGTCTTTTGGTCTTAGCCCCAGGAATTAAAAAAAAAATAACCATTTGATGCTGGCAGCCTGGCACCCACCAATTGTGCTTTCTCATCTCTTCTTTAGCTCTTTTCCGAGTTTTTTTTAATTAATCTTTAAATGTTTAAGGGTTTCGGAGTGCCTCAAACCCAAAGGTTGGCGCCTTCACCTGCACTTAAAGCCTAAGCTCTGGAGACCTTCAACAACATAGGGCGCCTTGCGCATTTAAAACTAAGATTTTTATAGATCTCTTGGAAATAAAATTTACATATGTATAAATATTGATATACAGCAATAACCAATCCCATTCATCATCATCAGTGCTTAAGAATAAAGCTAAAGCAGTAAAGTGACAATTGCTTACAAACTAAAACACACTATCATGATACCAAAATAGTAGCATCAAGAAATTTTGATGATTATATCAGAACCCTACATTGAGTATGATTTTAGTGATACAAAAAAATTGACAGAAGCTTATCAGCAATCCATCGTAGAGGTATCAATATCGGTTACCATGTCCAATGCTTCGGTATCATACATCAGCTTTTAAAGTCAAGAAAAAACTGTCATGATAAATTCCTTTATCTCCTGTTCCTAATGTCACATGGATACACTTTTACTAGAAACCAGAGACACAATCTATCATCAATAAGAGGTTGGCTCCTATCTGAACTACATTCTTCAAATTTATTTGAAGTGCTTCTCCTCATGCTACCATGACCATGACTAAACACAAGGCAAAAACATGCTCCACTTTTCTATACTACATCCCCTGGATCTAGTCATCATGTTACTTGTACAAATTACCCCTATTCTATCAACATAAGTACATAACATTTAATTCTTAATATAAAGGCGTTTAGTTTTATCATTTGCAATACAGAATGGTGTTGCTGAGATAACAATGATATCGTTGCCAGAATGCCATATAAAATGCAGCATTGCTCCAAGTTTCTAGTGGTATTATATAAGGAAAAACCATTCCTAACAAAATTATGAAACTACTATCACCATATATTACATTAATATGAGGTATGAGTAGTAGTAAGATACCTCCCGGTACGCACACAGTTGTTAAAATCTAAAATATATTAACAAATAAAGATAAAATTGTTCCAAGAACAAATAACTCATGCATTTTTGCAGCTACTGCATATAAGCATTCTTTAGGCGACGGAACAGGAGGAATATCTCTTTTCATGCTCTATGTCAATAAAAAAATCAAAAAATAATTTTTAAAAAAAACTATTACAATGTAGTAAATAAGTGTGTTTTTGTACATTAGCAATAGAAAAATATCCTAGAGATGGGATTCCAAAAACTATCAAAATTTAAGGAACTAAAGCCACCAACCTCTAGAGAAGTAAATGTTCCTCAAATCTTCTATGTAGCTCCACATTTTCGTCCCACAAAAACCAGACCTCTATTCGAGCTCAAGTTCAAGAAGCTGCTGCATCTATACATTACGAGATTCGAATTTTCCCAACAGTCCACTGCCTTCACCACATCTCAGTTAATAAAAAAAGAGCGCATAAGTAACATTAGTGTTGTATGCTTGGAAGGTGGTCATGGACATTATAGATATCTTCACAATGAGATGATTCAAAACCACATGAAGGTTTAAACGTAGCCAAAGAACGTGCATCTGTTTCTAGTATCATTACTGTCTTCTTCAGTCTATCCTTCTCTATTGGTCTTTTCTTTTCATTCCATTTCTTATTTTCTTTTGGAAGGAGAGAGTATCTATGTGGCATATACAAAAATACAATTTATGGTAACATTTGCGAAATGGCTTTCGCGGCTAATCCACAATTCCGTATCGTTTTGCGATTGTCTCGCCTATATTCTGGTCGTTGTAAGCTCAAAGATCTTCAAAATACAGTCTGCAGATGGTAATATGGGGTGATATTTTGCATAATACTATGTGCACACATATGTATCATATATTCTACAACTGTAAAATGAAAGCACAAGAGCAAATTAACTAAATGTGCAATGTATCACCTCTATGTAACTTCAATTAAGGAGGTAAAAAAATCCAAGACAGATCAGGACACTTTTTACAGAAAAAAAAAAATCAAAAGGCTTTTGGAGAGCAGGATGAAACATATTCCACGAAGAACAGCTACATGGAAAGTTTGAGAATGATTCATTATGCCATATAACGTCTTACTAACAGATAAAAGGTCGTCAACACAATGATGTCTGAAAGAAATCATATCAAAAAGATGCATCTAGTAACTCCAATCCTGTAGAATTCAGCTAAACCACAAACAAAAAAAATAAATAAAATAAAATAAAAAGAAGCAACTTTGTTAATTCACTTCCCTGTTCCTTAATATAGTAGTATCAGATATAATGGAATTTACTGAAAACTACTCTTAGACTCTTAGTTTTAGCCCGTGTATGTTCAAATCTATATAGAAGATTGTGCACGCAATATGAAGAAAAACAGCGATTAATGTGATAATGTCATCTGCATCAAAGGCACTTCCAAGTAACATGTATCCACATTATTCAATTTGCAGGTTCTCCAGGTAGGTTGGGATGGATATTTTAATGAAATTCTGGATAAAATTATGGAACTACTGACCACAAAAATCACATTAATACAGGATGAGTAGTAAAATACCTCCCGGTTGGCATACAAATGTTGAACACTAAAACTATTGTAACATTTCTCATAAAACATGTCACAATCAGTTGCAAAAACTTCAGTATAGGAGGTAATGCATAAATTAATTAAGAACATAAAATTCATGAATTAACATATATAGCTACTGCAACCGAAACATTCTTTAAGCAACAGAAAAGAATAAAAATCTCTATTCATACTCTATATCATATCAACGGAGAAAAAAGCCCCATTAAGGGAAATACATATTTGCTTTTTGTATACAATAAAAGAAGCAAAAATATCCTAGAGAAGTAGAGATAGTATTCCATGTACTATTAGAATCTAAAAAATTGAGGCCACCTACCTCAAATCTTCTATGTAGAACCTCATATTCCTCCCACAAGAAAACCAGAGCCTCTACTCAAGCTCAAATTCAGGAAGCTGCTGCATCAACACACTATGAGAATCGATTTTTGCTAGCAACGGTCCACTGCCTTCGCCACATCTCAGTTTCTCCTTACATGACAACAACCCAAACAATCCAAAACAAGCAATTGTAACCACAATAGCATGCCACACAAACAACAACTTCATCAATGCAATACCCCTCATACTATCCTCATCAAGATCACACTTTACATCAACATTACTTTGATTAGGCAACAATGTCACCTGCTGACAACCTTTCAATCCAAATGTAGAAGTATACAAATTCAACCCAACTTGTAACACCCAAGTAGCCTTAAAAATCATTCCAATTGACAGAAAAAAATCAGCTAAAAAGGTTGTAGGCTTAATGGATAAATACAAGCAGGAAAAGGCACAAAGAAGGGTCAAATAGCCTCCTAAATTGTACACATTGTTACTAACACCATTAAAACCATTCCCAGTAATGAAATACTCAACAAGAAAACAAACCCCACCAAAAACAAACAAAAAACTCTCATTGATAACAAAAAGATCATAGCTTTCTCTCAATATGATGAGAAGTAAAAGTGCCCAGAAGATAAAAATGACTGTTCCATACTGAAAGAAAGAAAATCTGTAACTGGGGTTCCCTGAAAATGAGAGAAAAAGGAAAAGGTCTGATAATCCAGCAATCGGTAGAGCAATAAGAAGGCCATAAAGGTCAAAATTTTTCAATTGTGGGTCAATGAAAAACCAGGGTTTTGATTGATAGTGAGATGGATTCTTGAGGAAGAGAGTGCAAGAAGAATAGAGGCGGCGTGATCCAATTGGGAAGAGGAATAGGAATGTTGAGAAATGGGTTGCTAATGATCCCATGGTTTTGTATTGATTTTGTATGAGAATGTTTGTGTCTTTGTGGATCAATTGCAGAGTTCAAAGATAATTCAAGGTTGAAGATGGGATTAATTTCATGATGGTTGATAATCGTTTGCGATTGATGGAAACGCATAAATTAGGGGTGTTTGACTAGCAAGCAAAATTACGTTAACATTGTGTTTTTTTATCAAATCAAAATAAATGAACAATTAAATACAATAATTCAACTTTTTATTGATTTTCTATAATAATTTTAATTTTTGATTATATATGAATAATTAATTATAAATAGCGCTTGCTAAGAATCTACTAAGATAACTTATTACCTAGATAGCAAGTCAATTTGTATAAAAAAAATAGAAAAGTACATACAAAATTAACATATAAAAAATTTATATAGTAAAATAATTAAAAAGCAAAATTAAATAATTGTATCTTTTAATTTTAAATTTTAATTTTTAAAATTTTAATTTTATTTTTCCTTATTTTTGTGGCAACTAACCAACAAAAATTGATTACCATTTGGGTAACAATATTCTTGGAAAATTGACGCTAAAATTAGGATTGTTCATAGTTAATTAAAAACTAAGATTATTGTAGGAAAAATAAACAATAACTGAATTATTCTAGGTAAATTTTCAAAAATTAAATTGTCTACCTTGATAATTATCGAAACCACTTACGATATAGCATATTTTAGATATATATATTGCATACTGTGAAAACTATAAATAATACAAATGCCTATTTTAATATCTTAAATTTTCTACTTTGATTGTTAGTAAAAGCACTAGCTATAAACCTATAACTATGTTTTTTTGAACATAATAAACCTATAACTATTACATATGCTGAAAGAGGAGGTCTTGGACCCTCTAAGGTGGAACTATGGAGGAAGAAGAGAAGGTAAAAACAGAGGACAAACAAGAGACAATCAAACAACCTCAAACAAAAAGTTTAATGAGGTATCTAATGATACCTCCCCCTCAAAAGATGATTATTTTCATTAACAAAATCAACATTACATCAATGAACAACCAAACACACTTGAGAACAACCTCACAAGTTAGTGAATCCATTCAACAATGGATGTCACCCATAAACTAACACAAAGAAGGAGAAGACTCTTTTGGTTACAAACCCTAGCTCTCTCTAATGTGTATTAGCTTCCCACACTACTCTAATAAAGTTCTAAGGACCCTTATATAGCCCTACAACTAATTAGAATGACCTAACACAAAAGGGCTTAAAGCCCAAACAAACCGGATGCAAAACAGAAACACGCATAAGAGTAGCCTGCACACCCGCTCGACCCGAGCTGCTTTTGCTCGACCCATCGAGCCATTCCCCTGAAGCTACTGGAAAGGTGCTGCTGTTTGGCTCGACTCAGGCCCTAGGACTCGACCTGGTCGAGCAATCTTCACAGGGGTTGCTGTGTTGTCTTGAGCATGGTCCTCGATCATGCAACATCTTCCTCGACCCTTGCCTCGAACAACACACCCCAAAGACCCTCCAAACAAGAGAGATTTGGGTCTTGCTCTAACATATGCATACTATAATGTACACCAAATATAGTGCACATTGCCTATCTAACTAAATAAAGATACCTATTCCAAATATTTATATGGCCTATTATGTAGTACAAAACAGTTTTATTATTCAAATCATATACTATAAGTACACCTACTATCAAAGTACATATTGGAGTATACTAATACAATAAACACCTACTAAAATAAATATCTATTTATTCAACTATTTACACCATAAAAAACCTAATTAAATACATATTAAGATTCACTAAACATACAAAGTATTGTTAATGAATACCTACTAACCAAATAAAATGACCTAACTACATATATACCTACTAACAATATTATTGAAGTAGGGATTGTAATAAGTGTAATAGGGATTTTAACTTTAATCTATGTATGATGGATATTTTTTAATTGTGATGTAGGTTTTTATAATCACTAATGGAAAAAAGTCAAACGTTGCGTAACACATTGATCGGGACTTTACGTCCTTCAAATGTAATACCGCGAGTACACGGCGTAGCTTAGTACGACGGCAAGTACGGGTCGAATCCACAAGGAGTGGGGGTTATGTCAATGGCTTCTCAATCGATTAGCAAGCTCAAAAACGTATAAAATGGTGTTTGGAGGTAGAACTAAATAAAGCAAGTAAAAAAGAACGGAATGAAAAGCGAAACATAAAAGTAATTAAGAACACAATGAACTAAGGCAAAGACAAAGCAATCAATTAGCCAAATAGGCATAGGCTAGGCTTTCTCACCATGGTAGTCTTTACTAACATCAACCTAAGGTCATGGTTATGGGTTGTTATGAGGAAGAACGTATCTTAAATACTAATGTTCTCTCTCGAGCAACATTAGCTTCCTAAAACATACTTAACCACCTATTCTTATGGAGCTAAGCATAGATTAAGACATGGAGCACACATTCATTATTTCCAATCAAAATATCTACCTATTCTCATGGAGATGATTCAACTTTTAAGCATAGATTATCGTTAAAAATCGACTCTCGCCCTCAATTCAACGACACTAAACAAGATAGCAAAACCTATGTTAAACCATAAACAACACAACCAATGCCAAAGGTAAAGATAGCCATTCAAACTATATACATGGTGATCATGCCTAACCTAAACCAAAACAACTACTCACTCATGTTCATATTGAAGTTATAGATTGCAAATGAATTAAGAAGCATGGATGGATAAATTGAACTAGAATATCTTAACAAGATGAATGCAATTAGTTAAAGAACAATCAAACATAAACATACAAAAGTAAGGGCAAACAATAACTAAGTAACATGAATTGAATTCAATGTAAATAAAGATAGAAATTACTCTTTGATGAACAAGATGAATGGATGATTCAAAGTAATTCCTTCCAAAAGCTTCAATACAATACACCAATGGTTGAAGAAATCCAAATTGCAAAATGTTACAATAGGGAATGAAACTAAGATTGAAAATGAAATTGCAAGTGTTTGAATTGAAAGTGAAATTATACTAAACACTAACTCTCTATTGAAATAAAAGCTAAGCAAATGAAGAATACATAAAAATTACTCTAAGTGAAGGGTGAAGAACTGAGATGCTTGAACTCCTCCTCCTTCTTCTCTATTTATAGGCTTCAAAGCATGTGGGGGTGGTGGTTTCATGATTGCTCCACCACCCCTAGGGTGTAGGAGGGAGGTGCCACCCCTAGAAATAGGATAGGATGGCTAGGAAAACTTGGCAGCAAAAGAATAAGAAGCAACAAATGTGATTGGACCTCCAATGATATTTAAAAAGATCGCAAAAGCTGTTCCGCCCATTTCGCTCGACCCGAGCAATCCCGCTCGACCTAGTCGAGCGACCTTCAGGTACAAGATCAAAAACATCAGAATGTGGACAGAAGGTGGAATTTGGTTTGCTCGACCCGAGCCATCTTGCTCGACCAGTCGAGCGGATGCCCTGTGTCTCTGTCTTGAGTCCTGCTGATTTTCATAAGCTACTGGAAGCAAAAATGCAATTCGCTCGACCCGAGCAGCCTTGCTCGACTGGTCGAGCGAGCTTCAGGAGGCTTATACTCAGCTTCTGATCTAACATTGATGCCCCTGGACTGCTCGAGCTATCTTGGCTCGACCTTATTCTGGTCGAGTGGCTATTTTGGCTCTCGTTTTGACTTGCTTCCTTGACTTAGCTCATCAAGGCCTTGCTTCCTTAAGCTTCCGGAGCTGAGTGAGTAGCGTATGCATCAAAAGTGCTTGATTTAGTGAATTTTACCTGAAATGCAACAAAACAACAAAACACCAAAACAAGCGTAAAATCTTATATAAAACAAACATCGCTGCATCAAATCTTAACATAATTCAATTAAACTATGGGGGTAAAGTATGAATAAAATATAGCTAACAAACTCCCCCAAGCCAAGACCCTTGCTTGTCCTCAAGCAAGCATTGCATAATCAGAAATCATAAAAAGAAGAGAACGGGAACCAACATAAATGCACATGAATGATCTAACCATAGCTACGATCATGAACGCACATGCCACAATTTGTCAAAAGATGCATGATAGATTAGCAAGCTATGATTATCAATTCTAAAAAGTTTGAAATGTATCCATTTTCCACAAATTATTCTTAATACAAGTTGTCAAGCAATGACCTATCCATACTAAGCCTAAGACTCCCAAACCAATCACAATGGGTATAAATGGACCTCACTTTTGGGTATGTAAGCCAAGAAGAACATCCACACTCAAGTGTTTGAAGTTACGCTCATTCTCTCATCCTATGGCTCAAAGTGATGTGAGCCTCTAAATAGAGATGTGTCAAAGTTTCGCACCTCGGTACTCGGGGTCTCAAAGGCTAAGACTTCACTAGAAGTAGGTGGATCAACCAAAAAGAGGTGAATTGGTAAAGGTTGGATTATGAAAATGTAGAAATGGTAAGGAGGGTTAAGGTTATCAAAAGAGATAGCATAACTAGTTAGTTGACCTAAACAAACCAAAATGACCCATGGTTTCACACAACTTGACATTTATTAACTACTAATATTTTTCTACACAAGTTTTTTTTTCCGGCTTTATTGCTTTAGTAAATTAGTTCAATATTTCCTTGATTTGATTATGTTTTCAATAACTTGAATCACATTCATGCACATTTTTAATCTTAAATAGCTAACTTGATTTCATTTTGGGCCATATTCTGGATTTTGTGTTTAGTAAAAATCTTGATCGGGACTTTACGTCCTTCAAATGTAATACCGCAAGTGCACGGCGTAGCTTAGTACAACGGCAAGTACTGGTCGAATCCACAGGGAGAGGGGGTTATGTCAATGGCTTCTCAATCGATTAGCGAGCTCAAAAACATATAAAATGGTGTTTGGAGGTAGAACTAAATAAAGTAAGTAATTAAAAAGAACGGAATGAAAAGCGAAACATAAAAGTAATTAAGAACACAATGAACTAAGGCAAAGACAAAGCAATCAATTAGCTAAATAGGCATAGGCTAGGCTTTCTCACCATGGTAGTCTTTACTAACTTCAACCTAAGGTCATGGTTATGGGTTGTTATGAGGAAGAACGTATCTTAAATACTAATGTTCTCTCTCAAGCAACATTAGCTTCCTAAAACATACTTAACCACCTATTCTCATGGAGCTAAGCATAGATTAAGACATGGAGCACACATTCATTATTTCCAATCAAAACATCTACCTATTCTCATGGAGATGATTCAACTTTTAAGCATAGATTATCGTTAAAAATCGACTCTCGCCCTCAATTCAACGACACTAAACAAGATAGAAAAACCTATGTTAAACCATAAACAACACAACCAATGCAAAAGGTAAAGATAGAAATTCAAACTATATACATGGTGATCATGCCTAACCTAAACCAAAACAACTACTCACTCATGTTCATATTGAAGTTATAGATTGCAAATGAATTAAGAATCATGGATGGATAAATTGAACTAGAATATCTTAACAAGATGAATGCAATTAGTTGAAGAACAATCAAACATAAACATACAAAAGTAAGGGCAAACAATAACTAAGTAACATGAATTGAATTCAATGTAAATAAAGATAGAAATTACTCTTTGATGAACAAGATGAATGGATGATTCAAAGTAATTCCTTTCAAAAGCTTCAATACAATACACCAATGGTTGAAGAAATCCAAATTGCAAAATGTTACAATAGAGAATGAAACTAAGATTGAAAATGAAATTGCAAGTGTTTGAATTGAAAGTGAAATTATACTAAACACTAACTCTCTATTGAAATAAAAGCTAAGCAAATAAAGAATACATAAAAATTACTCTAAGTGAAGGGTGAAGAACTGAGATGCTTGAACTCCTCCTCCTTCTTCTCTATTTATAGGCTTCAAAGCATGTAGGGGTGGTGGTTTCATGATTACTCCACCACCCCTAGGGTGTAGGAGGGAGGTGCCACCCCTAGAGAATAGGATATGATGGCTAGGAAAACTTGGCAGCAAAAGAATAAGAAGCAACAAATGTGATTGGACCTCCAATGATATTTACAAAGATCGCAAAAGCTGCTGCCGCCCATTTCGCTCGACCCGAGCAATCGCGCTCGACCTAGTCGAGCGACCTTCAGGTACAAGATCAAAAACATCAGAATGTGGACAGAAGGTGGAATTTGGTTTGCTCGACCCGAGGCATCTTGCTCGACCAGTCGAGCGGATGCTCTGTGTCTCTGTCTTGAGTCCTGCTGATGTTCAGAAGCTACTGGAAGCAAAAATGCAATTCGCTCGACTCGAGCAGCCTTGCTCGACTGGTCGAGCGAGCTTCAGGAGGCTTATACTCAGCTTCTGATCTAACATTGATGCCCCTGGACTGCTCGAGCTATCTTGGCTCGACCTTATTCTGGTCGAGTGGCTATTTTGGTTCTCGTTTTGACTTGCTTCCTTGACTTAGCTCATCGAGGCCTTGCTCCCTTAAGCTTCCGGAGCTGAGTGAGTAGCGTATGCATCAAAAGTGCTTGATTTAGTGAATTTTACCTGAAATGCAACAAAACAACAAAACACCAAACCAAGCGTAAAATCTTATATAAAACAAACATCGCTGCATCAAATCTTAACATAATTCAATTAAACTATGGGGGTAAAGTATGAATAAAATATAGCTAACACATATGCTGCGCGCGGTTTTTTGAAAATGCAGTATAAAAGTAATAGAAAAATCAGGGAAAAAAACAAGGTTATATGTTGCGATTCTTAAAAAATCGCAGCATATAATTGGTTATATGTTGTGGTTCTTTGAAACCGCAACACATTGTTCTTTTTTTGCTTCTAAATGGCGCCTGTTTTTCTTCTTTATTAGATTCCTCACTGTTTCATTGTGTGCTACTTCATTGAGATTCTAGTTGATGGTAATGATTTTGTTTAATTGTGCATAAATGTAGATGTGTCCAATGAATTTTGGTATTGGGTGTAGTTTAATAAGTTAGTATTTCACATCTTTGGACTGATTCATGTACATAAATGGTAAATTTAATTGTGTATTGGTGATGATTATTATATATTGAATTATTTTAATCAAACGAAAAAAAAAAGTTAAAAAAAACATGGATTATATATTAATTGTGTATTGGTGATGATTATTATGTATTGAATTATTTTAATAAAACGAAAAAAAAGTTAAAAAAAAACATGAATTATATATTAATTGTGTATTGGTGATGATTATTATGTATTGAATTATTTTAATAAAACAAAAAAAAGTAAAAAAAAAACATGGATTATATATTGCGGTTCTAGTGGAACTGTAGCATATAGTATGCTTTCTTTTAAAAAAAAAAGGGGGACAAATGTTATGGTTCCCCTAGAACCGCAATATATAGTGGTGTTATATGCTGCGATTTTGAACCGCAAAACCTGTTAATGGGTTATCTGCTGCTAGCACAAGTGATTGGGGTCAAAATCGCAACATTTAATGGTCATAAAACGGCCACATATATTTGTTTTTTTCCACTAGTAAAAATTAGAAGTTGGGATTTTATTTTTTATATTGGGTGTTTTTCCAATTCTTAATATCTATTATATACAGAAAGTTTTTTTGCATAAATAGTAGGCGTTTAAAAATCAAGGTGTTAAAATATATTTAGTAGGGCACATAATCAACAGAAAAGTTAAACATAGCTTAATGTATAATTGAATATACACAAGATTTTGATTGAAAATCAAACGTTTCTCAAAAAATTTCAATAATTGTTTACCAATTACCATCATCATCATCTAAATTTGCGAATCAAACACATAAGAAGAATAATCCTCGACACATTCTCATCTTCAAATGCCCTTGCAAATTTAATCAAATCATCCATGTCTTGATTTAGATCACTAAGAAGAATTCTAGTGCTGAGTGTAGCTTTATAAAGTCTTCTATCAGCCAGTTGTATCGTTACATAAATAATACTCCCTTCATTTCAATGATTTTGTTTCATTTCATTTAGGCACGTTTGTCAAGACATGTCTTAATATCTCTAACGGCGCATAATTAAAAATTATAAAAAAGTTGATATTAATAATCTTTGCGTTGAGACATATCAAATAAGATCACACTTGATTATATTTTAATTTATAAATTAAGAATAAAATAAAAAATGAAATATAAATTGTGTCAAAAATCAAATGTGACAAGTTCACTAAAACGAAGATAGTACATTTTTATTAATTAAATATTAAATATTTTACGCACAAAGTACTTACGATCGCGACAAGGCAATATAAATACTTAGTGGCTAAAAATTATGTTTCATGTGTATTTACATAGTCCACCTAAAATTAAGTGACCTTAACGAGCCAGCCACATACAAGAAAAATGCAACAATTGAGGTTCACCAGCATTTCTTAAGCAACAATATTTGACTTCAAGCCGTACAACATCTTTCAACCTTTTTTTTTCGAGATTATCATCTTTCAACCTCAAACACTTGCTTTATTTCGTTTTCTATTCAAATAAATAAATTATGTTCTTTTAAATTCAAGGAACATTCTAAATGAATACAAATTTGCATACTACTCTCTTCGTTTCGTTTTTTAATGTTCTTTCCATTTATAATATTCTATTTTGGAGAGAGAAATTTGATTAAGATTTTTAATACATATGTAAATGATAAAATATATCTATGTGAGATTTTGTTAGATTCGCCTTAAAGTATGTTTTTTTATTATACATTTTTTTATAATTTTTTATGAGGCCTATTTAAAGATATTAAACTCAAAGTTTACTTTGAAAACTATGCAAAAAATAAATAGGATGAACATTAAAACACAGGAGTTTATTCATTCACAAATAAAATGTTGTCGAATTATCTAGTCTACATAGAATTAAAATATCATCTCCGTATAATTTTCATCAATGTTTTGCGACTTCTAGATGTTTTTTTTTTGAGTTGATGACTTCTGAATTTTGGTATACTATACATACTACAAAAATACAAAAATTAAAATATATTTATTAAAATATGTAATTTTAAACTTTATAATAAAAATGTCTTTATAAAAGATAAATGACATTTTCAGTATCCCGTACAAGATAATGTTCGGTTGGGGGTTTATTTCCTGACAGATGCGGACAAACCATACATGTTCCCCTTAAGGAAGATGTAAGGATGATGCGCACGGTCAAGAAACTCCCTATCTGATACCTGCACCTAGTAAAGGTCGAACATCAAACCTTATAGTCAACAAAAACGCCTTTATCAATAATTTAAACTAATGTACAATATTTCATTTTTAGGTACTTATATATTACAACCTTAATAAGAATATGTTTGGGTAACATTTTAGAAATGAAAATGAGAAAAGAGAAACCGAGGATAGATTAATGTGTTTTTTCGTTTAAGTATTTTTAATATATGAAAACTCGTTTTGTATGATGAAATTAGGAATGATAATGAGTGGGGTCTTATTGGGTCTAATCAGACCCGAACTCGGATCTATTAATTAGAGTCTAAAATTTAGAGGTGGACCTTAGACTCGCCAAGTCTGACAAGTCTAAATGTGCCTTTATAGATAAACAATGAAAAAGTTGGTGTGGAAACATAGAATATTAAGAAAGTTGAAAGTCCGATTAATAATTGTCTATTTTTTTTTTTGAGATAATTGTCAAATTATTTCGAAAGTGGAAAATGAAATCAAGAAGAACCATTTAGAGACTAGATTCAGATTTTTTTCAAAGAGCAAGGGGACCATTGCTTCCCCAAAACGTGTTAGAGTTAAACCCAAACAAATTTGCAAAACTTAAAACCACCAAAATATATGTGGCTCCCAAACTACCTAAGGCTCTCCTTCATACACCTATACATTACCCCTTCTTAAACTTCAAAATCATAGCCTTACAAACACCAATTTCTAAACAATCTACACACAACACACAAGGAGTTTCCTAAACCACTACACATTCTAGCATTAGAGCAATGGCTATGGCAACTTCTTCGATTCCGGCAACCGGATTCAAGAACGCCGGTGTTGGATGCTCGTTCGCCTCCGGTGAGAACTATGGCATGTTAGTGAAGTCGGTGTCAAGTCAGGTTCGGTTTCCAGGTCGTGCAACCCGAGCTCAACCCATGATGAAGAATGTCAATGAAGGAAAAGGTATCTTTGCTCCTCTTGTGGTTATAACTAGGAACATCATTGGGAAAAAGAGGTTCAATCAACTTAGAGGCAAAGCTATTGCCCTTCATTCACAGGTAACTTCATAGGCTACTAATCAACCATTTAGTTAAGGGTTTGATTTTGCTACATTATTATGTAGCAAAATCACGGGAATTGAATTGTGTGATGAAAGCTTAATGAATTTGTGCAGGTGATTACAGAGTTTTGCAAGTCAATAGGAGCAGATTCCAAGCAAAGACAAGGGTTAATTCGATTGGCAAAAAAGAATGGAGAAAGATTGGGATTCCTGGCTTAATTGAAAATTGTGATTGGAAATTTGTTGATCAGAAGAGTTAGATAAGTCATTAGAGCATGTTGAAACTTGGGTGTATAAGCTTATATTCATTTAATGGTATATACATTCTATTTTTGTAGATCATATATTTGTGATGGCGCGCATTTCTCCTGCCCTCTCCCTCAAGGATTATGGGTATGATTAGTTCATTACCTATCTCTCATATTCTGACTTTGTGCGGGACACTAGGCTGATCGACCATGACCATATTTGGGTTTTGCTATGTTATTTGCTACTAAGTACTAACTACACCAAAGAAGCATGATTTCTCCATTAATAACCTGTAAAAAGGAATTACAATTGAGGTTATATCAATAATTAATTTTTAATTACGAGTAATTGATAATTATAAATTTTAGAGAAACTTCTTAACATAGAGATTAATGGTAATTTAATATTCTTATTTTTATTTATTCAAATAAAATATAAAATATTAATGGTTCTATTTTATGTGATGTAAATCACCCTTGAATGAGTCTAATGTTAGCAACCATATATTGAAAGAGGGATATAAGCCATATATCTATTATCAACAAAGTAATCTCAGAACCACAAACTGAGATTCGTCAAATAAAAAAAATCTAACGGGTAGACCATCTTCTTGGCTCCACCACTAGAGTATAAACACAGTTAACAAACAACTACACAATTCTACCATATTGCAAATGACAGGTTCTTGGTTCGAATTAAAATGTCCTTTAGTCCTTTTTTTTTTCCTCATCCAACTCGATGATAAAAAATTTTTAAAAAATAAAATTTGTGACAAGGGGAAATTAGGGGGTTTCTTGAAAATTTTGGGTGTCTGAATCGCTTAGAGCCCGTAAAAATCAGAAATCCCAAATTAGTTTTAAAATGCATTTTATTTGTACAATCAAGTTTTGCTATTCAAACTTAATTTTTCGCTTGTAATAAATATGTTGGATTATGAGATAAATTTTGTATTGTTGTTGTTTACAAACAAATATTCAAGCATAAACTATTTCATTTTAAATTTAATGTTAAATATTTTTACGGTTAATGCAATTTTCTTTAGCCATTCAAAAAGGGCGTAAGGCCTCATTTCAAAAGAAATAGCAAAAAAAACAAAGGCCCCATAATCATTGCTTCGCCCCTAAAGGCAATGATAATAACTCCTATTATAAATTTTCATGAACGGTAACATGTAATTACAAAGAGTACAAAACCTAACACGTATCATTTTTTTGACAAATTAAATATACCTTCTAATACTCTTTCAGGTGGTTATGATAAAAAAAATCTTAAAAGTTGGACAAAAAATGAGCATAAACTTATACATATGATGTTCAGTCGTTCCTAACAAAATTACACTATAATTTCATTACTATTACGACTCATTTGGTAGATAGTAATAAACGATGGTAATGGGAATGAAAACTTAGTGTATTTTTAGTAGAAAAATGTCTTGGACTCTTGGCTACCTAGATAGCCATGCTTGTCCAGTTTCAATCATCTCATTTTCTTCATAAAATTCATTCCAATACATTACCATTGGGAGAGGTGGTAATGAAAATTTGTAAACAAAAAAACTTTTTTGTGATCAAAGTTTCATTACCATGGGAATCATATGGAACATTTGATAAAATTTACACTATAAATCATTCCCATTACCACCATTTAGTATCACTAACCAAACGGGCCGTTAGTATTTACTATTTCTAACACCATGTACCTCACAGACCGTTGAGGTTCGTCAAGTATGTACAACAAAAGTAATCATTCCATGCAGCCAAGATGCATCAAACAATCATAAGTCAGCTAACGGAAGCTAGGAATCGACAATATCAAACTGAGTTCGTAATCCCACCTAGGTTAAAATTGTACAGACCCAAAATGACCCGGATTTGAACACTAAATTGAAAACCATATTGATATACCAATCCATACACACTATAACCGAAGAGGATCCAACCCAAAACACCTTATTAGAAACACAACTTAGGAATCGAATGGACAACCCTAGGTAGAATCATCCAAGCACACATATGTTTGCCCGTTGCTCCGAACATTTCCACAGCAAGATCAAAGATTCTCAAATGCTACACGAGAAGGGTCTTTGTTTTTTCTAGGGGGAGGGGGAGGTGGGGGGGGAGGGGTACTGTTTGGCCAACTTCACTAAGAAAGAAAGGAAACGCAAGCCAGAGACTGAGAAATTTTCAAAAATACATTTTTATTGTTTCTGCATAGTATGCGATAACTAATCCAAAATTGAAAAAAGTCGCAATTCACAAGAAAAATAAAGAGGCCGCTCAATCCAAATGCGGCCTAATGGAACACGATTTAAGTACTCATTAGAATGTGACATAAGAGAAATCAAACAGTAGCCCACACAAAAATTTGAAGCTGAGCAGGCAGCAGGGCATTTTGTTCTACAGGTTGTATATGAAAAGTGAACGCAAATTTAAAACTTTTAACAGAACTGCTCAGGGAGAAGAGATCAACATGACACAGGGAAGGTCTTACACACTGTATCTTCCTCTCGAAGACTTATCCTTTTTCGCATCATCCTGTTACATCATGAAATATTTAACACCAGATTATTTTTCATTTCACAAATTAACATCAATGAGAATGCAAATATTACTTACATGAAAGCTGTAATTAATTTTGTCGGTAATGTCAATTATCTCTTTCCACTTCCTTCCAATGCTCATCTGTAACATTGAAAATGAGATAACATAACATTAGCCCATTTCTATAAGTGAAACTGAAATTAGGTTCCATTTGGAAAATGAAAACAAAAATGATTTTTATTGCAGTGAGATGTGACGGCATTAGATTCCTAATGGCCTCAACATAGTAAAGCTAGATCTAGTATACATTTATCGCACTTCTTTCAAAACATAAAGATCATTTTCAGTCTTATAATTACCCACACGGGGTAGTGCAAGCATAAATTTAGTTTTAAAAACGAGAGGAGTCACCCGAGTGAGTGAGGGGGACCTAATTGTAGGAAAGTTAAGATTTGCATATATTGTCAAATATTCAAGAATATCTTATTTTAGGAACTATGTATAATTAGTTTATTCTGTTTCCTTTTTTATTTTCTTCATTCCTGTATAAATCTCATTGTAATAGGCTAATTGGCTTTTTAATACAAAGTAATATTCCATCTCACAGCCCTAATCTTTCTTATTTCCGCTGTTTACTTATCTTCATGCCGTAAGGCGCCTTTTCGGGACCGGCAACTTTTCCGGCAACATCATTTACCTTTTTCTTTACCCGAGATGGAAGACGAAAAACAAACAAACCAAACCAGCCAAACAAACCAAATCAACCCAAACCAACAACTGATTACTGTCGCTCAAATGGAACACATGCTCCATATGATCCAGCAATTGAATAAACAAAACCAAATAAGTGAAACATCATCAGCAGATTTAAGGGTGGCCGAAAAGTTGTCCTATCACAATTATACAATCTGGTGCAAATATATGAACATAGCACTTGAAGGGAGAGGACGTCTCAATCACATCATTGACGTTCCTCCCTCACCATCCGATCCGACTTACCAACAATGGAAGCAACAAGACTCAGTTGTTCTTTCATGGATTATAGCCAATATCGAAGTAGATCTAGTTAATCAATTTCTAGATTACAACACATCATGGGACTTATGGAAAGGGATTGAAACTCTCCTAAGTAGTGGGAGAGATGAGTTACAGATTTTTGATTTAAGTGCTAGGGCAGCGGCACTTAAACAGAATAATGACACTGTGGAGACTTACTTCACTAAACTTAATACGATTTGGAAGGAAATCGACCTGAGAATGCCTAACCCAATGTCTTGTGCCAAAGATATCACTGTCTTTAATAATTTCATTCAGAGACAGCGTCTATATCAATTTCTAACCGGCATAAACGAAGATTTAGATAAGGAGAGAAGGGATTTACTAAATCTAGACCCCCTACCTAATCCCGAGGCGGCTTATGCTACCATACGGCGAGAAATTTCCCGGCGTGGTATCATGCGCACCACATCATCATTAGGACTTGGTCCTTCAGAGATAGGTAGGGGTCTGGCCATCAAACACTGGTCGGAAACCTGACTCCGGCGTGATGACGATAGATCTCACCTGAAATGTAGTCACTGTGGAGATCGAGACATACAAAGGAAGAATGCTTCAAGCTTGTTGGATATCCGGAGTGGTGGGATAACCACAAAAAACGAAAGGCCGCCGCCAAAAACCCAACAGTCAGCCGTGCTGGAAGCAAGGCACATCTCGTTTTTGGGTCTCCTACCCCAGATGACTCATCCAGCCCAGGACCCACTCAAGGAAATCAAGGTTTGCTTCTCATAGACCTTAATGGAGAACAAGGTATGTGCAGTTAAAAAAGAGAGGGAGAGTGTTGAAGAAGGAAAGCAAGAAGGTGATAATGACGGATCACATGGGCAACACTTCCCAAGTTTGCCTTTTTATAATCCCACTCACATAAAACCTACACAATCCCTCACACCCACGTGGCAGCATCCGAAAACCCCAAGCAATTTAAAAAAAAAAACAAACCGATACTATTAATAATGGAGGGGTGGGGTTATTTTGTCAACCTTTTTCATCTAAATGGATTTTTGACTGTGGGGCCACTGATACTATGACATTTGATCCTCATGATTTATTATCCTTCGGTTCAACTCCTCGTACTCATATCCAAACGGCTAGTGGCGAAAATATTAATGTTGATAGTGCTGGACCCGTTGATATCACACCGTCTATTCATTTGCAGAATTGTCTTTTAATTCCAACCTTGTCACATAAATTATTGTCTATTAGCCAGTTTACAAAAGAACTCAATTGTACTGTTCTACTGACTTCTTCTATTGTATTGTGCAGGATGCTCAGACGGGGAGGATCATTGGGCGTGGTACTGAGAAAGGAGGACTCTACTATGTCGATGAGGCAGTTCAACAAGGTCACACTTCGCTTGCTCGCTTGTCTCCTGATCAAAAAATATGGATTTGGCATCGACGTTTAGGTCACCCCTCCCTAGGTTATCTAAAACGTCTTTATCCTTCTTTACGTAGTTGTACTGTTTCTTTGGACTGTGAGACATGTGTATTGGCTAAAAGTCATAAACATTCATATTTACCTAGTATGTCTCGGACTCATAAACCTTTTGTGCTGATACATTCTGATGTTTGGGGCCATGCGCCTGAATTTAATAAACAGGGTTTTTCATATTTTGTCTTATTTGTGGATGATTGTACACGTATGAGCTGGATTTATTTTTTAAAACATAAGTCTGAAGTGTTTGCTGTGTTTGTCAAGTTTTATAATATGATTGTAACTCAATTTCAATCTACACCCCAAATTCTTCGCTCCGATAATGGGGGAGAGTATGTTAACCTTGACATGAAACAGTTTTTTGCTACTCATGGCCTTATCCATCAAACTACTTGCCCTGATACGCCTCAGCAAAACGGAGTTGCTGAGCGTAAAAATCGTACTCTTCTTGAGATCACTCGGTCCCTTATGTTTGAATCTCATGTTCCCGCTCATTTTTGGCCCGAAGCTCTTGCTACAGCAACCTATCTCACAAATCGCCTTCCTACCAAAATTCTTAACAACAAAACACCTTTAGACACTCTCAAAATTCATACCCATGTTCCATCATCTCACTCTCTTCCCCCTAGAGTCTTTGGATGTACAGTCTACGTTCATCTTCCACAACGTGTCAAAGATAAGTTTGAACCAAGGGCTATTAAATGTGTTTTTCTTGGCTATGGGGTAACATAGAAAGGGTATCGTTGTTTCGATCCAGTACAGAATAAAATGTACACCACTATGGATTGCGACTTCTTTGAGCATTCCTACTATTTCCCCCAACATGATCCTCAGGGGGAGAATGTGGTTGAGGATCTTAGCTGGTTGATGCATCCATTACAAGTTGACACAAAAGAACAAGTAGGTAACACCACTGTAACTGCTTCTGACAACATTGTTCCTTCTCCTCAGTTCACTCCATCACCTCCACCGAATGAGTATCTTGATGAACCCGAGGTAAACTCTGATCCTGATGTTATAATACATGATGTGACAAGTATTGATGAAAATGTGGATAACGGTGAAACTAATGATATAGCAAGCATTGAAGTACCTAGCAGGTATGAATTACCACCCAGAAGCACCAGAGGAGTCCCTCCGAAGAGATATGATCCAGATTTCGAGGCACAACGATCTCGATACCCCATAGATCGTGGTAACAGTGTTTCTTTGTCGCAGACAGCTATGGCCTTTAATAGCTGTCTATATTCCAGCAGTGTTCCGGAAAATGTGGAAGAAGCTCTACAGGATCCTAGATGGAAAAAGGCTATGGAAGAAGAGATTTCTGCTCTTAAGAAAAATGGAACGTGGGAGAGATGTGTACTATCGAAGGGTAAGAAAACTGTTGGTTGCAGGTGGGTTTTCACCATCAAATATCATGTAGACGGATCGATTGAACGATATAAAGCTCGACTTGTTGCAAAGGGGTATACACAGACCTATGGAGTGGATATGGATTATTCCGAGACTTTCTCTCCAGTTGCCAAAATTGACACAATTAGGGTCCTTTTCTCTGTAGCTGCTAATAAAGATTGGCCTTTTTACCAGTTCGATGTGAAAAATCCCTTTCTACATGGCGAGATTGAGGAGGAAGTATACATGAAAGCCCCACCTGGTTTCTCTGAGGACTATAGCCCGGGAGAAGGATGTAAACTACGTAAGGCTCTATATGGACTGAAACAGTCACCTAGGGCATGGTTCGGGAGATTCACTACAACTATGAAGAGATTCGGTTATGAACAAAGCAACTCCGATCACACACTTTTCTTGAAAAAGAAGAAAGAACTGATTACATGTTTGATTATTTATGTGGATGATATGGTGATCACAGGAAACGATGAAAAAGAAATTGATGACTTGAAGGGAAAATTGTCTGCAGAGTTTGATATGAAGGATTTGGGCAACCTGAAATACTTTCTTGGCATTGAGGTGCTAAGATCAAAGAAGGGCATCTTTATAAGCCAAAGGAAGTATACACTAGATTTGCTAGCAGAAACTGGCCTTCTTGACTGTAAACCAACAGATACTCCCATCATGACTAATCATGGACTCCAGATGATTGAAGGAGCAAAGCCGGTAGACAAAGAGAGATACCGCAGAATGGTTGGAAAACTCATATATCTGTCACACACTATACCCGATATTGCATATACCGTCGGGGTTGTTAGTCGATTTATGCATAATCCTCAAGTTCAACACATGACAGCAGTAACCAGGATTCTAAGGTATCTATAGGGTACTAGCAGTAGAGGTCTTCTGTATGGAAAAAATGATAATCTTGAACTCCTAGCATACACAGACGCAGACTGGGCAGGAGATAGAGATGACAGGAAGTCGACTTCTGGATATTTCACAATGGTAGGAGGAAATTTGGTTACATGGAAGAGTAAGAAACAGAAGGTTGTGGCTCTCTCGAGCGCGGAAGCTGAATTTCGAGGAATTGCCAAGGGTATAACTGAAATTCTCTGGATCAGAAAATTGCTAAGGGAATTGAACTTTCCTCAAAAGGGAGCTAGTAATCTCTACTGTGATAATAAGGCAGCCATCAGCATTTCGGGAAACCCAGTACAACATGATAGAACAAAGCACGTTGAGATTGATCGTCACTTCATAAAGGAAAAGCTCGATAAAGGGATTGTATGTCTTCCTTTCGTTCGTTCCAAAGATCAATTAGCCGATATCATGACCAAAGCGGTTACCTCCGAAGCTTTTGAAGACACGATATGCAAGTTAGGTCTTGGTGAAACACACGACTTAACTTGAGGGGGAGTGTAGGAAAGTTAAGATTTGCATATATTGTCAAATATTCAAGAATATCTTATTTTAGGAACTATGTATAATTAGTTTATTCTGTTTCCTTTTTTATTTTCTTCATTCCTGTATAAATCTCATTGTAATAGGCTAATTGGCTTTTTAATACAAAGTAATATTCCATCTCACAGCCCTAATCTTTCTTATTTCCGTTGTTTACTTATCTTCACTAATCACTTAATCATAGTAACATAGAAGTCATCCTGTTGTAAAAAACCCAGAACTGAAAGACCAAAATTAATTTGTCTCAAGTTTTAAATATGTATGCATAACGAAAATTTTGATGATAGAAGCCACAGATCACAGTCAAAGATCGAAAAGAGAGTTAATCTTTTGTTGTTAAATAATAGAAGATGTTGTTGAAAACAATCATAGGAATGATTTGATATATGGTTAAAATAAGAACAAAAAAGGTTCTAAAATAAGTTGAAAACATGCCCTCGCTTAAATTCAATACTTCGATCCCTCATGTACGAGATTGCAACTCCATGTAGGTTTACTAGCTTGAAAGTAACTTGAATGTTTTCGATATTCTTGTTTCTCTCCTTTGAATGTGAAACAAATTTTTTAAGGGTGGTAGAAACTATTTCAAAAATTAGAGATAACACTACATGTGAAAGATTTGTCTTCCAGAGGGTTAAATCAAGTTCTCTATGAACCTTCTACCAAGAAGCGGTATACTAAGCGGCTAAGCCAGATCTTGCATCACTTATCATGCTATCATAATGTAGAAGCTTACATAAACCACCCTTTCTCCACCCAAAAATGCATAATAAATCATAAGAATAAATTAAAAAAAAATCTCCCTGCCATTACATTCAAATATCTAAAACTTAGAACTTCATTATAAATGGAATTTTTATGAACTATCAAACATTAGCAAACAGCTACAATGGGGATTGGATGCAAGTTGTCATGTGCTGACTTGTTTTCCTCAAGTTGGTACTCAAGGGCTTCTTGTTCACTATTCCATCATGATTTAAGTCAAGCCTCCTAAAACTTGGTGGGCTAAATTCATTAGTTAGGCTTTCTAGGTTTAGTGTGTTACAAAGACTTAAAGCTAGCAACTAGAGAGAAGTATTTGTGGAATTCTTGTTTACATTAACTCTCAACTCTCAAGTATGCTTTAAAATGCGTGTGTGAGGTGAATATACGAATCACCCCTTAGGATATTATAGATGTTCCTACTCTTGGAGTGTTTCAGAACTCTAGAGACACACTCCCTAGAGCAATCTAGATATAACCATTGTGTCCTTTAGGTTAATAGTCATCTCCCATATAGACCTCCTTATAGGGTGTTGCTGCCCAACAATGCTAGGGCACCACCTATGGGAATCACTCTACGATAGCCGATAGATACACAACGATGCTTGGGTATATTAGGGATGAATCACGACAAAGTAATCCATTGATGATTGAACCGAATAGTTCTTCGATTCTCTTGCCCAAGATACATTCCGTACCATTTTTCACATTTAAACCAAAAATTTAAACGCTTCTCAAGAGAAAACAAAGTAAAAGGCTCAAAAGTAGAAATTACTAAACCCCTAAAACACAAAATCAGATTTTTGCTACATATTTACCAAGAATATGCATAGACACATACAAACAATATTTAGCCCCTAAAATTTTATAAATACCTCAATAATTTAAGCCACCTAATTACCCAAACCCATTTATTGATTCCTCAGTTACCCTTAGTCCAACTTATCTTATCTCTTGAATATACACCTTATCAAAGAGTAATATGGAAATAACAAAATCTTTCAACTCTTACGTTGAGAAAGCTAGTGCAATAAAATATCCTCCCCGTTCACTTTTCTTCTACTTTGAAGAGAAGGTTTATATATTTAAATAAATTCAAAATAACTTTGGTAAACACCATAATCCACTCATATCAATTATTTCCTTGAAAATAATGTAAGAACTTATATAGAGAGCATGCAACATGAATTTCTATTTATTTGTACCATCACAAATGCCCCAATGACAAAACAATGTTAAGTTCTTCACACGCAATGGAGCATCAGCATCAATGTAAAGCAACCATGTTCAAAAACCTTCACCCATACAGGCTATAAGTCACACTTTGGCAATAAAGATATTAATCATAAACCCACCAACATTTTCTTTGGGATCTACCTCATCAACAACATCTTGCTAATTTGGCTACAAGCTCAAAAATTGAATGGACCACACTTTCTAAACATATTGTAGTTTTAATTCCACCTATATATCTGCACTCTTGGATTTTAATAACATAAAACAATCAAAACTTCTAGTGACTATCCTAGTAATGTTTAGCCTAAAATTTGATATTCAAGCATGAGGACCAATGTACATCACCAATTACATCCTCAAAAGACAACATTAAGATTTTGGATAGCCTTTGGTGGTAGCTAGGCCACTACAACTTATTTTAAACAAATTTACAGGAGCCTCGCACAATCAAAACTGAAGAACATTACTTTTGGTTATGATACATATAACCTTTCTTCACAAATCAACTTGGAAGTTGGATCAAAAAAAATAACTTATTAAAACCTATCCCAACTAATTTATTCTTCTATAAATGATCCCTACCACACTTGTACCTTCATCAAAAGAAGCTCATAGCTACCTATTGATTCTTTTAATGCACCAATTAATTCTTACCTTAACTAAAATTCTTGAAGCCTTCTCATGTAAATTCATGCTACAAGATGGTTCAATCTTCAGCATCAAAGTATTTGCAATTCAGCTTAACGTGGACTAACAAAAACGAGAACATAGTATTGGTCCACTTGAGTTCATAATATGGGCCATGGCCTATTGGAAGTCATGAAATTCATTGTGTACTAATTTCACAATTTTATATTACATGGTCAACTTGACACTCATTCAAATGGTTAATGGTTGAAAATTAGTGTCACCAATACAAGAATATCAGTCACAAGGATGTACAGTCACCAATTTGGCATTCCACATTCGAACAAAAATTGCACAATAGCAAACTAAAATTGCAGACCACATCAAGGGAGTTGACTTCATATTTCACATTAATAGCTCAAGAGGTTGATTCCCTATGGCCAAAGCTTAAATCTTTCAAATATCAAAATATCCTATGAAATAAGTAATTATAAGACACCAAACCTGAACAGCCTCATTGGCAGCATTTCTCGTCCACAATGAAAGTTTGTCTCCTCTCAGGCGTGCGCTAGCAACCACACCACATATCTCATCACCTTCATCAAACTGCTCCCCAATTAGAGCCATCAACTGCTCAAAAACAAAACATCCAAGTAATCAATTAAGCTATGAAGCCACATATTTGTTTCGAAACCTAAGAAGGTTTAAAAGATAAGAAACAAAATCCTTCTGTTAAAATTCTTTAAACATTACAGTTTCAAGCCACATTGATTCGAGATTCGTATTTCTGCTGGCAGCAACAGTCCATTTGCCTCCATGTGCACACTCAGGATCCTCCCATTTTGGTTCAACTCCAGCCTTGAATAAATGGAAATCGGCATTTCCAACCAACTTGCTGGGCTTGAATATTTTATCATATAGGCTGCACAAAAGGTTTTTATTTTCAAATCAGGTCAGTATTGTTCAACTCCAAAAAACCATAGTGTGGTGCAACTAAGTCTTTTATTCCCATTTAAAGAAAAAAGACATTGATATCAAACACACAGAATAATACTAGAACACCACTCAATCCTAATACTACATTCCCTCTAACAAACTTAACATGCCCTTCAAATCCTCTTTGAAACTCATATTGCAGAGAACAAAAGCAGCACACAGAGGATAACACTTACATTCCACATTTCCCGTATCATATGGATTTCAACATAATAGGAATAGTATCTAGATGCAATCCAAATTCACAAAACCCACAAGGCGAAAATCCAACGCATAAACGCAAATTCACCAAATTAATAAGTTCGACAGTTCAAACAATATGATCTGGCAAAATTATCTCCAATCACCACAATCAATCCTCCTAACAACCCACAAACCTATGCCAACATGTAGTATGATTTACAACATAACAACTACCAATAACTAATATTAGGGTATACAAGAGCTAAAGTCCAGATACATATTCAAAAACTAGCACCAATATCAAAAAGTATTGCTTCAATTGCAATACTACAAACAAATAAGCATACCCCTATCAAAATAAGCACAACCCACATCAAAAAATAACAAATCAATTAATTTCAACTCAAATTAAAATCAAAAGAAAACAATCAAGCGAAATGAAAAAAGTGGTAAAAATGTAAGGGGGGATAAATATAATTACCACCAAAACTCTTCAACAGTATCAAAGGTGTACGCTTTTTTAAGAGTAGAACCCCAAGCAGCGCCTTGTTTAGGTTTGGTAGAATCATACCAAAACGCCCACTTTCTCTCCAATTTGTGGGTCGTTTGTGTTGTTTCTTGCGACTCGCTAGCAAGCGGCGCTGCCACAACTTCTGCTACTTCGTTTGACATTATTCTGCGTTCTAAAGAAGAGATTCTGCTCTAGAGATATAGGTTTGAATGGAAATAATCTCTCGAAAAGCCAGAGAAAAAAAGGGTCTTCAAAGATTTGGGGTTTTGGTCTATATAGGTGTCGAGTTGTCTCTGTGTCCTTTATTTTAGCTGTTTGTTGTTTGATGCCGGTTGGGTTCCTTCAAGTTTGGGCTTGTGCTTCATAAAAGAAGTTTTGGTCCAAATCGAGTTGAAATTTATTAACCGAAAATTTGAAATGAATAATCAAAAATTTTTAAAAAAAATCTAAAAATTGGTAAATTTTTAAAACTATTTCTCAAAATAAGCACTTTTTCGCCAGACTTAAGGCTTGTATATGTTCGTTGTTATTAACAGCGAACAGTAACTTAAGGTCAAAAATAGTTAAAGAACTTGTTATTAACAGCGAACAAGCACCTAGACTATTTTTGAACTTAAGAACCTGTTTGCTATTAAAAACAACGAATTGAGTCGAGTTAAATTTAACAATAACACCTTCCTTTCCCATTTCCCCCCAAGTCAATTAAACCCTATCTCACAGCGATTGTTCTTCCCTCTTTCTCCTTCATTAAAACACTTTCAAACCTTTAATTTATCCATCCCTCTCCCATTCCAACACTTGTATAGTGGTCTAGCATATACTTGGGTTTTATTTAATCTTGAATATTTGTTTTAAATGCAGGGCATTACTTGTAAAATCAATACTCATCTAGTTCAATTTAAGCTAATTACGGTAATGTATTAGTCATTTTTTAGTTATTTGTCTTTTTTTTATTATGGTTGAATAACTTTAGGAGGTGTTTGTTTGGTGGGAATTGAGAGTGGGAATGAAATTTGTTTTTGTGACACTATAATATCCCTTGTTTGGTTGTGGGGAAGGACATGAGATTTTGAGTCTCATCCCCTCCAAGTCCCACCTTTTCATGTTCTTGGGGGAGAAGGATATGAAATTTTTTTGTTTCGTGGGAGGGTGAGAATGAAATTTTTTTATCGTTCCTTTTTGTTTCTATTCGAAAATTACACAAAATCAACAAAAAATTGTTCCCTTTTTCCATTCGACATTCACCCCTTTTATCCCCTCGATTGTTCTTTTCTTTATTTATTGTTGAGACTTGAGAGCTTGTAAGAACCCCTAAATAATAGGTGATCTTACGATAAAAATACTATAATTCACAAGATTTTTTTTAACAATTTTCCCAAATCTTTCAAAAACACAACACAAATTCTAGCCAATAAAATTATTCAATTTGGTGAGAGTGCATTAGAGCTACATGTGTAATTTTAAAATATTTTTGACTTTTTATCCGATTAACAAGCTAAAATCAATTAAAAAGTCAACAAAAAAATCATGAAAAAAAGTATTACTAACGTTAACTTATATAGAAAATCAGGAAAATTACTTAAAATAATCCAACATGTTTATGATTTTCTTACGATAATCTCAACTATTGATTAAATATGAATAATCCATACTTAAAGGTGTAGGAAAATTTGCTCAAAATAATCTCAACTATCATCCGTTAGCCGAAAATAATCCCAACTACCGATTATTTTTAAATAATCCCAACTTTAACCTGAATTTGTTCATGACATATCCTATAACTTGTTTACCTGGGTTAGTAGGTTACATTGGCAATTAAAGAAAAAATAATTAAATATATCCCCAAACCCTTCCCCTCACTCATTCTTCCACGTCAACCCAGCCATAGGGCATGTCATTGGTGACCTTGAAATTTTTTTTAATTAATTTATCTTTTTGATTTCCAAGGTGACTTGCTATCCCAGATAATCAAGTCGTATAGGGTACGTCATGAACAAATTTAGGTGAAAACTGGGATTGTTTAAAATAAATCAATAGTTGAGATTATTTTCTGCTAACAGGTGATAGTTGAAATTATTTTGAGCAAATTTTCCTAAGGTGTATTTGCCTAGAGTAAACTCGATAATCGTATGAATTACTATATCAAGTTTTTTAGGAGTATAATAAATTAAAATAAAATATCGAAAAAAATGTAAAGAAAATTTTGATTCTTTTTTTTTATTTAAATTTCTCAAATTTTCTCAAATTTTACATTAATTTTTAACTTAATTTTTTGATAATTATCTATTATAGTAAGTTATCCGATTACCTAAATTTACTCTAAGCAAATGCACTTAAAGTTGAAATTATTCATACTTAATTATAATTAGAATTATTGTAGAAAAATCAAAATAAATAAATAAATTATTTAGATAAATTTTCCTAGAAAATAAAGATTAGGTGCAAGAAGTGTAAATGATCATTTAATCATCTAGGAAAATTGTACGGGCATAGAGTGAGAGTAAGAAGTTGAAAACCCTAATTATAGGCACTCATATATAAATACCTCATAAACCCTAATCGTCGTCTTTCTCGCCTCTTTTCCTTTTTTTCTCTTCTTTCTTCTCAAGCGGCAGAAATGTCGAAGCGAGGTGCGTATAGATACCTGTCATTCTCTTTTATTGTTTAAATATTCTGTGTTTAATAATGCTCAGATTATGTTAGTAATGTATGACGCTGATTTTGATTCAATCTTAGATATGGATTTCTAACGACTCTTGAATAATTCACTCGATTTTATCATTTTGCGTTTTGTTTGATTATTGTAATTTTTACTCCAATTATTGAGCTCTTTAATTTTGAAGTAAATTGATTATATTTCATGCGAATTCCTAAATGTCTGAATGATTCACGTAGTTTATAATTCTTCCTAAAATAGAATTTTTAATGGTAAACGTGGAGTTCTAATTATTGTTTTGAATAATAATTTAGGGAAGAGTAGAAGAAAATGGAATACTACATCACCTCTTTTATGTTAACATCATTGATATGTATTTGTACTTGAATTGTTTTATGTGGGTTGTGATTTCTGATATTTGCATAATGCTGAAAGAGGTTAAAGTTTATTCATTTGAATGAACTGTTATGTAATGACATAATCTGATATAAGAGTAAGCTGCTGTAATTAGGTTGCTAGTTTGCATAATATGGATACGGGAATGGAATGTAGCAAATATGAATACTATAAACAGAGAATAGTACCCTTATTGGTTTATTGGTTTTGGTGATAGAGTGAGTATCAAGTGACTACCTATTCTGCTTAGATTGGTAGCATTATGTCTGTGAACAGTTGTTTCTGTACACTATTTTTACTGATCCCTCCGGTTGCATGGGTGTAACAAAGATCAAAGAATATACTCGAATGAATATTTAAAGTGGATTAAGTATTAATAACAAAATAACATACATAGCATGTATTTTTAAAGCTCATGGATTTAGCTCTTAAATCTACAATTGGCTGGGCCATGCTTGCATCTATTTTAAAGGGATAAAATTGCAGGAAATTATCTTATAACCTGAGGTTTATTTCTCTATCTTATGGTTTTGATTTTGAATCCTCAGGGCGTGGAGGAAGTGCTGGTAACAAGTTTAGGATGTCACTGGGTCTTCCAGTGGCAGCCACAGTAAACTGTGCTGATAACACTGGGGCTAAGAACCTTTACATTATTTCTGTCAAGGGAATTAAGGGTAGACTCAACAGGTTGCCGTCTGCTTGTGTTGGTGACATGGTTATGGCTACTGTCAAGAAAGGGAAACCTGATCTCCGTAAGAAGGTTATGCCTGCAGTTATTGTCAGACAACGCAAGCCCTGGCGCCGAAAGGATGGTGTTTACATGTACTTCGAAGGTTGTTACTTTGTTTGATGATTAAAAAATTTAAACTTCAAATTCGTTATGCTTTTGTTCAAGACTCTGGACTGATTAAAAATGTTTAACCTTATATTCATTATTTATGCCTAGAGTATTTCAATAGTATCCTGGAGATGTTAATTGTGTTAATTGGGAAAAATGGAGCTTCATCTTTTTATTCTGGCTAAGCTAATCTCACTTGATTAGTTCCCCTTTTCTGCATATGCTGATTTTTCTGTGATGGAGACCATCTGTGTTATTATTATCATGTTACCTTTGTAGTTGCTCTTCCCTCTTTGTTTAATGTTTTCCCCCTTTAAATAAGTTAAAGAATTGATGCTTACTAATGTTGCATTTCTTGGACTGTTCATTCTGTTTTGGGCATAACTTAATGATAAATTTATAATCGACTTTTTATTCTTTTTGTGTGATGCCATCCAATTGTATTCTATAGGCTTTTTATTTGCTTAGTTGAAGTCAGAAGTATTATGAACGTTGTGCATTTGATTTTACTAGCTTTGAAAACATGTCTAATAATCAATTTGTTTGTTAATGTTTCAGATAATGCTGGAGTGATTGTCAATCCCAAGGGTGAAATGAAAGGTATGTAATAGAATTATAGAAATAATAAACATGTTTAGACTGTGTGGGTTTATTTTGAGATGAGAGCAAATTGTATGCAATTAAACTGGATATTGCTTTGATGTCTACATTGTCCTTGTATAATATGTACTAGTTCTAGCGCACGTTTATTCATGATAGGATGGGCAAACACTAAATAGGACTTATCTTGTCTAACAATCCTTTAACCTTGTGTTCAGTATTTTGTATACGTCTCTCCAAATCAATCCGTTGAGAAGCTATTCCTTGAGCAAAACCTAACATTTAATAGAGAATTAACATTTAAGCTATTCCTTCAGCAAAACCTAACATCTAATAGAGAATTAACATTTGAAATCGCCAAATTTTCACAGCTTCTCTTGTCAGTGTGTGTTCATCTTGTGTCAGGTGTATTAAGGGGGTGTTTGGTATGAGGGATTTTAAGGGGTGTTTGAATGGTACTTTCTTTCAAAATAAGTCCAAGTCTTTATTTGCTTAGGGAGAATTGAAATAGGGAATGAAATTAAAATGGGGAAAGTCCCCAAGAAAAATGTATTGGGGGAGGGTAGGTATTTGGGTTGATATTTGATTTTATCTCTTTTTTCCAAGTTCCTATCATAACAAATAAGAGATGCGACTTTTTTATTTTCAAAGTCTCCTATCTTAAAGTCTCACAAGTCTTATTCCATTGTGCCAAACACCACCTAAACTTAAGTTTACAGAATAGGACTGGTTTCTTCTTGTGTGGTATTGGTTTATTCCTCAAAATATAGGTGGTTGTTGACACAGCACATTGTCCATCCAAGTAAGAGTTAGTTGCACATTTTACTTGTTGACTTCCATTTTTACACAGTACACGGTGCTATATTTTTCAGGCTCAGCTATTACTGGACCCATTGGTAAGGAGTGTGCTGATTTATGGCCAAGGATTGCAAGTGCTGCCAACGCTATTGTCTAAGTGATGTTGTGCCGATGATCTTAAATTTTGTTTTGCTATAACTCTGAATGTTTGTAGTTGGATAATGTGATGGGTAGTTTGTGAGTTGCAACATAATTTATATTAGATGGTTAAATACACCTTTTGGTTTTTTGTCCACCTGTTTTGTCATTCTAATTTTAAAGTCATCCTATCGTGAATTTATTTGCTTTCTTTGTCTCTATATGTTGCTATAATATATAATTGCGCGAATATTTTTAAAAGTGAGAAATTTAAAATTTTTGATGTGATTAAAAAAGCAAAATTAATAAAACATATTGATATTGTGTCTTGCAAATTTTGTAGTTTGAGCTTTTAATCATGACTAGTTAATCTTGTAGATGTATGTACAGATAATGTGTATGTTTTTTCAGGTGTTTACCAAATGCTAATAGTTTTTATAATTAGAATGTTGGGTAAAAATGGAATCTAATATCTTATATATTTTTTATTGAGATATCTAATATCTTATATAAGAAAGTGATACTTATTGAGCTTTTAACTTAGAAGTACTCTCCTGTGTAACGGCTTCGTATATGAGACCATCACCATGAGAGGCTTTTTTATTCACTCAAAAGCAAATTTTAAATCGCCTATTTTAAAATGTAAAAAGCCAATTTTAATACTTAAATTGCCAATTTCAAACACTAACTTCAACAAATGTCTAACCTATAATATACATATTTTTTTGTATAGTTTTTTCTTTTTGAGACTTAAAAGCCAAATTTAAGATAATGTTGAAATTGGTCTCTTAAGCAATGGATTTGGTCTTTTAATTTTTGTAATTGGAATTTTTTAAATAAAATTATACTCTATTCGTTCCTTAAAGAAGTTCCCATTTTCCATTTTGGGGTGTTTCAATTGTTGTTTTCATAAGAAATCTTTCCAATTATATCACAAATTTTGGACAAAAATAACCTCACTCATTCTCATTTTAATATTTTAATAATGATTATGGGTCCACATATCTTCCACTAACTCTATTTTAACATTTTGATATTCCTTATGGTCCCCGCATGTTTCCCACTAACTTCATATACATATTTTTTAATTAGTTGTGGTCCTCATATTTTTCCCACAAACTTTCTTTAAATACTTTTTAAATATTTTTTGTCCCCACTTTTCCTCCATCAAATTTATTATTGAATAAAATAATATATCCACTATTTAAAATATTCCACTTTTCTCAATTCCCGTGAACATTCCCTATGGGAATGTCAATAGGGAACAAAGGGAGTAATACCTAATTTAAGAATTAAAACTAAATTGATTTAGTAGTATTGAATAAAAAGAAATCGAATCGCAAACTATTTGGCCCATTTACAGGTGGTTGCACACATGCAACTGTTGAACGGAAAAATGACTTTTATCTTTTATTTTTTTTATTCTCCACCTATTTTAGTTTTTTTCTACTTTTTCTGGGAAAGACCGTCTCACAATTTGTGAAAGAATATTAATCTGCATCATCAACCACAATGCATTTTTTTTTTGCAGAAACATTACATTACATTAGAGTCTATTGAATTTGAGCTTAGCTTACGAAGTTTTCTCTACAAATCATTATTTTAATTACACGAACAAAACACCTCTACTACAATTCCAAACTTAGAAATACAAGTAAACCAAAAAAAACAACAAAACAATTAGACTTGCAGAAGGTAAACTAATAGATTGAGCCTTAATACATCTTGCCTTCAAAACCGGTGTTCATCTTGGCACAATACTCAAACAAGCTGCCATCAAAACATCTTCTCACAGCTTCTTTAGTTAGGAAGCCTTGGTCATCCCTTGCTAGTACATAAAGTACTGCCCATTCCAACTTACTCGTAATCCTGCATTTTCACTCACGTTGAGACCATCTCTGACTAATTATATAAGCCCGTTTCACTCATAAACAAATGGGTCACTTACCAGCCAAATGGGTCGAATGCTACCCTATTTCCTTCTGTCATACTCCAGAGTTCACCAAATGTGAGTTTATCAGGGACCGTACGGGCGTACTTGCTGAACATGTTCTCTAAATTGAATGGGACATATCTGCACTTCCAATCACAAATCATATGTACTCTCTCTATCGAATGTAGCTAATTCAATGGAACAAAGCAGTTTTTTATTCGAATAACAAGAACTCAGTGTTGTATATGTACCTTCCTTCAGTATCGTATGTTCCTGAGTCGCTTCCATGCTTGGCTTTGTGTATGTTGTGCACGTATATAGGCAGAAATGGAGAGGGAAGCCATCCCTTGGTTGGGAACACATTAAACATTATTTTTGAGTTCAAACATTAGAGATCAGGGCAAAACAATATTGTATGCATGGAATACAAATCAGAGGAAGACTGTAGTCATACAACTTACATCAAGAGTATACCAACTCATAGCTGCATTAATGAGGACGGCCATAAAAACGGAAACAATGGTGTTGAACCCGATCAAGCGACAGCCTATAACAAGATCATATCATATTTGTTACTTATGAGAATTCACAATCATCATCTTACCCGGTATAGGAAATAGGAAACTGTAATCAGGGTCTGGGAAAAGAAGGTAGAATAGATCATTTTCCACATCATAAACTTTGCCCTAACACTATCTTAAAAGAAAGGAAAGAAAAATAAGGGAGGGAGTAAAGAGGAATAGTGCACCTTTATTTAAAAGAGAAGAAAAAAAAGTAAGGAAAATGAGTTTCCATCCTTTAATCCCCTTTCTTTTTATCCATTCTCTCTGTCCAAATAGAGTCTAAATGATGATAATAAAAATGATTTATATATCACAAATTGTTGTATGAAACAATTACACCGAGAGAGATCACACCCTCGTACACGGGTTAATTAATAACCCATCTCATACATATTCTAAAAATATAGACCTCATTTTCTCGTCTCTCACAAAATACCTCTTTGTATGTATATCATGTTTCATGTAATAAAATAATTCTTAGTAGAACAAACAATTTAAGTCTGTCCTACCAAAATTATACATACACTAACTTTTCATTATCATTCTGACACTATAATATCAAAACCCAAATTGTTAGCATACGTGGAACAATACATACCGGTATAAGTTTCCCAAGGGTAAATAATGCCGTCATCGTTTTGGTCAAAGAAGGCAACATGCTGTTGAAGAACACTCATGCCTTGATGAGGATGCCCTGGTGTTCCATTTGGATGATCTGTATCAGGTGCACACAGCGCTCTCGGCAGATCTTCAAAACAATTCAATACAAATTAAAATAGCTAGCTAGGGCCTAACTACAATAACAATTAAGTCACCAAAAAAAGATTGCATGCAACAAAAGAAATGATAGAAGATGCATACAGGGCTTAGGAAGGGAAACTTCTAAGTCAGTACGGACTCTACGCTCAATAGTTGTAGGAGCGTATGGAGCCTCCGTTGCCATAACATTTCTCGCCATCTCGGCTACTCTTACACTATCTTTAGTCGTCAAGTCTGCTGCCATCTATTATTTGGTACAACAGCATATGGTAAAGGTGTAATAGATGTACTGATGTACTGATGTACATAGGTTATAAGTGAAATGTGGTAATGTTGTATGATATCGTGGCGGTAAACTGATGCGCCAAGGTGACATTTTTGCATGCAATTGCTGCAACGTAGCTAACTTTGTTAGGACATTTGGATTGCTTTCTTTATTATTTTATTATTGTTTAATTTCATGTTGGTTGCTACTTGTCATCTTATGTGTACCGAATGACGACTCATGATTTACTCCGAGCAACCGACTAGCTAACTATGGGTCATGGGATATGTGACTTTATTTACTTTATTTACTAATAAGGTTTTACTAAATCACTTTACGGTGAAGCTTAAAATAAAAATTAATATTTATTACACTAAAAACATAAATTATTGACATTTTTTTAATGTCTAAAAATTCTATATTGCTAAAAGTTAATTTTGTTGTAATGAATACCTACTTGACATATAAAAAATTTGTACTTTATACATCCTAAACACCTACTTTAGATATCAAAAACATCAATATTACATACTAAAAACTCAACTTCATGTATATTGAAAGGGCAGGTGAGAACCTCACTAAAGGATCAAAATATAAAGTTAAGTTTAGTGTTTGTATTGTGTCAAGTATAGAAAACAAATATGCAATATAATGATGAATGACAATAATAAGTAAATAATCAAGTCAAAGATTTTAAGGTGGTTCACCAATCACGGGCTACATCCACCATGTTTTTGCACTTGATCATAGGACTGAAACCTTCCATTCTAAGCCTTCACATGTCAAGATACACTACCCATTGTATCATGTATTATTGACTTCCATACACAACAAATCACAAACATGTGATATGCCCTCTTCTAACCTTTACTAATTAAGATGATTAATAGCTTAATCATCTTTTTGATTGCTTGGTGAATATAAGTCACCCATAATCACAACATATATCAAACACCAACTTCACATATTAAAAACCCATAATTTACATAACCTAAACACCTACTTCATATGTTGTAAACGCCCCGTTCACATATTAAAAATGCGTATTAGATCCATAGACACCAACTTTACTATTACAAACATCTACTTCACATATCATAAACAACAACTTTTCACAATATAAACACCTACTGCAAATATCATAAATATTTATTTTACACCCAAATACTTTATATACCATAAACTCCTAATTTAAGCACCTATTTCATATACCTAAAACTCCTATTTGATATGCCATAAACACTTACTTTAGCACCTTTGAACACCCATTTTAACCCATTTATTAACAGACTTTACAAACACGTACATCAATCACTAAGATAAAACACTAAAAATATTCAAAAACGAACAAAATGAAACATTACATGCAAACTTAGATTGAAGAATAAGTAAGAAATTGAAGAAATAAATCAAAAATTGAAAAGAAAATTGCATAAATTTGATAAGATTGACAAAAAAATTAAAAAATATTAAAAGCTTTAAAAAAATTTAACTTACATCATAAGTAGAGAAGAATGTGTTTTTTTTATAGTTTAAAGGTTTTTTTTACTATTTATTTTTAAAAAAATTTTGGGAAAAATTGTCCCGAATAATCCAACTTGTTACCCTATCTGCCGTGAACAATCTACTATTAGTTATTTCTAAATAATCCAATCTTTGTATACGTTTTCCTGGCGACATCTCTTGCCAGTTGCCACCTTTTAACGGAATATTATAAGTACCCACTAACCGTTACATTCTCTTCTTCTTTCTTTTTATGTTTCTTCGTTGTTTTACTCCTACTCATCTTTGGTGGTAGGTACCAACGGTAACCAGTTAAATGAGACATGGGGTGTTGCCAACAAAATAATACACAATAGTTGAATTATTTAGAAATAAACAATAATAAAGATTACACAAAAACTTGGCCGAGACCGTCTTAGTCTAAGACGGAAGTTGGGCCGGCCCAATGTTAGGCGCGTGTGATACACGCGCGCGCCTTTACCTCCAAGTTTCCATATTTTTTCTTTTTTTTTGGAAACTCTGTAACTTCCATTTCAAATCAGTCAAATTCACAAGTTTTTCATTTTCTTCTTCCTTGCTCCATTTTCGTCCTTCTCCATTGCCTTCTTCTTGATTGTCTTCTTCCAATCAGCCGCACCAGTTCAATCCTCCAGTGTTCCACTGGTAATGTCCTCTTCTTTGTTATTTTTTTTTGATAATGCATGTTTATTTTGATTTGATCGTATATATTTTTATGCGTTTTTTATGTTGTTCTTCATCATTTCCAGTTTTTGTGTAACTTGTTCTTCATCATTTCATCGCTTTATTTTTTCAGTTTTGATTTTATACATTTGTTGATTCTTTCTCTTCCTTCTGTTTTCATGTTGCTTCTAGTATCTTTAGTGTTATACATAAACAATGGTGAAGCCTAGAGGTAAGAATAAAGAAGAAGAGTTGCCACTTGCTGTCCTTTCGAAGGGGAAAGGAGTCTCAAAAAACCTAATGATAAAAGCAAAAAGAAGAACACAGATTCATCTAAGAATGTTGTTGTTGTCAAGGAGAAACAGACCAGGAACACATCAAAGGAACAGGTCGCAGTAATATCTACCTCAGAGGGACCGTAAGTTATCTCTCCATAATTGTTAGGGTTAATATGTAATATTTATGTTTTAGATCTGTAACTTAGGTCATTTATTTTCTTACAATTGATGCATGGTTGATGCTTGTTTGTTGAGTTAAGTGAATGATTGATACATGTTTGTTGATAATTGACAGTGATAAGCATAGTTTTTATGTTTGTTATGTACTTCATTTTGTCTTTTTTATAAGTTGATGTAAACAAGATAAGCGAATAATTGATGCATGTATGGTAATAATTGGCAGTGATAAATTTGAAACTGTATGCTATTATGTAATTTGGTGTTTTTGTTTTGTTATTAATAATGCATGTATAATTAAACATTATAAAATGTGGATGGTTATAATCTTAAAACTGATACTTATTAGATGAAAATTTATAAACTTAAAACTATAACATGTGGTGTGTATGCTGCTTTCTTTATGGAACAATTCATGGGCGATGACAATTTTGGCCCTCTTTCATCGTACAAGGACAGGATAAGGTACAGGGGGTTGATATGTAGTAGATTGGTGCTGTCTAATGTGAATAAGAATAGGGATAAACTTTTGAAGAATGTTGAGAAGTTCAACAAAGAGAAAGAAGTCAATGTGCCACTGATTATTGCCGAAAGACAGTTGAGAGAGGGCTATGCAAAAAAGAAGGAGGAGGAAGACTTAAAGCGTTTGCATGAGTACAAAAAGAAGTTGGATGCGGACGAGGGAACAAAAAGAACAAGCAGGAACAAGCTGGTTCCGGTGAAGAAGATCACAAAGAAGAAATAGTAAACAATTTTTATTTTGGTTTGAAGGAATGTTGAACAATTATATCTACAATATCTTAGTTTGTTAGTAGAACATGTATGTCTAAATGCTTTGGGTAAACATTGATGTTAATATATGAAGGCTAACTTACTACAATGATTATGTTAGTAGAACATTGATTATGTTTTAACCAACTGTAATGTTGTAATGCTAACTTACTAAAATGATATGTTAAAATACTCAATTTCCCTCTTAAAGTAATCAAATTATATGTTTGTTTCTTGTTTTTGTTGGAGGGTCCTTTTGAGCTGAACTATTAGATCCTTTCTTCTGAGATGTTTCAAAATGTCCCTTCAATCTTTTCTTTCTCCCCTTTGTGACCGTTCTTTCTGGATCTCTTACTTGTGTTAACTGTAAGGCTGCTAATGCTTGTGAAGTTTCTGCCTCAACGTCAATTTCATTACTATCCTTTTCAATTATCTTACTAACTTCATCAATTGTTGCATTGTATAGTGCTTCTACTACCTTTCTTGTTTCTTCTTTGCTTCGTGACTTTAAGACAAGATTGTAAAACTTACGTCCCATGCTTTCTCTCCATGTAAGTGTAGAAATTCTGGGGGGGTTCCAAGGCTGTAGGTGGGCATTGATTACCATAAAGCGTATCCCATATATCCTTCTTTGCATTCTTTGTCCATCTTGGTAGAATATACATGAGTGGTATTAGATGCACAGAATACAGGTGTAGAACCCGTAAACAATGGCAACATAACCATCCATTTGATTCAAAGTTCTTACAAGTACAGTCAACATGTATAGTGTCATTGTGTTTGGTGTATTGAACTTCATGCATGTTGACATCATTATAGCCTCCATGTAAGTGTAGAACTTCATGCATGTTGACACATGCGGTCCCTCCAGCATGCTTTGCCAAATATGTATACGCTGTTGTAGGTCTTACTTGTGCATCCTCAAAACCTTCAAAACCTTAAAAGCATAATTTAAAAGCTAATTAAAACTTCAATGTGCAAAGTATGCGTTTGTAGAACAAAATGACAACATGAATTATGCTTTAAATATTTCGTATTGGAGAACTGAACAATTTAAACATGAAATTGAAAGTTTTAATGTCAATACTTTAGTGTTGTAATTCAATTCATATTCTATGCATTGATGAGGTATACTAATGTAATTCAATATACATATATCTAATCATCAATGAACAATTGAGCAAATAAACAACATAATTGAACAAATTAAAAGCATAATTATAACCTAAATAAAACTTCAACGTACAAAATATGCATTTATAGATCAAAGATCTTGCGCATTTGAAGAACTGAGTATTTTAAACGATAAACTGGACATTCCAATGGCACAATTAATCATACCTGTGTTATGCATATTAGCATATTCATCATCTTCTTCGTCTTCATCATACACCACCATCATTTGATCTTCATCAAGCGTCAAATCTGAAATGTAAACATTATGAATTACATATATAAATCGTTCGTCATTAATCTCACTAAAACATACGTTTTCGTCAAATTCACCTTCAATTTCTTCGTGCTCTGTTCTCAATGCTAGTAACGTCATTTCCATGTCAAATTCGCTCATTAAATCTCCCATTGCAGACATTTTTGAGTAATTTCTTGAACCGAATGAATGAATTACAGGAATTTTGAAGAAGATTGAGAGAAATTTGCAGATTATTCTTGCCTTTTTGTCAGGCGTGGTTGGCGGTTTTGAAATGGAAGTTTTGAATATGGAAGTTTTCCTAATTTGGTCTGAGTTTAAATGGGGAAGTTTATATATTTTCTGATTTCATTTTCCGTTTTTTAATTGTTGCTGATGTTGGGCTGGGCCGTCTCAGAATGAGACGGTCTCGGCCAAGACCGGCTGTAAAGATTATTCCCTATAAATAAACAATATATTGAATTATTCAAGACATTTCCTTAACTTTAATATACTTTTGAGAAGCCCAAATAAATAATCTCTAAAGAAACTCTCTAAAGTCTCAACTATTTGTGTTCTCTTAAAAATAAACGTGTACTTCAAAATTTGATTGTCTAGTCTTGAATTCTCAGTCACAAAATAAAGTAGGAAAACAACTTTTAGCATAACTTAATTATGGAGTACTTCAATATAACAAGTTTTTCATCAATTTTTTTTCTCTCTTTTGTTAAATAATAAAAGGCTCGATGTGTAAAAAAGGAGTATTGTCAAGCTCAACAAATAAATTGCAATAAGATCCATGAATGATAGAACCAGTGATCAAAGCATGATGTCACAGTCTGTAACCTACATTTTTCTGAAAAAAAGAAAAACCCAATTTAATTACTCATCAAGCGCATTGTTATTGTTCACCCCTTTTTTTAATAAAATTACTAAAATGCCCTTAAATTCAATTTTAATTATAAATCAACTATTATTGTTTCTAAACTAAATTTCTTAATAATAATTAAATTAAAATAAAAATATAAATTTTAGTAAAGAAAATAATTTTTAAAATCAAAAAAATAAACCTGATCACACGTTTTGTATTGAAATTTTCTTAATAATATGCCCAATTCGAGCTAAGCGAGAAATGACGATTGTTTGAAGTTTATTTGTGCTGAAATTTGATACATGTTCATTCTTTTGGTCATGACTTTTTATAGAAAAATCGTATTAGTGCAATGTTTGCGGCATTGGAAACTAGACTTCAAGAGCTTTCCAACGATATATATACATTCGACATCGACGAATGACGATAGTTTAAGTTTCGCAGTAATTTACGAAGCTACTCGCACAAAACGTGCGAGTGGACCATGGTCAACTTGCACAAAACGTGCGAGTTGACCATGGTCCACTCGCACATTTTGTTCGAGTTTCCTATGTCCACTGCGACGCTTTGTGCGAGTACTGTAATTCTGCAAACTTTAAACTGCGCATTCTCCCGATGCGATCGTGGATAATATATTGTTGAAAGCTCTGAAGTCTAGTTTCCAACCGTAAACTTTGCACTATACATTTTTCTATAAAGTTATGACCAAAGAATGAACAGTATCAAATTTCAGACAAATAAATTCAAACGATCGCATTTCTGCTCTAGCATCGAATGATATAATATATCATTGGAAAGATCTAGTCTGGTCTAATGCTACAAATATTGCAAGAATGGATTTTCGTATCAAAAGTTTCGCCAAAGGACATATGTCAAATTTCAATACAAAACGCTGATCACGTTATTTTTGATTTTCAAAATTATTTTCTTTACTAAACTTTATATTTTTATTTTAATTTAATTATTATTAAGAAATTTAGTTTAGAAATAATAATAGTTGATTTTATAATTAAAATTGAATTTAAGGGCATTTTAGTAATTTTATTAAAAAAAGGATGGCGATAAAATGAAAAGGTGGCAAAGTTTAAGAATTGGGCTCATCAAACACAAGCATCTAATCAAAGAGTATCAATCATTGAAAAATAATGTCCCAACAAACAAAAATTCTTGACCTTTATATGTTCATAACTGCAAATCTGCTATCATTTCTACTTTCACCTACCAATTATTGACTAATAACTCATTCTGATTTGTCTTTTATGTTTAGATTGATTTTCACCACCTACACGATGAACTAGATCATTCTCCTCCCTTGTCGGTAAGGATTCTCTAGCCTACTCCAGTAAAAAAATTAATAAAAATAAGTCATAACTCAAACAATAGGGCAAGAAGAAATTTGCATTGAAGCCCCCAATGAAATTTAGAAAAAAGAAAAAACAAAATCATACATTAATTTTGTTGGATTGTGCAGGTAACCCATACCCACAACAATCAACACAGCTACACACAAACTAACAACATTGCTAATTTGCTATATATCAGATCACCCCTATATTATATAACTATTATAAACACTGAAAAAATCAAGTATATTCAATCTAAATTCTGGTTTTGCAGCAGCTATCAACAAACACATACAATCCTATCCAAGGGTGAATTTCGAGATGTTGATCCTCTGGTAACATCAGTGCTGTACATGTTTCGGGCGCAAGCTTGGGGTCTGAGAATGAATGATTGCTACTGCAATAGAAAAACATTGCAAGGCTGACAGAAATGAAGGTTGGAAACTGATGAAATACAAACCATCGCGTATATTCACCATTTTTAGCGCAGGCATTTCCTGAGCTGAACCCTACATGAAATGTGACGAGATTTCCGTTAACTTGAAAATTTTACAGTGATAGTGATGGTGTTGCTGTATAAGTACATATATGAGATCACGATAATCATAATGATAATGATATTTCCAGTGTTATAGCATTCCGTTCTAAATCCAAGTAACTCAGTTGATGTTAATTCCAACACAGGTGAATTGCATTCGGAAAAAAAAACCATATTTTCCCGATAGGTTCAAATGCGTTACAGAAACTATGGCTTGTAGAAGGGTGCAGTGTTTACTTAATAGCAATATGAACTCAACAACTAAAATCGAGCACAATAAGAAATCTCAGAAACTCGGGTAAACCATAATCAGGTCATGGTTGAGACCATGTTTGGTTTCTGTTGCCTATTTTAATCAAAATGCACCAAAATCCATAGAATATGGTAATCCAATATGAATTTATGCTAATGGGTCAAATAGTTCGGTTTATTTGCATTGGGTAAATTGTCGATAATAAACCAACATTTGCATCCGCTGAAAATGAACCCACCGATTAGTCATTTTAAAATAAATCCACCTATTAGGTATATTTGCTAAAAATAAATCAACCTATTGTTTATAATCATCTTTAAAGCTTCTTTGTAAGCCAATAATTAGGAATAGACAATAGTTGAATACTTGGGTTTATTTTCAGCAATTATACTGGATTAGTGGGTTTATTTAAAAATAAACAATAGTTGATCTTAATTTCAGCGGATCGAGCTTAATTATTTTTTACAATTTCCCCATTTTCAGCGAATCGAGCAAAGGTTGACATGTTCAAAATTACCAACTCAGTTGATCTTCCATGTTAATAGCTAATATTAAGAGATAAACTAAGCTCTAAACATGTACTAAAATTTTCCTATACTTAAGCATATTTTTCTTATTAAAAAACGAAAAAAGATTATCGAAAAAAACATGTATTGACAAACACAAATGCAGAAAGAATCATTATATATGTATAAAAATCAAAGAACACACCTCTAAGGATATGTCGAATGATTTGCAGTCCCCCTGTTTCTCGGAAGGGGACCATCCCTCTTCTCTTCTAGACGTAGCCTTGAAAGTTTTCAAAGGACAACCAATGTCCCAGCCACCGCAATCACAGTTGCCACCTGATCTCCATCTTTCTACGAGACCACTCGGCCCTCCTTTCTTTGTTTTCGGCCCACCATGAGGGCCTGCAGGCACTATAATATCCAAGCTGGTAGAACAATCCCCGACATTCCTAAGACAACATTCAGAAGAGGTAGTAGACGATTCTGAAGTACCCGTTTGATTGGTCTCAGCTTTCTTCAGAAATTTGAGGCCCCAACCTCCCACTTCTTCTTTCTGACGTTCCTCGTCTTGTACATGATTCTTCACAACAATTGCGGCCATTTCGAGATTGGGTAGAAAATCATCCTCCAAAAGATCAGGTTTGCAAACATGATACGGATTGCAGAAAGCGTCTATCCCTTTTTCAGGTGAAAAATCTTCAGGAATAGCATTTGATCCACCAAACAACGAGGGGGTTCTCTGCTTAAATGAGTGACCAGCCTTGAACACATCCATGACCTTTGACAATTTCCTACTACGGCGACCATTTCGCGATAAGGTGTGCGTTTCCCTCAAGTGATTTTCGTTTGTACCAACCAGAACAAACTCAGTTTCCATAATTCTAGAATTACTAGAACAAAGTGAAAAGGAAGTTGAGACCTTCATCTTCCCTATCAAATCAACTTCATGATCAGAACTATCAAACAATTTTGTGCCATTTGCTTTCAGATGAAACGAGTAGACGAAATCCAGAGCCTTATCATTCGGTAATTCGGCTTTCCATGCATTTGCGACATATAATTCCTTCTGGTCATCCAAAGTGAAAGTGAAATTTGGAATCCCATTATCCCAAGTAAAATGAAGCATCCCTTGAGAATCCATTGGAGAAAGGGAAGATATACAAGCCTGATCACTGAGCACAGAGATTCCACTTGACATAGATTTCGAGCCCGTCTGTACAGAGTCTGATCTATACCGCTGGTTCCTAAGAGCCAATGACTCCTGTCCATGCTTGTGAGAAATACCGGGAGTCAATCCGCCTGGAGAACCTTGGTAATATGAAGGAATGCATTTATTCTCATCGAATGATTTATTGCCGCCAAGCTTTGTATTACGATCTAGAATTCCAAGTCTTTGAAACAACGGATTTCTCATTATTCTCATCATACTATTGCTTCCCATGATGGAACCAACAATTTCTTCATCCCTAGAGCTCAAATCCAAATCTCGGGTTCCAACTGTCATTGGATAGTCAATCGCACAAGTTGCCATGTCTGATGATCTGCTTCTCCCAATTGCCGCGTAATCAGACACAAATCCAAAATCCAAGGAACCCAAATTGACGGATAGAGCACACGGAGCTCCTTTCAATGCATTTATATGCATGAGTTCTAAGCTCTTCATCATATATTCCTCTTCCAAACTTACTAGTTGCTTTGGAATTTGAAGTTGTAAACCACGAGATCGTCTGAAGAACAGTTCTTGAAACCAGTTTTCGCAAGTTTCTGACTGTATCAACTGTAAAATAAGTGTCTTTGCTGGTTTTCGGCCTTTAACCATAGTCTGAGCTTTAGGATCTGAAGTGTACGACGCATTTCGATCAACTGATTTATGGATCTCGCTATAGCAGTGTTGTGTATCTCCTTCATTTTGATCCTCTTTATGCCTAACAACATAAGAGCGCTCCATGTCACCAGCAAGTTAGCAAGCAACCAAGTTCATCTGTGAGCGGGAAAATCTCATCGGTTTCTAACGACACTACTTTGCAGAAAAAAACAAATGCAAAGACTTGTGCCTTTCGGGACCTTGAACTTGAGAGAATCTGGTATGCAGTACAAAATGTTGTATGAGAGAACAAACAATAAGAAAGATGAATCTAATTAGCCAAGAACAAAGTTCATTGAACATATGATGAATAGAAACCACTAATGGACGAGTATCAATTCAACCAAAAGCTCAGCTATTCCCAACAAATTCCTAACGGCTTGTTTGGTAGTCGGTATTAAACAATGGGAATGGTAATGAAAATTTAGTGTAATTTTGATGGATTAATCTAATGACAAGTTTAATGGCCTTGCTTGTATTACTGCAATCATCTTATTTTCTTTACAAAATTCATTCCAGTGCTACCATGTGGAGAGGTGGTACTAGGCGTCAGGCGGTAATGAAAAATTGTGGATATAAAAACAATTTGATGATAAACTTTTCATCACCATGGGAATAACATGGCACATTTCACAAAAAATTACACTTAAAATCATTTCCATTACCACTATTTAGTACTGATAACCAAACAGGCCCGTAAAAGTCAAAACTTGACACAGTAAACTCAAAATATAATCCATAGAACTCCATCGAAATGTTAAGCGATTCCTATTTTTTCATCCACAGAAAATTCATAAAAGAAATGCAATCAATTGGTCAAAAACAATTGATTAGCAACCAAAGATTAGTTAAAAGTAATCAAAGTAGGGATTGATATCATGCTATGGTATTAACTTGTAGGACCCAAGAATCTGGGACCATATTAGGGAACAAATTGAGAAAACAGAATCATAATGAGTTCACACAACTCTCTTTAAGTAGGCCTAATTACATGGATTGCTTCATTTTATCTAAACATACTTTCCGCAGCAAGCCAGCAATCACCCATTATTCATGCAAACTCAATAACAAAATTTAAGGTCAGGATTTATCCTAAATTCAATAACAAATAACACAACCAATTCTCATTTGCCATTATACATTTATAAACTTAAAACTGTACATAGAATTGTAATAGAGAACACTCCGCTTGTGATCTCATGTCGAAAAATTAAAAGGTATGATCTAAGTTGTTAAGATCGGGATTTTACTTGGAATCGTTCACACCTGTGATATCGAATCGGTAGAATTAAATCGTAGGATCGTAAGATTCTACAATAACCTAATTTTGCTAACTAGTCATATTTATTCATCTCAAAAGTTTAAGTTTAGTAATTAAAAGTTTCATTCATTTCATATTTAAGAATAAAATAGAAAAATATTTAATAATTAATTTAAATCTTGATACCAATGAAGAAATTTATTTTTTGTAAATTAGGAACATGATGATGGATAGTTAAATCGTAAGAAATATTAACAGAAGATCAAATCGTTAAATCGTAGGATCGTAAAATAGTGTTATGATTCTCATATTCTACCTCTACAAATTTTATTTTAATTAGAATCGTAAGATTCTACCAACTTACGATTATACCAACAATTTGAATCGTAAAACCGTAGAATCATAGATCAGAATCATGATTTTATTAACAATAGGTATGACCACCTATCCTGGGAGGTTTGCCTAACTACAAAGACCCTTAAAATCGGGTCATGATATATACTCTCACATTCACTAATATTGTTCTATTTGGTTCGTATAATTAGCTTCAAATCCATGAACCCTCAATACAAATGCATTAAACTCAGATATGCAGCAAACAACTAGGTCTACAAGTATTTATAACCTAAAAGATCATTTCTTTTCACTCCACTCACATCTTTCAACATAATTCCAATCATTCAACGCAGAAATCACAAACTTGCATTCTAATTACACAACAAAAAATACCCAAAAATCTAAATTAACTTAATTAAAAAATAACCACCCAAATTAGAGAATAATCACAAAAATAAAATAAAAATCACAACTTTAATGGGTTACCTTGAGTGTAAGATCCAAGACTTCAAAACCCAGATGAAAACCAATAAATTCCTTAAAAATTGAAACTTTTATACAACCAAAAAGCTAGCAAAGCTTCAAAAGTAATCGCCCACTACTTAGTTGAGGATGTGAGTCAATAAGATAAAACTGTTTAACTGCATAAACTAAGAGAGAGAAATAACAAAGTATTAATGGAATCGTAAGCCACGTTCTTGCTTGAATTTTCTTAATTTCTGCTACAAAAAAATAGCTAATACAAGAAATAATCCAATATTTGTAAGGACCCACCTCAAAAAATGACCCTTTTTGATGTTAAATTTCAATGTTCTTGGTAAGGAGACCCAAGAACAGTGTCTGAAGGAAAATTAAAGAAGGATGTTTTGTGGGCTTTTAGAGAGAGAAAATACTAAGCAGATTTGAGAATTGTAGACAGAGAAAGAGAGGAAATCTGAGCTGGTAAGCATAAGTCTTTCATTTGACTGAAGATGACAGACAACTTGTTTTTTATTTTTTTATTTTTTTAATTTTTATGAAAATTTAAACATAAGTATTGTTTGCTTATACGATTTCTTGGATGTAGAAAATGACTTGTGATGAAGAAAGAGAGATAATGAATGGTAGGCAAGTGCCGTGTTGTATTGTATTGGTAGGGAGGAATTCGCAATTTCAGGAACATATTCGTCCACAGGATAAATGAGTTTATATGGGTAGGGAGATCTGTATCTTTGAGTCATCGAGTTAATTTTGAGTCAGATATTTTAAGACAAATTAAAATTGAGTTATGTGTTTATATTAATTTTTAACTAATTACAAATCTATTTTTAAGTCCAGTGAAATCAAATTCGATTAAAAGGTCGGGTTAATATCGGATGCCTATTTTGAATCCCTATTAAAAACGAGTGAATGATACTCCCTCCAACTCATTTTAATTGACTTATATCCTTATTTGGGCAATTCACTTTAATTGTCTCATTTTCATTTTTGTCAATGATTTTTTTTATCTAAATACCCCATGTTCACACAAGTAATGACTAATATACCCCCACTTTAACTACTTATAATACCCCAACTACCACCTTTAAAATTAATTTAACCAATTAAAATACCCCAACTACCACCTTTTTGGTGGATCTCATCCCACTGTTAATATCTGTGCCCAACTCAAATGAGATAATTGAATTGAGTCTGTATATACTTTCTCTGTTCTAGAATACTTGTTACATTTGTTTTCATGCGGTCTAATGTACTATTTCAATCCTTAATATCTATAATCATGTATAATAAAAAATTATAAATATTTGATATTAACAATCTTTACATCAAGACGAATCAAACAATATCCCACTTAACTATTTCTAATAGATTAAAAATTAATCACATATTAGGGGAGATAAGTAGGTATGGGCATGGATCGGATCTGGGTCGAGTCCAGACTCCAGCTAGACCCAGATCCAGACCAGAATTTTTTTTATTTAACCCAGACCCGGATTCGAATTTGTAGGGTTTAAAATTTTTGACCCAGACCCAAACCCTTAGGGTATGGCGAGTCCATCTGGATCTGGGTCCAGAACAATTTTATTTTTTTCCTAATTTTTTTTAAAAGTATACTATAAAGTACAATTTTCGACCATTCGTATAAATTTTTTTAAACATTTTCGACTAACGAGGATCTTCTAATACTTTATATTACTTGAGTGAAATATACAAAATTTTTCAACATTCAAGCTCCTATAAGGAAATATTTATCAAATCTTTAATTTTTAAAGTATGGATGCAACGACCACATTTTGAATTACATGAACCGACAAAGTTCAATCACGCAATGATTAAAAATATAACAAAATTTCAAATCAAACGATTAAATACACATGATAGCTAAATATATAATTTTCTTAAAAAAAAGATGTAAATGGGTCCATGGGTTGAATCTAGGTCGGATTTGGGTCTCAAATGTGTAGACCCGGACCTGGACCCTAAGGTCATGGACCCAGATCCGACTTGGATCCATAGGGTCCAAAAATAGGTAGACCCAGACCCTTAAAATTAGGGTTGGGTCGGGTCTACACCCTTAGGATCCAAGACCCGTGCCCATCCCTAGAGGTAAGTAAATAGTGCAAGTATTTCATATGTTGCGAGTAAATTGGAACAGAGAAAATATATAAATGAATTCTTTAGATATAGGTAATGAATAAGTTAATGAATGAAATTAAAAAAGAAAAAGGAAATCATTTTCAAGAAAAAAGTGCAAAATCAATAAGATAGATTAAATGAAAAGTTATAAAAACAAAAAAAAGACAAGTATATTATATTTATCTATGGTTTGATTATATTTTTAAAGTCATCCTCGGACATTTATTACAGAATGTCTTGCCTTTAATATGGAGTATATTCTAATTAGTACTAGTAATTAATAATTAATTTAGCGGGCAAGACACGAGTCATGAGTTCGGTTATTCTTCTCTAGTCTCTACCGCTAGCAAGTAGCAACACATTTATTTAAATATTTAATTGAGAATCACAAAAACTTGCGTAAGATCGTCTTACTTGTGAGACGCATTTTATTGTGCCGGTCTAATTGTTTTTATTTTTTTTATACCAATTTTACAAATTAAAATATCAATTTCAAAAGTTAAAAGATCAATTTGAAGACTTAAAAGACCAATTTCAAGGATTAAAATTGACATTTTAAGTCATGAAATTTGACAAATTTAACTTAAAAGGTTAATTTCAATACTTAAATTGCCAAATTTAAGACTTAAAGGACTAATTGCTAGACTTAAAATTCTCATTTCAACTCTAAAGTAGGATGACTCAAACATTAAAGTTGATATTAGAAACTTTGCAATTGACCTTTTAAGTCTTGAAATTGGATTTTTATATCTTGAGATTGAAAGTCTTAAAATTAGTATGTTAGAATATTCTAAAACAGTTACTGGGCTTGGGCCGGTTGCACGGCTAAGACCGTCTTACAGGAGAGTATCTGATTGAGAATGACTTTTTTTTAGCGGATCCATAAAAGCCCAACTTAAAATTGATGCAAAATTTTATATTTTTCTTTTTTTTTATTGGACGGAAAAATTTTATATATTTCACCAAACAAATATCTGCACTATTTATCATTTTACTGTAATTTACATATTTCGGCTATTATACAAGAAAAAAGACATAGTCATATGGGATCTTATTTTATACGTGTCGTCGCCTATTTTCATAATAATAATTCTAGTTATGTATAACTATAGATATAAACGATCCGACAAATGCATTGGATTGCGAAAAAAATGTGTTTGGTACAAGTATTTTGGAACGAGGAAGTAATTAGTAATATACACGTTTTAATTGTTTTGTTTACATAGAATTCCTTCATCTTAATCATTTTGATTTCTCATAATTTAGATTGCTCATCTTAATTTAGATTGTTAATGGGTTTAATCATTTAGAGTTTAGATTTGTGATTTACTTGCTTCACCCCCTCTTTGTATTATGAATTGAATAGAGTTTTTAGGGGTTAAGAATTTCAATCCATCATCTTTCTCGCACATATTGCAATTTTCTTGGATTTATGGTGTATTGTATTCCATCAGCAAACAGTTTTTCGAATTTACTTTCAAATTTTTTACTGCAGCGATTTTTTTTCGTTTTTGGGTTTAGTTTGATTTCTTCTAGATTTTTTCATAGAACAATACCAACATAAGGATGTCATCTGCTTAAGTTATGTCTAACCCAACAGTTTTGTCTCGCAAAAATAGGATTTGGCAGTTGGAGGAAAAAGGGTAAGAGTATGACCTTAATTTTTTGTTTTCATTGCTTACTTTTGAATGAAAAATGAGTAGTGATTTGAAATCTGGTATCGTTTTACTGCAATAAAAATTGTAATTATACCCAATTTATATATGTTTTTTGTCCTACAACTCATAATTTGCAATTTGGTTGTGATTATGTATTTATTGTGATCTTTTTGGCAAATGTGAATTGTTTTGGGTTATTTGAGTTTTGCTCATCATCAGCTGTTGAGGAGTCTTCCTATCACAAGAGCAAGGACTGCTTCCTCTGATGATGAATTTGAGCAAACCTTTGCTGGGTTTGCAGGTATGACATCTCACTGATTTGAAAATATTGGTGATGAAAAGTGGATAATAGACTCAGGGGTCAGTGACCACATGACCTGTGATCCTAGATGTGTAGAGAATGCTTCCAAATGGAGAGTGCTCAAAAATCACTAAGTGTGGGACTGATAGATTGAAGAATGGATTGATTCTAGATAATGTGCTTGTTGTACCTGAATTCAAACATAATCTATTGTTTGTGAACAAGTTGACTAACATTGAAAAATGCAAAGTAAATTTCTTTGCTGGATATTGCACGATTGTGGATCATGAAAGCTCAGAACTGAAAGGGGTAAGAGAATGTAGAAATGGATTGTATTATCTGTTGAATGATGATATGGAGAATATTTTTGCAAGCCTTAAACACATGACCTTACCATCTGTTCTCAATGCTAAAAATACCCATGTGAAAATTAAGCATGGATGGGTGGAAACAGAAAAGCACAATGAAACCATGTTGTGGTATCTGAGATTGGGGCATGTGCCTATCCAAAAACTATCAACCATGAATCTCAATATCAAACCTAATCTTACCCTAAACACCCAAACCATATGTGCTACTTTTCCCATGGCCAAATTAACCAAACTTCCATTCTCTCAAATCCAATCTCATGGTTCTTACCCCTTTAAACTTCTTCACATAGACATCTGGGGACCTTACAAGGTTTAAACAAGAGACAAACACAATTTCTTCCTAACTGTAGTTGATGATCATACAAGGACTACATGGGTGACCTAGTTGCAACAAAAATTAGAGGCTTTTGAAGCCCTAGTTAACTTTGTGAAAATAGCAGACACTCAGTTCAATCACAAAGTAAAAATCATCAGGTCTGACAATGCATTGGAGTTTCAGGATGAACAATGTAAGCAACTATACACCAATAGTGGAATCATTCACCAAAGAAGTTGTGTTAATACAACACAACAGAATGAAAGGGCTGAGAGGAAGCATCGGAATATTTTAGAGATGGCTAGATGCTTGAGGTTTCAAGCTGGGTTGCCTATGGCTTATTGGGGTGATTGTGTACTTACTGCAGCTTACCTCACCAACATAATTCCCTCACCTGTTCTCAAACACAAAACCCCCTATGAAATGTTGTAGAACAAACCTCCAACGTACAACACACTAAAAGTGTTTGGGTGCTTGGCCTTTGCTCATAACCCTAGTAGGCATACATACAAGTTCAGTGCCAGAGGTGTGCCATGTGTGTTCATAGAGTATCCAACAACTCAAAAAGGTTATAGACTGCTTAACCTTCTGACTTGAAGTTTTTTTGTCTAGGGATATTAAGTGGTATGAACATGTGATGCCTTATACTCTCTCTCAAGACCAGCTTCATCAGCTGGTTCCTCCTTCACATGAAAATCACATTGCACATCCTTCAATATGGGAATACTCATCAGATGATGAATCAGATGCACTTGATGATTCATCCTCTAAACCTGATCCTCCACCTCCTTCACCTCCATCCTCTTCAACACACATCAGAGACTCTCCCTCACCAGCTCAGCCTCTTAGAAAATCCAAAAGAACATCACAACCTCCCACCTGGCTCAAAGACTACATTACTCCCATTTCCAACCTCACACAAACTGATGTAGATCCTCAATTCACATGCTTCCTCTCTACTATCCATACAACCCATGATCCTGTTACATATACTGAAGCCATATGTCATCCTCATTGGATTCAAGCAATGAATGAAGAGCTTCAAGCTCTTGAATAGAACGTGACTTGGGTGGTAACTGACCTACCTTCCCATACAAAGCTCATTGACTGCAAATGGTTATTCAAAACCAAGTATCTCCCTAATGGCAACATTGAAAGACATAAAGCTAGGTTGGTAATTTTAGGGAATAAGCAGAAACATGGCATTGATTACCTTGAAACCTTTGCACCAGTGGCTAAGCTTACTACTGTTAGATCACTTCTTGCTATTGCTGCTCTGCAAGATTGGAAAGTGTACCAACTAGATGTGAAAAATGCCTTCCTACATGGGCATTTAGATAAGATAGTACATATGAGCTTCCCATCTAGATACTATGGCCCAGGTCAACCAATTACCTATGATCTCAACTCCTCCATGACTTATGCTCAACAAAACCCCCACAAAGCCTGCAAACTCCAAAAAGCCCTATATGACCTTAAACAAGCTCCCAGGCAATGGTTTGGTAGATTGTCTTCCGCTCTTCAATCATTTGGTTTCACTCAATCCAAGAGTGAGTACTCTCTCTTCACCAAACACACTCCTAATCATCACACTGCCATCCTTGTCTATATTGATGATCTCATTATAGCTGGAAATGACACTCATACCATTACTCAATCCAAAAAGTTCCTTACCACCCAATTTCATATGAAAGACCTTAGTCAACTTAGATACTTCATTGGCATAGAAGTTGACAGGAGTTTCAAAGGCATTTTCTCTCTCAACATAAATACACCAATGACCTTCTCACTAACTACCATATGCATTCCTCTAAACCTCTCAAATTATCTCTAGACCCCAATGTTAAACTACACAATGCTGGTGGAGATCCTCTTCCACATCTTGTTTTCTATCAGCAACTTATTGGAAAATTAATATACCTCACTTTGACCAGACCAGACATAACTTATGATGTACATATACTGAGTCAATTTATGCATCAGCCCACCACTGTGCATATGCAAGCTGCCAAAAGAGTACTTAGGTACCTAAAAAACAATCCCGCTTAAGGGATTCTTCTTACAACATCGTCTACTGCCACTCTAACAGCCTATTATGATAGTGATTGGGCTGGTTGCCCCTATACCAGGAGATCCACTACTGGTTTTTGCATATTACTAGGTAACTCTCCTATATCTTGGAAGTCCAAGAAGCAATCAGTGATTCACTAGTGGAAAAAAACGTATTGGCTGCGGGTTAATGACTGCGGTTTCAGGTTATACGTAGCTAATGTGATCATTTAAAATTAGGTTAAAAAAAATCAACATAGGCTACGGTTTTAAGCCTTGCCCGCAGCCAATATGCAATTTCGAAAAAAAAAAGACCAAAGGCTGCGGTTTTTGGGGTGCCCGCAACCATTAGCTTGTTCCAAAAAGGCGCCTAATTAGGACTTCAGTGTTATAACGTTCATATTTTCATTTTGCATACGACTATTCTTCTTCTTGCTACGAAAACCCACGAAAACCTGTTGTGCTCTTCTTCTTGCAACGTTCATATTTCTTGTTCACCCACAAATTCATAGTTGCTCTTCTTCTTAATTTGCTCTTCTTCTCTATTCCTAAATACACATTGTTGCATTCATCCTAAACCCATGACTGTTGTCTTCTTCTTCAAGGTCCATTGTGTTCTTCAATATCATCCTAAACCCGCGAAAATCATCTTGAAAAACTGTTGTTGTCTTCTACTCTACTGTTCATCATCTTCAAAAACCGTTGTTGTGTGTTCTTCTCTACTGTATTTATTCGAATACCCACATAACCACCCACGAATTTACTTCTCATATTCAAAGACCCACGAAATTTCAACCCACCATTGTTGCTTTTCCTTCAAAAACCCACAAAACACTAGTGGAAAAAAAGCTATTTGCTGCGACTCATTTGCTGCGGTTTTAGGTAAACGCAACTTATATGGGCAATAAAAAAATTACGCAAAAAAAAATTTATTAAAGGCTGCGGTTTTGGGCTAGGACCGCAGCAAATAATGTAAACATTGATCAAAGGCTGCGGTTATTTATAGGACCGCAGCAAATAAGGCCTTCTAAAATATAAAAAAATTAAAAATATATCAAAGGGTCCGGTTTTTTAGTATGTCCAAACCCTAGTATATATTAGTGGAATCCATTTTCTCCCTCTCTCACCACCTCTTTTCCCTTTCTCCCTCTAACCCTAATCCCTTTTCTTTCTCTCTCACTTCCGCCTAATCCCTTTCTCCCTTTCATCTACCCAGAAATTTCCAACTCAAATTTCCTCATGGATTCTTCAACTGAACATGCAACATTAGAGGAAGTATCATTGAATCAAGAGAAAGATCTCGAAGGAGAACCAACATATCATCATTAACCATTAGACTCGGTGAAAATGGTGTGAATCGTCAAATTTGAACAGGAGTAAGAGAGAAAGGAGGAGAAATGCGAACGGGTTACTGTCGACTAAATCCAGGTGTGAATCGACTAAATCCAGCCTCTGTTACTGTCGACTAGAGAAGAATCTCAAATATAATTTCGCTCTTGTACATCTTCATCATCTACTGTAATTCGCTCTTGAACATCTTCATCATCTACTGTAATTTCATTTAATTCTTACTTTCGTGTTTCATTGTCTTACTTTTTTAATTTCATCATCTACTGTAATTCGCTCTTGTACATCTTCATCATCGACTAAATTAAATATAATAGGGTTCTGCGTTTTTCAATTCGTGTTTTGTTGTCTTACTTTCATTCTTCGTGCTTTTGCATTTTTAGGGTTCTTCCTTTTGTTCTTGATTTCAATTTTCAGTATTGTTTTTCTAAGTTTTTAATTCTATGTATTTTGTTGTTACTTTCATTTTTTGGTTGAATTTGGATTTTTTGGATTTTTTGTTCTAACTTTTTTTAGTTGAATTTGATTATTCAATGTATAAAACGAAAAAAAAGCCCTTAAAGACTGCGGTTCTTCCAATGACCGCAACCAATAATCTTTTTTTTTTGTTGTGAAAATGGACTATAAGCTGCGATTTTTAGGACCGCAGCCAATAAGATTTTGTCATTTGCTACTATTCCTAGTGCTGCGAGCCAAAATCGCAGCCTATATTGGCAAAAAAACCGCAGCCAATAGCTTTTTTTCCACTAGTGAAATTAGGGCTAAGTCTTATTCTTCTTCAAGGTATAAATTTTTCAATCTTTTATATATTTTTCAAAAACCCACGAAATTAGGGCTAAGCATAGATTCATTGTGTTAGTCTTTTTTTAATACTAATTTTGATTTTGTTTTTCATTATAGGTTACATAATCCTATTGCAGAAGCAAAATTTTCATACCTAATCACCAAGGTATGTATTTTATATTTGAATGTGAATAATTTACTTATGTATATATGTACTTGAATATTTTAATGTGAATAATTTTAATTAATTAGGATTTTTAGGGTAGATTGAATGTGAATAATTTACATATTATAATTGTGTTGAAGTGGTTAGAATCGAAAATAATTGTCATATGCTTGAAATTACGTGTTAAGTAAAATGGCTTAAACTTGGTTTTTTATGCACGAAACTTGGCACACAACACTATTTGGTACATATTATTGTGTTGAAGTAGTTAGAATCGAAAATAATTGTCATATGCTTGAAATTACGTGTTAAGTTGCGTTTTTAAGTGTTTTGAACTATTTTTGTCACTTTCGCGCGTAAAATGGCTTAAACTTGGTTTGTTATGCACAAAACTTGGCACACAACACTATTTGGTATATATTATTGTGTTGAAGTGGTTAGAATCAAAAATAATTGTTATATGCTTGAAATTACGTATTAAGTTGCGTTTTTAAGTGTTTTGAACTATTTTTGTCACATTCGCGCGTAAAATGGCTTAAACTTGGTTTGTTATGCACGGAACTTGGCACACAATACTATTTGGTACATATTATTGTGTTGAAGTGGTTAGAATCAAAAATAATTGTCATATGCTTGAAATTACGTATTAAGTTGCGATTTTAACGGATTTGAATCGTTTTTGGCACTAACATATATAATATATTTTTCATAGTGTTTTCACCAAAATAATAGCATTGACTGCGGCTACTACGTTATTAAGTTTATGGATGCTATCATACAAGCCGTGAAGAACGCCGGGTGGAAAATATTGATCTCGTAAGTATTTATTATGTTTTTCAATTATAATATTATATATTAATTTATTAGAAAATCTAATTATATATGTATTAACTTTTTAATTATTTCATATAATTTTATGTAGATTTTATACGACAATCCATGGGAAACACGCAAATTGACGAACACGGAAATGCATGAAGTGAAAGACAAAGTTGTCATGTATCTTGCTAATTTATGTTGGTAGCTAGTTATGTTTCGTAGTAATTATTTTCGATAATTAATTAGGACTTATGTATATATATTATATATTTTATTTGTATATATACAATTAAATTATTTATGTATATATATACATATTATTTGGGTGATAATTAATGGTGCTTATAGCTGCTGCATTATTGTTAATTATTTTATTATTTTATAATGGTGATAATATATACAATTATTATTAAAACAAAAAAATGAAAAAAATACCTATAGGCTGCAGACATAGGGCAAACGGCAGCCTATAAGGTGCCCAAAATTGCAAAAAAAAAAAAAAAAAACTTATAGGTTGCGGTTTGCCCTATGTCCGCAGCCTATAATTATCCTTGCTGCGTTTTTAAACCGCAACCTTTCTTTAAAGCTATCAGCTGCCACCACAAGTGCTTGGCTCCAAAACCACAGCCTTTAATGGCTTAAAACCTGCAGCCAATGACGTTTTTTCCACTACTGATTGCTCGAATTTCTGCTGAAGCTGAGTACATGGCTATGGCTCTAACTACATGTGACGTCCTATAGCTCACTCAATTACTCATGGAGCTAGGTGTTCCACACACTGGTACATAACATTGCATTGTGACAACAAGGCTACTCTTTCCATAACTGTGAATCCTTTGCATCATGAACGCACCAAGCACGTGGAAATTGACAACCATTTTATTCGTGACAAACAGGCTTCATGTGTCATTAAAACACAATATGTTCCCACAAGCCATCAAGCTGCTGTTATATTCACCAAGCCCTTGTCTGTCAATCAACATCAACATCTTCTATCCAAGCTGGGAATTCTCAGTCATGCTCCACTCCCATCTTGAGGGGGGGTATTGAAGGACACTCTCATGCACTGTATTGCTGCTGATTATTCTCTTTGCATGTACTTTTTTATCCTTTGTTATTTCTCAGCGTGTATTAGAGTTGTATGCACACCCTTCTACTTCTCTTCTATGAGTACAAGAGTATATGCTGTGGTCCCTAGTCTTTTTCATTATTAGCTGCCTTGTACTAGTATGGTATGGTTTTATTTTGCGTATGTAAGGACCTTTGGGGCCTTCTTTCCTTTTCAGTTGAAGTGTGTGAAATACAAGAAATTAAAAATAAAGCTTCTTCTCCTGCCTCACGTTTCCTCTCTTCTGATTGCACTTTTCAGTTGCATTGCTTCCACTCTAAACAATTCAAAATTGCATGCTCCATATCTTGAATCACACCTTCAGCAAACGTATAATCTTCTACTAATCTTTGATAATAAAAAAATAAAGGTTGTACATTGCTTTCATCCTTTTTTGTATCTAAAGGCGGATCTATATCAAGTCAATGTTGTCAATTGACAACATTTGACTTATATAGATGCTCAATTCCTATTATATGTTGATGTTGAATGTGTCTCAGGTTGTAAGTATTTTGGTATTTGACAGCATATACATGGGTTCAAGTCCTCATAACAGCAAAATTTTAAGATTTGTTTTTTCTAAAACTCATCCCCAATTAATTCCCATTGAGAAAATCGAGACAGTACCCCTCACCATTTCGATTTTCGAAAACCCATTCCCCAGTTCCATCCCACGCCCTTTCCCAGAACTGAGACAGAGACGGTGAGACCTCATCTCCTCCTTCACTTCGGCAAGACGGAACGACAAACTCGCCACCGGAAACTCATGTGCACTGTGCAGGCAGGCGACAGCAGACGTGGTGCTGCAGGTCGTCACTTCTCACTTGCCCCCATTATTTTTCTGATTTTCTCATTGAGTATTTGAGTTAATTACTTAATTTGATTGTTAATATGTTAAACATTGTTAATTTGTTAAACATTGTTTCTAAATATGGAGGATGGTGATGTCATTGATGGCTTTAATTTTGACACAATGAGTAAGTTGATCAACTTTGACTTCATTCAATTTTGTTTCAGATGATTATTTTTATGCAGTTAGTTATAGACCTGGATCCTTGAACTTATTTTGTAGTTTACATCTGGATTCATGGATTGTCATTGTTTAGAACAATACGTATACATCATTGTCCTTCTACTTGAGTTATCAAACTCAATTTTAGGCTGTAAATAAAAAGGGCATGAGATGACTTCCCCACAATTGGGAAAGTAGAAGTGTCCTAGAACTTGTGATTTTAGCAATCAAAATTCTGTAAATTTGCTGCTTTGATGAATCGAAACTTCAAGTGTGTTTATGATATTATCAACCAAATAACAATCGAATGTGAGTTCTATATTATTGTACTCCATCCGTCCCATATAAATTGAAGCAGAAAGAAAGTTAGTGTTTTTTTAAGACAAAAGGTAGATAAAGGTAATAAATGAAGAGAGAATAAATTGTGTGGTTGAAATTAAAAGAGGGTTAAAATGTATGGATGAGATTAAAAGAAAGCGGTGGGCTATAGTCCAAAAATAAAAATGATGCAAATTAAGTGGGACAGACCAAAATAGAAAATGCTGCAAATTAAATGGGACGGAGGCAATATGTTTTAGTAATCGTTTCTGTTTTTTTTTATTGTATCTCTTTGTTCATTCAAGCTCTTCCTTGACTATAACACACTACAACAAATTTAGCTTTTTGCGAAATTAGATTTAGTGACAATAAAAAAATGCCACTGATTCATATTTTTAGTGTAATAATTATTGATTTTTATTTTAAATTCCACCATAAATTGATTTACCGACACTTAGTTTGATCTTTAGTGGCATATGTAATTGTCACTATAGTCTATGGTGGCATTTGTGAGAAATGTCACTAGATTCTATGTCGATAAAAGCTTTAATGTGACTTTTTAATATGCTGCTAAAGGTTCTAATAAATGTCACTAAATCCTCTATATACATTGTAAGAAATTTGAAATAGCGACATTTAAATAAAATATCGCTAAATATATCCCACTAAAAGCAAATTATGTTGTAGTGACAAACCCACGTTTTAATCTTACAGTTAGTCATTTTTTTTTCAGAATATCAACGGAGTCAATTACCGTAATTAAAACGTTGATGTATTTATTTTAATGTTATCGTTATCGACAGCATTTTATTTTTTTCTAGATTTGCCCCTGTTTGTATCCAATGATTAGCTTGAAAAGGATAATGAGTCCACTACCCATCTTTGATTTTCCTACCATTAATATGAAAATTAATAAGTTTTTTTTCATTTTCAGCACAAAAGCTCAGAAAAAAAAAAATTCTAAAGGTCGTATGTTTTCATTCTCCCGAGTGTTTTTTAGTTTTAGATTAAGGTGGCCTCATGACATTCTACTATTGACACATTAAAGAAGTTGCCTCGTTTTGAACCTGCTATATACTAGGTTTGTCATCCCCTTGTGATTATCTTATTATGAGATTATACTTAGCAAAGTCTTAATTTCTTTTTTGTTTTGAAGTGTATTCTTGATATCATGATCTTCGTAATTTGTTTTCTTTTGACATTGCAATTGTTGTTATTGTGATCATGGTTATCGAAATCGCGATCTGAGTCGTATGATCGTACGATTCTACAACCCAGATCGGTGCCAACGACTGAAATCGTGCATAGGATCGGCATCATTCAGGATCGATCAGAATCGTGTAGGATTGTGGGCAGGATCGCTAGTAGGATCGATAGGATCGGTCAAATTTACTAATTGAAATTTTTTTGCTAGTATCTTTGTTCTTTTTTGCTTACTATAGTTTATTATTATATCCTTGCGCGTGTATGTGCTCTAAAATATATTATTAGGATCGGCATCATTATGTTTGTTTATATATATGTTTGTTTATATATATATATATATATATATATATATATATATATATATATATATATATATATATATATATATATATATATATATATATATATATTGTCATTTCATTAAGAATAGACACAAAAAACGGCATTAAAAAATCAGATATGTATGTATTTTAAAATTTTAAAAAAATCTTAAGAAAATGTATGGGTTTTAAGAAAATTAAGGCTAAATAATAAACATAGACATAATATAACTTGATCATTCTGCAAATTAGTAGGATCGTCTAATACTACGATCCGATTCCACATGTTGATTTCGATCCTACGTAGAATCCCTATCCTGACAACCTTGATTGTGATTGATTATAGATGTACTAGGTACATATCCGTGCTAAGCACGGAATCATTAGAAATTTTTGGAAAAAAATATGAGAAAAAAATTGGACATTAAAGACTATTGTAGAAGAGAAAAGAAGCATCAATGAAAAAAACATATGAGGCAAAATTAAATATGCGTTAAATTAATTAAGCAAATCAATGGAATAAAATTAAAATTAAAAAGTACCTAAAATAACTTAAGTAGAATTAGGCGGGAAAATAACTCTTAAAATTGCAACACTTGTCATATTCTTTTATTGTTTTAGTAGAATGTAGGATGATGATGATTGAAATAGTATTGGCATGTATGTGAAAGCTACATTATTGTCTACTAATTTCAATTTCAATGTCTCACATATTTTATAGGTAATATTTTAGCTTGTATGGGAAAGCTATATCATTGTCTACTAATTTCAATTTCAATATCTCACACATTTTATAGGTTTTTGTGCTTTGAAGTCATACTTTGAATAAGTCATACTTTGAATAAGTCATACTTGAGTCTTGAGATTATTTTTAACAATAAAATTCATAATGCTCTAACATAATCAAAACTAAAATACCAAAACAAATTAAAAATTAATCTTATAATTTGAATGTCCACTTTGACTGAAGATTATTAATCTCCAAGGAGGGATGATCATAGATCAAAATTAGCAAAATTCAACTTTATACTTATTTTTTAGTAGATTGTCATCGTATGATACAAAAACTTAAACTCAAATCCTTTTAAGTTTGATGGACTCAAGATGAAGAATGTAAGAGTTTGCTAAAATGCTAAAATGCTAAAATGTTCTTGCATATGTCGGTGGATATGGCATAAAAAATGCTAAAATGTTCTTGCATATGTCGGTGGATATGGCATAAAAACATAAAAAATGCTAAAATGTTCTTGCATATGTCGGTGGATATGGCATAAAAACATAAAAAATGCTAAAATGTTCTTGCATATGTCGGTGGATATGGCATAAAAACATAAAAAATGCTAAAATGTTCTTGCATTGTATTTGTAATTTTTAAGTGTTCCATCTTCAAGCTTCTAGAGATTTCAAGTGAAGAATCCTCCTATCAAATGGACATCATCATATGAAATAGGGCCATAAAGTTTGGCCCACACCCAACGTAAATATCACTGCTTAAGTTGAACAGTTGCGATAAATTTCATGCATAAATAGTTTTTAAAAAGCATGCATTAATAACATAAAGTTCACTTATTTTCATTATTTTAAAATTTTAATTTTTAGACATAATCGCTTATAAAGTATATTTCATTAATGTTTTACTATAATGGAGATGGAGGCTTTAGGCAATTTGTTTGTTTGGAATCATGAAGAACTTTCTATAGTTGACTTATTTTATTCTCAAATATTGGCTTAATAAATTGAACGACCCTTTAAGGGTGTTGGATGATACTCTAGCTATATTTGGCTACCTTATACTAACTAAAGCGATTTTATTAGTATCAATTTATTTATTTTAATTTTCTTAAGATTAATTATTTTAATTTATATTTAACTGAAAGTGGTAATAACATTGCTTAATAAATTGCTTAATTAAGTGTATCTACCTTTGGCGGAGCAAGGTGCCCTCTTGTGTGCGCAAATGAGAGTACTAACAAGTTAAAAAAAATATTATGCTACATCCAATCTTAAGAACCACACTTAAATAATTAAAAAAAATTTAATACATGTGATCTCGCTCTTTTAATTTCTGAATCGATCTCGCTCTTTTAATTTCTGAATCCGGCACTCAGTAGTCATTTTAGACAATATACATAGCCACTCTTTTTTATTCTTTTTCTCATTGGATATTTTTCCATCTTAATCAATTACTATCCTACAAAAAGAGTTCACGGTCCAATATTGCATAACAAGAATACACAAGAAAATTGGATCTTCATTCCTTATTAAACGTCATTGTGGTTCTTCATCTGATCTTGATACTCTTTATAGTTTTCCCTTTTTTCTACTGAGTGATTTCACTACCTTTCACTATCATGATTAATTTTTATTGTTAAAATGTAGCTCCCATAATTTGTTTAATATTAAACGTGATACAATTACTTCTTATAATATTAAACTTTTGTGTCTTAAATCTAGATATAAAATTTAAAACTTGTATAAAACATATTTATAACAAATGTTTAAAACTTCTCCTTGTGAAACTACTACTTACTCATCTATTCTATCATATCATACAATCATACAATACTATAAAAGTTTTGGAAAATTCCAAGTGTCATCATTTAATCATATCATATTATACAATACTATAAAAGTCTTGGAAAATTCCAAGTGTCATCATTTAAAGAGGCATCATATCATATCATACAATACTATAAAAGTCTTGGAAAATTCCAAGTGTCATCATTTAATCATATCATATTATACAATACTATAAAAGTCTTGGAAAATTCCAAGTGTCATCCTATAAAAAAGTATGACAATATTTATCAAATTTAAAATTTAATATTTTTTGTTTAAGTTTGAAGCTAAATTAGGTAAAGTATATGTAGAATATACTATAGTAATTCTATTTAGTTAACTTCGAATTATACAATATTATAAAAGTCTTGAAAAATTTCAAGTGTCATCATTTAAAGAGGCATCATATCATATCATACAATACTATAAAAGTCTTGGAAAATTCCAAGTGTCATCATTTAAAGAGGCATACAATACTATAAAAGTCTTGGGAAATTCCAAGTGTCATCATTTAAAGAGGCATGACAATATTTATCAAATTAAAAATCTAATATTTTTTGTTTAAGTTTGAAGCTAAATTAGGTAAAGTTTTTGTAGAATATACTATAGTAATTCTATTTAGTTAAATCAAAACATAATTACTGACATTTATTTTAATTATTTACATGATGTATAACTTTTTTTCATCCAAATGAACATATTAAATTCGAAGTTAACTAAATAGAATTACTATAGTATATTCTACAAATACTTTACCTAATTTAACTTCAAACTTAAACAAAAAAATATATTGTCATGCCTCTTTAAATGATGACACTTGGAATTTTCCAAGACTTTTATAGTATTGTACTATAGTATATATATATATATATATATATATATATATATATATATATATATATATATATATATATATATATTGCACTAACAAATTTGTGCATTGCACGAGTATCTATACTAGTACTATATAATAAATACGTTCTTCAATAGGAAACATGTCGCCTTCATATTCATTGTTTTCCCTCCAAAATTTTCATTTAGCTAAATTGGGTAAGTAGAATAATTACGATTGAGTGCCCTATTATTTAAATCAATTAACGTTTCAAATGGCAATAAATAATTGGACAATATATTGACAAATTTTTGTAAAATCTATCTATCTATACTATATACTAAATACGTTATTCAATAGGACACGTGTTGCCTTCATATTCATTGTTTTCCCTCCAAAATTCTTCATTTAGCTAAATTGGGTAAGTAGAATCTATATTATATACTAAATACGTTATTCAATAGGACACGTGTTGCCTTCATATTCATTGTTTTCTCTCCAAAATTCTTCATTTAGCTAAATTGGGAAAGTAGAATCTATACTATATACTAAATACGTTATTCAATAGGACACGTGTTGCCTTCATATTCATTGTTTTCTCTCCAAAATTCTTCATTTAGCTAAATTGGGAAAGTAGAATCTATACTATATACTAAATACGTTATTCAATAGGACACGTGTTGCCTTCATATTCATTGTTTTCCCTCCAAAATTCTTCATTTAGCTAAATTGGGTAAGTAGAATAATTAAGATTGAATGTCCTATTATTTAAATCAATTAAAGTTTCAAATGGTAATAAAAAAATTGGACAATATATTGACAAATTCTTTTAAATTTATGTTCCTTTTATAATGATTGTTCGTATTTTTTCCTAAAATTATTCAATAGATAAAATAAAATATCTACTACATCTTATATTCTATAATAAAAAATCAATAAAATATGATCACTTAAACTATCACTTTTAATTATAGCAATAAAATATCATTAAATAAAAAATGTCTTCCTTCTGTAAAATCTATTTATCTACAATAATATACTTGAAGAGAAACCAATAAAGTATCTTATTGACACGTATTAAGCTATGGTTGAAAACATTTCGCCTGAATGATCTCGCTTTAATAGTCAATTACATCATTAAATTCAGTTAACAAAATAAATTTCACATTTAAAAATATATCATACAATAATATCAATCAATTAAATAAGTTAAAGAAATAAATTATTATAAAAATAATACTCATAAGAATATAAAATGAAACATATCAGCTAATAAGATAAGGAAATTATACGAAACAATATAAAAGTTTGACATGTATATATTGAAATATTTGTTAAATTTTAAAAAACCATTTTAATCTTTATATTATACTATATTAGAATAGTCACACTAATTATATAAATTTAGTGAATATTAATGTAACAATATTGTCTTGAAATCTCATGGATGTTATATGGAGTACTATATTAAAAGTATGATTATAATTGTTCAGTGGTAATATAAAGTTTTGGTTGGAAATCTCATAAATGTTTGCAAAAGTTTAAGCATCCTATATGAAATACGAGTTTAGTTGCATCTATTTAACGGTAACTTATCCACTACTTATAGATATTAAGAATAGTAAAATCCAACTCATTAATAAAAATATATTTTATTTGTCTATTAAAAGTAGGTATTTTATCTGGTGTCAAGTAAGTTTATTCCATAAAAATTGAAACACTATCAATTATGATCATAAGATAATAACATTTTTTTTGAACAAACAAGATATTAACAAAATACTGTAATAAATGGTACAATTGTCTAATATCAATATTATAAAAGTGTTATATGGGATCTTCTAAAAAACAAAGAAGAAGAAAACTGTTATATTATACTACTATAAATAAAGTAAAAAAAGAACAATCTAAATCATTATTCTTCACAAAATCTCTTTTTCTCTATTAATGTTTCATAAGAAATCACAAACATGTAAACAATATCTATTATTTTGAATGAGAATCCATAAAATAAACTTATAATCTATAAATTATTTCAATAAGTGATTCAAATAAAAAATATGGGTTTTTCCTTATAAAAAATACGGGCACTATAAATTAAAACATGGGCACTATAAAAGCGAATGCGTGACCCATATTTTTTATTTTGAATTGTTAAGTTTCTTATAGTTTTTTCTTAATTTAATCTATTAAAATACCCCAACTACCACCTTTTTGGTGGACCCCATTCCAACTTAATAGGACAATAGATATGAATTGGAGGGAGTAATTATTAAGGATCAAAAAATTGAATTAAAGTAATTAAACACTAAGGCCAAAAATACTAAGGAAAGGAGAAATTTTCTGATTATCTTCTTTTATAATTCACTTAATATGCAAACTTAGCTCTCCTACTCAATTCAAAACATTATTGCCTAGGTTAATTAATTAATTTCTCATCTTCAAAACAGACCAACCAATCCATTGGCCTAAAATTTATTTTTAGTTTTTTAAATTTAAATAATAAATTGCTTGGTACAAATGTAAGAAGCAAAAATCGTTATGCGATAAACTTATTACTCAACGAAATGCGTGCAAAACAAAGTTTAAACAAATTATTATTTAATATTTCTAATCAACTAATTAATTAAATAATTAATTTTAAATCCATATTTTAACGGGGTGTTACATACAAAATGTCAATTGACCTTATCCGAACCTAGTTATCGAATTGTTGCTACTAGACAATGTGAGAATAATGGTTATAAATGCCCTTGAAGAATGCACCACCCTTCCAATACCTATTCCAGGTGAAGCAATTGTAATTATTGAAAAAAAAACTTTTGTATTATGGACCAATGAACTTATCATTCTGATCTTGACCAATCAATAAAAATCTAAATTCATATTAATGATCAAATTTTATACTTATGCGTCTTACAATTTTGTTTGCACATTGTATATACATATAATCAAGTTGAATTATCCAAGAAAAAGGATAAACTTATTGAATTAGAAATACATCAAAGATTGAATGTAAAAAGGCAAAAATCAATTTAACTAGCAAGAAGAGTAGAAAAGTTGCTTCTTAAAAAGTGAAAACGGTAGGGACTCCACTAAAGCCATTGGAGAAAGCAGGATAATCTTCAATTGTTTCACCACAAAACTTATTTAATGGCAACCAATTAACACGCGTAAAGATACCAATTCTTCAACTCTTTAAAAGTGAAGATCTTAAAGTAGAAACGAGTCCCTCAATTCTCCAACTCTTCTATATGTCTCCGGAATGTCGAATAATTGACCAGTAAAGATAGCAATTAACATAGCATTACAAAATACACTCAGAGAATGCTATTCAATTTTTAGTTAAAGAAAAGATTGAAAATATATATATATATATATATATGTGTGTGTGTGTGTGTGTGTGTGTGTGTGTGTGTGTGTGTGTGTGTGTGTGTGTGTGTGTGTGTGTGTGTGTGTGTGTGTGTGTGTGTGTGTGTGTGTGTGTGTGTGTGTGTGTGTGTGTGTGTGTGTGTGTGTGTGTGTAACACCCCTGATTTTTACACTAATAATATAATAAATAAAATAAGACTCAAATAATTTTTTTTTGTATAGCAGCGGAAAATAAATACGGGGTGTCCGCCACACTTAGAAAGTGTAAGGCGTCAAAATAATCATTTAAGACTAATTATTTACATGCACACATGATGTATGATCTACGCCGCCACACACTCACGCATTAAACACATCAAAGAACTTGTCATTACCTGTGGAAAACAAAAACACAAAACATGATCCACAACTCAGTGAATAGTTACTCTAACATGTCAAACTATTTATACTTGAAAACGTTTGACTTTTAAGATATATATTTTTATCACTTTCGAAATCCACAAAGTCGTAAAGTATTTAGATATCAAAATAACTTAAATATTATAAAACATTTGAATTGTCACACACACTTTGTAAATTTATTTCACAATGTACATTTGTACAATTTCACAAAAATAACACATCCCCTTTCATGGACTCCTCCCAAAGGTCGATCCACCAGACACCTTGGGGAGGTAATTTGCTCTTGGCAATATAAACACATGTCACATTTAGGTGCACCAAGGGTTGACCTACCCAGTGTGATAACCCAGATTTAGCTTGAAAAGAGATTGATAGACTACTCATATCAACAAGGTGCATCTTCTTTTCGTGTAAAAATGTGTTACTTTTCAACCATAAAAATCAAGGAAAAAAAATAGTAACACAATTTTGCCAAAAAGTAACAAGGTTCGCACGGTTCGCACTTAAGCGAGGTTCGCACTTAAACTCGACCCTATATATATATATATATATATATATATATATATATATATATATATATATATTATATATATATATATATATATATATATAGTATATATATATATATGTATATATATATTATATATATATATAATATATAAATATATATTATATATATATATATATATATATTATATATATATATAATGTATATATATATATATATATATATATATATATATATGTATATACATATTTTATTTTATTTTATTTTATTTATTATATTTTTTTTTTTTTGAAAATTGGGAATAATATATTAAAATGAACCAAAAGGAAAACACCAAGACTGAATCTTGGGAGCCCCAAATTCGCCGGCATAAAAAACCTCGAGAGGAAAAAAGCCATAGGAAGAGGGGGCCAAGAAACAGGCCACTCAGAAACAGCATAGGAGTGGACTATGCAACACCAAAGAGTTTCCGAAAGTACAGGCTTAAACTCCTACTATACCAAACTAGAAAGGAAAAAGCTAGCAAAGCAACACCATGGACGCCACCCCTTTAGCACTCCATAAGCACTGTTGTATTCTGCCCACCACAGGAGGGATAACCATCAACCCCCGTCACGAGATACACCAGTCCCACATCACCATAAGGCGCGAACTCCACTAGGCCCTCCGTCGCCTACCCCATTCACCCTAATAACCCCATTAGGCCCTAAGCCTATCACCAAAAGGACACCAAGAAACCCAGAGAACCGCATCCCGTGAAAACCAAATCTTTAACATGACCAACAAAAACTCCAAGGAAAACGAGCTCCGCCTACCATTTAAAACAGAAAAAAGTGCCACCATACTATAACCTAAGCCTAGAAAACTCCAGAAAAGCATGACCTTCAAAAACAGAACTCAGAAACTAGAATAAAAAACAAGCACCAAAGAAAAAAAAAAACGCCAGCAAAAGCTCCATTGAAACAAGCTTTCCACTAGAAAGAAGAGGATTAAAAACCCCATTGAAACCAGAAATCGGACCAAACACCTTTAGAACAACGCTAAAACCAGAACACACGCCAACTGGACGATAATCCATCACCTTTCGAGAGTCTTCATGCTACCAACCCACAATACCAATGGACATTCAATACCAAACACATAAACAAAACAAAACTCAGAACACTAGAACACTAAAAAGCAACAGATGCCGAAAAAACACCAGAGGAAGCCCCACCTTCACCCCAAAACACAAGAAACCACCGGAAAAAAGAAACACTTCACCGCTGACAACAATAAGCTAAAGACCCCATAGCTGGTATCACCAAAAAATCCACTCGCAAAACACCTTAGGCTTAAAGCGCTGAATTGAATCAACAAAGCTTAAGCTTTGGCCACCGTCAACAATACAATCACCCCAACACCTCAGAAAACCAGAAAAGAGCCCAAACAACCAATGAAAAAGCACACCCAGAAAAAAGCGTCGGCGAGAACCAAAATGAAGAAAATAGACTACTTGACCAACGGCAACCCCAAAGACCAAGAAAACAGAGCCTAAGAAAGACCCATGAAAAAAAACAAAACTTTTCCCGCCCAAAACCAAAACAAACCAGAAAAAAATACCAAGAGACACCAGAGAATGCTGGGGAACAAAATTCTCGAACCAAAATGACCGAAGAGAGAACAGAACGCCAAGACTGAAAACGAAACAACCAGCCAAAACGCCAAGACTTATAAAACGCCCCTCTACGAAAAGCGACCCAGATCCATCGAAAAACTAGCAGAAATCTTACAAAAAACCCGAGAAAACTACCTAAACTAACGAGACAAAAACGCTTGAGAACCCACCTAAAGCTTTGAAAGAGAACAGAACATACCAGAGAGAAAACGCGAACCTTAATCAACCGCCCAGCAGGAGAAGCCCAAACCTAGAGAGAAAACCACCCCGGCCCTAAACACAGTGGAGGCCCTCAAAGGGAGGAAGACCTAAACCCTAAAAGAGCCTCCCTGCAAAACCTCTCTACATTTTTGTTATATATATATATATATATATATATATATATATATATATATATATATATATATATATATATATATATATATATATATATATATATATATATATATATATATATATATATATATATATATATATATATATATATATATATATATATATATATATATATATATATATATATATATATATTAATTTCATTAATGATGTTACCACTTTACTAATAAAATACTTCCTCCTTTCTTAAAAGATTGGCCACTATGAATTTTTCACACAAATTTAAAAAAAAAAACTTGATTTTTTGTAGTAAGTGGATATTAGTTTAATTAAATAGTAGTGTGCAATTATGATTGTATTAATATTATGAGTGTGAAAAGACAATTATATTATAGAAAAAAATAAAGAAAAAAAGAAATTATCATTTTTATTAATATAGAGAGAGTATATTTAGGGAAAATGGGAGGGATTATGAGGTTATATTTGGAAAAAAAGATTTTTCAAAAAGGAAAGTATTCTAAAGTGAAAAAAATCATTAATGATGTTACCACTTTACTTAAAAATACTCCCTGCTTTGTTAAAAGATTGACCACTATGGATTTTAACACAAATTAAGAAAACTAGATTCTTTGTAGTAAGTGGATATTAGTTTAATTAAATAGTGGTGTGAATTTATGATTGTATTGGTATTATTTGTGTGAAAAGACATTTATATTAAAGAAAAAAAGGAAATTATCATTGTTATTAATATAGAGAGAGTATATTTGGGGAAAATGGGAGGGATTATGAGCTTATATTTGGGAAAAAAGATTTTTCAAAAATGTAAAGTATTCTTAAGTGAATAAACACTTGAAACTATATATAACACTAGTGGAAAAAAAGATATTTGTTGCGACTGTTCTATTGACTGCATCGATGAATGTTTGCTCTTCTTCTAAAAATAAAAAAATTGGCTTTCAACGTTCATTTGCTCTTCTTCTAAAAACCTATTGTTGTATCATATTCCTCCTAAAACGCCATACGACTGCCATTGTTTCTCTTCTTCTTTGCTCTTCTTGCTCACTCACGAAATTCTTGCTCTTTTGCTTCTTCAAAACTTCAATAACCCACAAATTTCTTGTCCTTCTTTGCTCTCTCTTACCACGAATTTTCTTCCAAAACCCACGAATTTCTAGTTTTGTTGCTCTCCCCTTTTCTAATTTTCTTCATTAAACTTGAAAACCCACAATTTACTTCATAAACCCACGGAAATCTAATTTTCCTCTAAGTTTCGTCACCGAAGTCCTAATATATAATAGTACAATATTTGTTAAACCAAGAAATATGCAAGACATTCACACACAAAATGAATATCATTCGATTACAAACAAGAAGTGAATGAGACTAGTACTTGTTATAAGGTGACCATATCGCATAAGTATGAACCATTGACAAATTTGACATATACAAGAATTTTTTGTTGTAATATTATTAATTATATTTTATATGACACATCAACATTTGTAATGATATTTATAACATAAAGTGTTAAAGTACCAATATTCGTGACAATGGCGTTAACTTTAAACATATTATCGAACATGCCTTATCATGCATATTGGAGGAGGATAGTGAGGATGTGTCGAGTTGCGTTGGTTTAAGGTATGGAACGATACATGAGGTGCCCGATATAGGGCGTTTAATGCTTCCCTAATAATATAGGGTCCATGCCTTGAACAAGGCAAGGCATAGGATTGATATTGCTCAAGCAAAGCAATACTTTTTTAGCATCTAGTGAGCAAAAGATTGATCTGCTCATTCGAGCATACTACTCGCTCGTTCGAGTAGATCATGGGTCAGAAACAAAAGCTCTAGTAGAATACGAATCTGCAGTCTAAAGGTGGTGCATCAAGCTGCTCGTTCAAGCATGGTATAGGCTCATTCGAGCAGTACAACATAGGATACTGATTCTTTTGTTTGGCTTTGGTTTTCATTGATGGTGCATTACTTCTATATTTAATGCAATGTTTATTCTATTGTTTATTATCATACTTATTGGTATGTTAATTGTGGGGTTCAATGGTGAGTTAATGGTGTTTAAGAGAGGAATTCCAAGAGTGATGACTACCGTGCCTATAAATAGGATCCATCACTCATTGAATCATTCACAAAAAACACACTTTGAGAGAAAGCTATTACTTTGATTAAAACTGGATAACGTTCATCATTGTTCTAGCATTTTGTGATCTTAAAAGGATTGTTCTCAAGATAGGAGAGGTTTATTATAATTGTATTGTTGAATCAATTATAATAAAACCACATTTAAGGAGGAGGTATCCAAGATACCTCAATTAACACTTATAGTCGGTCATCCTTTGCTTTGATTTTCATCTTGTTTTCATAGTTGAACCTCTATGAGGCTTTTATTTCATAAAGAGATTCGTCTCTATTATTTTTCCAAACACCATTTAAAAACTAGAGTCGATATTCTCTAAAAAGGAACTATCTTTTATTTACCAAGGGCCTATTGAATGTCAAGAACAACACACAACATCAAAATTCATAAACATAATCAAAAATTTCTACAATAATCCTCATAATATCATAACAAATTCATACATACATCTATTAGTTCATAGTCTAGCTCATTTCTAATACTAGCTAGTAGTATCATTAAACTTTATTGTATCTGAGGAAGGGTTATTCCTTTATTATTCTTAATTTTTATATTTATACGCACATTCGCTTCCAACAATACAAGATTTATTAACAAGTTTATGTGATTACACTTAATAGTTAACTCCAAGATTGGATATGTTGGTAATTGCAATCGAATGAATTCACGCCACTGATATGTGTAAATATGTCCGAGGATTCCACCATTTCATCCTCTTCTTTCATTGTCAGCTGTTATTTTATCAAAGTACAAACATTTATAAGCCTTCTTTTCAGTTTGAATAACACAAATGACATTATCCAAATATAATCGGCTTGTTTGAAAATCGTATTAAATGCAAATGAGAATGACTTATAGTGTAAATTTTCATGATATTTATCATGCCATTAACATGGTAATAAAAGTTTAATCACAAAAATATTTTTTTTCTTTACAATTTTCCATTACCATCTAACCACATATTTAAATGTTAATGCATTTGAATGAACTTTGGAAAGAAAATGAGATTGTTGAAGGACTATAACCATGAGTCCATGACCATTAAACTTGTCAAGAGATATTTTTATCAAAATTACACTATTTTTTCATTATCATCACATCATTTTGTACTTGTTACCAAATGGGTCGTATATGGCTTTTGATAACCAGGTTTAATCTTAACAACCAGTTTGGTAATTGGTATTAAATGGTGGGAATGATAATGAAAAGACTGTGTAATTTTGGTAGAAATATCTCGCGAAAAATTTAATGGACATGCTTATTATCCTAAAACAATATCGTTCCTTCACAAAATTCATTCCAATGTATTATTATTTGAACATAGAGTATTAGACGGTAATGGAAGATTGTGAACAAAAAAACTTTTTATGATCAAACTTTCATCACCACAATAAAAAGAATGATACATATCATGACAATTTTAACTAAAAATCATTCTCATTCCGACCATTTAGTGTCAATTACCAAACAGGCTGTAACTGGAAAGATTTAAAAGAAAAACTTAATTCAAAAGTATATTGAACTCACTTGGCGCTCATGTTTCGTGCTAAGTATATTATTATGTGATTCAATATTATTAGGTTTTTATCAAATGACCTGAATCTAGACGGGTTCCAACCTAGATTACCCATATATATATATATATATAATATATATATATATAATAAATATAATATATATATATATATATATATATATATATATATATATATATATACACATATACAATATATATATATATATATATAAATATATATATATATATATATATATTATATATATATATATATATATATATATATATATATATATATATATATATATATTACACATATATATATATACACATATATATATATAACATATATACATATATAATATATATAATATATATATACATATATATATACATACATAAATATACATACATATATATACATACATATATATATATATATATATATATATATATATATATATATATCATCGAGAACTTTACATTTAGAGGTGTTCGTAAGGTTATCGGTTCGATTTCGGATAACGTGTTTTGGGTCGGTTCAAAATCGGGTCTTATTAGGTGAAACTTATTCGAATTAATACCCCATCCAGGCCAAACCGAATAACAAATATGTTTGGTGATTTTTAAAATTTGGTTTGGATTAGGTTTGAAAATTCAAAAACAAAAATAATTAGGTTTGGATTAGGTTTGGAATTTTTAAAAACCGACAACCGAACCAATAGACCGAACACCGAAATATTTAAGAATCTACTATAGCCCACTACCACTAGCCCAAGCCCAAAACCAATTTCTAACCCTGAGTTACCCCAGTCCGCAAACACGTCATCCCCTCCCCTTATTCAGTTATTTATTTATATTCTCCTAAAAACTGAAATACCCTTATCCCAGTCCCCAAACCCGTCGTCCCCTACCTCTTATTTATTTATGGAAAAATTATATGAAACTACCTAATTTAGACTACAAAAATACTTAAATTTGTTTGGACTACAAAAATACTACAATGGAGAACAATGAATGAATAAACACTTTTTTCCATATAATTTCATATAATTTTTCCATAACCACTGATTCATGGACTTCTATGCAACTCTAGGGTATATACTTTAGCAAAAGACTGCAACTCTAGGGTATCAATAACCACTGATTCATGGACTTCTATGTAACAAATAAATTACATGGTCTTAACTTCTCATTTCATAGACAATGTTTGGAAATTACAAAAAAGAATGTTAAACTTTATTAGTGTCTGTAGTCATAAGGGTGATGAAATTAGTAGGTCAATTGAAAATTATTTACTTGAATGGGATCTTGAGAAATTTTTTTGCATAATTGTTGACAATGCTTGTTCCAATGATGTTGTTGTAGGGTATATGCTGAAAAAAATTAATGGTTGGAAAACTGGTATTCTTAAGTGTCGTGTTATTCACATGCGTTGTGTTGCTCATATTATAAATTTAGCTGTTAGTGATAGTTTGAAAGATGTTGACAATTCTGTTGTACGTGTTAAGCAAGCTGTTATGTTTATCAAACAATCTCCTGCAAGGTTGTCAAAGTTTAAGAAGTGTATTGCAGCAACTAAGAATATAACTAAAAACATGTTAGAAGCTGCACTTGGTTGCTCTTCAGAATGCATTTGAGATGTATTATGAAAAAGATCCCTACTTTTCTAGTGAGTTTAAAGGATAAATATGGAAAGGGTAAACCTGAAAGTGATGATTGGGATAATGTTAGAAGGTTTTGTCAGTTTCTAAAAAGCTTTTACGACCTTACTTTGCGTGATTCTGGTTCTTTATATGTGACTGCAACCATATTTTTTCATGAACTTGTGAATATTTATGCTCTTTTGAAAGAGTTAATTGATTTTGATGATATAGAAATATCTTTAATGGCTAGTGTAATGAAAGATAAGCATGATAAATATTAGGGTGATCCCGAAAAAATTAATTTGTTGATTTTTGTTGTTGTGGTACTTGATCCCTGTTATAAACTTGAGTATGTTGAGTGGATGTTAGTTGAGGTTTATGGTTTGTGTTGGAAATTCAGTTGAAAAAAAAGAAAAGGAAGTTTTATTTCTTTTGTTGGAAGAGTATAGAGGATCACAATCTAATGATATTCACAAAGAAGAATTTTCAGCTATTAGTAAAGATGATAATGCTTATTTTGCCTTAAAAAAAAACTGAGTTGAAAAATAAGTGGGTGAAACACAAATATGAGAAAGAGCGTAACTCAAAACTTGAGTGGGAGAAATATTTAAATGAAGATACCGAAGAAGATTGTGAGAACTTTGATATTTTAGCTAGGTTGGTGGAAGTTTAATTGTAGTAGCTTATCTATTACGGGAAAGATAGAACGTGATGTACTAGCGGTCCCCATATCTATTGTGGCATCGGAGAGTGCATTTAGCACAGGTGGGAGGGTTCTTGATGTGTTTAGGAGTTCCCTTGCTCCTTTGACAGTTCAAAGTCTTGTTTGTTCTTAAGATTGGTTATGTTCACCTCCTATCCCAATGTGTACTGAAGAACAAATGGAAGAAGTAGAGCACATTGAAGAAGGTAAATTTCATTTATTTATTAATTTAGTTTCAATATATCACATATACATTCTAATTGTTTGTTTTTCATAACTTGTAGAGTTGATCAAAATGTCAATTGTTCATGAAAGAAATAGGATGATTCTAGAGACGGTTGGAAGTGATGATTAATGAATATGATATGATGGCTTTGTTAGTTCGTTTATTGATTTGCAAGGCTTTTTCTTAAGTATTTTGCAAGACTTGTTATTTTGAAAGATTTCTAAGACATTATGTCTATTATTATCAGTCATGTATGATTTGCTATTGTCTATATTCATGTAATTATAGTCAAATTGATATTCGGTCTTGAAAAAAATTCATCCTAAACCAAATTCGGTCTATCTGTCTACGGTTTGGGTTCGGTCTGCTAATGAAAGATATAATTTGGTGTGGTTCGATCTAAGAATTAATTTAGTTTGGTGTTGGTATGAAAATATGAAGATCGAATAAAATACGGTTTGATTTGGTTTTGATGAAAGTCCAAACCGTTGACTGAACTTTCACCCTTAGTACTTGTGTCCGCGAAGTTTTTTACAAAATTTTAAATTTACTTTTAAATTCGATTACAAGGTCGGGTAAATAGCGAATTTATTGAACTTAAACTCAAGTTTAAAAACAAAATATACTAGCATGGTTTAAGGGCTAACAAATGCACTCTATAACATAGGGAAAAAAAAGAAGCAAGGAATCCAAGTAAGCAATAAATCCTTAAGAACATATACATGTTTTAATTTCTTAAATATTGAGGGTGTTTGGCAAATAGCTGATAGCTGGTAGCTGATAGCTGATTATAGTGACTGATTTGACCAGCTGATTTTATTAACTGGTTTGACCAGCTGATTTTGAACCCGCTGCTATAAGCAGTTTGTTCAAAAACAGCTTATTCGTATCAATAAGCTGTTTCAACCAGCTAATTCACCGAACACTATCTTTAGCTGGTTTAACCACCCAACCCTCTATTTATATCCAAATAAGCTAAAATTGCTCAATAAGCTAATTTGTCAAACACCCTATAATAGTTATAAAATAATAAAAGAATATAGAGCTTACTTCCTCATCGTCGTCATCATCATCATTGTTATTTGTGTGCCTGCTGTGGGATTCTCCACATTCATCGTTCTTAGCAAACCTTCCTCTCACTCTTGGCCGGCTATCTGCTAATGTCTTACGGCATGCATACTGTAATAACAAAGAATTTCGAGGTTCTATTCAAATTTTAATTATTTGAATGGCCCTTCAATAAAAATAATTAACAATTAACAAATATCAAATTTAATAACTGATAATGAGAAATAAAATATCATAATATGATTAACTATTAAAATATGTCAAAACACCAATTTTTAAAGTCAAATATACAACTAGATAAAAAGTACAATAAACAAATATTGGAAATCACTGTTATACTTATTGGAAAAAAATTTGAAAGAGCATAAATTAAATCCAAAAAATATAATAATGAACGAAAAATATAGTACCCAATTTCTAGAAGAAAAGTATCCACTTAGCATGAAGAGCAATTCGAACATTTTTGGGATGATAATGATAAGATTAAATATAAATTAACAAGAAAAACCCAACGAAACCAAATCTAAGACAACCTAAACTTTGATCGAGTGTTTTTTGACATTACCATATGAATTTATATGTTGTTATTCATTCGATAAAGATAAGATAGAATAAAAGTTTCATATAAGAAAATATAAGAATGGAAAATGAATTAAAGATTTATATATAATTTTACGTTGAAAGAAGAGAAAAAAATATAAAATCTAATTGGTGTGAGGATTGAGAAATAAAGATGGAGATATATTGGAAACATAACAAAATTAATGTTAAGCGACTAATACATACTTGAAAATGAGTGAAAGAAAGGTTTAATGTTTGAGGAAAAATTTTAATACTAGCTTCAAAGCTTCAAACCAGTGACCATTTGTTTGGCATAACGTAGTTCTTGCTAACTGCACTATGTTGTCGTATTGAATAGTGATGGAGCGTTAATATATGAGGTCCTTCTTATTGGGGGCTCTAGACGTCTGGCTACTCGGAATAGGCTTAGAATCAGGCCTGAGAAAAATACAAGATTTAAAGTTTTTTCATATGTGACTTAAAAGCCAGTAATTGAACCAAAACCAAAGTAACATAAATAAATACAAACTAATATTCGATATTACTTATTTTAGGGTTGGGGTACCTTACACCGCCACATGCTTACAACCACTTTTGAAGTGCTGAGTAATATAACGGCATGTTTCCTAATCCATACTGATTGATAGGAGTTGAACTGATTGTAGCGTATGAATTTTTGTGAAATATATTATGTAATTTTCAAGTAATAAAAATTTGATTATAAAAATGTTTTTGTTTACAATTTTCATTGAAATTTATTTTATGAACATAATGAGATTGTTGAAAGAGAATAAACATAAGAGATATTTCCACCAAAATTACACTAACTTTTTAGTTCCATACATACCATTTAACAGCCCGTTTGGTAACGGGTAGTAAATAGTGGGAATTGTAATGAAATGTTAACGTAATAGAATATATAAATCATTAAGTAACGATTACCAAACAGGCGTTAAGAATACTTAACAAACATTAATGAAATCATACAAAAATGTAAAACAAACCTTAATTTTCTTGTTGAAATTCCTCTCATTTCTCTTCTTCAAGTATCTATGAATCTTTTCTTTCCTCTGCTCTGAAGATAACTTCCCAACTTTGAAGGTTGAATCGTCTAAACTTGATATCTCTGTATTTATGGGAGTAGAGCACGTTGCTGCACTTACCAATTGTGAATTCTCATTGCTAAATGCCTACCACAAAGTTTCAAATACAAACACAACCCAAAATCAATGAATTTACTTAAAAAAACACAATATTTCAAAGTTTTTGATTTCAAAAAAAACAAAAAAAAAATATTAATGGTACCCATGTGTTTTTTCACTTTATTTTTGGTACCCATGTGTTTTTTCGATTATCAATAGTACTCCAAGCATTTCATGCTAATTACAACCGAAACATTATTCAAGTTTTTGTCGTTAAATCCTTTTTAATGCAAACCATGGTTGGTTTGTTATTTATTTACCGTTAAACTGACTATAACTTGTTTTTTTAAGGATTTAACAGCAAGATAACGGCAAAAACTTGAATAATGTTACGGTTGTAATTAACATGAAATGATAGGGGTATGATTGATAATCAAAAAACTATAGTGGTGCCAAAGATAAAGTGTAAACATACAGGGTGCCATTGATAATTAAAAAAAAAAAAAAAAAGAGCTTACCTGCATTTCCCCTGAATTATAAGAAGTTAATTGATCAGTGGAGAAAATCCCACTATTATCTCCTTGAAAATCCGAATCTTTAAATTTAAAACCAAAGGGGCTATGAAAGTTTTCATTTAATAACCCAGAATTTTCAGTAGTAGCCAATACAGTATTAATATCAGCCTGCAAAAAGGCAGGATCATGAAAAGAAGAGGCAGAGGAAGAAGTAGCAACAGATGCTAAAGGATTTAGGCTTGAGAAAGCTGGGATTGTTGATAAAGAATCATCACCATATAATGGGCCTAAAGGAGGAATGAGAGACAGAGTTGTAGGATCCATAATAGAAGGGTACTGCTTTAGCCCACTTTTTATTGCATAATCAGATAATTCTAGCTTGTATGGATCTGGTTGGATGTTGGGGTTACATTGCGGAGTAGTGGAGAAGTCAATTGAGTTAGATTTGTCGCTGTCGAACACCGATTGTGAGGCGACCATGATTTCGTGGTGGTTGTTGAGGCTACAACTTGTTGTTATGGTGTTTACCGCGGTTGTGGTTGTGGTTATGGTGGTGGTGGTGTTAGCGCTAGTTGCTTTGGTAGTCATATGTTCATTTTGATTGCTTACCATGCTATCTCCGTCAAAAAATTCTTGAAGTAAGTCTTGACTCTTGATTCTTGATTCTTCCTCGTAGTAGTAGTAATTATTAGGGTTTGAAGTGACTTCGGCATGTAATTCTTGAAATAACTCTTCATCAATATAATTTAAAATCGGATCGCTGATATTCTGGATCGAAATCTCATCCTACACCCCAAAATAAACACATTATTGGCTTAATAGATGTAAAATTAATTAAAAAAATAGCATTTTGTAAGATTTCTAAAAGCACCTTCAATTGCTTTGAGTTTCTCATGTAGAATGGTATTTTAGTAGGAGGTTGAAATTGAGAGCTAATATTATGTAAAAGTTAATCTAACAATGCTTCATCCTAATATAAAAACCAAAACATGTGAAGTAAACTTTTTTGAAAGACATAAGATGCAATGTTTTTTTACCCTAAATTGCAACAATAACTACGTCTTTGTCTGTTTTTGCACCAATACCATGCACATAGTTGATGTGAACAATGAATCAAGTCTTTATTTCCCTTCTAATCATGAGCAAAAATAGAAAGTAAAACCCACCAAGGTCATCCTTTTATATACACTAAAAAGCATCAAGAATACATCTTTAATAATTTTGTCCCAAAGACAAACACAATCAAAAGTTTTTTTGTTGAATTAGTTTTTTGACATTTCATTATATGCCAAGTTGACAAGAGGTCATGAATTAGAATCTTAATAGACAGCATTATGTATAAAAAGGACATGTGATACATCTATATTTCTAACCAAAGAGTTCTCGTGCTAGAGTATATAATATAAGAATAAATATTAAACCATATTTGTAATTGTAGCTTATAAAACAATTTTAGTGCATGCCCAAATATCTTAGGTAAAATTTAAAACCAACACTTTTCTACTCCTCTTTTGATTTAATATAAATGTTAATTTTGGTAAATTGAAAATCACAAACTACCCTAATCAATTATATTAGTAAGGTTAAGTTTAATCTACTTTGAGGTGCTAAACAATTGATATATCATCCTTTTCCATACTAAAAAAGTAATGGATACCGATCCAATTATCTTATTTAATACTAATAAAAAATGTTTGATTAATTGGGTAATATATGGAGAAGTTTGAATTTGTATTTTTTTATTATAATTTAGATGTCAAAATATTTTGCATGGTAATGAAAAAATATAATAATAATAATAATAATAATAATAATAATTCTAATATAAATTTATATCTACTAGTTCTAGTTTAAAAACTAAACTAAACCGTGTTTATTTCTACATGGACATCAAGAATATATACTTATCTAGATTAGATCAATAAGCATAATATTATTTTTACTTCAAAAGTGTAAGATATTTTGTATATTAAAAATTGTTATGAATATATTCATATAAGAAATTGATGGGACTTAGACACTTAGCTCCAAATATATTCAATAAGATTAACATGCATTTAAAGAGATAAGATCAAATGTTTAGATTATAAAGAAAAAAAATAAATAAAGATTTAATAATAATCTAAATAACAAAAAGATATGACTCTAGAATAATTTTTTAAATAACAAAAAAATATGACTCTAGATTAAATTTTCTGTGCTAATCAAATGTTCCAATAATACTCCATAACGAAAGGAAAATGACTATTTAGAAATAGATTTATACTAATTAAATGTTCCGATGTTTAGCAACAAATTAGTTTTAGTGTTTTCTTGTTTCAAATAATTTACTATAACTTGTTAGAAAAATTAATTTCTTTTCTTACCACATTTATACATGAAGCATAATTTATTTATTAATACAATTTAAATTTATTCCCAATGCAAGTGATCCCTAACAATAATTTTCGGTAATATATTAAAACATGTATGAAAACATTAGATATTAAAATAGAACTTGAATATTATGAAAAAAATAATATATAATATTTCGTTGTTGTGGATACCAAAAGGTGTTCTAAAATGTATTAGTCTTTTTTTTTCACCATGTTTTAAAGTAAAACAAAAACTATTGTATACATTGTAAAAAAATAAAAAAAATGATTCAATAATAATCCAAATAACAAAAATAAAATGACTTTTAAATAAATTAATGTGCTGACCAAATGTTTCAAAATTACTCTAAAACAGAAAGGCATATGACTTTTCAAAATGAATTTATGCTAATCAAATGTTTTTATGTGTAACGACAAATTAGTTTTATTATTTTCTTGTTTTATTATGATTTTGAAACAATATCTATGAAACACGCAAATCACATGTTAAAGTTTATTTGAAAACTTAATTTCTTTTCTTACCGTATTTATGTATGAAGCATATATGCACATTTAATATTATTTTTTAAGTTCAAAAGAATTTATTTTTTAAAAAAACTTAAATTTGTTCCTAATGTAGGTGATCCCTAACAATAATCTTAACATTAAATATCAAAATAAAACTTCAACATTATGAAAAAAAAATTAATAATATAACAGTTCGTTTTGTTGTTGATACCAAAAGGCGTTCGCAAAATGTATCTAATGATTTCTACGTAATAAAATTTTGATAATATAAAAATCAGAAATTTCCTTTACTATCTGGTATTACATTGAAATGAGACAACTAAGTAATATAGAAGAGAGTATATTGTTTAGTGTGCCCTAGACGTAAGACTAGCTTGCCCTTGCCCTTGCCCTTGCCTAGGGCGAGCCCTGGATGAAGTAGAATGGATAATCTGTCAATTTATTCAAATACACCAATTTTTTTTCTCATTAACAAATAACAACATTAATTAATATCGACTATTAAGCGGGCCCATAAGAGTAAAAAAATAAAATAGAATTATTACTCGTAAAGGGTCGGCCGTTTGATGTTGTGACGGATACGTTGATGGAGTAGGATGAAGACGAGGAGAAGAAGGAACAGGAGGCGGATTAACAACATCTTGTAATGACATAAAGGAAATAATAGAGTATGATTGATTATTAAATTGAATAATTAGGCTCAGTAATAGGAATGTGTAAAGCTTAGTATAGTCAAATGCATGGAATCGAAGCTTCATACATGAAAAAAAACATCAAAAGGAAAGGAGAGAACAGAGGAGACAAGTAAACAAGAACCAGGGAGCTATAAATAAGGAAAATGAAGACAAATATAGGTATTTTCTGTAAGAATTAGGCATTTAATCTAAATATATTCTACTATTTAACTGGAAAAGATCCTATAATTTAGCCTGGCCATCAAAACTAAATGTTATTTTTGTTTAGATAACATAATTTATATTTGCTTAATTAATTATAGATTGGATTCATTTACATGTTAAACCCACTAAATATAAAATTTTTAGCATTCTTTCGTCACAAGCAAAAGCTTTTTATTTTATTTTTTTTACACTTTCACTGTTTTATGTTATCTTTCGACTTTAACTCTTATTCAACCTATTACGTCATGTATCAAATCCCAATGCAAATACTCATGGATAGGGCTGAACAAAGTTTGGTCAAAATCGTAAATCAAACCGGACCAAACCGTAATTTGAGTATTTGGTCTGGTCTACGGTCTAAATGGTCTGGTCTTTTTTTTTTCAAAAAAAATTACGGTTTACGGTCTGGTTCCGGTTTTTTAAATTTTCAGACCAGACCAGACCGTAAACTGTACTTTGACCAAAAACCATACTTTTTTTTTTATAAAAAACGGGTTTCTACCTAGATATTTTGAGATATTATTATTTTATATAGTAATATATACTTGAATAATGTTGATGCAATCAACTAATTACAAACTATATTTATTTAGTGTTTGTAAATATATTAATTTGGAAAAAATATAAAAACAAAAATCGTAAACCAGACCAGACCAAACCGTTGTAGAACAGTTTGGTCCGATCCGATCTGACATTTTAAACGGTCCGATCCAGTCTGAAAAATTTCCAGACCGGAATTTTTGGTTTGGTCTGATTTTAGTGTCAGACCAGACCAAACCGGACCGTGTGCGGATGTTGAATTTAACTTATTGTAAAATTATCCTTCAATCACAAATAGTTTGATGCAAAAGAAAGTTAGTAACCTTCCGTTCCTTAAAAAAGTTCCCACTTTTTATTTTGGGATGTTTCAATTGTTGTTCCCATAAGGAATTTTCCATTTATATCACAAATTTAGGACAAAAATAACCTCACTCATTCTCATTTTAATATTTTAATAATGATTATGGTCCTTACATATTGTCCACTAACTCTATTTTAACATTTTTATATTTCTTATCGTCCGTATATGTTTCTCACTAACCTGTTTTTATAATTAGCATATAACTATTGACAAAAATTATCCAAATTTAATAATGTCCGAAGAGATTTATATGCGACCCAACTTATGCACGAAATTGTACTAAATCTGGCTAAAATAACTAACTAACACTTCACTTTCATTTTGTTAAACAATAAGAGACCAAATTTATTTTGTTTACTACAAGGAAATATTTGCACCTAGCTTTCATCAAAATATTTATATATTTTCTCCATTTTTTATATAACAGATAACTTTGTTTTGTTCCCAAAGCAATGTGGGACAAATGTTTTGTTTTTTTTTATATTTATAAGAAGCAATTTTTTCCGCGAGCAATGTGGGACAATTTGAATTTCGCAATATTGCAATTTGTTCTCAATTTTGTTTAGAGATCATCCGAAAGCCATCGATCGACATTTCCCTCAATTCGCTATGAAAGTTCGTTAACAAATTGAAAGCAACAAGCAGTCTCAATCTGGTATTTCTGATTCACTTTCAAATCATGTCGCATCTCCAAGGATTTGGTAGTTTCTTAAAACAAAGGACTGACTATGTTGTAAGAAAAACAATTTCATTTTCAAAGCTTAAAAAGGATTATGTCTTGGACATTTTAAAAATAATGAGAATTAGTCATATAGTAAAAATAGAAATATCTCACAAAAATAAAAAAAAAATCAAAAAAAACTAAAAATCAAAAATTGACAATGAGAATTAGTCATATAGTAAAAATAGGAATATCTCATTAAAGTAAGAGTAAAATGTGGGGTTGTTGCATGAAGGGTTAACACTACAAAAAATTTACAAAGTTGCGACTAAAATTACCGACTACCTGTTTTTAGTCGGAAAATACCGACTATTTTACCGACTACTAGCGCGTAGTCGGAAATTCCGACTAAATTCCTACTGAATGGATATGGTATCAAAATTCCGACGGAATTGCGACCCAAAAGTTAGTCGCAAGTTCTCCGACTACCTATGTTGTCGGTAGTTAGTCGCAAAAGTTCTAAAAAAAATATAAAAAAAACCGCAAAAACCTGTAATAAAACTCATTGTGTGCCGACTGGATTCCGACCAGGTCTTGGTCGTTAATTAGTCGGAAACTTCCTGATTTTGTCTATAAATACCCACCCTCAACATCACTCTTCTCACATATCCTACACCTCTCTCTACTCTTAACTTTCTCTCTAAAACTCGATATGTTTCTCACTTTGTCCCTTCTCTTCCATCTCCTGCTTGAGTGTTGATCAAGTAGGGGATGGAGGTGGAGAGGGACAAGTTGAAAAATATAAAATTAACGGTTTCATTTATTGTAAAAAGTGGTCTAAAGGTCTTTGGCATGTTTCTCACTTGCCCCGTTCATCCTCATTCTCACACTCGAGTTTCTTCACTCAAGTGTGAGGGTGGGAAGAACGGGACAAATTGCGAAACATAAATTTAACGGTTCAATCGTAATAAAAAAATGGCAAAATTTGATATTAAACGTACGAACTTTGTCGGGAGAAGGGTGGGATGAATTGATTAACATAAATTTAATGGTTGTATTTATTGTAAAAAAAAATTTTAATGAGCTTTTTTTTTGTGCCATTTTGTTGTAATAATTATGAGTACTTAACCGAAATATTTGTTTTTCTTACTTATTGTCTTGTATGTTTACTATAAAAATGTGTTAGAAACGATTAAAATATGTTCCTCAAAATCTGAGAAAATTTAGCATCGTATTATTTTACTTATATTTGCTACTGAAAAAGAATAATTTTCGATTTGCAGGGCGTTGGTTTTCCTCGATAGTGGTAATTACGGCCTATTGTACTCCCTCCAATTCACCATTAACTAGTTCCCATTTGTTTTAAGATATGAATAGTGTCAGAAAACATATAGGAACTTAATGGTGAATTAGAGGGAGTATTTTCTAGGCTGTAAAGTGCACTATGGAGGAGCCAATGCCATGCAATGAAAAAATTATTCTTAGTAGACTCATAAAAAGTAAAATTTACGATGCTGAATTTTTTCAGTTTTGAGAAACATATATTTAACGTTTTCAATTTTTTATAGTACATACGAGGAAATATTTAAGGAAAAACACAATTTCAACTTAGTACTTATAATTGTAACCCCAAAATGGCCGGAAAAAAAGCTCATTAAATTTTTTTTTAATAAATTCACCGACTAGATTCCGACTACCTGGGTGGTCGTAAGGTAGTCGGTATATTGAATTTCAAAAGTGGTCGGAAGTTAGTCGCAAGTTTGACAGGTTTTCCTATATATACCCCCTCAACGTAAGTTCTTATTACATTTTACATCTCTACTTTCTTGCTACTTTCTCTCTATTTTATTCTATCCAAATAATTTAGGTATGATATTAGCTATATGTTTTGGTTACTTTAAACAAGTATCTCTTTGCTATGTTTCTCACTTTGTCCCTTCCTTTCTCACATTCGTACTTGAGTTTCTTCAATAAAGTACGAATGTGAGAAGAGAGGGACAAGGTGAGTAATATAGATTTAACGGTTTCAATTGTACAAAAAAAAAATTTAATGAGCTTTTTTCGGTGCCATTTGTAGTAATAATTATCTGTACTTAACCAAAATAGTTGTTTTTCTTACTTTTTCTCTTGTATGCTTACTATAAAAATGTGTTAAAAACGATTAAAATATGTTCCTCAATTTGATGAAATTGAGCATCGAATTATTTTACTTATGTTTACTACTGAAAAAGAATATTTAAGAAATACAATGCTCAATTTCATCAGATTTGAGAAATATATATTAAACGTTTTCAATTTTTTATAGTACATTCGAGGGAATAATTAAGAAAAACCACTATTTCAACTTAGTACTTATAATTTTTACCCAAAAATGGTCCGAAAAAAGCTCATTAAAATTTTTTTTATATATATTTACCGACCAACTTGCGACTGGCGTCTTGGTCGCTAAGTAGTCGGTAATACACGTCAAATCAGTCAAAAGTAGTCTGACAGTAATAACTGATGCAGACCACTTTTTATATACCGACCACTTGCCGACTGTAATAGTCGTCGCAGGTTGGTCGGTATTTTGAAATTTTGAATTTTGGCCGGTTTTTTTTTTTTTTTTTTTTGATATAATTTTGACCGGTTATTAATTAGGCACAATTTCTTATAAACGTGGTATTTGTTGATTTGCAGAGCAATGGACTTACGAGCTGAAAGAAGTTGGATGTACCAACGAAGTTCTAAAGGAGTTTATAATATTAGATATTTAGAAGGGGTCGAAGAATTTATACAATTTGCAAAGAAAAAAAATCCAACTGAAGTTAGATGTCCGTGTAAAAAGTGCGGTAATCGTAGACTGTGGGGTCCAGATGTCGTAAGAGATCATCTGTTAAAGAAGGAGTTTGTTGAAAACTACTACGATTGGTACCTGCACAAATGTTCTGACGGTGCACCAATTTGTAGTGAGTGGGCTCCGGTTGAGCCACAGCAGAACACGGTTCAAAATTCGTATGCACAAATGGTGTACGATGCAGCAGCGAGTACTTTTCCGAATACACATCATCATTTTCTACCGCATCGTGATGATGTCGTCGCTAATGTACCATACTCGCCCGTACATATTGATGAAGATCCGAACCCCCAATCAAGACTGTTCTTTGAAATGTTAAGAGCCGCCAACTTACCTCTGTACCCTGGCTGTGAAACGCATACTCAGATGTCGGTCATAGGCAGGATGTTTAGCCTGAAGACAGACTTTCGTATTCCAGAGAGACTTTATGATGAATTATGTCAATTCATTATTGAATTGTTGCCGAAAGATAATCGGATGGAAGAAGAGAAGTATGTTTTGGGATTTGTCGTACTGGAGCACAAACATGATCCGTCACAACCTTGACGTGATGCACATTGAGAAGAACTTCTTTAATAACATTTTCAACACAATAATGTGTGTGCCGGGAAAAACTAAGGATCATCTCAAGGCACCTCAAGATTTAGCCGAGCTCGGGATCCGATCGGAATTGCATCCAGTTGGTTCTACCATCCCCAAGGCATCATACACACTAAACAGAGAACAAATGGTTGTCCTTCTAGAGTGGCTTAAAACTCTGAGATTTCCTGATGGGTATGTTTCAAATTTAGCCAGGAACATCGACATGGCTAAACATCAGGTATTCGGGATGAAGAGTCATGATTGTCATGTGTTCATGCAGCGACTGATTCCAATAGCATATCGGGAGTTGCTGCCAGCGAAAGTATGGGAAGCTCTTACTGAAATTAGTCTGTTCTTTAGAAGTCTTACTTCTCCGAGGATTTCTGCCGCAGATATGTGGAGGTTGGACGAGGAAATTGCAGTGGTGCTCTGTAAGTTAGAGACTATATTTCCTCCAACATTCTTCGATGTCATGGAACATCAACCTGTTCATCTAGCTTACGAGGCGAGGATTGCTGGTCCGGTACAATATAGGTGGATGTATCCCTTTGAGAGGTAATTACTAATTACACGTCTAAAATATAAGTATTATTTCATTTTCTAGTTACTTTTTACATGTCTTAATAATTACTCCTTGGTTTAAATTACAGGTATCTTCGACATTTAAAGCTTAATGTCAAAAACAAAGCACATATTGAAGCCTCGATCTGTAATGCATATCTTACAGAAGAAGCATCATACTTTGTCTCGCATTACTTTGGGCCAGATGTTCGATGCAGAGTTAGAGATCTTCCTAGAAACGATGACGGATGTTTTAACAACGTGAGACCGGGTGTTTTTTCCATATTCACACACCCAATCAAATTTCATGGTCGGGTAAGGCTTTTATGATGGATGAAGCAGATCTCAAAATTTCTCAGACTTCTGTTCTGCGAAATTGTCCGGAGGTGAATCAATTTTATGATCAATTCGTACACTTAATCACAAAGTACGAACCCAATCTAAACGCAGAGCAAGTTGACCATGTGGTCCAAGACCAGTTTGCCCGCTGGTTTAAACAGATTGTGAGTGCACGTTTACCATCGTAATTTGTTGTGTAAATAGTATTACGTATTTACATTGAATTATTGATTTTATATGCATTTTAGGGACGGGTTTCTTGACGGTGTGGATAATGCCGATATTCTAAAGGACCTCGCCGAGGGACCTTTGCAGAAGGCACGTCGCTATGATGTTTGTTACGTGAATGGTTATAGATTTTACACTATCTCCCATTCCGCAAAAAAGAAATCTTCTGAGAACAACGGGGTGTGCGTGAAATCTGATGATAACAGTCCGGATGAAACCGACTTTTATGGTAAGTTAGAGGATATTATTGACCTCGAGTATCGAGCACTTCCAATGAAAAGGGTCACTTTGTTCAAATGTCAATGGTTTGATCAGACTACCACCGGATACGGTCATGGTACGAGAATCCACTCGCGTTACAAGCTGGTTGACGTTCATATTGGTCGATCCTATAGAAAGTACGATCCTTTTGTGCTAGCCTCTCAAGCTTCCCAAGTTTATTATTTATCTTATCCCAGTTTAAGGCAAAACATGAAAGATTGGCGAGCTGTTTGCAAAGTCAGATCAAAGCAATTCGAGGAGACCGCTTTCCAACTGGAAGAGAAATCACCGGATTTTGTGGCAAATGAAGATGTTTCTGATGCACAAGTCGAACCGTTGCGTGATCCCGCTGGAGAACTTTTAGACTTAGACGAAACGGTTCATGATGACGAGGAAAATGAAGACACCGACGAAGATCTTGTATTATCTGACGACGATGATGTCGATGACGATTATGTAACCCAATAATAAGGTTTTTATAATTATATGTTTATTTATTATTAATTTTACATTGGGTCGTAAGTTTTGTATATTTTAATATCGTATTTACAATTTTATTAATTATAAAATAATAAGTATAATATAATAATAATAATAATAATAATAATAATAATAATAATAATAATAATAATAATAATAATAATAATAATAATAATAATAATACACATCAGAAAACAAATCAAACAAGGGCGCGATTTTTTTTTTGAATTTCCGACTACACACCGACTGTACATGAGTCGCAGGTTAGTCGGTATTTTGAAACACATAGCTTCCCAGAGAAGCTTCTCTGTTTGTCAGAAGCATTGGGAAGGTAAAAAACTTTTCAATATACCAACTACCCTCCGACTACTTTCCAGTCGCCGATTAGTCGGTATACTGAAAAGTTTTACCACTTTCCAACGTCTTCTGAAAAGTTACTGCTGCCAATTAATGAAGTAGGTAAAAACCCCCGACTAACCGACTTTGTTTAGTCGCATATTAGTCGGTGATAATAAAGGTTTTTTCACCAAATGTCTCTTCAGAACCCTTATACTCACCGACTAAATACCGACTGACATCTAGTCGCAGTGTAGTCGGAATTTAAGTAATATAAAAGCGAACACTTCACCAGAATTCGATCATTTTCATTTCATAATCTCAACGTCTTCTCGTTTCTTTCTCCACTTTTCGACGCCTTTTGGTTGACATTCCGACTACTGCATCAACTACACTCCGACTATTAAGGTTAGTCTTCTTTTTATGTTTTTTTTTTGAAATTTAGATTAAATACTCGTTTTTTTTGGGGTTTCATGATCATGATTTTTTTAACCTAATCTTTTGACATGATGAACATGATGAACGTTAATGAACATGATTTTTTTTTAACCTAATTTTTTAGGGTTTCATGGTTTAATATGTTTTTTTTTTTATTTTGATTTTCGGATATTTGATTATGAACATGGTTTGAATATTTGACATGGTTTGAATATTTGACATGATTTTTTGATTATGAACATGGTTTGAATATTTTACATGATTTTTTTTTCCTTTGGTAATCTTGCATGAAATAATTAGGGTTTATTGCATGAATATTTTACATGGTTTGGATATTTGATTTTCGGATATTTAATATTTTACATGATTGTCGATTTTTTTTGTTTTTGTTTTTTTTTTTGTCGAATATTTTTTTTTCTGAATTTTTTTTTTTTATTTCGATTTTTTTTTTTTTTTATTTTTTTTTGATTTAGATGCCTAGAATTAGAAACCATCTAGGCAACGTATTTACCCCAAACCGGCAACCATACGACTCAATCGCTGCCCGCTTCAACAAGATACGCGTTCGACCTTCACCGATGCTCGATCTACGCGTGAGCATCATGCTGTTGCGCTCTCTCAACCATCTGCGGGTTTAGAGGAGCATTTTTTGAGGTCAGACTTTAGGAGGACAGAGGGGGCTGTCACTCCCTCTCCGGTGTCGTCACGTGCTTTGCCACGTAACGCTAGGACACCGAGGTCGACAATCGCGCAGGGCCGCGCTGATGATCCCGCCTCTCACGCGCATCCACTACCACCTCTACCATGGGTGCCCGACGAGGGCACGTTTGCCACCGACACTGGCAACCAAATATCAACGTCCATCCGTAGGACGTTTGAGGCCTACCAAGATCCTAATGGATGGGCTTGGAGGTACCTATCTAGGGATACTATCGAGTTTTATTGGCAGCAGTTTCAAGTAAGTCTATTTACTACATTACTTCATTATTTGATTAACTTTTGATTGACTTGCTTTGTTATACTAATACTGATTGTTTTTGTCGTTTCAGAAACAATGGGCTTGGGATCCCTCTATCACTTCCACGGTGCGCACGGAGTGGGAGAAGAGGGCCAAGACCCGGTATAAGGACATTATTCATATTCATAGAAAACTCTATGAAGCGAATAATGAATATCAGCCCCCCTGGGCGTCGACGGAGGCTTGGGGACAATGGGTAAGGGCCTGGACCTCTGCAGAATTCCAGGCCATTCAGTCCCGAGGGAGGAGGAACCGTCGCCGGGGCGATGAAACGGGTGTCGCTGAAGTCACCCATACCGGCGGCTCGGTGTCTGCGCGCAGGACATTGCGCATATTGGTATAACCTTGAACTTTTAATTATTTGATTTTTTAGTTTTATACGCATAAATATTTATACATAATTTTGTATAACCATCAACTTTGTTATTGCAGGAAAAAGAGCAGCGACGCACGTCCCTCTCTTATGAGTTGTTACTACGCACTCATAAGGTGAAAACAAAAGACGGGTTGCAGTGGGTCAACAAGAAGTCCAAGGCCATAAACGTAAGTTCAATGATTGTCTTTATTATTTCTAGAATAGAAATTTTTGGTTAGCATTGAATCATAGTTTAATTAGTTTTTTAGTACGTAGTTTAGCTTATGGTAAATTAGCTGTTTTAGAATACTTTGGACATTTGATATTGGATTTTGAGGAAATGCTGGTTTGATAGTTGTTTTCGTAGTAGATATACATTGTATTTTTTTTGGCTTCTATTTCAGGGTTATTTAAATTTTGGTTAAGTTAGTTTACAGAGGAAACTCTGCGAAAATTTTTACAGAATTTATCGTTTTGTTGTTTAGGACGAATACATGCGCCTCCATGTCGAACTTCCTCTTGAGGCGTCTGATGAGGCGATTAATGACGCCTATTTTCAGGTCGTCCAAAATGTCGAATCACAGGCGCCGACGAAGAAGAAGCCCTCCAAGGCCGTGTATGGTGTTGGTGACGCGGCAGCGGTTTATCACGCCGATGTTGCGGCGCCGCAGTCTCAATACCAGGCCACCCCTCCCCCCAACCAATTCATGAACGAGAGGTTGGATGCGCTTCAGGATTCCATTAACCGAGTTGAAGCCCGCCTCAACTCGCACATTTCGACGGAGGAGCATGAGGCACTATTGGAGGAGCATCGGCGTTTGAGGGAAGAGGTCAACCATCTGCTCGGCTTTGTGCGCACTGTTTTTTTAAAAAGAGGTGACCCTCCTCCGCCTCCGCCCGGCTGATTCCTTGTACTTTTATTGTTTTATGTTTTTATTTTTATGTTTTGAAACATTGGGTTGTATAACATTATTTTTTAACATTTGCATTATTAATTTTTTTCGTGCGTTTTTTATTTTATTTGTTCGATAATTTATTCTAATAATAAAATAATAAAATTGGTCAAATGTGGTCAACGATTATTGACCACATTTGACCAGTTTTATTATTTTAATATTATAAATTTTCCGACTAAATTCCGACTAAAATTAGAGTAGGAAATTAGTCAGTAATCACATGATTTTACCAACTACTCTCCTACTACTTATTAGTCGGAGGCTGGTCGGGATCAAGAGCCGCCATAATTGGGTCTATTTTTTTAGTCTATTGAAGTTTGACTTCACCGACTACTCTCCTACTACATGTTGGTCGGAGATTGGTCGGGATCATGAGCTGCCAAAAATTGGTCAACATCTGGGTAAAATGAGGTTTGACTATTCCGACTACTTTCCTACTACTTTTTGGTCGGCGGGTAGTCGGAAAAAAATAAAAAATATTTTTTTTTTGTAAAATACTAAAAAATCATCAAAATCGGTTTTTAATATACAGCGACTAGTTTCCTACCATCTTGTTAGTCGGCATTTGGCGACGGCCCTTTAGTAGGAAGTTGGTCGGTATACTGCGACTAAACTCCTACTACAGGTGATAGTCGGAATTCCGACCAATCACCTACTAACGCTCAGATGGTCGAAATTTCGACTGTTTTCCCGACTATTTCCATTTACCGACCATTCTGAGCCGACTACCTTGATATAGTCGGAGTTTAGTCGGTATAGCTGTATACCGACTAAACAGCGACTATTTTGGTTAGTCGGAGATTTGCATTTTTTTTGTAGTGAAAGTTTGGTTAGTTTTCCTAAAATCAAATTAAATTAAATTATATTGATTTTTAATTATTTAATCCAAACCAGAGTAAATTAGGCGGCAATTCAAATCGAACCAAAAAAAATTATTTGATATAGATTCTTTTAATTCAGCCCAATACAAATTTCCAACTGAAAAAAAAAATTACAAATCAATTGGAAAACCAAAATTGTAAACCAACAAAAACTAAATCATGGTAGCAAAAACAAGGATGGCAAAATGAAACTTGAATTATTGAATTACGGCATATTTTTGTTGCAAAAACACCAAGTTTTATTAGTATCGCCAATTAATTTTTTTTTGCATGTGAGCTTGTACACGATTCACTCAACTAGTCTTTAGTACAATGTAAAAAATGAGCCCCTTTTCTAATTTGATGCAGAATTTCTATTTTTTAGTTTTTAATATTCTCAAACCCAATTTAAACTAAAATATTCTGATTTTGAAAATTTTAATCTAAAACCAAATCAATTTAACCGGTCTAAAAAATCTTTATTAATCGATTTATTTTTTTATCCAAATAACTTTCACCTTTATCTTTACCTTTATGCTTGGTAATTACGCATTAATTAAATATATGATTACAGTCGGAGAAGTAATTAATATTATTACTAATTTGCACATAATCTTGATTAAGTTTTATATAAATTTAATTGCACTAACTACACGGTCTACACCTATTATAATTCTACATAAACCTGATCAAATGAAAATGAAAATAAAGTTAGCTTTATTAATAACTTTATTACCTGAAAACTTATATTACTCCCCAAAGATGTACCAATCACATTGCTTAAGTACAACAAAAAGTAATTAGGATCAGTTTAAGATGGTCTCACCATAAAATAGATTCATATAATTAATTTAATTTTTATATGATCAATTTAAAATTGTAAATAATCATTTTAATACACTAAATATACATGAGTCAGACAATAAAACCATATAATTTAGGCCAATAAGACCATATAATTTAAGAATTTGTAAATTTAGATTTGTTGAGGCATTAATAATTTAGTTTCAATTGTTAGTACTTTATAATTAACAGTAACAAGGTCAGTCAAAACAGAATTAGCATTTTTTTGTCAAAAAGATTCATCACTTTTTTGACATGGACATATACACTAGAGAAAAGTAAAAAAGATTAAGATAGGGAGAAAATGTGAAGTCTAGAAAAGAAAATATATTCGAAAGCCAAGACTTCAACAGACAGGGAATCAAGACACTTCCATTTTATTCTAAAATCATGTATTGTCTATAAAGTATGTCACTGCTTTATTATTAAGGTATCAACAAAAAAGCATTGCAAAAGGTTAAATGATCTTGCGACGTGTCAACCAATTGGCGGCCACATATCGTTAGAAGTACTTCACACGTGAGATAAAATCTCACATCGATAAATAAGTGGGTTGTCACTACAACAAATTTGACTTTTTGCGACATTGGATTTAGTGGCATTAAAAAAATGCCACTAATTCATATTTTTAATGTTATAATTATTGGTTTTTATTTAATGTTTCATCATAGAATGATTTAGCGACACTTTATTTGGTCTTTAGTGGCATATGTAAATTGTCACTATAGTCTATTGTGGCATTTGTGACAAATGTCACTAGATCCTATGTCGCAAAAAGCTTTTGTGTGATTTTTTAATATGCTGCTAAAGGGTCTAATAAATGTCACTAAATCCTCTAAATATACTATTACCAATTTGAAATAGCGACATTTAAATTAAATGTCGCTAAATATATCCCACTAAAAGCCAATTATGTTGTAGTGGACTTGCATATATATCAGGTGAGCTAATTCTCCTACTACCGTATGATTTTGGAAAACAATAAACTTCACCAAGTGTATGTGCTAGTCAACGCTCTTAACCCGTGAGTTTGTGGGCCAGAGGCCAGGGGTGTCCCCGCGTCCACAAGAGTGGGCCACAGTGAGATTTTGTGACGAATTGTTACGGCCTACTACAAGTTTCTTTATTTTTGTTTTGCCAAAACAATAACTATATTAATAAAGTACTACTCTGTCCTCTATAGTTTGAAGCAAAGAGAAAATGATTGTTTCTTAAGAAAAAGGTAGATAATGTAATAAATGAAGAGAGAATGAATTGTGTGGTTGAAATTAAAATAGAGTTAAAATGTATGGATGAGATTAAAAGAAAGTGGTAGCCATGGTCTAAAAATAGAAATAATGCAAATTAAGTGGGACGGACCAAAATGAAAAATATTGCAAATTAAATGGGATGGAGAGAGTATATCAATGTGTTTTGGGGGCGGATTGAAAATTATGTTCAATTGTCATAAACAAATGGTATGAATATATATGAAGTTTAAAAAAATGTCAAATAGTTATTCAACTAGTGATAGAATTTAGAAAATGGGCTTGGGAAACCCAAACAAGGAGGAGAAGAAGTAGTCCACTCATAAACCCAAAGAAGGTTCACTACTAAAACCAATTGATAATAGTAGGAGTTACTCCTTGAGTATATAAAGTGATGCATACTCTTCTCTTTCTCCGATGTGGGACAACTCACATGTGGGTAACACATGGGCACTTCAACACTCCCCCTCACATGTGAGTGTCCTTAGAATTTTTAGCCCACCAGAAGGGTTACAAACCTATTGGAAATGAACATCCAATCAAACCCTTAACCAGTGGTAAGATTAAATGCCCAGTATAAAGGCCCATCAACAAACTGGGCTCTAATACCATGATAGAATTTAGAAAATTGGTCTGGGCAACCCAAACAAGGAGGAGAAGAAGTAGTCCACTCATAAACCCAAAGAAGGTTCACTACTAAAACCAATTGGTAATAGTAGGAGTTACTCCTTGAGTATATAAAGTGATGCATACTCTTCTCTTTCTCCGATGTGAGACAACTTACATGTGGGTAACACATGGGCACTTCAACAACTAGGGAATTAAATTTGGGTCAAAAAATCAAAATATTTTATAAAGTAGTATGGTTTTGACATTCTCAAACATCGTTCCATAACAGCAATAGATAAAGAAAAAGCTCAGAGTTTCTAAAAATTATGCGAGAGTTTTGGACTGTTGATGATGGTGACTCGAATTTATGTCTCATCAATGGGGTAGTTGATTAAAGATGGGTGATTGAGTTCAGAAGGGCAAAACCCGAGTAGGCTTTTGTGGGATAAGAACTCAAGACGAGTTGGTTGGTATTGTTGTATTATGGAGCGTCTTCCGGTGTGCAACGCCTAATCGACATTAGTATTGGCTTGCTAACAGCCAAGTCGGATTTAGGGTCTGATAAAATGACGAAAATTTCCAAAACATGAAGCTGACTTGGTGGTTGAGGAGGAGAAGGAGGTTTCAGCTATTTTGTGTCCTTTGTTGATGACAAGTCCCAATTCACATGGTTTAGGTTGTGTAAGTCAAAAGATGAGGCATTCAAAGCTTTCAAGCAACTGAAAGCTTTGGTGAAGAATCGTTAGGGTATGAAGATAAAGAAACTACAAACAATGGGCTAGAGTTTTTGCAAAGATAAGTTTAATTAGTTTTGTGCAGATGAGGGTATTGTCGGTATCCTACCGTTAAAATGACACCACAGCAAAATGATGTTGCTGCTATGAACTGATAATAATTTCAAGAAAACAATTGAGAATTGAAAGAATAAAATGACAAAAGATGGATTATATTATCAAATTGATGATTAAAGAACGATTACAAAATAACAAAAGATAAATCAAACAATTCGAGAAGCTTGAGATCTCCTAAAATAAGTATTAAACTCACCCACAATTTGCTTAACAAGATTCTTAATGCTAATGACCCTCTAATTCTCCTTATTTATATTAAAACCGCCACTTAAAACTAATTTTTTCCCCAAGTTACCACTAACAAGGTAATTACCTAATTACCCCTTCGTAAGCCAATTATCCCTAAATATCAAGTCATTGCAGTTGTTCTCTAAAAAAAGGTCATTGCAGTTGCCTAGCGTGTTAATTAGACACTGTTTGAGAGAGTTTGATGCATGCTCTCTAATGCAGGGCTTGGGAGTAGGTATTGGAGTGAAGCTGTGAGAACTTTCAGTAATTAGTTTAAATTCAAATCGATAAAAAAGCGTCATTTTTTTAAATTGTGATTATAGAATATTTAAACATATTTGTGTATGTGAAATAAATTAGTGAAAATTGATACATAAGAGAACTTAAAAACAATAGAAACTAAATATGTTGAATCGAATCATTGGTTCATAGAATCTTGTTATGATAATCTTACCTCTACAGATAATACATTTTAGCTAAGATCTAAATTATTCCCTACTTTTAAATCATAAGACCGTAGACTAAATTGTAATTTTAAAATAATGATTATAATCAGTGAATAAAGATTAAAATATTACGGTAAAAAAGTGAAAAAGTGCTTTATAATTAATTTATACAAGTATAAAAATCCTGAAATGACTTTTGAAAAAATGTTTAAGATATAAGAGATTCATCAAATTTTGTATGGACAAGGAGATCAGAACTATTTCTAAAGGATTAGGGGAATCTGCCCCTACAAAATAAAATCAACACTAGCTTTCTAATATACTTCAAACACTATCATGATACATGTTAGTCATATCAATTGCTGTTCTTCCAAGCAGAAATGTTGGAATATTTATTCCCTCTAATATATTCAACAAAAATGAAACTTCACCTTCACACCGTATCTACCTATTTCACGGATTTTGCACTATTTTCCTTTTCGGTTTATCAAACACATTTTAATATTTTATAGTTTTCATCCATATATTTAATTTAATATATCTTTTTATCTCATTAAATGATGGGCTCAAAAACACATTCAGTAAGAGAATCCTCTTATGAAATTTATGAGCCCTAAGCAAAAATTTTATATTGCTTCCATTTTTTTTGTAAAATGATAAAAAAATTATGATTATAAATCATGAATAGGTAAAATAAATGATATTCAAAGTCATATGAGCATCCATTTCAGTTGGAGCTAATACAATTTCGAACAAGATTAGAAAACAAGACAATCACAAGTAAATTAGCTAACCATAAAAGTTCGACAATTAGTACGATATATAAGGTTTGATAAAAGCTTGTAAGTAAAAAAAATTGGTGAAGTTTTTATGTGAGTAGAGTTCGACTATAACCTAAAATTTTCTAATCAACTCAATTGATACAAAAACGCTCTTTTCTTTTTACTGTCATTGACTCGAATTTAAAAAATCAACAGCCAGTCTTCTGAAAAATCATCTTTAGAGAGACATCTCTCAGACCCAATCCATTAAAATTTATGCCTATGTTTATTCTACGATTTCCCTAATGGGTCAACCAAATTAGAGATGTTCTCTAATGCTCTTGCGTGCAGACAGGTTAAGTCAAAGAGTTCTATCCTAATATCCCATCCCCAAATATGAAGTATAAATTTAGTTCCGGCAAATTCCAAAAGACTAGTGTATTAGCTAGGAAAGAAAAGAATCTTTTATGAACAGTAGTTTTCATGCGAAGATGCAGGGGAGACTAAGACATTGGTCGAAATACCGGTAGACACGCCTACAATCTATTGATGAGAATCCAAGCAAATCAAGTACAATTTGGGTAGTACAACTTGTACATCACTAGCTAGTGTAGGCTTTCAAACATATCCTTTGATTTTCAGACCGAGCTATCTATTCCATGTTACCTTCAGATTTTGTGTATAAACATCAAAAAGTAGATAATATATGCTATTTAATATTTATATCATATCATAAATATCTTATGATATCAGATATTGCACCTTAATGTAACTCTCTATTCTTATAAACCCACTAATCCTTCGACACGTTCAACTAATCTATATACTACTCTCTTCACTTGATTAGAATTCAGCAAAAATTGAATTATTTTTAAGAAAATGATAATAAATGAAGAGAGTGAATGAATTGTGTGGATGAATTTAAATAGAATGTTAAAATGTATGGATGAAATTAAAAAAAGTGATAAGTCATTGTCTAAAAATAGAATTGATTCAAAGTTTTTTTTATTATTAAAATGGAAAATGATACAAATTCAATGGAACAGATAAGTACTAAATTCTTATAACCCACTTTGTAATTTCTTTGTAAATCTTTTTAGCTTCGCTGCACTTTTCTTTTACGAAAACGTATTAAATTATTTTTTTTATTCTTATCCATACTTTATATGTTGTATAATGAAGATTTTTTACAAGAAATATTCACGAAATTTAAGAAAAATGAATACTTTTAGATAGTAGAGATAATATTTTATTGAGTAAGAAATTTAATGAAGGAAAAATGAAGATAAGAAATATTAAAAAAATATTAAAAGAAAGTTTGTGGAAAAATATAGAAATTACAACTAATGTAAAAATATTTATAAAAAGTTAGTGGAAAATATGTAGGAACCATAAGAAATATTAAATGTTAAGATAAAGTTAGTAAAATATATGTGGAGCTCATAAGCAGTATTAAAATATTAAAATGAGGACATAAGTTATTTTTATCCAAAATTTGTGATATAAAGAGAAAGATTTTTTACTGTAACAATAAATAGAACACTAAAAATGACAAATGAAAACATTCTTTACTGTAACAATAATCAGTTTCTAGATATTATGATCCGACAATCTTATAAATAGATGAATTCCGAATTTGGAACATATAAAGAGGGAAGGCAACTGGATTCCTCTATAGACAAATGTGAAGGGGCTTAAATGTAAAGGGTGAGAAATCTTATCCTTAATAATCTGCAGGAAAGATATAAACGTCATGATCTTAAGACTAGTGCATAGGATCAATTGCTTATACGAAATTGTGTTACTGTTTGAGACTAGACTAAGGGGTGTTTGGCAAATTAGTTTATTGAGCAATTTTAGCTTATTTGGATATAAATAGAGGGTTGGGTGGTCAAACCAGCTAAAGATAGTGTTTGGTGAATTAGCTGGTTGAAACAGCTTATTGTTACCAATAAGCTGTTTTTGAACAAGCTGCTTATAGTAGCAGATTCAAAATCAGTTGGTCAAACCAGTTAATAAAATCAGCTGGTCAAATCAACCACTATAATCAGCTATCAGGCATCAGTCAGCAGCTATTAGCTATTTGCCAAACACCCTCTAAATTAAATTAGAACAAATCCATCTTGTACAAGGTTTAAGATGCGATTAGTGGCATCGGTAAAAATCATGTCATTGTCATCTAACCTTGTTCAAGTATGACCACCATCAATATTGACAAAGATGAATAAACATCAGTTGGTCCAAAAGGTTATCTCTAAGGACTACTTCCAATGGTTAAGTCACATGAAAATATTTCCTGGATCTTACCCCTGTTATGTAACCACTATTTGCTTCACAATCACAAGTTAGTTCTAAATCTGCATTTGTAATACCCCGACCTCATCATATTCCAATAAGAGAAAATATAAAGAGAAAGTAAACTTGTTATCTATAGATGGATTCCAATAGAAGAAAATATAAAGAATCGTACATAATATTAATTTTGTTGTATAATAGAAAAAAGTAGATTGAATGAAAGAGTGTCATTTGTCGCTTTTTATTGGCCAGTATTATTAGAATTTGATTCATAAACATTTACACACTTGCCATATTTACAATAATAAACAACAATTTAATGGCATAAATGTTATTTTAATGACAAGAATTTTAAATCGGTCAATAAATTATCCAATTTGGTTTCACTTTAATGGCATAAATTTTAATAGCAGTAATTTGAAATCGATCAACAATTATTCCTTTACAAAAATAAAAATTTGCTTACACTTTTATGGCAGGAATTTTAAATCAGTCAATAATTATTTGTTTACAAAAATAAAAATTTGCTTACACGTCTTTAATGGCAGTAATTTTTGAATCAGTTAATAAATCATCCAATTTGGTTTCACTTTAATGGAAGGAATTTTAAATCACTCAATAATTTTTCCTTTACAAAAATAAAAATTTGGTTTCATTTTAATGGCAGGAATGTAAAATCAATTTTTATATAACATAAATATTCATTTACAAAAAAAATAATTTGGTTTCACTTAATTGCATGAATCACAATATAAATAGACCATTTGACCAACTTAATTATTTAATCATATCATTACTCTTCTCTCAAACTTAAGTGTTGGTGAATAATATTTTCAATAATAATCATGAGCTTAAATTACATTCAAGAGAAATGATATATCTATAATAACCTCTTCATCGTTAAATTACATTTTCAATCATAAATTATTTTCCTATAAACTCTTTATTAACAACCTATTTTGTGTTTCTTTATATTTAATTCTTTTTTAATTACAACATACGTATGTAAATACTTTATTACGCACCTTTATTTAATTTTTTCATTCGTCTAAAATTTCACTGAAATATTAACGTATTTAAAAATTCGTGCATTGCACGGGTTTCTGTCCTAGTTGCAAATAATAGCCTTAAAGTATAATAACCCTCTTATAGCCTTATATAATAATTTTTTTCACCAAAATATATAACATTATTAAAATCTCCAACCTTGAAACCCTTCTACTTTGATATTAGTTTAGTCAAAGGCGGATTCAAGAAAAAATAGTGATGTTGATGATTTAAATAAAAAATTACAGTTAATATTATAAAATTGCTATTGATTTAAGAAAATATATTCCAAAGTTAACTAATTGTTCAAGACCTTAAATTTGGTAGATGCAACTCCGCAACAATGTTTCAAGGGATGGAGTGCTTAATTGTAATTGTAACCATATCGGATTAGTGTGTATTCAAGAAGATGCCCGTATGATGGGAAAGAAACTAGTCTCCTAAATGCCGAAGCCTCCTAATTTTATTGATACAAGTACAAATTTTTTTGGTACTAATCCACCCTTCGAAAATATATAATTAAAAATCCTAAGTCAATTATCTAAACTCTTTTTACAAGAAATTCAAACAAGTTAACTAAATCAATTATAAAATTAAATTATTAATCAACTAGATTATGCCCGTGCGATGCACAACATTATTAAAATTTCTGACATATTTGTATAAACAAATAATAAAAAATTTACGGCTTTATGTTGTAACCTTTTCAAAATATCCAATAATCATTTAATAAAAAACATTATAAAGATTTTATAACAAACTTGAAAAAATTAAAATAAAATATAGTTTTATGACTTTTTAATACATTAAATGATGTGACATAAAAAGAAAAAATTAAAAATTAGTAAAGTCAAAGATACTATTAGTAGTCATTATATAATGACATTATCTTTAAGTTTTAGAGGGAAATTTTTTATTGAGGGATTGACACGTAAGCAATTTTGATAAGTGACGACATCAACAATGTTTTGTTTTAGTAATAGTTATATAGATTGAAACCTAATAAATTCCAAGATTTTAAATATAAAATTATATTTATCAATGCTTGATCTTGGGTATTTCATGTTAAACACCAAACTTCTACTCATTAAGCTAAGAAATTTGATTATAACATTCAAAAAATTAAAATAATTTAAGGGTGCTTGGCACGAGGTATTTCAGGAAGGAAATGGGAATTTGAGATAAAATTTTTTTTTCAACTTCATATGCTTTCTCTCGTTTTTTTTTTAATTATTTTCTGGCCATTTTTTAATTTTAATCTTAAAGGTATCAATTTTGACCTTATAGAGTATCTATTTCAACTTAAATTAAACTTTAAATAGATCAATTAACATAAAATTTAAACTTTGACCTATTTGTGATCAATTGTGACGTTAAATTGATCAATTTCTACCTGAATATGGTTCTGTTTCACAAGTTGAGAACGAAGTTATTAAAATATTATTATTTTATCATTCTATGGATGAATTTTAGACAACAAATGAATTGTCAATAACACTATCAATAATAGTGTTAAAAACATTGTACAATACAAGTACTTTCGTTCAATGCAACATGATGGTTCTAATGGAATATAAGAATACTAGTTAAATTATGATACATAAATTGACATATGATGTTTTATGATCTAACTTAATTTTGAATGTACAAGCTTCAATCATTGTTTTCAAAATTAGTATTTCAAAATCTATGAAGATATTGTATAGCTTTTAGTTCAAATTGGATAAGTAGATAGTTAAATTATGACATATTATTTGACAATGATGTTTTATATTCTAACTCAATTTTGAAATTTTAATCTTCAATTATATCGTTTTAAAAATAAGTATTCAACACTACAAGAAAAATCATTTTTAGCAACAAGTTTTAGCAACGACTCATTTTATTATCGTTGCGAAAAATATAAGTTGTTGCAAAATCTTTTGTTGTTGCTAAAAAGTCTTTGCCAAAAAAAAAATTAACTTTCCCACACAAAGTATTTTTCTGGTTTAACCAGCATTTTTTGCAACGAAAACTTTTATTGTTAAAACTTATTAATAATTTGTAATCGCATATGTCGTTATAAAAAATAGATAAATATATAGATACAACAAAATCGTTGTCAAAACTATTATCTTAATTATCTTTCGCAACGACTCTAACCTTATCTATCAAACATGGCTTATATCTATTATCTATGTATTATCTATCTCTAATCCTCTAATCCTCTTCCTCCAATATCTATAGCTATTTATAAAGTATAACCTCTAGATTGTGAACAAACTTTTATCACTGTTCACAATTGTGAAATGAACGGTGCTAAACTTTTCTTTTCCAAATCATTTCCCTGTTTTCTTCTTCACTATCTTTCTCACTTCTGTTTTCTTTCATTCTTCATTTTCCCATTAGCTTTTGTCTTCTACAACGAACAAACAAAAATCACCACCTTCTTCTTGTTCTACTAGTGTCAGGTTATTGTGTTTGATTGTTTGATTGACAATGTGCCTTTTCACTTGTAAATTTTTGCATAGAAAACTTGTATACGGTAGGAAAATTGCCTAGTCCGTTACTTGTATATGAATTATGTAAATTTTAAAACGAACAATATTTGGGAAGTGTGATATTTTGGGATATGAATTAATATATAATGATAATTGGTGATATCAGTTTAGTTGGTTATAGACTATTTATTAATTTAATTGGTTAATTAATATATAGATTGTAGGTTGTCTCATAAGGTAACAAAATTGTTGCGAACAATGTTTATGTTTTTTCCAACGATAATAGTTGTTCCTAAAAAAGTAATCATAAATTATACTTAATTGTTTTCCCTACAGTTAGATTGTTAGAAAAGATAGACCATAATGCATTGCTACAACTTATATTGATGTGAAAAACAAATATTTAACAACAATAAAAGTTGTAGCTAAATATGCGAAAGATTTGACAGCGACTTTTTTGGTTGCTAAAAACATTGTAGAAATTGCAACGACTTTTCTTTTGCAACAATAAAAGTCGTTGCAAAAAAGTGCAATCTTTTGCAACTACCAAAGTCGTTGCTAAAACCTTTAGCTACGGCTGTACCCGCAACAACGGAAGTCCAAAATAAGGACTAATTTGATTTTAGTTTTCATCAAGCGGAAGCTTAACTTTGCCAAAGTCTTTTGCAACAACTTATATTGAAGTGAAAAACAAATATATAACAACCCTAAATTATATTGATGTGAAAAACAAATATATAACAACCCTAAATTATGGAGGCAGAGACTAATTTGAATTTAGTTTTCATCAACCGGAAGTTTAACTTTGCCAACACAATTGTAGGGGTTACTTAAGTAAACCATCGCCCAAGTAAACACTTGGACTAAACCAATCAAATGCACCACAGATATATAATAAGAACGGAAGACTTAACAGTCCAAAATAAGGAAAATTACAACCATATCGAAACAAGGTTCCAAAAGTCTAAATACAAATTAATGTCCTCAAATTACTAACATAACTCAAAATGTCTCTCAATGCAAAAACTAATCCCATCAATACAACATAAGGATAGTGTAATACTCTTCCTCAAATGTGCTCCCAAACACTCCTCTAGTGCTCCTTCGAGGTGACATGAGTTTTACTCTAAAAACACAACCATTGGAAAACATATAATATTTAGTATCAGCAAAAAGGCTTAGTATAACACACTAGTGTCCGTCAAACAAGTTGTTAAAATATTTTTGGTTTAAGTAAATTCATTTTGAAATATGACTTTTCATTTGATAAATCATATATATCATCATTCAAACTCAATTCAATGGTTTCATTAATAGTTCAAGTTCTTATTTTTTATTATTAAACATAGGATCTCAATGAATCCAAGTCAATTTTAAACTCAAATCAATGGTTCAAAAGCTGCTCAAGTAACTTCCAAAATAATATGGTTTCTAATTAGCAGTATATATATATTATTTAGTTGAATGGTATTGATTTCATCCTGTGACTCTTTTTGTAGGCGATCTATCATTCACGCGATAGACTAGATTCTAACACAATGGTATTGTATTAAAATCAGACATATCCTTTGTTATGCCCAACCACGTACACAACCTTTGTTGTGACAGATGTATCCAGCTCTTTCATTTTTTTTTGTTAATTCTAACATATATATATAATATATATACATATATATATACATATATATATGTTATAATATATTATAATATATGTATATATATAAAATACATCAACTATATATACATATATATATATTATATATATATATATATATATATATTATATATATATATATGCATATATATATATATATATATGTAATAATATATATGTATATATGATATACAACTATTATAGCTATAATATATATATATATGTATATATATATATATATATATATATATATATATATATATATATATAATATATATATATATCATACTAGATATATATGTATATATATGCATAATATATGCATTATATATATTAGCATATATACATATATATATATATATTCATATATACATAGATAATACATTACATATTAATTACAATATATTATATATTATATATATTATATATTATATATATATATATATATCATTATATATATATATATATATATATATATATATATATATATATATATATATATATATATATATATATATATATATATATATATATATATATATATATATATATATTATATATATATATGTGGTGACCTCTTGGGATGTTTTCCTAGGTGCGCACGAGTAAGGCCAAAGTGCGCTGGAAAGACTTGTGTTGGTCTGTGGGGCTAGTCTACAGTCTCCATGAGTAGTCACCGGTGGTCCGTTGGGCCGGGGTGTTACATCATGGTACGGTTTCCCATATGGATTTAGAGAGTTCTTCAACAATGATCGTAAAAATGAAAGGACTTAATGTTGATCCATGATGTAGTCCCATTTTAATTGGGAAATACTCTGTCATACCCACCGGTGTATGTATGTTAGTCGCCACTTTTGTCATATATGTCCTATATTACCTCAAAATTACCTCAATTCTTGAGGCTATCCCAAACGATGCTTCGTGGTATGTTATCGTACGCTTTCTCCAGATCAATGAACACCATATGCAAATCCTGCTTTCGCTCCCTATACTTTTCCATCAGTCTCCTCAAAAGATGGATTGCCTCGGTGGTCGATCTTCCCGACATGAGTACGAATTGGTTCTCTCTAATTACCGTCTCTCGTCTAATTCTTTTCTCGATCACTCTTTCCCATAGTTTCATAGTGTGGTTTAGAAGTTTGATCCCTCTATAGTTCTCGCATACTTGTGCATCACCCTTGTTTTTAAACAGTGTGATAAGCGTGCTAACCCTTCATTCTTCTAGCATCTTACTGGACCTCAAGATGACATTAAAGAGGTTAATAAGCCATTGAATTCCCTCCTCTTCTAAACCCCTCCATTTTTTTAGAGTTGAAAAATATTATCCTATGGATTTTACTTGTAAAGAAAGATTTAATTTGAGATCTTAGTTGAAACATTTTTTTCTTGAAGCAAAGAAGAATCCTAATATGGGTACACTTTCGTCTTTATCAGAACTTTGCCAACAACTAGTGGAGGCATGAGATGCAAAGATATATTTTTTAGTTGATAGATTAATAAGATTGATTCCAACTTCCTGTTTCCACTGCTACCACGGAAAGAGCCTTTTCGGCAATGAAGATAGTGAAGACTAGTCTTCGCAACAAAATAAGTGACGATTTTCTTGCTGATAGTTTAGTGATATACATAGAGACAAATAGCAAATACATATAGTGTCAATGAAATTACAGATGATTTTAAGGTACTAAAAGAACGCCAAGCTTTAATTGTGCATAGTTAAAAATTATATAAATTTGATATTATTAAAATTTACATTGAGACGAATCAAACAAGATCCCACTTGACTATATTTTGACGTCCAGATTAAGAATAAAATACAAATTAAGAGTGATTGATGAATAGTGTCAAAAAACTAAATGGGACAATTGTTGTGAATTTGGGGGAGTATTATTTTTAAAATTAAAAATAATTAAATATTAATTATATATATAATTATTAATTCATTCAAAATCAATTACCAATAATTTACAATTATTTTTTTAAATAAGCACGGGCGATTGTTTAGTTAATTTCTAAACTGAAATCATTTCTCGGTTAACCGCCTGCTCTCACATACTTCCTCAGTTTCGTCTCATCGTCTTCTGCCGCCCACTACTCATTACTGCAGCTGTTTTCTCCAGCTTTGCCTTTTATCTTCCAAGCTTCGCAGGCATACCGGTCTTTTGCCTCTTCTCAGCTATGAATTGCTCAAGTAATTATCTCCATTTTTTTGCTTTGAGCTGTTTCTACATTTTTAGGGTTTGATTGTTAGATTTCATTTCTCTGTTTTCATCTTTAATGTCGTCGCAGTATCCGGTGAAGTGCCGGAAGAGCCTGTTGTTTCCAAAAAATCCGGACTTCTTTTTGAGAAGCGTCTCATTGAACGTCACATTTCGGTACGCTTTTCTTCATCTATATTGTTTATTTTTTTTTGCCTGGATTAGGGTTTTCGTGTTTGGTAAAAGTTGGATCTTATTTGTTTAGAAGTTCTATTTACTTGCTAGAGTATTTAATCATTGTGAATTTCTCCATATCGCTTTATAATTTAATGATTTATTCTGATGCATTCTGAGGAGTGTTTTTGATATATTGTTTAGGATTTAGCACTTACGATTTTTGGAATTTAGAGAACTTCTGATGTTTACGAATTTGAACTGTGGATGGAAGATTTGAAAAAAATCTAACCTTTCTATCTGATTTGAAAATTATGGATTGTGTCTCTTTGACAGCTTTTTGAAATTTTGAGAACAGATTTGAAAATGTTAGCATTTTGCCTCTGTTTTGCAAAGAATTTATAGTAAATATCTCTTTAGGTTACATTCTGTAATTTATAGATCTTTTGTAGTTGCGGAAAATGGATTAACACTATGTTTGGATAGCATCTTTTTGGAAAGGAAGCTAGGGAATGGAAAGGAAGGAGAGGGGATGGAAGAGAAGAGAAGGGAAGATGTGTGAGTTTTGCTTTCAAATTTTTTCATTGTTGGAAGGATTTGTTTTGCTCAAAATTTTTCCCTTCATATCCCTTAAAAGTTGAAGCAGATATTTTCAAATTTTTCCTCCGTTTCCTCCTATCCAAATATAGTGGAAAATTATTTGTGTATCGTGAACCTGTTTTGAAAAAGGATTGCGGCCTCTTATGTTGAAGCAGATATTTACAGAATCCTGTAGTTTTGGACCTTTAAAAGTTGGATAATAGATTAAAATTATAAGCATTTTAACACTTTTGAAAGAATTTATTATAGAGATCACTCATGAAGCAACTTAAAATTTTGGGATATCTTTGTATCCTAGACTTTTGGAACTTGAATAACAGATTGAGCAATACCGTTTTGATTTTTTTTTTTTTTTGCAAATAATGGATGATAATGATTTCCTTTGCTTAAATATTTTGTAATTTATTCTACTTTTTGGGACTCAAAATCCTTTGAGATTTGATAAAGAATAAGTTGTAATGATCATTAATTGGTGGTGTTTATGAAGGATCATGGAAAATGTCCAATTACAGGAGAAGAATTGAGTTTGGATGATATTGTCCAAGTTAAAGCTGGAAAGGTATGTGCTTTGCTCTTATTTTTGACTGTTTTGAGTTTTGTAGCTTTGTTTATGTCTGGTGACAATAGTGTAATGCTTGAATTGCAGATAGTGAAGCCTAGACCTGTTCAGGCTGCAAGTATTCCTGGAATGATTGGCATGTTCCAAAATGTATGTTCCTACACAATGTTGGATTGTTGTTTATCTGTATTTATTGATTTAATAATGATTACTTCTGTTATTAATATTTAATGATCTTCAATCTTATATTTGGTGTGCTTTTATGATTGTCCGTAGTATTATGCATTAGCTAAAGATCCTTCTCAGTTGATGCTTGATGTTCTAATTGGTCTAGTGTTATATTCTTTTGTGCTGTTATCTAAAACGTGTAAATGCATATGCTCTGTACATTTCAATAAAAAGCAAATACTCTCATGTTGAGTTATGTTAAGTCCTACTTTTTTTCACTATAATGGAAGTGTCGTGGTCATTGAAGAGATCACCATCATCATCATCATCATCATCATCATCATCATCACCACCTTACTCAGTGTATCCCGTCCATAAAAATATGAGTAGGTTCTGGGAAGGGAAGGAAGTCGGCAACTCATACTCATAAAAGAGAGCGCGGCCAATGAGTCCCTCAACTCGAAAAAGATCATGAGTAGTTCCTGCAACGAATAAGATTGGGTGAAGCTGACGCTAACTCCACAAGCATGTATCTTTCACACAAACGTGATCATTAAATATTAAATAAAGATAAATAAATTGTATAAAAATAAAATAAAATAACCAAAATAAAAAATAAACAGAATAAAAATTAAATAAAAATTAAATAAAAAGCCAGAGAATAAGAGCACCAACAATTAAGCGAACGAGATTAATAGTCTAGAACATGAATATGGCGCCTGACCGCCTCCAACTACCCCTATCCCTGGCTAGGTCCTCTGGGAGGTGTAACTCATGCTAGTCGATTTTTATTTACTCCTCCCAAGTTCTCCTGGTTGTTGAAAAGATATGACTCTTTAAGGCTTATTGGGGTTAGGGAGTTTAAATATGTCTTGTGTTTTACGTGTAACAATCCTGTATACTCGTTTCATGGAAGTTTGCAATAGTCTAAACAAGTGAAATATGCTGTTTTTCTTCTGATTCACATAAGTTGATTTTTCCATTTTTATCACATATCAACATCAAAATGAGATTATAAATGATCCTATCTACTTTTTATATGAAGTTTTTAAAGAAGTCTAAGCAAGTAGGATACGTCGGGTTCTTTCCCATTCACATAGGTTGCTCATTACTGTTTGGGTGTGTCTCCTAAGCTTGTTTGTAAAAATACTAGGTTCTTTCTTGTTGGTCAAGTGATCTTTGATCTTGGAATTTAAGAATGCTTTTTGAAGACTATATTTACTTTTCATATAGAATCCTTTTCGTTGAGCTTTGGAAGCCATCCTTCAACCTTTTTCTTACGCTATGCGTCAAAAGCTTTGTGTGGATCTCGTACATTAGCAACTCAGGTGAATCTAACATTAATTTTCCACTATAAAATAGAAACCTACATTAGCCAATATATAGAAGTCAGGAGACACTTAGATTTTCAGAAGACTTGGTAAAACGTTTTAGAAGGAGCTAGTGATGAGAACGCTAGTGAACATATAAGTTAGTAACAACTATTTACTTTTAGTTTTCTTTAGTTTTTAGGTTTGTTTGTCAAATGTTCTTATAAATTTTAAAAACCTTGTTAATGTCGTTGATTTCCTTTAAGACATTTTTCAAACTCTATCGTAACTCTTAAGTCGAAACATTTGGTTGAATGGTGTTGTAGCCATGGAAAGATGAGGGGTTGGAGCTTATAAGGTGTCTTGATGTTTGGGAGAGAGTTACATTCCAAGAATGGCATGTGAGATCCAATATTGAAAAGGTTAAGAAGGAAGACTTCTTGAAGCTTTTGGCGGTGAAGGAATTAAGGGTGAAAAGTCATGAAATAGTGTTCAAACAATCAAGTTGGAAATACATTTGCATGTGCAATTTTATTGTCCTTCCTTTTGTGGACACATTTAAGTGAAATGCTCCTCCATTGTAGCAAAAGTACTCAAATACTTCATTTATATTATGTGCACCCGTGACATACATAAGTCTTAATTTCTGCCTCCACTTAATTTAATCACATTAAAATAAAAGAGTTTAATTAAAGAGGGAAAGATTATAATGATTTTTGTAATATGTGTAGATTGAGATACTTACCTAACCTAATAAAAGTACTTGGAATCCACTTTCGTAGAGGATAATGTGAGCACGAGGAATAAATTTGTGATTGACATACATCTAAACTTAAACAACTTCAATTTACTTAAACTGACTTCTCTTTTGAACTTGGTGCCCTCTTACTTGAACTTGTTTTAAATTTATTTGAGGATTATTGAATATGAGGAAATGAATTAGTAGTGCCCAATCGCCTCAACTTATTTTAACAAAGTTCAACTCTTCTAAACTTGTTTTTTAGGTACAATGTAAAATAGCGTAACTTTATTACGTATGTAGAAGCAAGTTTATTGTGTATGTAAAGGCTATTGTGTTGGACTTTAAACTCTACACATTTTGGGTAAATGATCTTTTGCAAAGATAATTTTGAAACACACTATAATATACCTATTCTAGACTGTACGTGGTCACACTTGAAATTTTAACTTGCTAATGACCTTGAGTGTATTGATAACATTAATACTATGTATCGGTGTCACACAATTCGTGATTCAGTTTGATTCGCTGTACGGATTAGATTTGCGATTTGCTGGATGGCATATTTATTGTTCGTTCACCTAAGTTTTTTGGTTTGATTTTTAGGTTCATGATTCGTGCATTTGATTCGTTAGTTTTTTCATATTATTTTATTAGACAAAGTAGAGTATGGTCAAATAATATTACATTTATTGAGTTTGTACTTATTTAATAATATTAAATTCAGAATAAATAAAAAAATATTAGAGTTAAATAAATGAAAAAGCTTTTTAAAAAGAGGAAAAGTGAACATATAATTTAAAAAGGAAAAAGAAAGTGTAATAAAGTAAGTTAAGAAAGAAAAAAGTAGTAGAAATAAAAGAAAAGGAAAAAAAATATAAATTTAATGTAGAGTTGTGGATCAGTGGATGTCAACATTCTACCATAATAAGGATTTTTTGACCTTTCCACTTTCAAAGAAAGAAAAAAGCTATTGTTTTTCCTCTACCCTCATCTTCTTCATCTGTTTTCTTCCTTTGTTATTATTATTTTAGTACTTTTTTCTTCATCTTTCTCCTTCTCCTTCATGCAATAAACAATAAGGTACTTTAGCTATGAACGATCTGAACCGCAAACCAAGAAGAATCAACCAGAGAACGAATCCTGGTTCGGGCCGGTTGAACCGAATCGCGATTCGTGGGTAAAAGCACCAAATAATGTGACACCGTTGTGATAAAAGCTAAAGCTCATATTTTAGCCACGAAATGCTTACAATAAACAATTACAAGTATATAGTGGAAATTTTTTAACATTGTTAATTTGTTACTCAACAAAAATGGGTTGGGGGTGGGGGAGACATGAAACGGAACCTTAGAGTGACTCATATCGGATACATTATGCATAGAAAATATATTTTATAACAAATGAACTGGAATATTTTGGCGCTTTAAATTTTTCAAAACAAGACTTTTTAGTTTTTTTAAGGCTTTATCTCAATGTCACACGATTCGTGATTCAATTTGATTCGTTGTACGAATTCGGATTCGCGATTCGCTAATCGGTATATTTGTGGTTCGTTTGCTGAAGTTGTTTGGTTCGATTTTTAGGTTCATGATTCGTGCATTTGATTAGTTAGAGTATTTTCATATTATTTAGTAGATAAAGTAGAGTATAATCAACTAATATTAAATTTATTGTGTATGCACTTATTTAATAATATTAATCAAATTTAGATTAATTAATAAAAGAATAAAAAAATTAGAGTTAAATAAATGAAAAAGCTATTTGAAAAGAGGAAAAGTGAACATATAATTTTAAAAAGGAAAATAAAAAGAAGGGTAACAAAGTAAGTTGATAAAGGTTGGAGTATAATAGAAATAAAAGAGAAAGAAAAAAAATACAAAAGAGTAATATGGTTGTCGACATCTACCATAAATAAGGATTTTAACCTTTCCACTTTCCAATAAAGACAAAAAAAGTATTGTTTTCTTCTACCTCTTCTTCATCTCTGCTTTTCTTTATCTGTTTATTATTTTTCGAGTACTTTTTTTTCATCTTTCTCCTTCTCATCCTTTCACGCAACACCTAGTATGGGCCTTTTGATCTTCACGATCGGAATCGCTAACCAAAGCAAATCAACCGGCGAACAAATCCCGATTCGGGCCTGTCGAACCGAATCGCGATTCGTAGGTAAAAGGACCGAATCATGTGAAACTGCTCTATCTCTTTGCTTTCCTCCCTTCTCTCTCCATGAGTGTAGAAAACCTTTTATAGTATTGGTTTAAGATCTTTCAAAATACGTTGAGCGATTTTGGTGGTGTTTCGCTATCGATTTGGGATGAATTTTTTTGGGTTGCTAAACGACGTTATGTCGTATCACAATGTTCCATGTTTTTATGGTTTCTAGGTTGTCATGTACCATGATGTCTGAAAAAACAACTGAATTAGTTGCAAGGTATACTTTATTGCATAGTGTAAAAATGTGGTAACGGTTGCGATCACGGTAACGGAACGCTGATGCGGTAATGGGAGTGATGCGGTTATCATATCACCTAAATATCAGTCAAAACTATAAGATATCCCTTAATACGGCCCAAAACACGATTTTTTTACGCCTTTACAACGCGGGAAATATATCTTTGTTTGTTTTGAAAACCTTTACAACGCGGCCGATGCGATGCGATGCGGCCTTGTTTTTATTCTATGCTTTAGTGTGAGCTGTGACGTCGCAACCATGAACCAATCAATAATGGTCGTCTCCCTGAACTTGTGTTTAGTTTTGAGCATCTCGCCATGTTTCATTTGTTGCATGATTGTGTTTTCATTGTATTTGTATGTGCAATAAACCATATTTAATACCTACATGTGTGTCTTGGTAATTTAAGCTAGAAAGTGTGCAAGCAATTGCATCTTCAACTATATTTCTAAGTTTTGTAATGACTTTTTGATTGTTGGATGGATTAAACTATTAATAAAGGCATTGCCAATTAGCAAGCACTGTCCTATTTAACTAATTTGTAAGTTGCAATTTGCAGGCAACAGGTCATAATGCTCTTGTAAATCTATCAAATATTTTCTGTGGGCCTTAATATTTATTCCAAGATCTTTTTTCCCGGTGTTTTAATGATAATGATCTCATTTGTACACCAAATATTCATTGTTTGTGAGTTCTAGAGCTCTAAAGGATGGATTGCTACTGGTTGCTCTATGACATCAAATGTTATTATTTTGAACCTCATTAATGTGTTGGCTTCTTTTGATTGTTGTCCTAAATTTCAGGAATGGGATAGCTTGATGCTCTCCAATTTTGCTCTTGAACAACAATTACATACTGCCAGGCAAGAACTGAGCCATGCTCTCTATCAGGTACTAGACTGTATTTGCATTAACCTTTTAATAAAGCAGCTTGTTCAAATTTCTGGCGGTGGTGCTTACCTTTTAAGTAACAGGTCAAGTGTCTGAAATAATCACCCATAGCTGACTTTGCTAAATATTTCCTAGAATATGTTTTTCAAATTTTACTGTTGAAGTTGGGAAGTTGATGTAGGAGTGGGTGTGGTAACTGGTAAGGCACAGTTTTTTGTCTGAGGGAATAAAGTACAAATCTCCCACCAAACCTGATGAGTGTGTGAGAGAGAAAGAGAGAGTTAATTTTATCTTCAGGTTTCATCACTCTATTGCATTAGTTAACGACCACTGTCCTCCGTTCACATGCTTTTGACTCATAGGCATGTTTATAGGGTTATTTAGTAAGGTATCTTAAATCCTGGACAAGTTACTGTAGCAATCTGTTGGTTTCATTTATTGTTTAAAAATTGAAAATACTCACGCTCTTCATTTGACCATACTCGCACTCTTCATTTTACTTCAAGTTTCAGTGTCGAGCCATGGGTAGCACACTTGGACACTTGGACTCATACTTGTGTCGAATATGTGTTTCTATGTCTGAATAACATAGATTGGTATATGGTAGTTGAATTTTGGGTATTATTACATCAAATAGAGTTCAATTATAATTGAATAAAAGCTACACCTAGATCTTCGACATACCTGATTTGGGACAACTGTAGGAGAGGCCTAGCTATTTGCAACAACTATGTTCTCCCATATGTATTTTCTAGAAATTGTGGGCCAAATGAATGTCATGAGGCAAACTTATAACCAATATTGATTCTAATGGATTTGTGTTATCTGTTTACAGCATGATGCTGCTTGCCGTGTAATAGCAAGGCTTAAGAAGGAAAGAGACGAGGCAATGTCAATATTGGCTCAGGCAGAAAGGCAGATACCTATGTCAGTAGCCACAGGCAATGCAATTGCTTTAAGTAATGGAAAACAAGGTGAGTTTGTTTATTTATGTTTTTGAATCACTTCATTTGTTATTTTTACTGAAATGTGTGGACTACAGGTGCGGAGGAAGAGGATCTGGCTCATGGTGGAAAGAGAGCTAGACCTGGAATTTCTACCGATATCATTGCGGAGATGACGGAATGCAACTTAGAACTCTCACAAATGCGTAAAAAACGAACGGTATGGTTTTGAAGATTTTAGGTGCTATGTTCTATTTGTCGTGAGAGATTTTCAGTACTTAACGGAAATAAATAAATAGCCTTAATGTCATCCAAACATTCACAAGGGTCTTTTTTTTTTTATTATTTCCTTTTTAATTTCTTTAAGATGCCTCTAATCAACTCATGTGCTTTAGTGAAGATGTCCTTGATGTTGGTCATTACCTACCAATATTGTTTAGTAACTAAGCATATTTCTGCATATGTGGCTTTTGAGTTCCATCAATTTTGAAGCTATGGTGTTTATCATAATGTTCTTCTTTCGATGGGGTCAAAGATTTATAGTTCTTCGGTTACAGATTATATAATGGACTAAACTAAAATGACTCATTAAATCATATGCGTTTCTTATTTATGTGAAGTTCCACATGACGTATGCTATCAAGGGTCAATTAGAAACAATCTCTTACTCTTAACATTAGCAAGGATAATGTTGCGTACATGCGACCCTTCTAAACACAACCTAGTTGGAAGGCACTTAATGGCATTGGGGTATTGAAATGTTGTTTTTGTATGGTGTTAATTATTATTTTAATACACGCTTCTTTCTTGTACATGGAAATTATGGAGCTTATAGATATTCATTGTTTTTACTTACTCATTTGTGTGGATTTGAGTTTCAGGTACCTGCAACTTTGGCTCCTATTGCGGATCTGGAAAGCTACACCCAGATTTCTAGTTATCCTCTCCACAAGACCAACAAACCTGGAATTTTATCTATTGATATCCATTACTCTAAGGTAGGCAAGATTCTATTTCATTTATGGAAGTGCCAGCTGGTGCTACTAAGCTTATCATTCACCTTGGCTTACTTATAAGACCAACAAACCTGGCATTCACTTTGTAGTGCTATTTTGTCTGTCCAGACAGCTGGTATTATTTTGGGAATGTTGGTCTATTATTATTTCAAGTATTATTTTCTGTATTTGATGGAGAATCCATGTTTGTGAAGGATATTATTGCAACGGGAGGGATTGATACAAATGCTATTGTCTTTGATCGACCTTCTGGACAGATTGTATCGACTCTGAGTGGTCACTCAAAGAAGGTTTTTCTTACACCTGCTTATTTGTTCAGAAAATCATTGGTTCACTAGTTGTAAGTTTACCCCTTAATACCTATTTAAAACTTTCGACAGGTTACTAGTATCAAAATAGTTCCACAGAATGAAAGTTTTGTCATAACTGGATCAGCTGACAAGGTACAAATTTGTCCATTCAATCGTCATTGATACTATTTGAAATATATGTTTACTAGTATAAATCCCGTGCATCACATGGAGTTTTGTGATCATGTGTTGTTTTATTATAGGAAATTAATTGCTTTTTGACAATATTTATTTGTGATGTACAATATTTTCTTACAGCTATTAAATTTTCCTGTAAATGTAGTAATAAAGGAAAATAATAATATTTTCTTATTAAAATACTTTTGGAAGGTTTGTTATTTTCTCATTCCAGTATTTTAATGTGTGATGTTATAACTATTGTATTAGTGTAAAATAATTTCTAAAAGCTATTTATTTTTCTAAATTAATGTATTTTTAGAAACAAATTACTTTACTATTGAAGCACCAATTAATCTTGCTGCATTTGGCAGATGGCTGTGAGACTGCCATTTGTCATTTAGCAGCAAAATTATATAATTTTATGATTAAACGGTGCGAGAGTCTCAAGACTAAGAGCTTTGTGTTTCTGGTTGCTCTTCGTATTCTTTTTCAAGTGTTGTGTGTGTGGTCATTGTAGTTGTCAGAAATCTGATATTTGTGGTTATTTGTTTTAAAGAAACTGGTGGTGTCACCTGTAAAAAATCAATTCATCATACATAGTGAGTTCATGCATATATCCAAGGAAGCTGGGGTTTGGATTTAGTATATTGGTGTATTGATTATTTGGCTGTTGTGGCTAATTGCTATGTGCTTGATACTGATTCTGAAATCAATAGACCTCGTGTTTTGTTACTCTGTTTGCTTTATATAATTGCTTCATATCTCAACTCTCAACAGAATCATTGCTTTGTACTGGTTGTTGAGCCTTACGGTAACCATGAATAAGATCGTATAAGAATAAGACTGATAGCTGCAATTCAGATCATCCGCATCATTGTCAAAACTGATTTGTGATTGGTTGTTTTGTGACTTTTATTGAGTATGCAAATGCATCTGAGATGTGAAATTCAATTTTGAATGGTGATTCAGCAGACTTTTATTGAGTACCTTGACCAATTGCTGCTGAATCTCATCTGCAAGTTGTTCCTTTTGGTTGCTTTTTCATATTTGACATGGAATGGAGACTTATTTGAAGGAACGCTCTGCTCTAAGTAGTAATATTATATTTTACTTAAGTTCATCTCTAGTTACCTTGGTTGTCATTTGAACCCGGACCACCTTGAAATTTTAGATGCTTGAACTTTCAACACAAGCATCGCTCGGATTGGCTTCCATCTTTGTTCTCTTTGTCTATGCTTGTGTCTGCTTGCTGTCTTGACACTAGCCAATATGAAGTGTTGATACATGACAGGCCTATGAATTTCATCTATAGATTGTATTGTTGCAAAAATTGCGATTCGGGTCTACGATTTTATGATGCTATGATCTAAAAACTTGTGAGCGATCTAGATTGTAGGTAGGATCGTAATGATGGTAGAATCTTACGACCTAATTGGAATAGAAGTTTGAGTGGTAGGATCATAACACCATTCTATGTTCCTACGATCCGATCCTACAAACATAGTTTCAATTATAATTGTTTTTTATGCACCATCTTCTATTAGTTTCATTTACATACACACTAGTATCTTGTAATATTCCATATTTATTTTGTATAATTTAAAAAGGCTATTGATATTGAGTTTTAAAACAATTATTGAATGTTTTTCTACTTCATAATCATAAATGTAAAGTTGAAACATTATATCTCAATTATAAGCTTTTAAAATGATTTACGACGTAAGGCAAAGCATTTTGGCATATTTTAGTTCATTTGTAGGATCGTAAGATCCCAAGATCCGATCCTACTGTTTCAATCCTACCCCGTGATTGATTTCAAGTAGAATATCTACCTGTCTGGGTATCAGTGCAAATGTTTTGCTTTAGTGTGTGTAGCTGCTCTTTTTCTTTTCCGTGTTCTGTTTTGAATAATGGATTCATGAATCATCCTTCAATTTTACCTTTTCCTTCCATATTTACTGTAATTGAAATTCCGGTGTTGTTTGATAGACTGTAAGATTATGGCAAGGGTCTGAAGATGGGAGTTATGATTGCAGACAAGTATTTAGAGATCACACAGCGGAGGTATAATATAATATATTCGTAAACACTTCATTTATTCTGATATAATAATGTGCTTCTGTAGTTTTTTATAAAATTTATCCTGTCATGCTAAAGCAAATTAGGATGAACTTGCTTTTGACTACTCCCTTTGTCCCTGAGAGATTGCCAAACATTACATTTGTCCCTTTAACTTTACAACATTTCTAAATAGGTAGTGTGCCAATCACTTTCTTTAGTTCTTAATCCACATCTTCTCTCATTTTCTCACTTTTAGTCCTACCCACACAATATGTTGGTCCCTATCAATTCCTTAATACTTGTTCCAATTGTTGGTGATGCAATCTCTTAGGAACGAAGGAATGCTTGAAATACAATAAAACAATCTGATGTAGAAACAATTGTTTATTGGTGTTTGTTCTCGAAGAAATAATTTGAGATTCAAGAATTTGTTGAATAATGGGCAGCCTATCTTGATTTATTTGTGGTTCAATCATGAACAATTTACTAAAGCCACATTAGTCTTAGACCTATATATTTGAAAATGGTCCTAAATATGGATGCTTGTCTAATTAGTGTGTTTATTTCTTAAGTGATGATGTGCTTTTGTCTATTGATTTATGACAGGTGCAAGCTGTTACAATTCATGCAACAAACAAATACTTTGTTACTGCTTCCCTTGATAATTCGTGGTGCTTCTATGATCTTGCAAGCGGCCTTTGTCTCCAACAGGTTTTCCACCTTTAGTGAGAGCTATTTTTCTGCTATTTCACCTTTGCCTGAAGTCGAGATTGGATGTTAGAGAATTGTTTAGAAGATTATGTTGCATTACTGATGAGCTATATTTTCTATTGAGGAACAGGTTGCAGACTCTTCAGGGTCTGAGGGTTATACTTCCGCAGCTTTTCATCCTGATGGTCTCATCCTAGGAACAGGAACAACAGGTGCTGTTGCTAAGATTTGGGATGTTAAGACTCAGGTAGTGGCTTTGCATTTGTCTGCCTTTTGCGGAGTCCCGAGTCCCTAATATTTTTTGATTCTTGCAAATTCCCTTTTTTATGTATGTAATTTGGTTGGATTGCAGAATAGTGTCGCTCAATTTGATGGGCATACTGGTCCTGTTACGGCAATGTCTTTCTCAGAAAATGGATACTTCCTTGCGGTAGGATTCTTATCTTTTTGAAGCTATCTTTTCGCTAACATGGTTGTTCTGTGCTAATTTGTTTCTCAACCTCAGACTGCAGCTTATGATGGAGTAAAGCTTTGGGATTTGCGTAAACTGAAAAATTTCCGGTCTTTCCCTTCGCCTGATCCAGACACACCTACCAACTATGGTATGAAAATGTCTGATTATTTGATGTCGCTTTCCCTTCCCTCTTCCTCAAGAAAGAGTACTATGAATACTGTTTTTGCTTTGAATATGTGAACAAATTGCAATGATCCCAGTCTACAAGATACTATTGACTCAAAATGAATTTACTGACTAGAATAGCATCATTATTTGGTGTTCTGAGCTAATCGGTAGTTTTCCTTCAGTTGATTTCGACCATAGCGGGAGTTACCTTGCTGTCGCAAGTTCAGATATAAGGTCAGTGTATCTTTCTTCTTCAGTTTCTTTAGTATGTGAACATGCTCCAAGTTGTAAAGTGATAATTGATGGGTTTTTTGACCACGAAACCAACACTTGGTAGAAGAGATGGGCGATATAGGCAATAGCTGAAGAAGTGGGAATGGATCGAGTCCTTTCTCTTCATCCAGAATCTGTTCCTCACTGATAGGGTTTTGTTTTGAGTGATCGGAGTGGGAATAAAAAACATCGCATAATGTCCTTTAACAGATTTACATAATAATTCTCATATAAGTATTATTGCCTGCTCTTTATACTGCAAAGTTGTGGTTGCTGCAGAGTGTACCAAGTTGCAAGTGTCAAGGCAGAATGGAATTGTATCAAGACCCTACCCGATTTGTCTGGCACAGGTAACCTATTCTACCTTCCTGTTGCAATTCTCAATCTCTTGAGTTAATATCTTCCAGCCTATAGTGTTTAATGCTGGGCTGTGCCTGTGTTCTAGTGAACCTATTTATGGAGCCTTTGATTGCAGGCAAAGCAACAACTGTAAAGTTTGGTCCAGATGCAAAATACATTGCAGTGGGTTCATTGGATCGTAACCTAAGGATATTTGGCTTGCCGAGGGAAGATGGTGCTGCAATGGAATCTTAAGGGGTTAGTGGGGCGCAATTCCTGGAATGTCACGAGCTCTAGTTGTTCGCAGGTTTTTAAGGCTCAAGTAACCCCCAATTAGAGGACACAGAGCCATTTATCCTATTTCATTCTTCCCTATGCTGAAAGTGAGGATAATTTTGAGTTCTGGAGTTTCATGTCAAATGCATGGAAAGAAGTAAAAGTGCCTATAATTTTTGTGTTGTTTTGCTAGAACATTAGAAATTTAGTATAGTGTACTGTACCTGATAAGCTGGTATGTCAAACAGATAACTTTTGCATATTGCAATGAATGTTGAGCTTTAGTCTTTTCTTAAGCTGTTTGTCGCGGTTGGATATTACATTTACCTTCTCGGGATTACTTGTATCTTCCGGTAATTCTTATTTTATTTGATCCTACGAGGTGATTTGTGGTCCGCGCTTTTCTTATTTTTGTAATAAGCTTTGAATTATGTATGTTCCTTAGGCCATGTCTCCGACACTTTCTCCACTATTTGCCTTCTTGGCGCTCTAAAATGATTCGATCAAAGGTCGAATTTTAGGTTTAGCAAAGGGTGGACTTCATCAAATTCCTTTCTTGGAAATATTTACTGAGTGATAACAGTATAAGATTAAACCTCAAGTGGTTTTTTAAAACATCAAGCCTTACAGATTAAATAATTTAAAAATTCCAAACTTAACTATTAACAATGACAAGGGATCGAATCCATAAGAGATTAAATCCCAATCGATGTTGAAGGAAGGCATGAAGAGTATATTGAACAAATTCTTTATCTAACGTAATGACATTTTTTTTTCAAAAAACAAACGTCATGGCCACGTTTATTCACCACATTTAGAAATCTAGTCGAAATATGATAATCTTAGCAGATTTAGCTAAAATGAAGAAATGCAGAAAGAATAACGAAAAGAAGAAGATTATTCATCAGTATTCTTTAATGAATAGTACAAGAAGTAGTACAACCCTATATATACACAAAATGCTAGAGTTCGTTGTGGACCTTGATGAGGTGGCAGCTATTAACAAACTATTAAGAAAAATTGTAACAAACTTACTAACATTTATTATGCTACCAAAACAGACTATCTATACAATATACTAAAACTAGAAGTGTTCAAAACAGACCCGATGACCCGATAGACACCCGACTTTATAACCGAACCCTATTTAACCCGACTTAAAAATGAATCTATGATTATGCTAAAACCAATGTGAACACAAAACCCGATTTTGAACCGACCCAAAACACATGACCCGAAATCAACCCGATGACCCGAATGAACACCTCTAAGTCTAAAACAAAACACAAGCTAACATAAGCAACTCAAAAAATTAATGAGTTGTCTCTTCTCATGAGATTTTTTTCCTCCTTTAAGCAAAGATGATGTCATTAATCTTAAATGTTAAGGATGACTATAAGATGATTGATTTGACCATTATTAAAAACTTTAGTTGGGAGTTGGGACTATAACATATACTACTAAGGTTTGAAAAACAATGTTATAAGTAGTAGTATATAATAAAGATGTACAAGTTATAGTATATTATATTTAATTTACAAAGCACCATTGATTTATATTTATTTAAAAAAACATTCATTCATTTACAAATTAATTATATTATTTTTAAATATACTTTTAAAAAAGAGTTCACTAAAATGCTAATTATATTATTACAATTTACAATTGTCCACTGCTTTATTATTATTATAATGATAACTATATAAAAATTTGAATTCCAATTTTCATGAATGTAATAAAATGTATATTAAGAAATAATTAATAATAATATAATATCATGTCGGATTTATTCAATTTATTTATTTTTTATATCCAAATGAAAAAAAACCGTGCATCGCACAGGGATTATCCAGTTTTCTACTAGAATAAACCAAGAGTATTAAAAGACTATTTTATACAAGGGTGGTGATTATTGTTAGTGGGCCTTGGCGCGAGGCTAGTATATGGTGCAATAAAATATAAGTACCTAATTTAACTAACAACTTAATATTTTGTCTATCACATAGAAAATTGAAACCTCAAGGTTATCACGCACATTTTAAAAATCAGTAGGTCTCATGGGAGACCGTCTATTCTATAGACGGATACCACAAAGCCCAACTCAACCACAAAATGGCATTTTAATTTTTGGAGAAAAAGGAAAAAGAAAAATATAAAAAAAACTTTTACTAACCGCCATTTTTGGGAAACCAAAAGGTTATCCCTTTCCCCAGACATTCATAACTGCCTTTTCCTTGATAATTTCCAGAACAACAAAATTAACGGACCCCAAAATCTGCTAGAATACCAAAAGACACTCCCTTTGCCTTGATAATTTCCAGAACAACAAAACTAAAGACAAAAACTCCATTAGAACAGCAAAACTAAAGAGCAAAATCTGCAACAACAATGGAAGATATAATGTCTGAATTCGATCAAACATATTCGAAGGATATGGCGCATAGTATGTAACTGAATTTATTATTATTGAGCGTGAATTCTTAATTATTTTGCATATGTTTATATAAATTTAATTCTGTTTTTTGTTTTTCTTCTCCAAGCTTCATCAATGGCTTCAATGGCGGATGAGGCGGATGAGAATAGAATAATAATTTAATGCCAACACCTTAACAATGCTATATGCCTCTACGAAGGTGTGTTTGGGAATATAATGATTTATGTTTGGTGCTATAATAACGTGTGTTTGGGACTAAACTGTCTATGTTTGGGGTTTTAATGGTATATTTTTGGTGCTCTAATGATGATGACAGCTACGATATAATTGTTCATGTTTATGTTTGGTGCTATAATGATGTGTGTTTGGAGCTATAACTGTCTATGTTTGGGGTTTTAATGGTATATGTTTGGTGATCTAATTATGATGAAAACAACCATATAATGGTTTATGTTTATGTTTGGTGCTATAATAATGTGTGTTTGGAGATATAATTGTCTATGTTTGGGGTTTTAATTGTATATGTTTGCTGATCTAATTATGATGACAACGACCATATAATGGTTTATGTTTATATTTGGTGCTATAATAATGTGTGTTTGGGATTAAACTGTCTATGTTTGGGGATTTAATGGTATATGTTTGGTGCTCTAATGATGATGACAACGACCACATAATGGTTTATGTTTATGTTTGGGGCTATAATGATTTGTGTTTGGGACTATAATGTCTAAGTGTGGGGGGGTTTAATGGTATATGTTTGGTGATATGTTTGTTTTTTTTGGGACCATAATGTTTGTGTTTTGGGGCTATATGGGTATATGTTTGGGGGTATAATAGTATATGTTTGGTGATATAATGGTTTTTGTTTAGGACTATAATGCCTGTGTTTTTGGGGTTTAATGGTATATGTTTGGTGTTATAATGGATTGTGTTTGGGTCAATAATTTTTATATTTGCATATTTGCATAGATGATTGTAATGAAGTAATTGAGGCTTCTGAAGCAATTAAGCAGAAATGTGCTACTGATTTATCAAACGTAGACATATTTAGTTCACTTGAAGGGATTACTGCCAAAACAATAGAAGAACTAGAGCAGCTTTACATGTATTGGTATTATAATATGTTAAGTTAGGGATTATAATATGTCACTTTTGGTATTATTATAAGTCCTTTTTTGTATTACGTTTGTTGTTTAGGGTATGTCTTGAAGATTCAAAGGAACGTGTACAAACTGTTGTTTACATGATTCATCAAGGAAACGTTAATGTAAAATGCACGTGCAAAAGCTTTGAGGCATGTGGCTGGTTGTGCTGTCATTGTTTACGCATACTTCATAATCTCTTCAATGGAGGCACAATGTTATGCGGAAAATGTACAATATGATTTTGAGAGCACAAAACAACAACGATGCTAGAAGGTTGGTTGATGAAATGTGTAACAAAACATATGAAGAAGTACAAAAGTTGTTAGATAAGTCACTTCAAGAACAACCGTCTCTTAATAGTGTATCGGGTGTAGGAGTGTTGGTATTAGACCCTGAAAATCAGTTACTAAGGGGCGAAGAAAGAGGATCAAGGACCACTTTGAAAAAAGAAAGAGCACGACCAAAAAGGACTTCGGAACTACACTACCCAAAAAACATATAATATAGATAATGTAGTTGATGTTTTATATTATGGATTTTGATGTTTTATAATATGGATTTATAAATTACTCTAGTTCTTTGGTATTTTAAATCAAAAAATAAGTATAACTATAAAAACAAGTCATTATAACTCCTAAAATTAATGAGTATAACTCCAAAACTTATAAATTTTACTTCAAACACTTAAACACTATAAATCCAAAATAAAATCATTCTAACTTGTTTTAACTATAAATTTAATTCAGTATAACTCAATATAGCTTACAAAACTTAGACATTATAGCGCCAAAACTTAGGCATTATACTACAAAACTTAGACATTATAGTTCCAAACTTAGTCAGTATAATATCATAGCTCCAAAACTTAGTCATTATAGCTCCAAAAATAAGTCACTATAGCTCCAAAAATAAGTCATTATATCAAGTTGTAAAAATAAGTCAAAAAAGCTCCAAAATTTATTCCTTATAGATCCAGAACTTGGTCATTATATCTACAAAACTTTAAATATATAAAGCAAATCTGTCTAATTACAACTTTAAAACATTTACAACTTCAAAATCATGTTCTGAATCATAATTACTAAATGTCTTCAAGAATTAGCATAAAAACAGCAAATTGTCTTCTTTTTTGTTCATTACAACTTAAATTTAAAACATTTACAAATTTCATTGTCTTCGTTTTTGGCACATTCTTCCTCTGCCTTGTCTTCAAGCATAAAAACAGCAAATTGTCTTCAAGAATTAGCATAAAAACATTTAAAACATTTAGAACTTCAAAATTATGCTCCAGAACAGTTAAAATATGTTCATTACAACTTAAAATTTTCTAATCAAATTGTCTTATTTTTTGGGACATTCTTCCTCTGCCTTTTAGCAGCTACTTGGGCAGGTTTTTGGCATGCTCTCGTGCGCTTCTTTGGAGTAACAACTTTTAGAGGATCGGGAGTCCTTGCGGCCAGAATTTCAGGTAGTCTTTTGGATTTTTCTTTAGCGAACTGCTTGGACAAATCTACCAATTTATCGCGGTCCATGTTTAGGTCGCTTAGTAAGATCCTCGTCAAAATGGAAGCACGATATAGCCTCCGGTCAGCAAGCTACAAACATACATCACATATGATATACATCACATTTAATATTGAAAAAAAGGCACAAAATAAAAATGCATGAAAAAAAATCAAATGAAGAACCAATAAAGAGACCTCAAATAGAGGATTTATGTCCATCGATCCTTGATATTGTTCCATGAAATATGCCAGGTATAGACCGCAATCCAGGGAATCGTCATTGACTGTCCAATCAAACTTCATCTCTTTAACAGGAAAAGAGACGCAGTCAGCTGCTTCCTCATGCCCCATGACATCGGCGAAATCAGTGAAGACATCGCGCTATAGTTACGATTCATTAAAAAACCGGTTAAAACAGTCTTCAACAATAGTTAAAACAATCTTCAAAAGAATGACATGATATTGAAAGCTTTCAACATACCACTCCGGTTGCAACTTTAGTGGCATGTTCTCCATCTAGACGCTCAATATTGTCAAAATAGCAAATTCTTTTGCTAATCAAATCAATTACGATGAGCATATAGTGGCTGGCGCAATTATATGGAATGAAGAACTAGTAAATGAAAAAACCAATCAAACCAAAACATGTGTTAGTGAGAAAAGAAGGGCAAATAAACATCAAACACATACATTATAATATATAGGTGGTCTTATCTTATCCCCAAACATATACATTATAGTCCCAAACACAAATCATTACAGCACCAAACACAAACAATTATACCACCCAAAAACAGACGTTAGAGTCCCAAAAAGATAACATTATAGACCCAAACACATAATTACAGCCACAAACAATCAAAACCAATATATTTTGGAAGAAGATATTCAATTCATAGGCATTATCTTATCTGGTGTAAAACAAAGTATATGGAATGTCATTACAGCACCAAACATAAACCATTATACCCCCCAAACACAAACATTACAGCACCAAACATATATCATTATAGCCCCAAACATAGACATTATAGGGAAAACACAAATCATTACAGCACCAAACATAAACCATTATACCCCCAAACACAGACATTATAGTCTCAAAAAGATAACATTATAGACCCAAACACATAAATTACAACCCCAAAAAATCAAAACCAGTATATTTTGGGGTGAATGAATAGTCCCAAACACAAACCATTATAGCCACTAAAAAAATACACTTTAAAACACTGAAAAAATTCACTTCAACTTCAACTTCATTTCGAAAAAACCCTGAAAATATACACTTTAAAACACTGAATTTCAAAAAATAAGTCATTATAACCATTAATCAACCCATTAAGCAAGTTCAAAATTCTAAGGAAGAACAAAAACCGAAACCAAAATCAACTCATTAAAAAACCCATTAATCAACCCATTAAAAAACCGAAACCAAAATAAAAAAATATACAATATTTCGACAAATTTCAAGAACAAAATATCTAAAAAAAAAAGTAAATCTAAAAAATAAATCTAAATCATTAATATACAAATATCAAACAAACCGAGAAATTTCAAGAACAATAAATCTAAAAAAATTCGACAAATTTCAACAAATTTCAAGAACAATAAATCAAAATCAAAAAATAAATCTAACAAATTACGACAAATGTAAAACCAAAATATACCCATTAAAAAACCGAAACCAAAATCAAACAATAAATCTAGCAATCACAATCAAAAATCTCAGAAATTTCAATATCATAACCCATTATAAAACCCATTTAAATTTCGAAGTACCCATTAAAAAACAAGTTAAAATGTCGAAAATCATACCTAGAATTGAAGATCTGGAACAATATAAATGTTAAGGAAGAAACCGAAACCACAAAGTAGAATAAACCGAAAATGAAAGCGGAATTCAAGGAAAATCGAAATGGAAATCTCAGAAAAACGAAATGGAAATCTCAGAAAATCGAAATGGAAATCTCAGAAATGGAAATCTCAGAAAATGGAAATGGAAATCTAAGGTTGAGGGAGAAGGAGAGGTTGAGTGTATTGGAGTAAGTGTGTAACGGTTGGTTTCCAGAGAATATGATTAGACTAGAGACTATCAGAGTTAAGGGAGAAGGCGCGATATTCAATGGTGTTTCTTATTTTAATTTTTTTTTAAATTTGAAAAACCCCTGATTTCCTATTAATAGTAGATGGGCCGGCCCATTTTAGTCCGTCTATAGGATAGACGGACTTCCCTGAGAATTTGTGTTTAAAAATTGTATTTTTTTTATAAGAATTAATATTTTAGAGTTTAAAAATATTCAAAAATTAAATTTTAAAAATGAAGCATTTGTCCTATTCAATAAACCCAAATTCGGATAAAACCTGAAACTATCCAATCGAAAATAATCAACTGTTTTGACATGTCTAATGTAAACAAATACAACAATTATTTTTTTGATTCTAGTAATAGTCTTCAATTTCAATAATTAGAATATAGCTCATCTAATATATACTCACACTCATGGTGCAAAAATGCGGCCGTTAAGTCGCGATGCGGTCGTTTCGTAGCGGATTTGTAGTTCACCGTTACGAGATAACGCGATTTGTAATGGTGTTTTAAAAAACGACGCATCAAAACGGAATGGGGACGAAACAACCGTTTCAAACCGGGAATCTCGGGCGAGATTCGCAAATTTTCTGATTTTTTTTCAGAAATCAAATCCAAAAAATCACAGGGACATGATAATATTCACTTTTTAGGTTCCTTATCCCCATCCATGTTCAATAATGTTAATATCCCCTATAAATTTCATTTCATACTAACCCAAAAAAAGCACATAACAAACAATTGAGCAAAAAACAAAAATAAATTAAAAAATTACCAGATCTGGCGGAAAAAATCAAAGTCCAAAACTTGATAATCCACGCAAATCTTGATCTTTTAATTTGATTTTCAAGATAATCTAAAAACCCATCTTCAAGAAACTCTTTTAAGGTTTGGCTTCTCTATTTCATAAAGTATTATATTGAAATTGCTTTGAATCGTTGTTTTTTGCAGTTGATGATGCCGTTTCACTTTCAAGCTTTATGTTCATGTCTTGTTCTTGATGTTTGATGATGAAGAAGATTTAAGATAGTGGATACTCATGCAAAGTGTTATTTTCTCTCACCTCTCCTCATAGTCTCTTACTGGAAATTAGAAATTTATTTTTTGCTCTTTGAAATTTCAATAAACCATTATTATGGTCAGTGTAGTTGGCGTGTAGTTGGCGTGTTGCAGACAAAATTTTTTCTCTCACGTCACATGCTAAGTCATTATCATTGCTAGTGTGAACTTTAAATTTATTGTTTTGATTTGTCAAGTCTTAAATTCAATTAATATAAAATGGATTGTCACTTATAAATAAGCAACTTGTACAATTATATGTTGTAAATTTTGTTATTTTTAATTATTTTGTCTTATTAAATTTGTCTCATTTTGATTAAATCATCTCAAATTAATAAGACAAGGAAATAAATAAAAAATTGTTTAAATTTAAATGATAACTGAGAACTACTAATTTGTCTAATTTTTTAATCTATCAACTATCTTCTTGACAATTATTCGTTATAATATTTTCTAATTATAGTTTGTATATATTGTGTAACATGTTAGTAAATCATAAACAAAAATAATTGTTATGGCTGGAGAGGATATTTGATGGAGATTTGGTAAAATAGTGGATGGTAACAAAAAGAAAATTCAATGTAATTTTTGTGAAAAAGTTATTACTGGAGGTATAACAAGATTAAAACAACACTTAGCTCATAAAAAGGGTGATGTGGCTCCATGTAGCATGGTATTAGGTGAGGTTAGGAGAGATATGATGACACTTTTAACTGGTTATAAAGATAAAAAAGGGATAAACGGAGAATGAATAGGGAACTTGAAGAGCATATAACTAATTCAATGCGATGTGTCAGTAAAGATATTGACAATGAAGAAGAAGAAAGAGAATTAGAATATGCACGACAACTTAGTCGTAATGAGCATGAGTTTGAACATAGAAGGGGGACCTATGCTGGTCGAGAAAATTACCACACTGGTGGAAAGTAGTGGCTACAATCAAAATGCTCCATTTAGGTCTTACTCTGTTCGAGATGTGGATTATGCACGAGGAGGACGACAAGAGGTATCAAACCGCTTGAGTAGATTACGTGCTCGGGAGATTGAATTGGAAAAAGATTGTACAAAGAAGAAACAAACAACACTCTCTACAACTTTAGTCCAAAAGGCTAAGAAGAAATTATTAAAAGCTTTTGGAAGTTGGTTTATTGATACCAGCACTCCTTTTAGAGCAATTGAGTCCGTCTTCATTAATCCTCTTACGGAAACATTACGAGAGGTTGGTGATCGGTGTAGAGCTCCATCTGTAGATGAATTAGCAGAGGTAAAATTAAAGTATTATTTTAATAATTATTTATATAATATCTTTAATTAATAAACTTCATTGAAATATATGAGTTTTATTTTAATGTAGGTCTTTCTTCCCCAAGAGTGCAAAGAAATGCAAGAATATATAAAGAGTCATGAGCCGATATGTACCCTGTATAAATCGGGTCGGGACACGGGCTGTTTAAGTAAAGAAAGACCTACATTAAAATAAAACTCATATATTTCAATGAAGTAAAGAAAGTAAAGAAAAACAAATTGAATGTTTGAAACATATTTGAAGGCTGAACTCCCTCTTTATATATTCTTGCATTTCTTTGCACTCTTGGGGAAGAAAGACCTACATTAAAATAAAACTCATATATTTCAATGAAGTTTATTAATTAAAGATATTATATAAATAATTATTAAAATAATACTTTAATTTTACCTCTGCTAATTCATCTACAGATGGAGCTCTACACCGATCACCAACCTCTCGTAATGTTTCCGTAAGAGGATTAATGAAGACGGACTCAATTGCTCTAAAAGGAGTGCTGGTATCAATAAACCAACTTCCAAAAGCTTTTAATAATTTCTTCTTAGCCTTTTGGACTAAAGTTGTAGAGAGTGTTGTTTGTTTCTTCTTTGTACAATCTTTTTCCAATTCAATCTCCCGAGCACGTAATCTACTCAAGGGGTTTGATACCTCCTGTCGTCCTCCTCGTGCATAATCCACATCTCGAACAGAGTAAGACCTAAATGGAGCATTTTGATTGTAGTCACTACTTTCCACCAGTGTGGTAATTTTCTCGACCAGCATAGGTCCCCCTTCTATGTTTAAACTCATGCTCATTACGACTAAGTTGTCGTGCATATTCTAATTCTCTTTCTTCTTCTTCATTGTCAATATCTTTACTGACACATCGCATTGAATTAGTTATATGCTCTTCAAGTTCCCTATCCATTCTCCGTTTATCCCTTTTTTATCTTTATAACCAGTTAAAAGTGTCATCATATCTCTCCTAACCTCACCTAATACTATGCTACATGGAGCCACATCACCCTTTTTATGAGCTAAGTGTTGTTTTAATCTTGTTATACCTCCAGTAATAACTTTTTCACAAAAATTACATTAAATTTTCTTTTTGTTACCATCCACTATTTTACCAAATCTCCATCAAATATCCTCTCCAGCCATAACAATTATTTTTGTTTATGATTTACTAACATGTTACACAATATATACAAATTATAATTAGAAAATATTATAACGAATAATTGTCAAGAAGATAGTTGATAGATTAAAAAAATTAGACAAATTAGTAGTTCTCAGTTATCATTTAAATTTAAATAATTTTTTATTTATTTCCTTGTCTTATTAATTTGAGATGATTTAATCAAAATGAGACAAATTTAATAAGACAAAATAATTAAAAATAACAAAATTTACAACATATAATTGTACAAGTTGCTTATTTATAAGTGACAATCCATTTTATATTAATTGAATTTAAGACTTGACAAATCAAAACAATAAATTTAAAGTTCACACAAGCAATGATAATGACTTAGCATGTGACGTGAGAGAAAAAATTTTGTCTGCAACACGCCAACTACACGCCAACTACACTGACCATAATAATGGTTTATTGAAATTTCAAAGAGCAAAAAATAAATTTCTAATTTCCAGTAAGAGACTATGAGGAGAGGTGAGAGAAAATAACGCTTTGCATGAGTATCCACTATCTTAAATCTTCTTCATCATCAAACATCAAGAACAAGACATGAACATAAAGCTTGAAAGTGAAACGGCATCATCAACTGCAAAAAACAACGATTCAAAGCAATTTCATTATAATACTTTATGAAATAGAGAAGCCAAACCTTAAAAGAGTTTCTTGAAGATGGGTTTTTAGATTATCTTGAAAATCAAATTAAAAGATCAAGATTTGCGTGGATTATCAAGTTTTGGACTTTGATTTTTTCCGCCAGATCTGGTAATTTTTTAATTTATTTTTGTTTTTTGCTCAATTGTTTGTTATGTGATGTTTTTGGGTTAGTATGAAATGAAATTTATAGGGGATATTAACATTATTGAACATGGATGGGGATAAGGAACCTAAAAAGTGAATATTATCACGTCCCTGTGATTTTTTTGATTTGATTTCTGAAAAAAAATCAGAAAATTTGCGAATCTCGCCTGAGATTCCCGGTTTGAAACGGTTGTTTCGTCCCCATTCCGTTTTGATGCGTCGTTTTTTAAAAGACCATTACAAATCGCGTTATCTCGTAACGGTGAACTACAAATCCGCTACGAAACGACCGCATCGCGACTTAACGGCCGCATTTTCTCACCATGCTCACACTATATAATTAAATATCAGTATGAATCACAAGTACTTGATCATAATTATGTAAATTAAAACCAAAATAATATTCCATGACAAACTACACATTATTCTTTATTTTCTTGAGAACAAAAAAATAATATCACAAATAATTAAAAAGTTGAAAAAGAATAAATACAGAATAAAAGTTACAAATTAAACAAAGTTTGATCATGATAGGTGAACCCAAATTCCTTTACTAGGAATATCCTGGTGCACCAAAAACAGCAAGTAAAAACCAGGAGGAGCTATGTTCGCAGTCATGGGTGTGATCACCTTCACTTCGAATCGACCAAGCAGCCGCGGAATGATCCGCATCCTGGCCTGCTTTTTGGTCAGTACAAGCAATCTCTGGCTCATAGAAAATGAATGTGTGTTGAAAGGTGGTCTAAGCAAAGTAACCTTAACTGAAGAAGGGTCGATCATCCTACTAACTGAAAATTTAATTGTAAGTTGTTTCCCATAACTGATTTTTAAACCTGATTTCGGACTCTTAATAGTGGGTCGGATCCGTGAATTAGACGGGTCCAAGTATGGGGGTGAAAAAGCCTCCAAGCTAAGTTCAGTAGGAAAGAGCACATTAGTGAAGTTGTAGAACTGATGAGGATTGCTCCCACCCACTAAAACCCGCCCATCTCGTAGCAAAACTGCACAGGAATGGTACATTCTTGGGATCCGAGCTGGATCTTGGTTCTCAAATCTGGATCCTGGGGCATTATCCGGGTGGTAAATCACAGGTGTAAGGACTGGATCCCGACCCAGCTCCCACCCAGCAGTACCTCTTCCAGCTCCATTAATCAACAAGACATCTTCATTTGGTAAGAGCACCATATCACCCATGACTCGAGCCATTGGCATAGATTCGATTACCCATGTCGGGTTTGGATCCGTAAACTTCAAACGGGCACAAGTTTTCAAAGCAGGCAAAAACTGTCCTGAATTTTGTGCCTTTAAGTATGACCCTGTAGGAGCACCCCCACAAATTAGTACCTCTGCTTCAATATTTAACCCGATTTCTAAATTCTTTAAAGGCAAAAGAACAGCGGATCCTGTGCTAGGATAACTACGTGGATCGCCCCCTGGGATTGTCGGGTAAGACCTAACAACAACATCTTTCGTATAATCGAACAAAATCGCACGATTATTAGCAAAAATGAACAAGTTTCCATCTACGTGAAGAAATATAAATGGGTATAAGTTATTCTCTGCTCTTGGATCTGTAGTTTGTTGTAGAAATGGAAGCTTAAATAGTTTAGAATTGGATGGTGTTTTAGGAAAAAATTCATAGTTAAAAGCTTGTGTGCCACCCACTATAATCATACGACCATCGGGCAAGGCATGGTTACTAGCATACCACCTACGTTGGAGAAGCTTATTAGGGAGTTCTACCCAATCACATTCACCATTACAAAATGGTTGAAATGTTCTAACAACCTTATCTCCGTCCCTCCAACCACCGGTTTGGACAAGGGTTCCATCCGAAAGGGTGGAACCCGAGGAGCACCAGTTGTTGGTGATTACAACAAGGGGGCGGAAGGTGTTGGTTAGGGAGTCGTACTCAGCTGAATGAGCAGTGCAGTCTCTAGGAGTGAGACTACATTGTGATTCACTAAGGGTGAGATTTGAAGGGCCAAAGTCTGTCCGGTCATAGATAATGACACGGTCATCACTTAAAAGTTGCATGTGCATGGCTGAAATACCTATGCTCTCTTGTAAGAGCTCCCATTGGCCACCTTCCTGAGCAATTATACTGCTCGGGAGGCGGATGAGAAGCGAGAGTACTAAAACAAGGAAATGCAACATGGTGGTCACAATTTTATCACTATAAATAAAATAAGTTGGCGACCACAAACTAAGTCGCCTAATATTAGGCCAAAAGTATCTGATGACTTAGTAGCTAGTGACTAAAACAAGTCGCGTTACACGATAGTCTATTGTTTGATTGTTTTGGTTTTGGTTTTGGTTTTGATGAATTGAGAGTGGTAGCATGAGGATATATATATAGATGTTAGGAAGCAAGTAGAAATGAGTAAACAATTTGGGGAGGAATGTTGGTAGTTGGGCAGATTCAATGAAGATCATATCAAAGCATGTTCCTTGAGTGTAACATGCAAAATTATGGTTATGTTAATTATCATTGGTTTTACTTATTTTTCTACTCAAATATTAGATGTGAATGTCAATGAAAATCTTTAATCAATGACTTAAGAAGATATTACAACTGAAATAAGCATTAATTGAGTTGTTACTTGTACTTGTACATGCATGGAGTGATAATAAAATCAAAAAATTGATTTTCTCAAAGCATTTTAACTATCATAATATTCCTTTTGTTTAGAGGCCATAATTTCACTCTCTTTGTTATATTTATAAATGATGTACAAGTAACTCAATAAATTAAGGTAACCAAGGAGAAATTCACATCATATTAGAACCGAACATATAGGTCTAAGTAATTTAAATAAGCAGGTTTAGACGTACTTCACTTAAAAATCTCAAAAATGTTCATTTGTTTAGAATGAATTTTTTTCTCTTTATCCACTATGAGATAACTTATCGTACGATGAATAAATAAGACTGAAATAAGAATCACAAACATAATCACAAATGCAACCCAACTCAAGATAATCTTTGAGACGACTTCATGAATAGTCTCCCATGAGCTATGAGTATCAAAACGCAAATATTTTTCAATTCTCATGAGCTATGGGATATGGATCAAAATGAGTACCATGAACCGAAAGTCAAGTTTTGCGTCTCTAGTTTACATCTAGCAAGAAGTGGCTGATGATAATTTTGCACGAATTTCATCATTGGATATCCAAACAAGCATATGATACCTTAAAGGAGTATATAGGTGATAATAAGGTAATTTTAGTCAAGTTGCAAACTTTATGCGGTAATTTTGAGTCCCTTTTCTATGAAAAAAAGAGAATTGGAGCAAGATTATTTGTTAAGGGTGTCTAGTTTGTGAATCAAATGAGTTCGCATGACCCGATCCGAAAACAATTCAAAGAATGACCTAATCCGGCCTGAAATCAATCCGATCCAGTATGAAATGTTATCGCAAACAATGATTTTGATTCACCATACGAACTATTCGATCCCAAGAAGCATATGATACCGTATGGTGAAGTATGACCCAACCCGAAAACAACCCAATCCGACCCAAAAATGATCCGATCAAAAGTAATCCGTCCAATCAATGTTTTTACAATTCTAGTCTCAAGTAACCAATTAATGAATTAAATCAAAATGATCAATTCAACCTTACAATAATCTGGAGAGTACACAAATAATCAAGATACCAAACAAATTGAGCCAAACATTGATTCAAGTCACAATTGTAACAATTACCATAAATTAAGAGCTCCAGTATGGAATATTATCGCGCAAAGAATGATTTTCATAGCTAACCGAAAATTCTTGGTACCTAGTCTCGAGAGTACAGAATGATTTGTTTGACATTCCCATCTTCATTTACAATTATCTGCGCTCCTTGTTTTATGGAGCATGATTATGATTATTCCCATAATAATTATTTATAAAATATACCGATTAATTTATATTTTCATTTTAGTAATTAATTGTAGATGAAATATTGTAAAAGTTGAACAAATATGAAGTCCATATCAACAGAATATCAACTATTCAATAATGTTTGTCAACTCATGCGTACGTCGCGGAGATATACAGAGCTGCCTCGTCTAAACGCAACGTTTCCAACTGTCATGCCATGCACATTTTATTTTATTGAGGTGTTTTAATTAGGCTTTTTAATAATTTCGTCTTGCTCGTTTTCGACGATTAAAGATAAATAGTGTTTTATTTAAGAAAAAAGTGAATCTTAGAAATAATATATGAAGAGGGAGATTGAATTTATAGTGATGAAATCAAAAGAGTTAAATTGTATAAATGAGATTAAAAAAGTAATGTGTTATTATCCAAAAATAAATAATGCAAAATGAGAAGGACAAACCAAAATGACATTTAATGCAAATGAGTGAGACGAAAGAAGTACACGTTACAGGAGTAATTACATAATATATTACATTAAAGTTTCATATATTAAGACGAATATAATAAAATTTTACATCAACTTACATTTATTATCTTTCTTAAACCATTTTCAAATTAAGCATATTTTTCTCTCACTATGTGGAATATTTTAAATAGGATAAACAAAGAGAATGAAAGTTGTAAAATATAATTAAAGATTCTTTTTAGCAATCTATAGAGGGAAAACCTAAATTAAAAATTTAAATAATATGAAGAGACGAATCAAGTATATTTTTCTGTTTGATGTACAAAGGGTAAAACCATATAGATACTACCCGACTATGTCAAGATTATAGACACCTATTATTATAGTTGATTTTACAACTGAAGCTGAGTATTTTGCAGCAGTTAAAGCAGCAAAAGAGGTCGTCTGGATTAAAAATTTTATTTTCGAGCTTGATGTTTCTGGTGTTGCTAGTCCAATTAAGTTATATTTTGATGATCATGGAGGCATTATACAAGCAAAAAACAAACATGTGTTAAGAATGTTTCACCTGTTGCGAGAAATCGTAGTCAGGAAAGATGTTGAGGTGTGCCAATTGCATATCCGTTGACTAAATCATTGTCTCACAAAAAGCACAAGAGCTAGGCATTTGTCTTTAATAGGCATCAAACTCATTATAGAATAAGTTTAGACGTCAAAATATATAAATGAGATATATATGTTATGTTACATTTATAATGTTCTTTAATGTAATATAAATGTTATGAGTATCCAATAGAGTTTCAAACTTATTTACTTAGTTTTTGATTTAGAATTGAATTATGTCCAACTATAATCTAGACAAGCTATATAGGTTGTTGGATGTGATCTAGCAAATGAATCCTATATTGTGAACTAAAAAACTTAGATTATTTTAGGTCTCTAGATAGGTAGTTAAGTTGGACGCCAATTACCTAATAAAATGGTTAGAATGTTAATTGATTGATGATCACATTCATAGGTTATAGATCAGAGGCATTGGATGTCTAGTCAATCATATTAGTAAAGATTGAGTATTTATATTTGGACATGATGCGTTGTTTTTTAATAATTTTTTGAGAACACTGGTGTCATAAGAATATATTAATTGGCTTATAAATAGAATCATAAGAATTGAATTTTTCACCGAATTTTTTTTTGTGAGAATTGTTTTTCTTTGGTGCAGTCTAATGTCATGCCGTAAAAGCGGGTTATAAGGGTTGTACTCAAGAATACTGTGAATCACATACTGAATAGAGGAGGGACTAAATGAGATTATCATACCCTTTTGGGTTTTTAGTCTCAGGCCACTCGGAGAGTTAGAACCATGAAATGCATGGTCGTGCTCAAATGAGTTATGAAAATAATCATTTATTTTTAGTTCATCTCATGAATCTGATGAAAATGATCAGACCAAATAAGGATGACAATTATTCTTACTTTATGTTTGATTGAGACTTAAGTTTACAAACGATTTGAGATTCACAAGTCACAACTTGTTGGAGCAAGTGGGAGCTAATAGTTAGAATCCTATAACTCTAGTAAACTTGTTTCTTGAACAAGTGGAAGATTGTTAGAAATCTTTAATAATTAAGTAAATATTTTATAAGTCTTTTAACGTAATTAAATCAATACAACAAGATGTTAATTTAGTTGGTATTGAATAGCGTTTATGTTTTACTAAAGACTAATAAACGTCATAGAAATGCTATTTGATAATTTTTTAAACTTGATGTCTGATAGAGGTCTTTTTGGTGTGTCGTTGCTAAAGCCTCTAATCAAACAAAATGTATAAACACCCTAATTAAAAGCTACACAAGTGTAGTGATAAGTAGGGGGTCAATCCACAGGGAGACGAGATGAGAGACTTAAGGTCTCTTTAGGTGTTGAGGGATCAAGTATGGGGGATTGGTGATAAGCTAGACTACAACTATAACTATGAAAATAACAACCAAAGAAGCAATGGGATGGGGGTTAGCTCACTTGTGACGGCTATCCTTTGGTAGATGTTTTGATTTCCTTTAGTTTGATTAGAGAGAAGTGGAACACAATACAAAGAGTGATTCGATCCTGGATCGGGCTTGGGATCACCTCCGAAAATTTCATCCTTCTCACTCTCATGAGTAAAGACAAGAGAATCGGGCAACAAAAGTCCACTATTCGTCAATCCTCCCTTACTCTCGTAGGTGGAGGGGAAAACTCCTAGTTGAAGGGGCAATTGCAAGATACAACTCTCGTTGAACCCTTGCATACGACTCCATTCATTGAGTAAGGGTTTAGGTTACTCCGGGATCCAACCCTCGTTGGCCTCCCAAGAGCAACCATGACAACCCTCAAGCAATGACTGGAGCTACCCTTCTATTATGTCTCCATTCAAACCAATATTCCACCATTATCAAGCCATCAACAAGGGTTTAGCTAACCCCAACCTCGAACTAACTACTCACTACTCATTCTATTGCTTAATGACATCATGATAGGTAATATGACAAGATATTGAACAACCAACAAACACAAGAATCCAAATATCAAAGCTAATGAGCAACAATGGTGAAAACTACAAACAAGCATAAAAACAAAAGTAAACTATCAATAATAACTAAGAAGTATTAGAAAGTACCTATAAAAGATAGGAGTAATTATAGAACAAAAATAAAGAATCCAGAAAAATATTGAAGCTTAAACCTTCAACAATAATGGAGGTTGATGAAGAAGAGAAGCCCCAACTAGCAATGACCCATTAGATTGAACAACTATATAGCTAAAATAAACTTGGATTGAAGTATTTTTGTGATTTTCAATGTTGATTGTAGAAAATAAAACTTAGGGTTTCAAGAATAAAGATGAAGAAAAAACTAAAAAGCATAAAAATCATTCTTGCAAAATAAGCTAGTACAAGTACTAAAGGTAATGTAAAAGGTGTAAAAGGGTGTCTTCTCATAATACAAAAAATCTCCCTTATATAGTAATGCTCATGAGTGATGTAACCTAGGTCATCAGAGAACAGAGGAATAATCCTTCAAAATGACGTAAAAAGGGCCGTCAAATGAGCAGCCAAGCCAAAAGCCCAATCTGCGAAGAGGGAACAATCGGTCGTTCTAGGGGGAACGATAGGTCGTTCCACTTTTCGATGTTGTAGGATAGGGAACGAGTGGTCGTTCTGGGTGGAACGACCATGGTCGTTCAAATTTATGATCTCAACTCTTTAATTACGCCCTTCAAGGTTGGGGAACGAGTGGTCGTTCCCGTGGGAACGACCATGGTCGTTCAACTTTCTGATCTCTTTCTTGGACATGTTGCTTCAAAGTTGGGGAAAGAATGGTCGTTCCAATGGGAACGGGTGGTCGTTCCCTTGCAAAAATCCTTTTCTCTTCCTTGTCTTGGCTTGGATTTTATCCTTTAGTGCTTGACTTAATCTCATTCCTCCCTCGAGGCCTCCGAGGCTCGGGAATCAACATCTCTATCATGCTTTGGCTCGAAAATACACGAGAAACCTGCAAAAAAATGAGCAAACGCATGCTACCCTTGAAGAGGGCGTAAATCCGACAAAAACACATGTATATGAACGAAATCGAATGCAAACAAGCCAAAATGAGGTGCATGGCAAGGGCGAATTTAGGGTTAATCAATGTCATAAACCTGTTACGTCACACTGTATTAATGTGAAGAACGATTTTGTGTGATTGAAGCTATATAAGTCTAGGTTCATGTGACTGATCTAGTTGGACTAGATATTAGTCATAATCCTTTATTTTGTATTATGATTAAATTAAATATTAATTTAATTGTGTAACTCCCATAAACATTATTGTTTTTAAAATTGTGCTTTATATGAATATTACTACATTTATAACCAATTATGAAGAGCTAAAGGTGGAGTTTGATTGCTCCAAAGTTAACGTTAATATTATTCATTACTTTTAATTAAGAAGTTTCTTAATTGATGTATGAAATAATGTAACTAATTGAAATGTTACTCATTGAGTTGCCAAGTAAATGTGATGTTATATAACATGCCTTCCTAACATACAATGATAAATGGAATGCTAACAAGTTTCATAATTTGTTTGGAGCAAAAGTGTGGTTATATTTAGGGGTGTTTATGGGCCTGATAAGGGCCGGCCGGGCTAAAGTAAATATGGCCAGATTAGATAATGGTTGTTTAAATTTAATATAGATTTTAGATGGATCAATCACCAAAAATTATTTTATCGCCATTTATACAATTAAATTATGATTTATAATAACTAAATTTTAAAAATGTTAATGATCCCCATTGACATTGTCATTTATATTTAAATTATCCATTAATTATGCTCGTTACAAAGGCTCGTTTTCGACTCTTATTGAGTCCTTTATAGCCCGTTTCACTTTAATTATTGTGGAGCTCATTTTCGACCCACCCTTACAAAGCCCTTCAAAGAACATGCTGGATAAGGGCTTAAAATGGGGGCCTGACCCATCAAAAACCCTAGTTATAATACAAGAGTTATAAACATATAAAACTAGTTAAAGAATTATTTTTAAAAATCGTACTATATGAGGTCTTGTAAGGCATTATAGATGGGCTACACTAGTAAAACTGCATTTACGGTTCTTGTTTCGTGCTATATTTTAGCTAGTGGAAACACGCTACTAAGGTATATCATTTCATCCCAATATTTACTTATTTCATTTCATTTCATGTCATTATCGAATTTTAGAAATATTTTAATTTTCTTTATTTGATATTAAGAGAATTTGCTTGCATAATGTTGATTTGAATGAGCGTAGGTGACTGACAAGGATTGATTGGATAATTAAAAATGACATGAACTCATAATGATATATACTAAGTTAATTAACTCAATTTATATCAAAAGTTAATATAAGTGAAATGTGAAATACATAGCCTATTTACTCAATGAGCCTCAACCAAACCAAATTGTAGTCGTAACTCAAAAAAAAAAAAAAAACCAAATTGTAGTCGTAAGAGAGTAAAAAGTCTTTTTTTTTTATAGAGTCAAGAAATAAATAAATACTTTTATATTTTTATTAAAAAAATTGACGACATAAAAAAAAATAATAAAAAGTGTATAGAGATTAAAGAACATACACTAAGTTACGTCAAACACAAATTCAACCAATTCATGGGTGAAAAACAAAGAAAAACCAACTATAAGAATTAAGAAGTAGTACTCTTCAAACCCTAGAGATTCAAATCCCAAATCGAGTGGGGTATGTACTTTGGGTCAAAACCTTCTGTTCATGCACACATTTTTATTTTTCTCCTTCCCAACCTCACAACTCACAAGTTTGTGATTCCTTGTCATCTTTTACCCCACAACTTACCCACTCAACCAATTATAAATTCCAACTTGCCATTAGAAACTTATCTTTACTACATAAATTTGTTTTTTTTATTTATCTCAAAACAAGTATACTTCCTTATACTTCCTTCATTTCATTATACTTAATACGTTTTATGCAATTCAATATGTTACTTTTATCATTGATATATTGCATTATACACATCTAGAGATTATAAAAAGTTAATATCATGAAATTATGCGATTAGACGATTTGAACAAGATCTCACTTGATACATTGGTCGTGATATACTAAATAAGTTTGAACGATGAATAGTAAACGTAATATAGCAAGTGTTTTAGAACGGATGAAGTACTTAACAAAATTTTTCAACTTGGAAATTTTTTTTAAATAATGGTTTCATTAATTTCCTTAATCCTTATTAATATACAATAATCATCATCATCATCCTCATCACCATCATCATACCCAGTGTATCCCGCTCATAGGAAAACTATGATCAGGATCTGGGCAGGGAAGGACGACGACAACTCATACCTATAAAGGAGAGTGCGGTCAAAGAGTCCCCCGACTCAAAACTGATCCTTCGAAGAGGGTTTTTTTTCTTTCTTTACTCGCCGACCTGCACCATATGTTTGACCTATAACAATAATTAACAAATAAATATACATAAAACTAAACATATAAAACTGAACATACAAAACTAAGAATATAAATAAAGGAAAAGTAAGAACTAATTAAAAAGATTCAAAGAACGATATAAGAAAGGCAAGAAACAAAGACCTCAACAAGTAAGGGGAAAGACTCGGAAATCTAAGGTATGAATAAGACGCCTCCAAGTAGGGATGGCAATTCAGTCCGAATCCGCCCCTGATCCGACTCGACCTGAGGTTTTTTATCCGATCCGACTCCGAGTTGGGAAAAATCCGACTCCGACTCCGAGCTAGAGCCGGACCGGAGTTGGACCGTAAAAAAAATCCGATAATCCGACCGACTCCGACTCCGATCCGACTCCGACTCCAACTCAACCCGACTCCGATTCGATCCGACATCCGACTCAAATTTTAATTTAAGGCATTTTTATATTTTGAAAATTTTAAATTTTATATGAAAATAAGTTTATTCTAAGCAAAAGTGCAAATTTGACATCTGACTATATGAGTCATGACTCATGAGTGACTAATTACATTCACATTGTAAAAGAGATTGAATATTGTAAATTTAATCAAGTTGAATGATTGAAACTTATCAAAACAATCGATTAGATTATTATAGACTTACAGTCTTACATAGTTTTGACTTTTGAAGTTATATAAGTATAATAAAACCTAAAACTAAGTTAAATAAACTATTAGAATTATAGTATTAGTCTATATACTAATTAATATATTAATCAATTAGATACTTAATCGATTGTTTAATAAAGATTTAATTGGAAGTTGAAACTTGTTTAATATAGTTATATAGACTTGAAACTATGTCGTTAAATTGTAAGTGAGATTGAATATTGTAAGTTTGATTAAGTTGTATGAACGAAACTAATCAAAACAATCGATTAAACTATTATGGAATATGGACTCATAGAGTCACAATCTTACATAGTTTTTAAGTTATATAAGTATAATGAAACCTAAAACTAACTAAATTAAACTATTAATCTATATGATAATCAATTAGATAGTTAATCGATAGTATATCAAAGATTTAGTTGTAAGTTGTCAATTATTATGAATGAAACGAAATTAAACCGCTAAGGCGCTAATAACAAATTAAAATTTTATTTAATTATATTTAAATCACTAATAACCTCATAATTCTATATAATTCTTATTCAATTTTATTGCTAATTAGCTTTTTTAAGAAATTAAAATTGTATTTTACCATTAATTAAATTTAAGTCATTGATGATTACAATGTGGATGAATGAATGGTTTTGATGATATCCACCTCATCAATCCTTAAAAACCTTCAATAGCCAATCACATACAACTTTGAATGTCACATGGATTTTGGATTCTAACCATTGATTTCAAAATTCTTTTAATCTTAGCCCTTGAATAATTTTAACATAAGAATAAAAAAAATAAAAATAAACTCTAAGGTCCCAAAGATGAAAGACCCAAACCCTATTCTTTCATTTCATCTTCCAGAAACCAAAACTCCAAAATCCATTAGAGTACCCAAGGTCCCAACTCCCAAACCCTAAATCCCTATTCTTTCTTCCATCTTCCATAATCCATTCCACCGTACCATTCCAGAGAGTAATAGTTGTCTAACTCCCTATTTTGTTGTTGATTTTGTTGATTTTATTGATTTTGATTTTGTTGATTTTGTTATTTAATAGTTGTTGTTTATTTCGAGTAGTATATAATTGTTGTTTATTTTGTTGTTGATTTTGTTGATTTTGTGAATCATGAGTATCCTTGATTTTGTTTATTTTGTTTATTTTGTTGTTGGTTTTTCATTTTAAGATATTGTTGTTTATTTTGTTTATTTTGTTGTTTAATAAAGATGTTGATTTTAATAAAGTAGTATATAATTGTTGTGTTTTTGAATTTAATATAGTATATAATGTAGTGTTTTTGATTTTAAGATATTGATTGTGTTAGGTTTACTCATTTTGTTAGGTTTAATAAATATGTTGATTTTGTTAGGTTTACTCATCTTGAGTAGTATATAATTATTGTTTTTTTATTCAAACAGGGATGGACTTTGAGAATGAAATACCTAGTCCGAAAACTCCTATTACTTCAACAATTAAGAAATTATATAATTATATTGTTTATTAATCTTGTTATTTCTAATTTGTAGACGCTAAAGCAAATCCCCTTCAATATGCACCGATTTTTGAAGACGAGGATGTAGAAGCTATAGACGAAGAATGATGTTGTAATGTTGAGCATGAAGAATTGAAGATTTCATCATTTATTTAATTTTTGTGTTTGTTAATGTAATTTTAGGAAACTAAGGACTATTTTGTTTGTTGTAATTGCTGGACTAATATTTCTTATTCAAGTTGAATTTGAAGACTAATCTATATTAATTTTTTCGTGCTTTAAAATCATAAATGTAGTATCGATAAAAATAAATCTTGATATAATCCGAAGTCCGCCGGATGTCCGAGAGTCCGAGTCTGAGCAATGTTGGAGTATGCATAATCCGACTCCGAGTGGAGGTGGACTGAAAAAAATAGTCCGAGATTTATTCGGAGCAAAGTCGGAGGGTGGATAGTCCGAGCCGAGTCCGACCCATTGCCATCCCTACCTCCAAGTACCCCTATTTTTTATCAGGTCCTCAGAGAGTCGTAGCTCATGCATGTTTTCTTTAACTTTTAGATTTATCTATATAATTTGATTGTTCTCACAAATTTCTTCATATATATGTAACTAGATACTTACCCGTGCTATGCACGTGTTATAGAACTATTTGATAAAAAAATGTAATATTAGTGTAGACTTTAGACATTGTTGTTAAATTAATACAAATGTTATTTTGAATAATTATATATACAAAATTTTACCATAACCAAAAAAATATCAACTAACTATAATACATAATAGGAAAATTTGATTCTAAACATACAAATTTTATCTCATTTGCTTATAAACGTTCGAACTTACGTTTATCTTTTAAAGGCTTGAACTTTGGGGGTCATCCGCATCTAAAGATATGGATGACTTGTAATTTGATGAAAAGGTAAACTTATTTACTTCTTCATCTTCTTCCACCAATTCATCATCTTCATCTTCTTCCACCATTTCATCATCCTCATCAATTTATTCTTTTTACCATATTCATCCAATCTCAGGTATGTTTTTACTTTCAAAATGGAAAGGGGTTTTTTTTGTAAGATCTAGCAACCGTCCCACTAGTAGCTTCCATTGTTAAATCCTTAAAAGCTTCAATCTCTCACTAAAATCAACCCAAAATTAAGCTGATTTTTCTGGGTTTGTACTAATATTTAGAGATCTAAAATGGGTAATTGCTCAAATTGTAAAAAACCCAAGCAAATGAAAAGGGGAATATCATATCATATCCCCTGCTAATTTCTGGGTTTTTTTTGTACTAATTAACCTGATCTTTTCTGAGTTTTTTTTGTACTAATTTCTGGGTTTGTACTAATTTTTAAATTTTTTGGTAAAATGGGGATTTCTAATTCCTTAAATGGAGCTACAGCTGCTCCTTCCTTCTCCATTTCATCTTGTTGCTCCAATTTAATCTTGCTGCTGCTCACTCGCCATTCACCACCATCTTCCTTTAGTTCAGGTTCGATCTGTTCATTTGAAATTCAAGGTTCCTTCAATTAAACCCTAATTTTATATATAATTTTTTTCGTTTTTCTTAATTTTTTATCTTATGAACTCTTCAAATTTATGGTCTTCTAATGGCTATAGTAAAGAGGAGGATGATGTTGATAGTAATGGCTTTGTCTTCTTTTTGAACTCCATGAAATCCCCATGACGAAGCCATTGATGGGAGCTTGAGTGTAACAGATTGAAAATTCTAAATCTTAATCTTCCGATTAATTATTCCGAATTTTCAATCCGAATCCTTAATCCTTTGATTATCTAATTCAAATCACCTATAATTCCTAAACCTTTTCCGATTTTTATAATTTCTTTCAAATATTAAACTTAAAAAATATATTTTCTTAAATCTCTTTATATGTACTAAAATATATTTTATATTACGAAGTAAAATTTTAATATTATATTTACGGTTTTGTTAAAAAGTTACGTTTTAATTTCATTTTTTTAAAACTAACATTATTTATTATTTTAACCTTACAACTTTGACTTAATTATTTTATACGTAAAAATTTAACATATTTTTATTATGAACTCTAAGTATGGTTTTAACCAAAACTTTTTAAGTGAACTATCATATTTCATAATCAAACTTTAATCAAACTTACCCATTATTCTAAAATATATTCACTTGGATAACCTAGAACAAAAATTTGATGAACCAAAAATTATTTCTATAAAACCCATGATTTTCTTCACTTACACAAGCTATCACCATTTCCTTACAGAAGTTAACCTTCTCTTACACTCCAAGTCTTACACATTCACTTACAAACTCCAACTCTTACAAATTCACTTACACACTCTAAATCTCTTACACAAGTTAACCTTCTTTCATACTCATAACACTCTTTTTCATACAATCTTAGAACTACAAAGTTGCCCACACCCATTATAAATACCCCCTTATCCACCCCATCATCAAATCTTTCTACCATTCTTTCTTATATCTTCACTTTATTAACGTCTTACTAACTTTATACTCTTTTTATTAGTTGAAGAATCAAACGAAGATGGAGCTTGATCTTATCACTTCTTAATCCAATAGTCATCAACTTTTGAAAAGTCAAGTACTTTCATTTTGGAGCTTGGACATCATTCCTTTTGGGTAATTGAAGATTTACTTCTTTGAAGTTTGGAGCCTTAAAGACCTTCTCCTTTGGAGCTTATACCTTTGAGTTCTTATTTTCCTATTATTATTCTCTTGCTTGGTTAAGTACCACCTTTGGAGGAAAATGGTACATATTTTCTTAATGATATGAAAAGCATGATTAACATAATTGTTAATTTAGGTATTTAAGCTTTACATGGTTTTAAAGACATATAAGGTTTAGTGACATTTTGTAAACACCATAACACTTTTAAGTCACTCTAGAAAAGTTATTAATATGGAAAATTAATATGATAAGGTAGATGCATATGAGTTTATCATGTGGAATATTATTTTAAGTTTCATGTATGTTTGTCTTATGAACTTTTGCATTGAGAAAATGTTTAAAAATGATGTTTAGTGATGTTTTTATGATGAAATCTTAGTAGATAAAATTGGTAACTTAGGAATTTTAATTAAAAAGAGTATTTTATAAGTACTTTATAGTGGCTAAAAGTTAAGATATAATTTTAGATATGTTCCTTGAAATTTTTTTTGTTTACTTTATTAAAATAACGTTAATTGAATTTTTGGTTAAAAATATTGTTTTAATAGGAAGAGGTAGGGATGGTCACGGGTCCAGGACCCTGTTGGACCCGCCCCAGACCCGCCCCCTTTTTAAGGGTCTGAGTCTTATTTTTCGAGACCCATCGGATCCGGGTCGGATCTGGATCTAAAAAAAATTGGCGGGTCCGGGTCCGGGTCCAATATCTAGACCCTGGACCCGCCCTTTGGACCCTTATAAATATTAAATTGTCCATTTTATTTGTCTTCTACGTATGAATTCTACCTCCAACTCTTATTTTCTTTTCATATAATCATAACATATGTATAAATAATATATATGCTACTTGCTAAGTGCTAACTCAATTACCCTTATTGTATGGACTTCAACTAGTGTTTAGAATAGAATTTAAGCGTATATGGGTGACGTTATGCGAGTTTAGATGTTAAATTAGTATTAAATATTTGTAAAATACAATTATAACTCTCTTACAAATATACGAAAAATATAATGACTTACAAATGTTTTAAATTTGACAAATCAAAGAGACTTTTTTTAGACCCATTAAGGACCCATTAAGGACCCTAGACCCATCAGATTCGGAGGGTTTGGGTCCGGGTCTGAAAATTTTGGACCCTTAGGGTTCGGATCAGGGTCTGGATCTCAAAAAATTAAAAGGGTCCGGGTCTGGTTGGACCCACTCCAGACCCGCCCCATGACCATCCCTAGGAAGAGGTGTTAAATACTTTCTTAATTAAAAATAGCTAAGAAAATAAATTATTTAAATTTGAAATAAGTCAAAAGTTTATTAATAAATTTGTAAATAAAATTTAAAAAGGAAATAAATATTAAATGGACTCTTCTTGACTTGTAACTTTTTGGGACACTTCTATAACAATCACATAATGACCCCTAGTCAAATAATCGTGGACCCTATGGACTTTAATTTTTTTTATATATATCGATTTATGGCTAAAATGATCGTATTAATTATTTAAAATAATAATAAAGGATTTTATTGGTTAAATAAACTTATCTCTTTAAAATGATTCCATATCATCTGGGTATTTTGATAAAATTTTTATTTTAGGCTTACATAAATATAAGGAATTATTAATCGGTTTATCGGTAAAATAGTCAAATTAATTTGTTGAAATGTTTAACATTGTTTTTCTTGAACTTTTTTTTATTCAAAGACTCATTTCATTTATATTTTGGACCCTTAATAACTATTCAGTTTATTTTTCATTTTTATACGTTATTAAGTTTTTAGAAATATTATCCTTGACTTTTATGATTATTTATGACATAATAATGACTTAGCTTAGCCTCTGGAATCTTAGTATAGTTATGGAAATTTATTATTTAATTAATATTATAATTACTAGGTAACTAGTATTTTATTTCTATCAAAAGGGTAAGATTGTCTAAATTTTGACTAGTAGAAGTCAAACTTATAAGAATGTAAACTATTTCGCTTTAGAGTCTTGTTTGATATTGTATGATATTGATTGTACGACTCTGATAGTAAGGTAACGTCGAACCATGGACCGACATGTAAAATCCCGGTGTCCGTGTTAGCCGGCACGTAAAATGCGGTGTCAGACAGGGGGTCCGAGAAAAACCCATCCTGTGAAGTCTCGAGCATAACAGTATTGAGAGGAGTGACGACTCCCACCACAATTAGGATTTAGGACTACGGTTCTCACCTAACCAGACCCTTACATATATCAGTAGTCATTATTGTTGTGATCTTGTGATGTGCTATGATGGTAATGTTATGAGGCTTAATCGAACTTGATTGAATAAGCATTAAGGTTACCAAGTATTTAGTAGCAGTGAACTTTTGCAAGTATTGAGAATGTAACTTAATGGCTTAATAAAGGTCAATAAAGAGAAATAAACTTCTATATTGTGCTTGATGATTATTTTGTAAGCATGATTTAACTATCGCATCATAAGCTTGTTGAGGAAATTGTACGCGGCTTTATCGCTGACCGATTTAATCGGCTGTCATTCGTATCATGGATGACAGTATTTTGCAGGAAAGTTTAGCTCAGATTTCGATCTAGGCCGCAACTTTAAGTTTTTTTCTATCGGGGACTTAGCTGCATTGATTTTACTTGATGACTTTGATGACTATCTTGTACTTATGTTCTTTTATCGTATTTAAGCAAACTTTATGTTATATTTTATCAGTTGTAATATTTCTTTTAACTTATGTTTTAAACGGTTTTAGTTTTAAAGGTTTTTAGCAGTTCGGTATTTTACGCTTCCGCATTATTTATCTTAAATATAATTATTAATGTTCATTATGTATCGAGAGTGCCGACCCTGCTACATTGAGCTTCAAGAAGAAGGTGATGAAGATGGTAACCTGTTGTTCTAGGTTACCAAAACCTGCTACATCTTTAAAAGCGGAGACCCCCCAAAGTTCGAGCCTTTAAAAGATAAACGTAAGTTCGAACGTTTAGAAGCAAATGAGGCAAAGTTCGTATGTTTAGAATCAAATTTTCCTACATAATGTCTTCAATTTGTGTTTAGTTTATCAAATAACCTAATATTAGTATTTTTAATCAAAAATATATATTAACCCTTGATTAGAAGTGATATTCAAACAAAAGCTACTCATATGCTTACTAAACATGATCTTCATCATAACAACATATATTTGATTATTATGACATTCATAACTACACCCATAAAATTTAATCTCAATTTATAAACTTTATAAACAAATTAAAACATCATCTTCATCACTATCTTCTTTCTCTTTGCTTCCATTTCATCTCGACTCAACTCTTTAAAATTTTATCTCAATTTATAAACTTTATTTAATCCCATATCTATACCATAAAATTTCTGAGATAAATTGCATATTCACATAGCAACAAAACAAAAACCTTGTTTCGGTAATGAAACGAGGAAGTGTGAAAGGCACGTGAGATAGCTGAAGTGGAAGTGGTATAGCGGTCAACGGTCAACAGAGAGGAGGTGGAACGCCTTTCGAAGGAGACCTGATGAAACAGTCGCATTATTAATGAGATTTCATTAGTCATTTTTAGCGACTAATTTTTTTTTAATATTTGTCCGTCACTTATTAAAATTTAATTAGTGATGATAAAAATTTGAAAAATTTCTACGATGATTAGAAACTTGTTAATTCATAACGTGGTTATGAATCATAACAAGTAACGTAAACCTTGGAGGTAAAACTTAAAGTTGAGCAACTACCGATAATAGTTCGAGAAAATTTTAATTATTACCCGAGCATATTATTTAACCATGATGGGAGTAAATTAAATATTTCATACACATATACAAGTGATTTTTAAACATGAAGTACAAGTTACATAACTTGTTACATGTACAACAATTTTTACCCAAACCTTAAACTATCTTAGATAAACCTTTCCTACACTATAATAGACCAAAATGAGACAAAAATCCCCTCAAAAACAGCCCCAAACAGCAGCCCTAATTGCTGTCCCAAACCCCCTTTTTAGCCCCTTTATACACATACTCAAGCAAAACACTCTAACCAAAATACTCTTTTGTTCTAACCTAGATTATGCATCATTACAAGCATGCAAGAGGCTAATATTTGAAGCAAAGACACCCTAATTTCTGAATAAGAATTCAGCCATAAATCCCCAACACATTGCTCCCAAGTTCATCCATGAACAACCACTAGCATCCTCCAAACTTTCAACTACTAAGACACCTTTTTTTCTCATCAAATCTTCTTCAAAAACTCATCTTAAACTTCTGAAAATTTATGTTTATAAACTCAAATATTCCATAAAAATAATCTTCATTTCAAGAGCTTTTCATAGACACCAAACTTGAAGAAATCCACCCAGCATAGAGTAAGTTATGATCATTTCTTTATTCCACTAGTCTTTGTTAAAACTTGTTCATGAAGAACACTTTTACATGAGTCTTTCTATAAACTAAGATCATTTAAATATGGATATTTTTGTATCTAAAACTAAGAAAATTATCACTTATAAAACCTCTATATAAAAAAATCGATTATAATAGAAAGTAAAAGAAAAGAAAAATGTTATTTTCACAACCTTATAAATTTTGTTACTTCAAAGATTTTAAGTAAAATTATGGGACTTGATTAGTATGTTGCTCAACATAATAAGTATACTCCAAATATGTTAAAATCATCACAAGTATTAGTTTAACAACTCCAACTAAGGAAAGTTAAGTGCATGTTAGAAATCCAAAAAAATTTTTATTGATTTTTTTGGATGAATGCAATATGTTTAGTTG